>JAQSUU010000560.1:0-1200000 GCA_038087645.1 Saccharum hybrid cultivar R570 | reverse complement strand
TGGTCAAGACCTTAGAGGATTCACTCCTATTTTTCAGTCTAGGGTTTAGAATTTTTGTGTTCTGTATTCTGCGCTTACTCTCTCAGTCTCTCTACCAACTCATTGCAGGTGATTCATAGTCGACTAGCTGCAGAGTCCAAATGATTCAATGAATTTTTGCTGGCTCCTTTAAGGTAAAGATTCAGTGCTAATTTCATTAGTAATATACTTTGGTTTTCACACAATGGACTGTACCTTCACAATTCATTCCTTTTTCCCGGGTGTTCTATTTTTGAGGTGATTCATCTGTTCTTGTCTTTTTCATCCTCTTTACATTATAAGTTCATTTCTTTTTTCCCATTCCATGATTGTATATGTGCATTATCGTTCGCTTTTAGATTTATTGTGCTGTATGTTTAACATAGTCTATTTTGTTGTGCATGCTGTTCAGATTCTGCTCTAGTCTACAATGTCAAGAGTATAATATGTGATATTTTCATTTAACAAATGTTTTGCAATTATATGTGCAGAATTTTTTTACAAGCATCTGAAACACGAAAGTTTTGTGTGGGCAATCAATGGTACCGGTATAGGGAGATTTGTGACTGAGATAAGAGTTCCTTGACCAGAAGGTTGCTGATCCATCTGTAAGCCTGTCTTTCTATCTTATTCTGATTTTGTCAATGCTTGGTGCAACAACAGTTAGTCAGTAGGGTACGTGGAGGGGATTTCTAATTATTTGCCACTCTTATGGAGGCCACCTCTCCGATTGCCAACTTTGTGCTGGCAACTACAAAAATGTCCCAGAAAACAGTAGGTCGTCTAATATTTTGCCATTTTCGCTGACGTGGCATGCCAGATTAGCCAGCCAGCTTGGCAACGGGCCATTGACGCTCGAAGACCGAAGCCAAAAGGCCATTCTGCCCCGCCATCTATTGCTTAACACGCGTCGTCTCCCCCCGTCTGCTCAGTCCACTCGCTAGGTTTTCCCCTCCCTCCCCTTTCATTCCCCGCGGCGGCGGGAGCTCGAGGCAGGCAGACGGGAGCTCGACGGCCGCGGCAAGTCGTAGGATGGCACGACGGCCCGCAAGGTTAGATCTACTCCCTTCTTCTACCTATGCGCGGCATCTGTGGATGGGATAGGGTTTCGTCGATGCCATGTAATGCTTGGGTAGGGTTCCTGATTTGCATGTGTTGATGTAGGATTCAGATGTAGAGTAGACCATTAGCCACCATGGTGTTGTCTCCGTGCCCCCCGTGGTATGTTTCTTTGTTATGGCATGTATGTGATGTAGACTGCGGAGTTGATTCTGTCCTAACTCCGGATTCGTTTTATTTGCTTGTCACTGTCAGGATTGATCCTAGCAATGCTTTTAGAATCCATGTTAGCGTTGATAAATACACTTTGGTTAACGACTATGGACTGCTTGGCATAGAGACTCAAGAACATGACCTATGGTTTGATAGTAGCAATGTGTACACACTGAATGGCTTTATAGATGATATGGCCAGCAAGATCATTTGGGGCTCCAGTCAACAACTGCTTGTTTGGGGTGTTGACATTGACAGTGGAACAGAGTGGAAGGTTACTAGCAATGATCAGTTTGAGGAGATGATAATGTGTAGGATGGATGAGAAGGTAATGCATGTTAGCTGTGATGTTGTTAAGAAAGATGTAGCTAGTCTGAATGATGTTGTTAGCAGAGCAAACAAAGGTGGATCTTCTGCTACTGCTACCCAATCTGGTGTGACAAATGCAGGACATGCAGAGAATGCAGAAGGTGTAGGTGACACTCGTACTCCTGAAGAAGGTAGAGCTGAAGGAAATGTGGTTGATTGGAACACGTTGACTATATTGGCTGATGAGAACTGTGATGGTGAAGCTAATGCTGGGGTAGATGAGGACCAAATCTATGAGGCTTTTGGTTTCAAGGCAGCAGATGAGGCTCCTGCATATGAGGTTCCTATTCCTAACATACCTGCTGATGTGGAGGCTGAAATGAATGAGGCAGCAATCCCTATTAATGATGACTTGGTTGATGAGTTAATGTTTGGTTGGGATAGAGACAACCCTGACATGAGTGTTGGGACATTGTATCCTTGCATGGATGATTTTAGGATGGCAGTTAGGCAGCATGCTATTGTGAATGAGTTTGAATTAGGGACAGAGAAGTCTGACAAGGAGAGGTTTAGGGGGCCACTGCGGTTCCAAGGGTTGCCCATGGAAAATTAGAGCTAGGACACAGAAGGATGGCAGTGTCAGGGTACCAATACTAGCACTTTTTTTGTCCACTTGATGTGACCTTATTTCTGATATTTACATGTTGTATATGACTTTATCTTAATTATTTCTGATATTTCTTCGTGTATGTGCAGATCCAAATCAATAAGGGTACCCACAAGTGTCCTTTAAAAAGTAGAGTTCTTGGGAGGATGGCATCCCAGAAGTGGATTGCTGAGAGGGCTATACCACTGCTGAAGGATAATCCTGATATGGGTGCCAAAGCTGTGAAGGAAGAGTTAGAGAAGAAGTACAACATCAAGATTCCATATCAGACTGCATTTTATGGGAGACAGAGGGCTGCAGATAAATTATTTGGTAAGTGGGATGATTGTTTTGATTATTTGTTCAGATTCAAGGCTAAGATTGAGCTTAGATCTCCTGGTAGTGTAGTTGAGATAGATACAGTTACCGTGGAAGGCAAAGTACATTTCAGTAGATTTTTTATGCCTTCGAAGCAAGTATAGATGGATTTAGAGATGGCTAGAGACCCTATATTAGTGTAGATTCAACTGTTCTCAATGGTGAGTGGAATGGCTACATGCCTGCAGCCAATGCAATAGATGGCCACAATTGGTTGTACCCAATTGTTTTTGGGTTCTTTGATTTAGAGACCAAGGATAATTGGACTTGGTTCATGGAACAGTTAGGTAAAGCTTTAGGGCCAATGAACCACTTGGTTATATCACTGATGCCTACAAAGGGCTAGAAGCAACTGTGAAAAAGGTTTTCCCTGGAGCAGAGGAGAGAGAGTGTTTCAGGCAATCTCATAGAGAACATGAAGAAAAGGTTTACAGGAAATGCCTATGGTAAGTACATGTGGCTAGCAGTAAGGGCATACACAGTAGAGAAGTTTAATAAATTGATGGACAAAGTTATTGAAGCCTATCCAGGAGTTGTTCCATGGTTGAAGGAACATCACAGTTTACTGTGGGCCAGAAGTGGATTCAAGGAAGAGATCAAGTGTGACTACATAAATAACAATTTGGCTGAATCTTGGAATGCATGGATCTAAGAGCACAAAGATCTACCATTAGACATTCTAGCTGATGCTATCAGGCACAAGACAATGGTACTTTTTGAGAAGAGAAGGAAGATATCTAAGGGCCTTAAAGGATTCATACTACTAGCAATAATTCATCAGCTTAATGCAGCCTCAAAGGGACTGAACCATTTGAAGGCAACTAAGGGTGGACCCAACCAAGCAGAGGTGATAGTCATGTACAATGATGAAGTTGTCAAGAGGCATGTTGTCTACCTGGACCAGCATGAGTGTATATGCAGAGAGTGACAAGCCCTGTCCCCATGCACTGACAGTCATAACAGCTGAAAGGCAGCCAAATATGGAGCAATATGTGGATGTGGCCTACTCAGTGCACAAGTTCCAAGCAGCATATGCAGGAATGATTCCTGTCATCACTGATAAGAGCCAGTGGCCAAAAGTTGAGAAGGGGTTCAAGCTTCTTCCACCAATTGGGAAGAAAAGAGGACTTGGGAGGTAAAGGAAGAAGAGGGTTAAGGGATGCCTGGAGAGAAGTGGCAAAGCCACAAGGCAGGTTACTTGCAAGGGCTGTGGTGAATTAGGCCATATGAGGACCAGTTGGAGGTGCCCACTAAGTGACACCAAAAAAGGTAACTTACTAACTTACCTTTGCTCATATCCTATCACTATTGTTAACTAAATGAAATTGCAGGAAGAAGACAAGGAAGACAAAGACAAAAAAGGGGCCTAAGAAGGGTGCTGACATAGAGTCTGAACCTACTCTAGCTACTGAAACTGCAGCAGCACCTGAGCCTTCACCAACTCCACCACCAGCAGCAGCACCATCACCAAGGACCCTAAGAACAAGGGCAGCAATAGCACCATCACCAAGGACCCCAAGAACAAGGGCAGCAGCAACACCATCACCAAGGACTCCAAGAACAAGGGCAGCAACAACAACGGAAAGAGAAGCAGAGGAAGCAACAGCAGCAACAAGGTAAAATCTGAACCTAAATTGTGACTCATGAACTTGGTAACTTGACAACAGCTCACTAAACCACTTTAAAATGCAGGCGGTTGAACTTAGAAGCTCCATAACCCCTTGAAATGATCATTCCAGAGGCTGACCCTCTGCCAAAACCTGCACCAGCCAAGAAGATGACCCCTAGGAAGAAGCAGCTAGCCACAAAGGTGAAGAAGTCTCCTGCCAAGGGGAATTGATAGCAAGCAATGAATCTTTGTGATCCATATTTTGGGAACTTTGTTAGGGTATTGAAAGTTGTATGAACAACTTGTTATGGTATTGTAAGTTGAATGAACAACTTGTAATGTATTGCCTTCTAGGCTTGAACAACTTGTAATGACTTTGCTATGGTTGTGACATGTAGCCAGACTGAATTTGCTATGTTACTGTTACTTTCATCTAATTTGCATTGCTATATCAGTGCTCTTCCGGTGATGATTTTTGGATGTCATGTACAAGTGCAATAACAGAAACACCGTTCCATTAACCATTCAACATTTTCACACATACATGCCCATTGATTGGTCCAACTGATACCGAAACACATAGTTCATTACAGCTTGAAGTAGTTCAACTAACAGACAAGGGAACTAACAACTACTTCATCACATACATAGCTCCAACCACTACACCAGCACCCATGACCAAGCTCAAAGCCTTCACTGCACCAACCAAAGCATCCAGCTTCACCTCCATTGAGTTCTTCTGCACACGCACCAGTGCCCTTGAATCAACTTCTTCCTCTAATGCGCCATGTTGTTCCAGATTCATCACAATCTTCCCCTGGTCCACCAATATGGCCAGGTACTCTCGCTGCCACTCAAAAAACCCACAGGATCCTGGAACCTAAACACATGGAAACAAATTTGATGTGACAAATCGATTCAAAACCCTAACAAATCTGGAACCCAAAGAATGTGGTTTACCCCTTGCATGTTCCTAGGACATTTGAAGAAGATATGGCCCTTGTTGCCTTTGTCATCTGTCTGGGCCACGAGCTTGAGCACCCTCTGTAGCCCACACTCCTTGCACATGATGAGGGGAAGCCCCGTCTGCCTCTCGAGTGGGTACTCCCCTATCCTATCCGGCAGCCGCGGATGCCTGTTGCGCGTTGATGAGCTCGCTCGATGGGACATGGCGGCTAGGGTTGGGGAGGGCAATGGAGGGGCGGCGGCGACCAAGGAGACGGGCAGACGGAGGAAGAAGTGGGGAGAGAACCGTTGGGACTGAGCAGACGGGGGGAGACGGCAAAGCAATAGACGGCGGGGGCAGAATGGTCTTTTGGCTTCGGTCTTCGAGCGTCAACGGCCCGTTGCCAAGCTGGCTGGCTGATCTGCCATGCCATGTCAGCAAAAATGGGAAAATATTAGGCGGCCTACTGTTTTCTGGGACATTTTTATAGTTGCCACCACAAAGTTGGCAATCAGAGAGGCGGCCTCCATAAGAGTAGCAAATAATTAGAAATCCTACGTAGAGTGAGTGCACCCTGGGGTCACCTGAAACCATGTCTAATCTTAATGGTACGAGATATCACCTGCTTGACTGATGCAAATTTTGGGGTTTATGGTTTATCTGCATGCTGCTGTCGTCACTGTGATTAGTGATTATAATAACTTCTTTGATTGAGGATGCAATAGACTAAGGAGGGCGCAGAGTCATGTAGTTTGTGTCATTTGCTTAGCCTTGGGTAATTAAAGAGAGGAGAGTGTGCAAGAGTCATGGATGAACCAGTAATACAATTGGTTCTTTTGCTTGCCTTAGCTTAAAAAGATGTTCTGAAAGCACCATTTTCCAGAAATCAACCTATTGTACCTGCTCTCTGCCAAATAACAAATCATATGTATCTGTGAAACTTTGACTTAAAATAATTATGGATTTATTCATGCATCGAATCTTTCCTCCTTGTTCCTTTCTATAATTTCCCCCATATTGAATTGATTCCCGATCTAGGGCTCCGGCCATGAGAGCTGCTGCTGTGCTGCACGGCATGACTGTCGTTCCCTTGCATCAATTGTTGTATTTGAGCTCAGATAAGTTCTCCAATCAACCCCCAATCCTTGTTCTTCCCAGTTTTCAGTACTTCTACCGGTGCTCTGTTCTGCTTCAGTTTGTGATGCTTTACTGAAATTGAGAGTTCCATACTTGAAATTGATGCATATGTTTTTAAGATTATCCTATTCATATCTTGAAGAGACGTTTTTTTTCCTTGGTTACATGCTGATAAAATAGAATTAATGAAATGACGCGCAGTTTCTCCTGCGTGGTTCGAGAAAAAAAGATAAAATAGAATTAATGCATATGGAAAAAAGAACTTCATCTGGTCATGAAAGTCTTCTCAACCAGGTTTGATGCCTCAACCTAGATCCAGCATCTTATGCCAAGAAAGATTATTTATGATTTTTTTTTGCAATGCATTGAAATCTCATATGAACTATTTTTTTTGCTTACTCTGCTAAAAATAGAAAATGCACATTTCTCCATGTCTACGTGATGCACTTTCTGGTACAAAGGATATGCATAATGGCCTGCTCATCTTACCTGGAATAGTTCCTTTTGTATCTAAATTTGTAGGAAAAGTAAGACAGTTTTTGGGTAATTCTATTTGTATACTGTAGATTTGATCTACTGATGTATTGTATTCCTCTTATTCTTTGATTTTTGTTTTGAATGCTTAGAAACTCTTGTGCCCTTGGTATCTACCGGATAGTTCCTGTTCTGTTTCCTTAGCTTCAGTTTTCAGATAGTATGCAAGATGGTCTTGGCAGTTATCTGATACAACAAGAACCTCTGTTTTAGATGTTCCCTAACCACTTCCTCCTGTACTGAGCATCAGTAGAAGTTTATAAATTTCATTTTCTTATATTGCAACACATTATTACTCTTGAGTGTTTATGGCCAATGAATCTATATGTACTCTCTTCTTACATCGTAGTCCGAAGTTAGAAGTTTACAAATTTCATTTTCTACCTACAAAGAACTGTATAGCAGTACAAGTTTATAAATTTCATTTTCTTACATCGCAGATCTCAAATGTTTATGGTCATGAATTTATATATACTGTCCCTTCTTACATCGTAATGCACTGGCCATATTTGGCTGCTCAAAGGGTGTTTGGTGAAATACACGCGGTGCTATTGGCTGGGCTACCAAGGTGAGATCACTTTCTTGCTTTGGCTTTGATTTGAGAATAATATTGTTTATATGGTGAATGCATCAGCAATGTGAAAGCTTTGACGTAGAGGTTCTTCTGTAGTGATTTACATGATTATCATAGATGATCCAACTTGAGCCTTGTAGGCTTGTAGCTGATGTCTTAATTATCTTTATTTCAGGGTGCAGCATTTTCTAGCAAGGCTACAGTATGCGAAGCACACATAGAATCATGATCTTTCGTTTTTTTAAAAAAAATAATAGTATTTCAGGAATTTTGTGTAGTATGGGATATGTTGTACCAACTAATGATCGACATATGTTTGAATGGGGATGCATCCGAATATCCTTTTTTGAAATTTTTGTTTGGCATCGTATTGCGAAGCATTCTTATTCTGTTGTTCCTTTTGATCAATCAAGTTATGGAGGCGCGCCTTAGCCTATCTTGTGGATGGCTTGCAGTACTGAACTTAATGCAAGCGCATGTGTTAGACCATCTATTTCTTGGTCGTCAAAGTTGTTATCCGGGGTGCATAACAATGTAATAAACAACTAAAAGCAACTTTGTTGGTCACCAGCGTTGTTCTTACCATCATAATATATATAAAATGGCATATTCCAATAAAAACTTGAGATGGAACTATATTACTAACTATAGTTTGATCAGTTATTAATTATACTATAAAAATCCTAAATTCTCAGCTGTTGTAAAATTTGGCACGCCTCTCCCAGACTCCAGAGGATGGCAAGCTTCCCTGCTTGTGCGGCAGCGGAGTCTGAGGATGGCCCAAGCACGACCCAGCTTGTGCGGCAGCGAAGTCTCAAGGATGGCCCAAGCACGAGGAGAGCTGTTCTGGGAGCAAGAGAGAGCACCATTTCAGCTTGACTGCTTGAGCACCTCAGTTAATCATCATATCAAGTACTTCCAATATTGTTTTTGTCCTCCCGTGCTGGGCTCGCAGTCGCAGGAGAGCGCAGCTTGCATATATGGCCCTGTTCGGCTGGCTAGAAAAACGGCTGATGCTGATGCTGATTTGTTGTGAGAGAAAAACACTATTATTTCACTGAAACGGTACGACTGAAAAGTTCAAGCGAACAAGGCCTAGTATGTGTTTGCGCGCGCGTATGTTGATTTGGGGTAATGAGAGATTTATTTATGGTTAGCTTGCTCTCCACCTTGTCTTAGGTATTCACTTTGTTTTTGTTTGTAAGGCGCACACATATTGAGCACTGTAAGAGCAAGTTTAATAAGACTCGTCTTATAGCCGAGCCATGTCTCTTCACACTCTCGTATGCTTATTTGTCTTGTTTGCATGGGCCCACATATTAGTTTTTAATTACAACTCTCCCATCCCTATCCTTTCTTCCTCAACGCATCAGTCACCTGTTCGCAAACAAGAAAGGCAACAGCTATAGCCTGAAAGTGTTATTGATGTAGTGGGTTCACATATTTGATTCATAAGATTTTCTGAGGAATTTCTGTTTTGTTTGAAAGATGAGTTTCCATCAATCAAGACTCAGGCCTTTATGTATTAAAATATGCACACAGGGTATACTGCAAGATGCCATGTTTTGCTGTACTCAAATGTAGATACAGTCACTGTTCTATTCTTTCCATCTAAAGGCAGTGAGCTATGGAAGTTAAAGCATGGACTATAACACATCCAATAATGCAAAGATCACACATCAGGTTCCCATCCAATTCACCCAGCTCAGCTACATTGTATTAATAGAATCCAATTCACCCAGCTCAGCACAGTGCATTAATAGACAGATAAGTACATTGCTCCGTTTAATCTCTGAGTTTCCACATTGGGTGCTAACGCTTAAGATGTAACAGTATTCTGAGAAAGGTTCAGATCCTATCACCAAAAAACTAAATTATCCCCAATGAGTTTCCACATCTTGGGGAGGTGCTGTCTGATGACACCGCTCCAAATAATCTTCACCTGCAGCTCATAAGGGCCTAGTTTGCAAGTATGGTCTTCAACATCATGTCCTAAAACAAGCTCACGGTGCTTATGTTTACAGTTCTCCCAAACAGAAATTTTGAGCACCAGGTCTCCATTCAGTGGGACAGATACTATACGACGACTTAATGAAATAGATCCACCACTTTCAAGTTTAATCTCTGTTCCTGGCACTTTACTGTCGTAGAGAACGATTTCGGTTTCATCGTCCAGAATGGTTTTGTTTTGATCATTTCCAGAAGTCCAAGCAGATATTTTTCCAGTGAAAAATGATTGGCCATTCAAGACATTGACTTCAAGAGAAGCTTCCAAAGCAAACCGAACAGGCATACACACCATATCCACTGTACTTGGGCGACTTTCTGTGCTTAGACAACTTTCTAGTGAATAAGTGCAGGGTTGAGCTAGAGTAGATCTAAAGGCATTGCGCTCTAGCAAACCTTTGCAGAAATCTTGGTCGTCTGTCTCCTCCTTGCCCTTAATCTTCAAATTGAACTCAAAATACATAGTACCAGCAGCACCGAGAGCTCGATATGGGCCGGTTAAAGCTAGCATTCGATTCTGCACATGAATTTAGGGAAAACAATTACATAAAAACGAATCAAACTTGATAAGTCAAATGTAATTCAGCCATATCAAGGTTATGTCATGAGGAATTTGTGTAAATGCAAAACATAAAGAAGAAAGTATTTTGTGTATGAAACAGATTCTCACTTGTATTGAGCATCACCACCAAGTCTAGTTTACAGTGGACCAACACAACAAAGTTTTATTTTTTGGGATGGATGTTTGTTTTTGTTACTTAACATAGCCAAGCCAGCTTCTACTGATGGTATATAGCCCAAAGCTTTGGGATCTTTGGGTTCTATGTTCCCAACTCTCCAAAGTTCAAACAAAGGCAACCCTCTACAATTACTGCAGTTAAGTGAACAGCCTAGGACTTTCTAGTAACAAGCATGTAACTCCTACGATCAAATGAACACAGCACCAATACATATTCTTTTATTTCTAGTACAAAACTTGTAAACAATAAGGCGTCTGATGCTTCCCAATTACACTAGATAAAAAATTAATTTTCCCTGGCCAGGACACAAACAACAGGATTCTAGACCCTAGCGTGACAGAAGTCCCTATATGTGGACAGAATAACAAGTGAATTTTTGCAGACCCGATGGAACCGCTGATTCTAACATTTCAGTTCATAACAGTCAAACTTTAAACACAGACCCTATCCCTATGGAATGACATGATTGTTTGCATTTAATTGCATAACAGTCAAAATTTAGAATTTGGTACTATACAAACTATGATGATCAAACAGGCCTTAGCAATACAATGATCCAATTTAATTGTCACAGTGGACTGTCTATAAACTCAAGAGCATCCAGATTTGACCAGCAAATAGTTATATTCAAGAAAAAGTGAGGATTTTATACATACCCGCTTGGTCATTAGTTGGGGATTGTCCCTGGCACGCTTGAATAAGTACACACATCTGTAGTCGTTTCGATCCCGTGCCAGCACAGTGCCATATATATTGATGGGCACATCGGACTTCGCAACCTTGATGGAGATGACATTGACTGAGCCATCTAATAGCCTATGTCTAGATGGATGTATCTTGTGAAACGGTGTCCCATGCTTAATCTCAGCTGCAAAATCAAGGCCAGAATCAGAAATCAACCATCAACACACATGATGAACATATAGCCAAAGAAAACACATGTATACGATTACTCCTTGGATATATATGTGTATGTAACTCAATAAGATGAACAAAAAATAAGCAATAACAAGACCATGGTGCGCATGTACTCACACTCCTTATCATGGTCAAAAAACGCAATGTTGAAGTCACAAAAGCGGGTATGGACAGGAATCTGCTTGGTGTTGAATTCAGTTAACGCTCGGCGGCGGACTATGTCAAGAACCTTCACCACCTTCAGCTCCCATGTGGAGAACGGCTGTATATGGTCCAGTGTCGAGGGCTGCAGCTCCTCCCCAGCAGTCAAATCACCATGCTTCATATCCAGAATGCACGTGTGGTTCAGGTCGCAGCTGACAGTACAAAGCTCATCCACATTGCTACTGCCACTGCACAGTTCATCCACATATATCTTGAGGCTCTTACTGCTACAATCATAATGGTCAAAGAATTCCGTGCAAGAAATATCTTCCTCTTCATCTTTATTCGCCAAGCTATGCTCCAGACTAATCAGATTACTCTGTTTCACATCCAGGTTGCTAGTGCGAGCTGTAAAAGAAAAGGTTTTGATTTTTTTATGCGTAAAATCTAGCAAAGCATGCAATGAACAAGTTAAGAGGGGTATGGATAACAAATAAGGATTAGCATATGAATGATTGATTGTTCAAATGAGGATTGTGCACTCACGGTCTTGGTTCATGAAGCTAGGGCTGAGATGCACATCCCCACTGCTGTCAATGTCATGAACCTGTTTCTCATGCATAGGACAAACATGAATAATGAGCAGACAAAGTTGAGTCCATTGTAGTTCATGACCATAAAGCGAAAAATATTTATTGCATTGTATGCGAAGAAGGGATTGAGGAGCATACCAAGGAGATAATTTCAGCTGGGGAGTCCATCTCTCTAACCTTATCCCCCCCTCTTCCCTTCAGAGGCATCCACCAGATGTATAATCATAAAGTTAACAAAATTATTGCATTGCATTGAGTGAAGAGGGATTGAGAAGCATACCGGTTTCCCCATTTTTCTAGGACATGGTGATCGCCGTTGCAGCTTTTGCTGAAGAACATAAATGAGTGCACAGGTGAGATTAAGTTTTTTTTTATCCTTTTTCATTGCAATAAAGAAATATAGTGGATCACAATGGAAGTGAGGAGCGCACCACCGTACAGGGAGCTCGACCTCCACTCCTGAAGAGTCTTCCTCTGGCCGTACGAAAACGCTGAGTTCCATGAACTTTTCTTTCCGTCTTCTTCCCCACAGAAATAGCCCTGCTAGTGTCGGTCACCAACTCGTCCCCCCAGTCATCATCATCATCCGTGTCCCAGACAGGGGGAACAACAGGAACACTCTTGCCAACGCCACCAGGAAGAACACAAACAAATACACATACAAGATCGAGAATTTTCAATCCTTGTTCATGACCGTAAAGCAAACAAAATAATTGAATGGGCCGAGGAGAAAGGTTCCGCACCAACTCAGTCCCCCTCCGGTTCCGCACCCACTTAGTCCACCCACATGTGCTTCCGTCAGATCTTTCCATAGCGCATCGCTCGTTCGCGTCCCCCCGTCTACCGCCGCCGTCGAGAAAGAACACGAATAAGCAGGCACACGAGACCATAAAGCGAACAAATTGATTGCATCGCATGGGATCGAGGAGCTTACCGTAGTGGCATGGAGCTCGATCACGCCGTCGCCGCCGCCGCCTGCCGCCGTAGGGATAGTAGTAGGGCTTTTCGTAGCGTTCTCGAAACGGTGTTGTATTCAATTTCAATTTGCATCCTAGCTACTTAAACAACTCTACTGCCAAAATAATCTTATATTAAATACACGTTCGACAATCCTACTTGAGTACGGCTGAGCCAAATACACGTAAGACAAATATATTACCATATATATCGGATACCAACAGGCGTGGTGAATCCTCGACGAAATTAACTACCGTACCCGTCGTGGTATCGTACGTGCATGCATGCACGAACCAACCAGCCGTATGTGTGCACAAGTATCGGCGTACCGTGACAAGAAGCAAAGGGTGGCCGATGCATGCTGGACTAGACGGCGGTGCAGACGCGACGTACCCAACTACAGTGATTGGCGACGCCTCGGATGTTGGCTGGTGGCTGCTCCGGCGCGCGGTAGAGGCATGGCCAGGCCGGCGTGCATGGATGCATGTTCACGGACGTGTCAATAACGATATGATTTTGAGTTGCCTTGTGTGCAACGTCGGGCGCGTGCATATAATCTCCAAGTTGCTTGTGTCATTGATGGTTTGGGTTGCGTTGCATGTTTTGCACCGACGACGTCATCTTGTGCGGTTGTGCCTCTCCCAGCTTGCTGATGGTATGTACACAATTGTTTCGGGGTCAAAGCGATAACCGAGATGCCTGCGCGGCTGCCGATTGCGATGACAGTTACAAGGACGGTCTGCACCCCATGGCAGCTGAAAAGAAAATTAACGGCGGCAGCTGAAAAGAAAATTATATGGTTAATGTTGAAGAGCCAAAATTTCATTACTATTTTTCCATCCACCTTCACCTAATAACTCGGACAGTAGAGAGTATTTTACTTACTATAAATTGCACTCACGCCTTCCGTATCTCGTATGTAACCCGGACTTATGACTTATGCTCATACGAGTTAGAACAACACGTGTCTAACGATGATCAATATAAACATACTAGATCACGACTTTCATGTCTTACATGTGACATGGACTCATAACTCGTGTTCATACGAGTTAGAACAACTTGTGTCTAGCGATATTAATACAAAGTCCAACTTCATGACATATGTGTTGCGCTCTTCGTATATAGCATGTGACTCGATTTCTATATGTATTGCGTTCCCGTTGCAACGCACAGGCACATTTGCTAGTACATAACAAAAGCGTACAACACCTCATACAGATACGCATACAACCTTGAAGGATACAGCAGGAACAGAGGTAGCTGTTCCACCCAAACAGCACAGAGATCCGTATGGAAAAATGAAATAGCAAGAAGGTTCATTGGATCTGCTGTGTCCTCCCATCGCATCGTTGGACATCGGAATCCATCGCCGCATAGGTGGTCGCCGGAGATCAGGACCATGATCATCGCCCACAGGCTTCGGAAGGAGCCGCAATAGCCACCCGCCCCTGGAGACGGGATCATACAAACCAAGAAAAACCATCGACTGGGGACACACCCCTTGAGTACCTGATCTTGAAGACGCTGGCGCCGTCGGAAGACCACCGAGATGCGGAGGAACTCCATCCAACATTCCATCAGAAACCTGCCAGCTACCATGCGTTGCCCGATGTACCTCATCGCCATCGCCGCCGCTTGAAGAAGCACCGGAAGAGGCCAGACTCCTGTACAACAGGTGCCAGGAATCGATGCCGAAGCATCAGATCCGCCCGACACCACCCTTACAAACCTCCCGTCGACGCCGGAGTGAGCGCCGCCGAAGCGAGATCGAGGTCGAAGGGACTTATTCCGCGACGGCGCCACCGTACTCGCCTCGCCAACGCCGCCCTGGAACACAAACCTAGACGAACTAGGACCTAAACTACTCACCCGACCGGAACCCGACCGTCCTCCCCACCTCCCGGTGCCAAAGAGGCCGCCGAAGGCGAGGAGGACCGCCAGATGTGCCGGCGGAAAGTGGAGAACCCGGTCGCCCCCTGTTTCGCCTCTTGACACTGTAGCACCGCGAGGGTTCGCGAGAGAGCTGGATATGAGCCTTGCAGGTGTAGGTTGATACCTGCTGATTTGGCTGACGAATAAGGTGTCGATGGATAGGTACAGGTAGTAGTAGGGCTTTTCGTATTTGGGCTTCTGCTGGGCTTGTGTTTGGAGGCCTAGAAGGTCGTCGGAAGAGGTTGAATATTCCAATATTTGAGATTCGTGCAACTAATGTGAGACGTTCACTGATGGCGCCCAGCAAGCAATTCAGAACACAACTTGAGGAGTACGTACGTTTGAGGAGGCCGAGCGGCTCGAGCACCTGAGACTGAGACGTCGCGTCACTGATGGCGCCGTACAGCAGCCTGTGTTGCCTCCGCCTCCGCCTGCTTCTTCAGCAACGCAACGAGCCTCTCCTCCACCCTGATCGTCGATCAAGAGAGGAACGAAGAGAAGAGCTTCATCAGCGACATGCATCGAGACCGGGTAGCAAGAGCTAGCGACGACTTGCATCTATATTCGCGTGGGCAAGCGGGATCAGAACCTGAAGCAAAATCGACAAGGTTTTCTTTCACAAGGAAGCTTTTTGTGATGGATGCGGCATGTTTCAGATCAGGCCAGGCACTTGGGTTTCGTCTTGGAAACGAGATCGAGTACCTTGGGCGTGCCATTGCACTGCCATTGGATCGGATCGGATCGGGTTGAGCTCCCAGCTGAACAAAAGCTACACACGCACGTATCTGACAAGCTGAAGGAGAACAGACACGACAAAGGATCATCATTAGCTGATATGGTTGTGTCATGTGGCAAATTCAAAACTTAGCGTTAAAAAATTGCTCATTTTTTGTGGTGATGTCACAAAGTATTGACAACAGCACTTATCATTAGTCTAAACTTGGGGTTTGCAGATAAGCATCCTCTTTTGAGAGTAATGATTTTGTGGATAAACTTCATAGAAGGATGAAAGCACGGGCAATCAACGATCACATGCGCCAACTCTCTCAACGGCTGCGAGACCCCCAGGACTCATGCCCACCAATGATTGTATCTTGGCCTTTCGACATGCCCCAAAGGATCAATAGACAATAACAAGGTTTCACTGAAAAATGATGCTTGTGATCTCACAGGAGGACACAACAGTACCCTCTTCGTGAACTATACCTTACAGTACTCTTTTATACAGATTTAGAGACTATTCCTTCTTATCCCCGGCCTTGAACCTTTTTTTTGTCTCGACAAATCATTCATATGCTCCACACCTTTTTGTGGCCAAACTTGGAACATATGACTTCTTTCCGTTTCTGGTAAAGGTCAAATGGTTGCTGTAGAAATTGTACCAAAAGCTGGTTAAATATATGTGCTCCAACTAAGTAATGGAACATGTTCCCCAAATACTACTCTTTTAACTTATTAGCTTGTGTATCTAGATGAATATGTGTCTAGTTATCGACGGCCACCTCGCCTACCATTAATGATATACTAATATTGTTCAAAAGAAAATGATATAATAATACAACTATAATATGAGACACGGGACGATGTGAGATAATTTTGGTTGATCGGCTTTCTAAATTCGAGCATAGTTTCTCTTGGGCCTGTTTAGTTCCCAAATTTGGGGATGGTTAAATTACTGTAGCGCACTGTAACATTTTGTTTTTATTTGGTAATAATTGTCCAAACATTGATTAATTAGGCTCAAAATGTTCGTCTCGCAAAGTACAACTAACTGTGTAATTAGTTTTTAATTTCATTTACATTTAGTACTCCATGCATGTGCTGATATTTTGATGTAACGGGAAATTTTTTTTATAGTGAAATTTGGCCTCAAAGTTGGAGAACTAAACAAGACCTTGCTTCATCGTGGGAATCCGAATCAAAACGCACGCGCACCATTGGTTTGGCAATCGACCTTGTACTTCCCGTAGAGCTGTTCCACCAGGGCAAGGGCGAACTCCATCGCAGTCGCCGGCCGGTTCACTTCCTGTGACGACCTTGCCCGTCCACGGCGGTCACCTCGGCCGGGAACTTGTCCAGCAGTTGCCTGCAGAAAAGCAGATTAAAAACCGCATTGTTTTGTGCACACGACACGCATGTGTGTAAACTAAAAGTGAGACACATGAGACGTGCCATGGAGGCCAGCGGCGGCACGGCGCAGATGGCCGCCGTTGAGCGCCTGCCTCCTCACAATGGTCTCCAGCGCCGCGCAGCCGCCGAGGCTGACCGCGCGACCCCTCCCTGCACAACCGGCGAGTTAATCAGCTTAAAGCTAAAACGGGAGCATGCACGAGCCATGCGTTACGCCGCGCGACAGGACATGCTGGCAATAAGGCCCGAAAGAGCAGACAAGCAGGCCACACAAAGAAGCGTGTACCTTCTTGACGGGAGGAGCAGGAGACGCCACGCCATTGCCGGATCGGGTGCTCGCTTCGCTTGCTCCACGACGAGAAGGCCGTGCCGTGAAGCGGAGAGTGGTGGAGCGCACCGGTCCGGCGACCTTAAATACGGGCGTGGTAGCGTGTCGGTCCAAGCGCTCAGACTAACCGCAGTGGGTACTCTAAAACGATACTCTAAAACTTTAGAGTATGAATATAGAGTAAAAACTGCTACACTGGGTACTCTAAAACGATACTCTATTCTTTCTCTCACTCTATATTTAGAGTAGTACAATGCTTACTCTATACTCTACAGTGGTGGACCCCACTAGCTAAACAAAGGGAAAAAAATGTTATAACTCACAAACCAAAAATCCAAATTAAATTTCGATTGCACCATTAAATTCGTCTCAATAAATCATTCAAAACTAGATCACACATGGATATATTTAGATAAAGTGATAAGTGGGTCCCATAGTGAATAGAGATTATATAGAGGATAGATGGGTGCGGGAGAATTGAGTATAGAGGAGAGAATCTTGCTGACTAGGACGTATGTGTAACACCCCTGGTGTTACTAACTTACCTAGCATGCGATTAAGGCCTAAAAGAAATTAGCAGAACGAGTTCTCGGGTTTTAAAATTTTAATCGCTCATGAAATGATACCCGACTCTTATGTGACGCATGTTTGTGGTTGTAAGAAACCAAATCCAAAAATTAAAAATGAGTCCTTTCGTTGCATTGGCAAGGGAATGAACTTAGGATTAAGAGTGCTATTTTTAACAAATTATATTGAGCAAAATAATTAAATAGTGCTTAATATTTATTCCTATGGGTCAGTACGTAGTAGGGACGATTACGTGAAATACTTATTGGTCAGTCCAAAGCTTTAATTTATCTAATCATGCAAACCAACCAAAACATGATCTGCAGGCTGGTTTTTCTGGATGTTTGAATGGTCTACACTATAACTGAACTTGACAAATCGCTTTGTGATTTGCATTGAACCTGATCTCGCTCGCATCGAGGCACGCATCCTTGAGCCTGTTAAGGCAGACGTGATGCAGGTGGTCTAGGAATTCCAGAACCAGAGAGCACGCAATGTCACTGCAGGGAATGTACCGTAGCAGAGCAGAGTTACTGTAGCGACGCAGAAATGCACTGTAGCAGCACAGAGGTTATTGTAGCGTCGCAGAATGCACTGTAGCATGCAGAAAACACTGTTCATCCGAGCATTAAGAGCTGCTGCGTCGTGCACTCTCTTCTCTCTCTCATTTCGTTGCACCGCACGCCCTGTCATCTACGCTTGTTTGCTGTCTCCTCGGCTTCTTAAGAAAGCCAGACCGCTGCTCGCCTTGCTCATCTTATCTCACGGCCTCTCCTTGTTCCACCTCCGCGTCCCGCACCGGCGTCCCAACTCCGCTTGCCGAGCTCGCAGCCGCCCAAGCCGTGGAGCTGTCCCGCCCTCGCCGGCCGTCGTGACCGCAGCGACTCCACTGCCAGCCGGAGCTCCTCAGCTCCTCTGCTCCGAGCGCTCCGTTCCTGGAAAAGAGAGAGCAAGGTGAGAAGGGTATATATCCAAGCAAAAGAATTATACAAGTCCTTTTTGCTATTTTATTTAATATGGCTGAAGTTTGTAAATCCGTAATAAATCAAATAAAAATCATAAAAATGGTAGAACCAATTTTGTTAGTCTCCTGAAATCATGATCTAGATAAAGGTGTAATTAGTTCACGTAGTTTTATAATATTTTTAGGCTTGCTTCGAGATATCTAATATTATCAAATATAAACTTGTAAGCAGTGTTATGAATAATCAGTGATAGCATTAATCCTAGAAATTTTATAGTAAACTTCTAGTACTACTAGGTGTCCACTGTAATTTTTGTAGTTCCAAAATAATTAGTTGTTAGGATAATTAATAAGCTCTGGTTTGAATATGTAGTAAATCGATAAAATGAATAACGCGACATCTCGGGTTTATATAACTAAAACACTTGTTAAGAAATAACGTTTGAATCGACAACGTGGATACGTGGCCTAGTGAGTTTCTGTGTGGCTAGCTCGTTAGCTTGTGAGACGTAGTCGTACGACGAGAGTTGCGATTGCTGTCTTTTACTTATGTCTCTGCATTGCATTCGCGTAAATCATAATAGGAACGATGATGGATCGATGGATCAACCGGAGGACTTGGCGTTGACCCAAAAGATGATGCCATGGTGATCGTACCCCGGAGATGGCATACTAACATTTGGTTATATTTTTACCCAGGCAAGCCCCGGTGCATAACCTCTATTATGCTGCACTTTATTTATGCTTGTGCATTAAGTTTTAAGGAGTTGAATGAAACCCACTTGCATATATATATCCTGATCCCATGAGTCTTACTAGTATGTCAAGATCGTGTAGATTGTTATGCTACAGGACTTCGGTAGAAGTCGAGTGATTGCCTGTCACCCGCGAGAGATAGGAAATATATTATTGTTACTATTATCATGTTACTATCACATGGATTATATATGGATAATAATTGGAGACCGGACGGGACTATACTTGGAATTGGATATGGACTTGGTTGGGCAATCCGAGCGAGGCTCTGGTTGCATTTGTCCCGCCTGTGTCGATTAAGGACCGTTCGTTGCACTGGATCCCCGGTCAAGTCATAGATTTATTATCCCGAGCATATACTAGCGGATGGGGGCTAGGAAGACTTGTTACTCTCTTGTCATGGGCTCCGGCTCTTTCCGGACCGACTGATTGGAGGCGGGGATAGGTGGAGGTCTAAGCACCACTTTGAGGCCGGGCCTCAAGTGTGGGGGCTTGGAGTCCAAGTTTGGACGGGGACCTGGAACCTGTGACAGGAGTGGAACGGGTTGGTCTCGCTCGTGCCTGGGGTGCGAGCGAGGCGTGTGTTTTTCGGGGTACCCAGCTGGGCACATTGATTCGCGAATCGCCGTTTCTACGTGACGGTACGACTTGACTGCACTCTGGCACCGTAGTAAGAAATGAAAGATGAAAGATGGAAAAATGGTTCTGATGGCTCAACCTTTGCTTGAAAGTAGAACAGGTGCTTACTAGAATGGTGGGTTAATGAACTACCGATGACTGCTAATAAAAGTTAAATATAAGGATGCACCTTTAGTAATGCTTCCTGCAGTTGCAATGACCCATAAGCCAGATAGCCTTGCATATCCTTGGAGTCTTTTCTTTCCTTCTGACGGGTAAGTCTTGCGGAGTACAATTGAGTACTCAGGGTTTGTTCTACCCTGTTGCAGGTGACAGGTGTTCTTGAAGCTGACTTTTATGTGTGGAAACCTCCTGGTGGGCTCAGTGAGGATTTCCCTTACGTTGCGGATATAGAGTTGATTTATAACTCTCACCAAAAATGTTTTACAAAGGAAAGATTTACCACCTATTATGAATTCTTGTATATAAATGTTCATCATGATAATATTTAACTCATCATCAAATGGTTTCATTTCCGCTGAACTCTGATAACATTTTATTTTCTGCTGTTATAATTAAACAATGGATTACCCTGATGTTGTACTAAAAGTGATGTAAGAAATGGTAAAGATGTTGTAAGCTTTATCTCTCATTTATGATCCTGAGGTAAAAATGTGGATTTTCGAGTTCTCCCTCGGGTGTGCTCGACGGAATCGCAGAGTTTAGTGCTCTCCCTTGGGTACTTAGTGTCTAATGGAAGACAAGTACTCTTGGGAGGGTATTAAATTAGGCGGTTCTGCCACAGTATGGAGGATGAATATAAAGGTCCATGAGTGCGGGTAGTCTCATGGAGCTCAAGCAATCAAAACCTGGATGTCCCACTCGTACAGCGCCTACTGCGCGGGTTCACGCAGTTGGGAGGGCGCGAATGCCCAGTAGGGGGCCGTTTGGTTGCCTGCATCAGGCCTCACAACATACGTTTGTTTGGTTCGCGTATGTGTCAGATCAGGCTCTGTGCGTGCAAAGAAACCCCCTCAGTCAGGCTCTGGAGGAACGCAGAAATTGGCCGTTTCTACCTGGCCAGGCTCGCATGATGCCGGTAATTAGTCATCTAATGACGTTATTAGTGCATTATTAGCACATATTAAATGATATTAACATATTTCGATGAATATTAAGGAATAATAAGATAAACTAAGAACTATAAGATAATAGTTGCTCGTAATAAATGTCATGATGATGATTATTTACTATATTTTTATCTTATACAACCCATCCTCATACGAATAACCAAATACGAACTCGAAACAGTTGACTCATGCAAACAGACAACCAAACACCGTACTCCCATGCGAGCCAAGCTGAGTTCATTCGCGAACCAATCAGGCCCTAGGTGATGGCAACGGTGCATTCATTTCGAAACAAAGCCACATACATTTCGAAACGAAACGCGAAGAGAAAATGCATGCATCAGTTTACACTGGGTGCATCAGTGCAGGCAAATATTACAATTGCATCAAAACGGAAACATTCACACTGTGCTGCAATTGTGAAGGGACGCGTGCTCATGGTCTTCGTGGTAAGATGGTCACCAGCCGCTCAACAGCCACATCAGACTACATGATATATAGCAGACAAAAAAGTCTCTTGACTACTTTCCGCATAGGAAAAGAAACAACCATCTACACACCAAGACCATCTTCTCACTTCCTCTTAGCAGTCACCGTCGGGTCCTTTTCCTCTCCACCCAGATGATGACGCCAAGTGCCACCGTCCGTCCCGAATCGCGCACCACAAACCACCCCAGCCACGAGTACTGCTCATATGTCTCTACCACCACAGGCTGATCTGGGACCATCTTCACGACCCCGATATCTCCATTCTTGAGGCATTCTGGACTGTACTCCACTATCGCGCCTGTCCGATCGACCTTTGCCACCAGCTCTGCGAACTTGACCGCGGTCTGGGAGGTGTGGCAGTGCATAACTGGGGTGTAGCCGCTGCGGATCTGCCCGAGCTGGTCACAGATCCTCACATGCGCCTCGAAGCTAGCAGCCTCCTGGGCAGGGTAGAGGTTGGAGTTGGATACCACGTACCCACGGTTCAAATCCTTTACTGCAACTACCCTGGTGTTAAGTCCAACACTATCCCTCGGTAGAGCCATCTGCACCGACTCGTGGTGCAGCTCCACTGACCTCACTTCTCCCCCGAGATTGGTGGGTGCAAATGTCACCTTCATTCCTGGCTTCAAAACCCCACCTTGTACACAGCCCACCGAGACAGTGCCTACCCCGCCAATCTTGTACTCGCCTCGAAGGGGAAGGCGCAGGGGCCGCTTGTCCATTGCCATCGCACCCATTGGCAGCTGGGGCACGTTGACTGCGTCTAGTGCCTCAAGGAGGGTCAGACCCTTGTACCAGCCCATGTTGACTGACCTTTTAATCATGTTATCACCCTCAAGCCCCGAGATAGGCACAAAGGGGATATCATCTGGCTTGTACCCCAACTTCTTGATGCAGGTGCTCACTCCCTTCACAACCTCCTCATACCTTTCCTTGGAGTACTTGGGGGGGGGGGGGGGGGGGGGGTGGCATCCATCTGAATGTTGAAAATTGAAACTTCCATTATTAAACAAAAGCATGCAGTGTGTACATATACTACTTGAAACAGACTGTCAAAATTATACAAATAGTAGAGGTACCTTGCTGCAGCAGCAGATCATCTGCTTGACACCAAGAGCACGTGCAAGGAATGCATGCTCACGGATCTGGCCATCGTTGCAGATACCAGCCTCAAATGCACTAGAGTCGACAACAAGAACACTACAATCAGCCTGGGAGGTCCCAGCAATCATGTTCTTGATGAAGTCAGGGTGTCCAGGTGCGTCCAAGATCGTCCAGACGTATTTCTCACTCTCAAGTTTTCTCACAGCAATCTCAATTGACATTCCCCTCTCACGCTCAGACTTGAGCTTGTCAAAAAGCCAGGCATACCTGCTTGAGCTCTTGTTCATTTCTGCAGCGTCTTTCACACATCTGTCCATAACACACTTGCATATGGATGAGGTGACCAAACGTGGTTGACTTGCCAGAGTTGAGGTGGCCAATAACCACAATGTTCAGATGCACCTTTGCCTTCCCATCGAATTTTGAGCTGTATGCAGAATAAGAGAAATAATACAAGACTCAAAATCTAGCAGAAGACTAGTACCAAATGATATAATAAAGGTGCAAAACCAACAATGGACAAGCAATAAAACTAATGATTAATGAATAGACAAAACTGCCATGTTAAGCAGCCAAGTATGATCTAATCCGAAACAAGGAGGAGCAGCAGGCGAGGCAAGTACTAAGAGGCACCGAGGCAATGGAGCAAACTAGGATTGTGTTTTCTTGTGTGCAGGAAGAAGAATTGAAACGCCCAACAGGTTTCAAACCTATAAGAAGGCCCCACATGGAGACCCTCAGTCTTTACCACTACTGGCTCAAACGATTGGGGTATATCATCTGTATAATTTATAAACAGTGCCTATCATGATACACTGTCAACAACCCAGAGCCAAAAGAGGGGACGGAAGCAAAGCACCACATTAGCACACGAAGCAAACATCTCAGAACTGGAATTCGTTAACCACTGCAGAGTGCAGAGAATAATCATCAAAAGCAAGGAATTGACAGCACCCAACTAATGATACAATGAGCACTCCCCCGACGGGCATCCTCGCGCGGCGGGGACGAGCTCTCCCCGACGCCCTCCTCGACGGGCCCACCCTGCTCCGCCGCCACCATCCCCCACGCCGCGCCGCACCGCGCGTCACCTGCCCCGCATCGCCACCCCTCGCGCCTCCTTAGCTTCGCCTCCCGCACCCGCCAGCTCGCTCGCTCGCTCAAGTCGCGTGTTCTAGAAGCTTCGCGCTCTTCTGGGCAGCAGTCGAAGGCGAGAAGGATAGGAGTGACGGGATCGTTGGGGGCCGAATCCCACCGACCTGGGTGTCGATTCCGAAGAGGGTGCGCTGGGGGACGTCGAGGAGGAGGAGGGTGGCACCCTTCCGCACCAGCTCCGTTGCCGCCTCCGGGTCCATCCGCGCCGCAGCGCTGCCGCCACCGCCGCTCGCCATGGCAGTAGCGCGCTCGCTCGTGCGGGATCGTTCTGGAACGGGACGGCTCGCCCTCGCTCTCCACAAAATGCTAGAAGCCCATAATAGTAGTCTTCTTCTGCCGCCCATTTGACCCGTGGGCTGAAATATGAAGTTTGTAATGGGTTTGGCCCATTTGTCTATACAGTTGGGCCCAGAACACCCCTCCTCTGTCCTCCCATCCTCTGTGTCCGCAGCTCACTCTCCACCGTGACCTACCTAGCATCTCCGTCCATCGGCGGGCGGCGAAGGAACAACGGAGGCGACGACCACGCGGGCTAGCGGCGAGCAGGAGAAGCCCAGTGAGTATCCATCTCGTCCCAATATGGATCGCGTTCTTCATCTGATTTTGATTTGCTATTTCCAGCATGCTACGAACCTATGATAACGCGATCCATCCTAGTCGCGGCCCGATTTTGTTAGGTCGGGTGCAGATGTAGGCTGGTCTACATCGTCCGATGGATGGATTCATAAGTCTGATCTTAGGCGGCGATGGATGCTGTGTTGGTAGAGTTGTGTTGTGACTTATGACGTATATAGAAAAAAAAAAGTTGTTGGCACAAAGATGCCAGGCCATGCTCCCTGGGTCTCAAATCACACATCAGTGTTTCAATCATGATATCCAAAAGTTCACTTCTGTAAATGTAGTTACAACTTTCATCCTTCAGTTTTATTGATGATACTGAGGATTATCAGTGACTCAGTGTGATGTCCTAAGGATTACGGCCTAGTGCTTATCAAAATTTAATGAGCACTGAGAACTCGGATATGCAGCTACTAAGAATTGTGGGCCTAAAACTAGTAGTATAATACTGTCATGCTGGATTTGGAGGCGTCATTGTCGAAGTAATTATGATCCTATAAAGTATAATGAGCTTACACACAGTAAAATTGTGTGGCAATCATAGCATTAACAATCTGTCCCCAATAAATTTGTGTAATTTGTATCTAAATTAATACCAGATGAATGAAAACTACTAGTCTAGTTGTGGGTACAAACAGCGTTCTGCAAATTTAGTGTTTTTGGTATTTTACTCTTTCACCCCCAAGCAATAATGTAGTATTTGTGATAATTCAGCAGCATTGCCATACAAAACTTTCATAACTTGCATGTCTGCTACAGCAATGTAGTGTTGCTTCTATTGTCAGTAAGGAAGCACTGCCTTGCTTCACTGGATAGCTCGTATTGTTCTTCAGAAGCTTGTCTTTGCTGTGAGCCCTGTGATGTCAGGTCCTAATGTTCCTTCCTGCGATGAATACTCTGATCCACCTGGTGTTGCTGTGGGTCATCTTGCTGTGATTTTTTTTTTCTCCCAGAATTTTTGTTTGTTTCAAGTAAATCTCTCATTCCCCATATTAAGTCTTACCCTGATATGACATATGTATTAGGATCGAAATTTGCAAGAAGAATTCATGTTCTTCTGGATAGTTGATTTTGTGCAAATAACTGACCATAGATTTATCATTGTTTCAATCATGATACCCGAAGTTTCACTGCTGTAATTGTAGTTATAAGTAGTGTCGGTCAATTTTATTTGTATATTAGAAAATCGCAGGGCTCTAATTTTGCATTTTCCCCCCTCTTCATGCATTTGAGTGATTGAGTCCACAGGACTTAGGATAGACGAATATAGTTTGCTTCATTATTGATTAGTGGAAAATGTAAGTTAGCTACAATAGTTCGATTGTATAACTGATGCTTTTGCTTAAGAATGTATGTGTATCTGGACTTTTGGACATGCTAGGCTCTCTTTAAATATGAGTAAAGTGCTTAGAAACTTCAATACATTAATATGCTCAAATTTATGTTCTATATGCCATCAAACTGCATACATAATCGTAGTGCACATAATGAGAAAGCTAAGATATTATGTTGGATTGTCAATTGTGAACTGCAATATATCTTTTATCTTGATGCTTCATTTCGGTATTTCATGTTGTTGTTAAAAATAGAGTTGTCTAGGGTCTTGGAATTGCTGAAATATCTTCCTTGGTTTGTTCTAAGCAATCAAGTTCTTTAGGATCAATTATTTTGATATTCTCCATTTAATTGAACATTACTTAGTCTTTCTACATTGCTCAAATTTTTCTTTTGCCAAACTATGTTGATGCTAATGCATGATTATTGGTTGCTGCACAGCAATGGAGAAGTGTAACAGCAAGACTCGATTTGCACCCTTAAGGGATACTCCATTTGCTCTCCGTGGTAAAAACTCCTGCTCTGATTTGTTATATGTTTTCTGCCCTGTTGTAATTTCAAAACAACAGTCAATATCACATTGAGATGGGACCCATTAGAAGATAGTTGTGGCACACTATCATCCTTCCGACTACATTATGTCATTCAGGATGTGCTGTACTGTGAGGCTCGTAACGACACTATAGCCTTTCATTCTGGAAGCTAGGGGCTTATAATTGAGACTTGACCAGTATGCGATTCGGTCCATCATAGCACAAGGGATAAGGGAAGGCCAATGGTGGCCATATCTCTTGTGGTCATTTTATGCAACATATAAAAAATTGTTCTTCCTTACCTGGAAGCAACACTTCATGCATGCTCATAGCATTCAATTTGTTACGTATTTCGTTTTCATTTAGTTTCGATGCATAATTTAGTGTACATATCTGAATGCAATTGCAGTTATATGTCCCTCCTTTTGTTATTGCAGAGTATTCTCTATTTTCCCTAGTTATGCCACTATAAAGTTTGCAGTTCATTACATATAATCAGCCCTTATAAATTTGTGCCATTCATCTTTTTCAGGTGCTCTTGGTAGTTCGAGTTCAAATCTTGAGCAAGCCAGGGGCTACACATCTTCCCCTCTAGCAGCTCTGCAGCCAAAGATGTCTGCACCTGGAAGCCGATCCCTGCACACAAGTCGCCCCCTGTCATCTCCTGTTGCAAACCGCCCACTGTCGCCCCACCTTCCTCTGAAGAAGCCGCAGTTCAGCGCTACGTTCTCTATCTCGCACCGTATTTTTGGTGTCGCATTGGGAGTTGCCATCATTTCCGTCCCCCTCGCCACCAAGTTCAGCTTGATGTTTGGTGTTTGAGAGCTATCTGCTGCATCTTATGAGAAAACGGCATTACCCATTTCCGTGACTGTTCTCGTCGTCTGTGGTACCTTGCAACGCAAGGTGCAGTTGGATTGACATCTTTGTCATGCTTGGAAAACTTCTGTAATAATCAGTACTACTGCTACATTATGAAAACATCAGATGCCAGTGTAATAGGAGTATCAAATTATGAATGTACATGGTTATGAGGTCTGCAGATTTGGCCGGGAAATGCATTAGTCAATTGTCATGGTAATAATAGCCTATAACATCATTGGTTTGCGTTAGTGTATACCTGTCGGTGCATGCCCTTAAGCTCGTTTGGAACATGTATGGCAATTGGGGTTTCATTCGCAACATATAAGCTTTACGAAAAATAGGCAAACATTACGTTTCTCCAAGACCTATGTTTTGTGGCTGTCATAATCATCATGGAGCGTATCTCCTATGGTCCATCTAAATCAACGAAGGAGTTGGACCAGCTATCCATGTTGTTACCTAAATATGACATTTTATGAATATGGAGCGTGGAACGTGTTTGATAGAATTTTCTCTGAAAAAGGACTTTTTATGAGTATGTTACCCTCTTTGACAGGGTTTCTAACAGAATTTCTCCACTGAATTAATCAAAAATGTCCTGGATCTAGGAGTATCGAGTTGTAGCAAAAAATGAATTGTGAGTCCAAAGCAAAAATAAGTGGCTTCTAATGACTTCCGACCTCTGCCCATCTCATTGCAAGAAAAAAAATCTTACAGAAAAAAAATGCTCGGGCTTCATTAGAGAAATTGATGTACAAAAATGTCAGAGCTAATTTTAAAGAAGAGAGAGCCCTATCATCAAATAGGCAATAACTTTATAATTATCTTTTTTAAATTATTGATTGGTTGTATATATATTGTATAAAAATATGATTCTCCTAATGTTTCCCTCTTTGACCCCCTTTGGACTGGAGTATTTCCGTAGGAAAAGTATAGGAAACAAAACCATAGGAGAGTTTTAAAAGAAAGGTGTTTGGATGAAAGGATTTGTCAATTTATTTCCTGTGGAATACTAGCACAAACATGCAATTTGAAAGGAAAAAAAATCCAGTCTCTACTCTTGGTTTCCTTTCCTCCGCGAAGTCCGAGAAAACATAGCATGGAGTGCATCATTACTTTGAAATCAATATGAGAGCAATGTTATCTTAAACACTAAACAGTCGGTCACCCTCTGTTTAGCGTTTAAACGGTTTACACGATGTTTAAACGGATTAAACGGTCTAAACGGTTTTACACAATATTACCCAAATATGCATACTTTTTAAGTAAAATCAATTATTCTAGCATTTATACATATTTATCCAAGTAAAAATCAATTATTTTAGTATGTATATATATTTATGCATGTGCAAGAATCAAATATACATATTTATGCATGTAACAAATCAAGTGTACATATTTATAAATATAATAAACTTAAGTATACAAATTTATACATGTAAAACTCAACTAGATTTACCTCGTGTTCACCTAAACAGTTTTATCAAGTGGCCACGAGCATCGCGCGTGAAATATGTTACTTGTGATAAAATGCTTCTATATTATAAATGCCTTGAATTAATACATCACTAAATACTAAGGATGTTTTATCATTTCTATAATCTATAATATTTTTATTCCTGTGATATGGATTCATTCATTCCAAACCTATCTTCATATCACGTTCCTGTACTTTTCCATTCCTTTATTTTGAGTATTTGATCCAAATCCAGAACGGAAGCACACATGTTGTTCCTATGCACACTAGAAGCTCACTGGAGGCATAAAGGCACACATCTCTTTTTTTTTTCAAATATGCAACTTTTTTGTTGACCTTTAAATATATTCAACTACAGCTGAAAAAAACATGCTTTTCATCCATCGGCAACCACCTGCGACTGCAAGTGCCCACGCAGAATCCGGGCAAGGCGAGAACGTGCCTCTCCGCCGCCGCCGCCACCGCTTCCGCTTCCTGCTCTGGCAAACAAGCACAATGAATCGCCGCCGGGGAAGCCGAAAAGAATACGGCCGTTACGGATTACGTGTGCTTTTTTTATAAAAACGGAAAACTTTTTATTGTATTAATAATATACTAAATTAAAAACGGAAAAAGAAAATCACAGCGAAGCGGCAGCGCCCAAGCGCCAGCGAGGCAGAGCCGCAGAGGCATCGCATCGGCCGCTTTGCTTTGCTCGCTCCTGTCTTCTCTCGGCTTTCCGCCGCTCCCCGGTGCATGGCCAGCGAATTCCAATTCCTTCCCCGCGTATCCCCAAAAGCGAGAGGCCCGCCGCCGGAACCAGCAAGCGAAGGCAACCAAGCATATTCACGGAGGCGTGGATCCGGAGGCTCCCCCGCAGCGCTTCTCCAGAAGCAGCCGACGGGCCGGTCGGTGTATAAATGGCGGCGGGCGAGGAGAGCGGCAGCGGCGTCGCGGGAGGAGGAGGAGAAGCAGCGCCGGCGGCCTCTGCTCCCAACGGGGACCGCTCGGGGGATAGCCCCCTCGCCGCGCCGTCGTCCTCCTCCGCAGGTGATCTCCCGCATCCTCCGCTCTCCTGCCTCGTGGGGGTGGGGTTTGGGTTTCGCTGCTGCTGCCTGCTTGTGTCGGCTGGGGTCGGGGGTTTGGTTACCGCCGCCCCAGCGTGTCTCCGTCTCCTCGGATGGGCAACCGCCTGTTTAGATCCCTGCTCGCTTTTGGGCAGCTCATCTTCAGTCTGATGATCTGATCGGGGTTCTGGTGTAACGGTTGGTCCTCGTCGTCTAGGGGGTGTTTTTCGAGCACAACACGGCACGTCGTCTGGCCGTGAATCGTGGATTGGTAGGATAGGAGAAGGCGAGCCAGGAATCGACAGCTATGCCCTATGGCGTCGGGAGAGGTCTTGTTGTGCGCGTGTTTCAGGATGGAGTGAACTCGGTGCTCAGGAGCTGAGGTTGCCTAGTTTTGGTGCTAGCCGTGTCACTGATTCGATGAAGTTGTGTGCTAGGCAGGCATTCCTATTTCGAAGGGGTGTCAATTGTGTCTCCAGTCTTTTTATTGGATGCTAACTTTAGGTGTTGGCACATGGCACATCTGTATTGATCTCACTGAATGGTTCTGGTGGTTTGGTAGTCATAGTTTCCAGTGTGCGTTTGTGCTGCTGGAGTTTCTTCGTTTTGGGACCGTGGTTTCTTGGACCTACTTATAGGAGCTAACTCCTCGGGTGCTCGAACTCCTATTTCGAGGACGTAAGGTAATATGTTAGCTGAACTGGACTTTATACTATTCAAATATGATATACATTGGCAGACAGGTTTGCACTTCATTCTACTAGCGTCTTTGATTGTGTCTCTGTTAGTCACACGATCTAGGATCATATTGTTTTGCTTGCACTTGTTTGCAGTTCAATTGCTTGCTGAAACATGCCCGACACATAAATGAGCCATTTACTGTGCTAGTCTTTTAAGGTTGTTGGATAAGCTCATAGCTTGTCGAAATGAAATCGGTTGCCTAGACATTATGTTTATGTGTGCCATGTTGTTAGACATGCAATATTTAAATTTTAGTATTTTCTGTTTGAATAATTTTGATTTTTTATTGTTTGTGTTCTCTGGTCATTTCTATTAAATACATAAGTTTCTGAAGGCTATTATTAACCTAATTGCTCACTCGAAATAGAATAAATGGCTCGGTTTGGCACAGCTTATTTCTTAGCTTCTCCACAGATTAGGCAGAACTGTGCTAAACAACAGCATCCTCCAGCTGCTTATTAGTAAGCAAAATCTGAGTTCTGAGGATGAACTAACTAAGCAGAATAATTGGAGTGTGCCTTTTCACCAGCTTCTCCAATAGGCAGATTCTGGCTGCAGTTTTCCTCGAAAATAATTGGAGTGTACTTTTTCACTAGCTTCTCCAGCAGGTAGATTCTGCACAATCATATGCTGTGCAAACACAACCCACATTTCCTTCTCTATATTTCCTTTTGAGATGGGACTGAAGTGTGAGGTCTACATAGTTTTTGGCTGCAGTTTTTTTTGACATGACTCCATCTTTTTCTATTCTAAGTAGATGACAGAGGCTTCCATAGATCAAGCACCATGCCGGGGGTGATTAAGAATGATGAAATTACCAACGAAACTGCTGGACCATCAAATTTGGAAAGGTCCAGAACTGAGCGTCGTCGGCAAAATAATCCAGCTGATAATCCTGCTAAACAGTTACTTGATGAAAGGATTCCAATAAAAAAGAAGGTGCATATATCTTACACTCTGTATCTATCTATTTATTTTCAGAAGCTTAGTTCCTTTTGTTTTGCCATGCAGGCATCTGAAATACATATCTGTTTGTGGACTGGGAATTGAATCATTGATAGTTGCACTAACTAATGTATAATAGTGTCCAAAGTTCGACTTTCTTTGAATTACCAGTATATTTTAAAATTCATGCCTTGCCGATTTGGAACTGATGAGGAAACGTTACAGTATATTGCAATATACTCTGAAAAAGGTTACAAGGTTTCCTAGTTGGAAAGATGACTGATAAGAAGCGTTACAATATATTGCAATATACTGATGAGGAAACGTAGCTGAGAGCGCCGAACGGGGATGTCGCGGATGCGGGCAGCGGAGCGTGCGGCATCTGCGACCCTGTCGATTTGTTCCCCACTTCCTCTTCCGTTCTCTGCTCTCCCTGTCGATTCGTTCTTCTCTAGGGCGTCGAGGGCAGAGGAAGGGTTGTTTACTGGGCTGGGCCGTATCCACAAGGCTGATACGTATCAGCTCACGTATCCATAATTCGCGAAAATAAAAGAAACTCGGATACTCCGAGGATACGTATCCTGGGCGTATCAGACACGTATCCGTATCCGATACGTATCGGTTACGCGATACGCGGCTTCCTGGACGTATCCGTGTAACATAAAGGACCAGTATGATAGCTTGCATATTTGTTCTTGATCTTTTTGCTACTTTACCTTTGTTCCACTTTATTGCAGCTCAAAATGCTAAACCAGATTGCTACAGTAAAAGATGATGGAACCGTGGTTTTTGATGTGCCAAGTGGTCTGGATCTGGAACCAACTATAGTTGGTGGAACTGAGGATATTTATACTGAAGCTGCTGTTGAAGAAGCATCAGATGGAACAGAGATACCTTACAGGCCTCCTATGCAAATAGTTATACTTATTGTGGGTACACGAGGAGATGTGCAGCCATTTGTTGCTATAGGGAAACGCTTACAGGTTAGTCCTAGCCTAAGTGTATTATCAATCCAGCTCTCTCGTAAATTCAGGTTAGGTTTGTGCTTCTTGTAGCTGAGATGTCAGCATATTTGTTGTTTCTGATCCTTGTTGCAGGACTACGGGCACCGTGTGAGATTGGCTACTCATGCCAACTTTAAGGAGTTTGTACTAACAGCTGGCCTGGAGTTTTTCCCGCTTGGTGGAGATCCCAAAATTCTTGCTGAATGTATGTTTTTTTAAAAGTATTTTTCAAGTTTTTTTACGTTATTTGAAGATAGTGTGTTTGATATGTTCATAATTTGAGCAGATATGGTGAAGAATAAAGGATTCCTACCTTCCGGACCATCAGAAATTCCTATTCAAAGAAAACAGATGAAAGAAATTATTTTTTCTTTGCTGCCTGCATGCAAGGAACCTGATCCTGACACTGGCATTCCTTTTAAAGTTGATGCAATTATTGCGAACCCACCTGCATATGGTCAGTATATCTTGTTCATTTGAAAAAAAAGGCTCTTTGCAACTTGCTTTATTTTTTTTCTCATTCTAATTGTACCTCTAGAGACAATCCCCAACATTGTTGTAAATAGCCCACTGTAGTTTTTCCAAGGTCTACCGCTACAATTTTGTTAATTGTTCCACAATTGTCATTAATGATGCTTTAGCTCAGCTAAACACCGCCTATTTGGCTTAGCTGCGAAATATGTTAGTACCGCTAATTGTGACGAAGGCAAATATTCACTCCTATTACTCTAAAGGAGTATAATTTATGCATATCCATCATGCGTTGCTTAATAAACCATTAAATAATAATTAAACCATTGAATATTGAGTGTTGAATGAATATGAATGTTGACCATAGTTGTGAGTATGTTGACTGATTTAATGAATGTTACATGAAGATATGTTTTCCTAGAGCCTTTACATGTATGTGAGTATTTGTGTTCACGAAATCTTCCTTAGTTAAATGTTTTCGTGCATAATTAGTTAGGATTTTTTATGTTTTCTTTAAAAACCACTAAATTAAATAGCCTCCACTATAGCCCTCTATAGCTTTTAGAGGCGGATGGCGCTAAATGTCATAGCCCACTATTTACCTCTGGCCATGGTACCTCTTTATGAGCAGGCCTTCTCTGTCCAGTTTTTTTTTACTTGCTTAGCTGTTCAGTCCAGGCCTGAGTGTCTTCGAGGCAATAAGTTGCTCCAAAGTACTTCAAGCAAAATCTTTTGAACTTGAAGTATGGATAGTCCAAACAGATTCCAATATATTCAATGTTGCATTTTTTGCCCCAAGCCTTCCTGCATATTGTTTCTTGTGATGACGACCTATATTAGCTCACTAGTTTGAATTATAAGCATGTTTATCCTTCTGACCTCAAATGTTCTTCAGGACATACACATGTGGCAGAAGCGCTAAAAGTACCAATTCATATATTCTTTACCATGCCATGGACGTGAGTCTCTATCATCCTGCTTTTTCTTTAAAGATCACAAGTTTGCAATGAATACTATCATCTGGGGATCTAACTTTGTACTATTTATTCAGGCCAACTAGTGAATTTCCTCATCCTCTTTCTCGTGTGAAGCAGCCTGCTGGATATCGAGTAAGTCTGCATTGTTTTACTTGTATGGTTTATGAAAAAGAGAGAATTATTACTTGACGTTCTCTCAGCTCCCAAATGATCTGGCACTTCCTATATTATTGGAGAATTTGTGGGGAGAATAAACGTAACAATCACTTCAATGGTTCATCATCATGCAAATTCCATTAAAATTGATCACTTTAGGAAATGATGAGGAATGAATGGATAACTGAAATATCTTGGCATGCAATATATGAGATTAGTTTATTATGGGCTGTAGATTACAAACACATATGGGCAAGGATGACCTAGGGAGGTTTATAGAAGTACAATCACTGTCAGATATCCTTTCCTAACAAGAAAGACAACCAAGCTACAAAGAGTGCATGGGCTCAAGGCTGGGCGCAATACAAAACCCGTGAGCCTAAAAGGGCCCAGACAAAGCATCCGTCTAACAGTGATATCCAGAATGAGTTAGTTTCTATATATCCATGATCTTGTTACAGTAACTTGCAGTTGTCTCCATGTGCTGTTTTGATTTTCATGCATAAGTACATTGTAAATATGCAGAACTTGTTTATTTGAATTATTGTGGATGTTTGGAGACTGCCAGGACCAAATACCTGGATTTCATGTTGTCATGTCAGGATGCCTTGTGCATCATGTGAGTTGCTGGAGTGCAGAAAGTTATTAGCTTTGCTCTTCAGCTTCTGCAACCAGAAGCAAGCCCAACCTCACTAGGCAAAGGCATTTTCTTGAACATATATACTACCTCAGGTCGAAAAATAGTTGGTGTTTTAGACCTGGAGGTTTGCACTACTGGCAAGTCATGTTGGGCTGTCGGAACATCAGCTTTTATCAGTTTGTGTGAATACTTGATTGGATGTTCTTGAATTTGATGACAATATCTGATTCAATATGTTGCCTGTATAATTGTTTGTCCTTTTGCAGCTTTCATATCAAATTGTGGACTCGATGATTTGGCTTGGAATAAGGGATATGATAAATGAGTTCAGAAAGAAAAAGCTGAAGCTGCGTCCAGTAACATATCTAAGTGGTTCTCAGGGTTCTGGCAATGACATTCCTCATGGATACATTTGGAGTCCTCATCTAGTCCCGAAACCAAAAGGTTTGGCATATCTATTGGCTAAAGCTGAAAGTTATGCAATTTACCTTGTCATTCTTTTCCCATAATAATTCCAAAGCATGTGGGTCTGAATCTTGACCTTTGATTTCTTTTCGATCATTTTTTCTGGTGGAAGTTATTAATCTATTAGATCAGCACCCACCTTGGCTGCTCTACTTACATAAAGCACACTAGGAACTAAAAGACAATGACCAATGAACACAAGCAACAAGATTATTTTAATCACATGTTGCTAAGGCCTTTGGCACTGCATATACCATAGGTTGGGATCATCTTGAATATCCGGCAAGGATCCATTTGTCATTTGTCCAAATCGTTATCCATGTATGCACATTTATGTGGGTGAGCCACTGTTACAAATGCATTTTTCTTTAGATTGAACTGCTACCAGCACTGTTTGTAAATAGGATAGATTTTGTGTCATGGAGATGTGTCGGGACCCCACAGACCATGAAGTGGTGCGCAGCCAGATGTCAGCCAAGGGACTGCATCTTTATGTCAAGCAGTGGCTCAAATTGATAGTAGTTTTATCACCAAGGGACTTCCATCTTGGTTTAGCCTAAATGAGTCAGGAAGTATGTTTATGTATTAGGATATCTTTTGCTGGTTCCAAACTTCTCTTGTTAGGCTTGCATATTAGGCTTGACTGTTGGCTCATTTAGTAAGACTATAAGAGACATGTCAATGTTGTTTAAGAAAGAAATTAGAAGTCCCTTCTCCCCCACCTCCATGTTACATGCCCACCTCCTTGGATTAGGTTGGCATCTTCCTAATGCTGGTGTGCTCATGAGCATGTTCATCTTTCTGCCACTCTTTAAGCCTATGTTCCCTCCTGAAAGACCATAGCAGCAATGAATCAAGAACATTGTAACAGGAGAGTCAGGGTTTCTGGAAAGTAAAAACATGCGCTAGTGGGTTGAAAGGAAAAGGAACTTGCTTTGATAAATTGTGCATATAGGTGAAAAAGTTAACTGTATACTGTATATATTGCTAGAGAGAAAATGTATCTGAGCTTTTGAGTAACTTAGCTATTAGAGCATTCTGACTTATTATATGAAAGTCGTCATCAGTTATGACTGCCTAACTAGTAGGTTAGTAACATCATAATTGCCTGTAGTTTGCAGGCGTCCAAAATTTCTTGGAATTATCATTTGAAGTATAACATGGAAACTGCTTGTTTCTTTGTATTTGTGAGGACCTTTCATACATAGTTAAATTTGATGGAGAAATGATGCACTAGTGTAATAGACTAATAGTAGCTTTCTGCCAAAGCACCCTGAGACGTGCAGATCACCCCCCCCCCCCCTTCTGAACCTAGGTATTGTTTTTTAGTCTTCAATGGGCCAGTGATTCATTATAATGTTCATGTATTGGAGTGCAGATTGGGGCCCAAAGATCGATGTTGTTGGATTCTGCTTCCTTGATCTTGCTTCCAATTATGCACCTCCTGAACCACTTGTGAAATGGCTTGAAGCCGGTGACAAGCCCATATATGTTGGTTTTGGCAGCCTTGTAAGATCAGTTTGACCTTGCTTTATGTTTTCATATAAGCTTTTTTTGTCATTTGATCAAATCGACTGTATAGTTTAATATGTTTAGTATTCTAGGTATGCTTGCAATTTTTGTTGACTTTCACTTGTGTTTGATCAAATCGACTGTATAGTTTAATATGTTGTATTAAAGTATTCTAGGTATGCTTGCAATTTTTGTTGACTTTCACTTGTGTATGTAGTTTGTACTTCAAACTTTGTGATTTGTGACTAAATAGGCACTTGCATATGAGATCTTGTATAAATTATCCTAATGCCGCTTAAAGTCATTGTACCCCGTAAGTACTCTTAGCTGTTTTACTGCATATAAATCAGCTTCTTAAATGCTATGTTCACTAGTTATGATAAGTGAAAACAGTATAGTTTGTCATTTACAGTGTTGTAATCTTGTAGAAATTGTGTGGCATATTTGTATGTGAATGTAGTGATATGATTTTGTTACAAAGATCATTGAATCCTTTTGCAACAGAAGTATTCACTTCAAATTTTAAGCTCAATTCTCCTGCATTTTTGAGAAAAAAATTAAGCTCAATTTATCTAGAAAGAATTGTCCCAAAATTGCTGAGTTCAAACACAGCCAATTTTGATAGCTACTAGACTAGTCACTAGTATGCAGCCCGAGGCAGTTTCATGTTGACCCAATAGATCAATTTTTGCAAATGCTTTAGTTCGTCTTACTACCACCCATCAACGGCCTTCACTAGCTAGTATGCCATGATTCTGTAATTCGTTCCTCATCAAATAATTAAAGTTGCATGAAACCTTCAGATTATAGTACTTTGTTCTTCCCAAACTGTGTTCTGATCCTATCACTATGAAAAATTTGATTGTATATTAACTGCCACTGCCTATGTATGTTTTTATGTATAATTATGTGTCGCCTGATTATGTCTTCTATAAGCAGTGCATATGGTGTATGCTACAAAATTAACTATACACTTGGATGATTGAAAATAGTGATAGGGTTATGTGCCCTCTGTCAATATCTTCTGAGATTGTAGAGTGCTAAGCCATCACAGCTTTCCCCTCAACAACTTTTGGGATTCTGACTTGTTTTTTCTTCTGATCTACTAGCCAGTTCAAGACCCACAAAAGATGACTGAAATTATTGTCAAAGCACTGGAAATTACTGGACAGAGAGGTATCATTAACAAAGGCTGGGGTGGCCTTGGAACCTGTAAGTTCCTCTCCTTAGTTTGTTCTGCTTTTTGTTTCCTGGGCATATGTTCTGATTCTGTTCTGACGACTCCAGAAATTTTTGGCAGTGGCAGAACCAAAAGATTTTGTATATCTACTAGACAACTGCCCTCATGACTGGCTTTTTCTGCAATGCAAAGCAGTGGTAAGTCACTGCTTTAAACTTTTGGAAGATCTCTTTTTTAGCATGTTATCTGATCTTTACAAAAAAAAACTAATTATAGTGACTACAAGATCTTTACAAAAAAAACTAATTATAGTGACTACAAGTTTATATTAAATACTTTTTGGGTGAATTTATGCTACTTATGACTGGACTTAAGGTTTTGTGCTTTATTCTTTCATTTTCCTGCCTCCATAGGTGCATCATGGTGGTGCTGGAACGACAGCCGCAGGTCTTAAAGCAGCGGTAAGTGCTCTCTCCACGCCTTATTTCAATGTAAAATAGTTTCTTTTTTCTCGAATGCGCTAGAGAGTTGCCCATCATTATATTAAAAAGAAGAAAAGGAGTCCAACTCATACAAACCACAAGCCCAATAGGGTGTAGGGTGATGTTAATTGCATGAAGACCTGCCAAAAAAACAGCTAGGCTATGACCAGCAACGAAAACAAGAATCATGGCCATAGATACTACTGCTAAAAAAGAGCTACGTGGCTCATCTCCAATGTACTGCATGATGGTGCTGAAATCAGGTGAAGCACCCTCATATATACAGCCGCTCCTATGCTTCTACCATCCAATACCCACCATTGCAACCAAAGAATTAAACCACTATTTGCTTACTTGCCTTTCAGCCTATATGTGACACTTTGACACATTTGCATTTAGATGGAATCAAACATATGTCTAGAATACCTTTCTTGCTGTTGCTGCACACTAGTATTCTCGGAGGTTCCTTGTACAGTTGTACTTAATTTAGTTGTTCACGTTAGTCAATGATTTGCAGTGTCCTACGACTATTGTACCTTTCTTTGGTGACCAACCTTTCTGGGGCGACCGGGTGCATGCAAGAGGGCTAGGGCCTCCGCCTATTCCAGTTGACCAGTTTGGTTTGCAGAAGTTGGTCGATGCTATAAAGTTCATGATGAAACCAGAGGTAAGTTAAGCAATTTGTGGCCAGAGAGCATAAATTATTTTCTTGATGTTACTGTGTTTTCCCTTCCATACTGAGGAGATAGATAACAAACAGAAATAGATGGCCGATGCAATAAAATATTATGAATAATGTGTAGTATAGAAATCTTGTCATCAGTTTGCACAGGTAGCATAGTTTTCATGCTGACAACTGGTGTGCTGTTTGGTTCGCACATTTCGGGGCGTGATCCGATCACGGCGCCAACGGATTGCATTGCTTGTTGTTTGTTTAGTGTACGGTGCGATCGATTGCCGCGGGAACCGATACAAACCTTCAATGAGCGGATTACGCCCGCATGTGGGCGGTAAGCGCTCGTGCCCTGTAATTGCGGGGAGAAGAAAACTGCCCCCGATGGATTGCCCCGGTTGGAACCATTACATTTACGTTAACGTTGCCTTTATTGATCCAAACAGCCCCTGGACTCGTACTACATTACTGCCCACCTAGATCTCTTATATATGCCACAAAACTAGTAGTGACATGCGTTTTGCATAGCTTAGCTTCTATTCAACTTCAGGATAGAAAATAATTTCTTCGATTCAAGAATGTATGGCAAATTTTTGTATTGTTTATACGCTAAAAAGCTGTATCTATTGGCATGGGGCCAGGTTACTGTATTCTCTTGGATTTATGTCACTACAAATAAGTGCTTAAGTAATTCCCCATGTAATTTCAGGTGAAAGAGAAGGCTGTAGAGCTGGCGAAAGCCATGGAATCTGAAGACGGGGTGACAGGTGCTGTTAGGGCATTCCTTAGACACCTGCCTTCAAAAACTGAGGAACAGAGTCTGCCTCAATCATCAGGCTTCCTGGAATTCTTAGGCCCACTAAGTAAATGTTTGGGATGCTCTTAGTGCACAACGCATCGATCACGGATTGACAGTGCACCATTCCTAGAAGCAGCCAAGAGTTATCATCAACCCATGGAAAGTAGCTCCGGGCCACGAGTGTTTCTCTTCTTTTTTTGTCTCCTTTTTCTTTCCTGCGGGTAATGCTTGTCTGGTGTGGATGGTCTGCAGCGAATGGCCTGCGCCCTGCGGTGCGTGTAATTTTGATGTGCACGTTTGCCGTGCAGCACAGACGATTTCACGTCTGCATGGCCAACCCGTTTGTGTATATAAAAGAAGCTGAGGAGGCTAGGTTCTTCGTTTTCTTTATTCCAATATGGTTCCCAATAAGTAGCAGGATAGTGGCTTCGTAGTGGATTACGGATGCTGGCTTCGTTTTCTTTATTGAAACATGGTTACCAATAAGTTCTAATAGCAGAATATAAAGAATAGTTAAAGTTTAAAGCATTTGTCAATACTAATTTCATCTTTCCTTAAAATAACCAAAAGTTTTAAGCTAATTATTACATTACTTGACATAAAATGGCAGAGAAATTATTCCACCAGTCTTTATCTAGCCCAAATCACTGCCACTAGCCCATTGGAGGAGGATCTTTAGTCCGGGTTAGTAACATCAACCGAGATTAAAGGGTCTTTTAGTCTGGGTTGGTGTTACCAACCGGAACTAAATGTCAAGCCTTCGGGTTAGTAATACTAACCAAGACTAATGTAGACCTGTGTTACCGATCGGAACTGACGGTCCTCTGAAGCTCAGGAAACTTGGATCCGGGATTAATGATCACATTAGTCCCGGGTCCGAGGCTAGCCGAGACTAATGTGCTAAAGTGAAAGTCTGTTTTCTACTAGTGTACTAAATATTTTTATTACTAATTGGAATCATCCACATTGTCATTTGAAAGTCTAATAACAACAATAGTTGCTTGCAATTAATAGCGGTTGTTAATTTGCAACAAGCAATTTTTTATCAGCTACCTGGCTGTAGAAGACCGCTACTGCTATAGTGGCCACTATCGTGAATGCTACCTGCTATTTATTAATACTACTAGAAATGGAAGCGCGCTTCGCGGCGCTCTACCAACACCTTATTAGAGCTCAATTTAAGATTGTAAGGAAGTAGTTCAAAAATATATGGAGGAGCTCATATAAATACATGATATTGATAACACTAATTGCTTGGTCTATCCATGTAATTTACATGAAGACTTGAATTCATTACTACAGCGACTGTTTTCCCAGTAGTTTAGAACACCGTTGGCCTTGTTCGGCTAGCTGGTGGCTAGTGCTGAATTGATGTGAGAAAAAAATACTGCTGGCTGACAGGTGGCTGATGCTAAATTGATGTGAGAGAAAAGTATTACTGGCTGGCTGCCAGCCGAACAAGCTGATTGATGGTAACAACGAAAAGAGGTAGCCATGCTCGTGTTCACCCAGATATCAGGTTGGCTAAAATAGTAGCAAGTTCCTTCAATTTAAGATGGTAAGGAAGTAGTACAAAAAAGTATGGAGGAACTCATATAAATACATGATATTGATAACACTAATTGCTTGGTCTATCCATGTAATTTACATGAAGACTTGAATTCATTACTACAGCGACTGTTTTCCCAGTAGTTTAGAACACTGGTACAAATTTGCATCCAAAGTACTAAATGAGTAATTGATGGTAACAACGAAAAGAGGTAGCCATGCTCGTGTTCACCCAGATATCAGGTTGACTAAAATAGTAGCAAGTTCCTTCAACGTCACAGGTAGAGAGTGGTGGCCTAGGCAGTTCCTGTTCGCTTAGATGTTTGGTAGTTTTTCGCCATGATTAGATGGGCTCTGAAATTCTCCGATGGGAGTAAATTCAGGTTCGCACCTTTCTATGGAGTGACTTGCATAGTACGTACATAGAAATTTAGACATCTGTACGCGTACATCATCTGCATTTGGCAGAAAGATCAACTGATAAAGAAAGCAGAGCAAGCTTGTCTGATTATTCAGTTCTGTAGCCAGTGGGTAGTGGCTGCACTTGTTATATATAAGCATATCAAATAAAACAAACTAAACATGTGGAGCATATCACTGCTTATTACATTCTCGTATTTCACTACGTATTAAGCAATTTGGACCAAATACAAATAGTAATGTGGAATGACGCCAGCTGCTGAGATCCTCAGTTGCCTCACGCACGCGCCAAGGCTGGGGATCTTCCAAGAAACCCACGACGGGCCCTCGCGAGCTCGTGGCACCTCCATGCCATGGACTGATGGACCCTCCCTCTGGAGGCGCCCAAGCAGCCTCCCCTCCTAGCGGCGGAGAGAGATGTGAAGAGAACAGAGAAAGAGAAAGGTGGAAGCAGTTGTTGGGAGAGTTTAGTTTGGATTCGATTATAGATTTGATTATTTTCTTTCTTCACGTCATCATACTGATGATTGATATTTCCTCTAGACAGGCCCGTACCTACAATTTGGAAGACCCTGAACGAAACGCGTGATGTGGGCCTAAAATTCATATAAGAAAATAATATTAACCAAAGCATACTTTTGCTTAATTATAAAGCGTCGAATATACATTGTTCTTACAGTCCTTAGAACATATCAAATCTTAATGCTAAAACAATACAAAAAGTACTTAGGCAGTAAATTGACCTTATGTTCTACTTAAAAGCATCATTCTCTTAGTATTCTTTGAAATGAAGTCTTCAATTATATCTTCAATTATATTTTCATGATCAGAATCAAACCTCCTATTTCTAGAAGATATGATGTAAATCTCGGAATCTCCTCTGAAATTCCCTGATTATAATGCAAATTTTTAGACTAATTTGCTTTTCAAGATACAAACATAAACAATTGGGGATGAAAGTTGTGTGCATACCGAGCTCCCTCCCTTGTCGCGGCAGTGCGCCCCTTCCTCTGTCTCCGGCGGGCGGCGGGCCCAGCGCGCGCGGCCCAGCGAATGCGCGGCATGGCTCCCTCCCTCCCTCGTCTCGAGCACGGCGCCCCCAGCCCGGCACCCCTCCCTCCCTCGTCGCGGCGGTGCGCCCCTTCCTCTGTCTCCGGCGGGCGGCGGGCCTGGCGCGTGCAGCGCGGCGGTGAGCGTGGTGCGCGGCCCCAGCAGCACGACGGGCAGCGCGGCCTGCACTGGCGACCTCTCCCTCTCATCCGGCGGCTCCCCGACAGATCTAGGGCGCGGATCTGTGGCGGCCGCGCCTCTCCACCAACCACGGCATGGCGACCCCTCCCTCTCCTCCGAGCACGGCGCCCGAGAGGCGGTGGCTTCGCGTGGATCCTTGGCGGCAGATCCGGTCCAGGAGTGCGGTGCGGGGACGGGGCCTACTCCCCTGGCCAGATCCGGTGGCGGCATGGTGCGGGGACGCTGGATCCGGCGGTGGCTCGGTGCAGGGACGCCAGATCCGTGCAGGGATGCGGCGGCGGCGGTGGGGCCACGCGGGGCAGGCGAGCTTGCCAGTGGGCTCCGAAACGGGCTCACGGTGGGCTTTGGGCTTTTTTGTTTTGTTTTTTTAATTCATTAACTGTGGTGGGCATTTCAAGGCGCCCGTCACTGTTAATCGATTAGCTGAGGCCGTTAAGGCAACCGCCTCGGTTAAGGCCACGATTAACCGTGACTTTTGTGCCGAGGCGGTTGCGAAAACCGCCTCGGTATAACTTCCTGTAGCAGTGTCTCTTCTGCATCTTCTTGCCTTTCTTGTTTTCTTGATGTTAAAAGAACTAGTTTACTCATGTATTTTGACTTTAGTGGCACTTTTTTTTACACGCCTTGTCCTAGAGCTCGAGGCCATGTCAAGGGAATGCATGCAGCCACCTACACTAATGAGCACTAAGAGGTAATGCTACAATTCATATGCAAGGTTATGCATGTAGTGCATCAATGCATGCATGCTAAGAATAAGAAGAATTAATTTAATTCAATGTACACAGTTACTACAGCACATGCATGGAAGCTGGTCAGTCCATCCAACGTGTAGCTACCTCATGTAAATGTAACGTGCACACTACAAAACACAGATTACAAATACTTAATTGAAGGGATTGGAGAGGGTATTTCAACCTAATAATTCATATCCTTTATTAGTCTAGCAACCATCACACATAGACCTTTTAATATAAGAATTATTTCCTTAATTTACATGTGCCGCTTTAAGTTGAAAATTATCTAACATTAATCTCAATCATTCATCTCTAGCATGCCAGGTTTTGTTGGAAATAACTTGCATTGTATGGATTTGGAAATCTCGGATTTCATGGGAAGATTTTCCTGAGCTCAACTTTTGTACTAGGCATACAACATTTTTTTTGGAACACGTCCGTCGACGCATATTTCTTCGTTAAGAGAGCTAGGAACACAACTTTTACAAACCATATTTGTCTCTACCAAGGCGGGTCGTTATTGTGACAAACAAGGGTGTGTTTAGTTCGCGAAAATTTTTGGCTTTGGCTACTGTAGTACTTTTATTTGTATTTGTCAATTAGTGTCCAATCATGAACTAATTAGGCTTAAAAGATTCGTCTCGTGGTTTTCTGCCAAACTGTGTAATTAGTTTTTTTCGTCTACATTTAATGTTCCATACATATGTCCAAATATTCGATATGACGGGGAATCTTGAAAATTTTTGGAACTAAACATGGCCTAAGAGCATCTCCAACAGTTTTGTAAATAGCTTTGACATTTTTTTTTTGGAAAAAAACTCAAAAACCCCTCTAATAGTTTGGCATATGAGTTTGACATCTTTGGGGAATTGGCAAAAGAGCGAGCAATCGGCGCATATATGCGCGCGCCGGGGAGCCACGCATCCGCTTGGCATTGGTCTTTCCCACGGGGCTCTTCGTTGCTTAGCGGGGCTCTTCGTTGTTTAGCGGGGCTCTTCGTTTGCTTAGCGGGCCTCTTCGTTTCTTAGCAGGGCTTTTGGGTTTTTAGAAACGAAATTTGCCAAACTGTTGGAGATGCGATTTTTTTCCTCCCATATTATTTTGAGAGTTGACAAACAACAAGATTTGAGAAACTAATTTTGTCAAACTGTTGGAGATGCTCTGACTTGTATGGATTCGGAAGCAACTCTTGCTACGTTATTATTTTTTTAATTGATTGAAAGCAGCTCAAACCGAAGCCGCGTCAGACATATGGAATAAAATCTTGCCATAACTCTTTGTGCCGACAACACGTGTGCCTATCTTAGTCAAACATGTAATGATTGATGGCTCGCAAGGAGTGAGATAATGGCAAACCACGCACAGAAATGGTAATCATATTTGACAAGAAAAGTCAAACTTTAAAATTTTTTATCAACATCTAGTTAAATAGTATATCATAAAACTTAAAATTAATAAATTTATGTTTAAAGTGTCTCCGTTAGGATACTGATTTTTTAGCAATTGATTATATATTATAAGAGAAATTAATGTTAAAAATTTAACTTTGTATGACTTTTTTTTTTCCAGTTAGTACGATTACCATTTCTAGATGGATGGAGTACTACTATAATAATCTATCCTTCCTAATAATAAAGAAGCAAAATTTCAGGCTCTTTTTTTTCGTCCATCCATTTATTTGGTACGTCTTCCTCTAACTATCGGACAATGAAGAGTTTCTTCCGTCCGAACTTATATATATAAATCTGTGCTCATACGAATTAGAAATAGCTCTTATCTAGCGCGATATGGAATCCGATTCCAAAACGTATTGGGTCGTGTATGTAAACTGGACTCATAAGGTGTGCTTATTTTCTATTTCTGTTTTTTTATCCATACCTAAGAAGAATCAGGATGTTTATTCCGATTTTTTTAATCTACTAGTAAATATGCCCGTGCGTTGCAACGGAATAAAATAAGTTATCAAATATACAGGAAAATGAGAACATAAATGGTAATATTCATTTATGAAGTTTAAAAGATAAAATTTTGTTTTATGATGACCACGGCATCTATGAGTTAATGTTGGCAATAATAGAACAATGTCCTATTAAATTTATAATATCCTATTATGTTTTAAGTTTGATGAAATATAAATTTGATAGATTTTTTCTCCTGTGTAGAACACGAAAATATTTATTCATAAATATGTTATAACTTTAATTTTTATACTATTAAGTGTTGCTACATTTAAATAACGAGTTCTGTGACTTTCTTTAATGACCCATAAAAATATGTAGCTCAAGTTGATAAAGAATTAGTTGTCGATATATCAAGTGGTGATCTATGTTATAACTTTTAATTTTTATACTATTATGCGTTGCTACATTTTAATATCAAGTTATGTGACTTTCTTTGATAACCCATACAAATATGTAGCTCAAGTCGATAAAGAATTAGTTGTCGATATATCAAGTGGTGATCTATCCGCTGACGATCATGACGAGGGACCTCGTTCGGGATTGCATTAGTGCATACATCGTATAGCCTGAAGATGTATTTTTTTGGGTTGTAATGAAGTACAAACTGCTCAATGTTTTAGTTCAGGTTTAAATAGTTCGAACATCCGCTGAACAAATTCTAATAAGATAGGTTTTATTTTTAATCAAAAGTGTATCTATTTTTTGATTGTGAAAATCTTTATTTTAAGACATAGTAAAGGATCAAGAGTTCAAACATCCATTATGATTGATTTTATTCTTTTTTGTGATTTTATTCTTTTTTTGTTTTTAATATTTATGGAAATAAACCTAAATTCCAAAATGGGGCTCAGACTTGGAAAAAAAATTTACAAAAACGCTGAGGAAGGAACCGAACACGGGGATGAACCAAAACAAATCCTCATGCCGACGCTAGGGCGGACGACAAAAAGAGAGCTAAAAAACGATCACGCTTGAATGCCAAAAAAAATGCTCACCCTTGTGTTGCGACGGATAGAAAAAAAATGTGATGACAAAAAAAAAAGGTCACACCCGACAGTCGGATGGAAAGAGAGAGAGAAAGCGTGCCGAAGTGAGAAACGCTCACGTTGACGTTCGGACGGAGGAGGCACCGAGAGACCTGCCGCTCGGCGCTGTTGTCGACCGTGCGCCCGTCCTTGTGTGTCGGATGTAATATTCCCACGTCAATGATGCCAAGGATGACACAATGTCAGTCTTTGCCGTGTACGTAGACATAGTATTCTACTCCAAAGTCTCCAAACGGTGATAATGCAATGCATATGGCGCACACACACGTATATTGACAAGAGGTGAGAGACACGTGGTGATACCTAAATGGCAAGAGCATTATGGGATCTGACGGTTGCGTGGAAGAAGTACTGCACCCGCACACTGTGTCGAAAAGCAGCCTGGGCCGGCCGGATCGCTCCAAGCGCCGTGCCCTTCGTCGCCCAGTCCGTCTCGGTCAGCACCGCCATCGCCGCCCTACTGTATAGATATATAGGACTACGTAGTATGTACAGATCAGATCTTGAGCAGTTTGGAAGTGTGCGATTTTTTTTCTGAGTTTTTTTTTCATTTTTTTTCCTTAATAAAGAGTAGTCCATTCCACTTTTTTCCGTGGGGACCCATGCGGAGAAGGGCAGAGCGATTAATTTACGCACACGTCCAGTTTGTGAGCACGTAACTCAGACTCTGATCCGTGTTCGATCCAGTTTGTGCTTGCTGCTTGGTTGCCGGACGGAATACAATACATATATGCACACGTCCGGGCTGCCCGTGGTTGACTATGTCATGGGTACATCTTACATAGTCACGGACGGTTAGATTAGAATCAACCTAGTCTTACCTGTAATCTTATTTGAGTAGGAGTCTTACTCGAGTTAGAGTTTGATCTATTTGGATTAGTATCAACTTAGTCTTATATGTAATCTTAATTGAGTAGAAGTCTTACTTACATCTTATGCGGAAATTTTACCTCTTTATTATTAGGTATAGATATAGATTATTTGGTAGTATTGACTCGATTTTCACTCAGGATACGTCATATTGAGCTGTTTCTATTTGTTTTCGTCCAAGAGCTTTTTTTTTTTATTCTTCATTGAAAACTCAAGTTCGAATTTGTCATGACTTTTCTATTATAGATTCAACAATTGGTAAATCATGCTTGGGTTAGAACAAAGAAGCCTTCCATGATCGTGCCGATGTTGATCTCTCTCCCAGTTCCAACTTTCAAGTCAGTACATCCGTATTTGGATTATAATTCCAATGGTATGCAAGTATGTACATGTACCTACATCGACGCCTTGTAAGTGTCTGCACTGGATCCGTAGAGCACATGTACGTACATGCAAAGACAGGACTGGACTACTATACATCGTACAGGAGCCGACAAACACCATCACACCATCATCGGTTGTGCCACAGCGATGCCGGTCCGGACTCTGCCACACCAATTGAAGAAACATACAACTCCGAGATAAGCTACGAGCCTACGACAAACTCCGAAACATACGAGGTTGCATTTTTTTACTTGGAAACGGAAACTCTGATCGATGTTGTGTTCGCTATTTATACCTATATAGGAGTAGATTGCGTGCGTGATTGCCATGAGTTGGATCGACCCATCGACAACCACACATCCGTCCACTAGCGACATGGCAGCGAGCAGAGAAATCAAGGCGAGTGCCAACATGTGTGCCGTCCTCGCCAATGAGGAACCCGGTGACAGCGAGGCGGCCAAGCTAGAGACTCGAGAGGGAGGCTAAGAGATTTTTCAAAAAAAAAAGAGGCCAAGAGCAGGGAAGCCGTAGAAGACCGGCACCAGCAGGCAGTGGCGGACGCGCAGAGCAGCAACGCCGCGACGTACGGTCGCAATGACAAGAAGGTGCGAAACGAGCACAACAGGAAGTAAGGCGAAGAAGCTGTAGCCGATAGCGGGGGCCAATGGCGAGGCTAACATAGCCATCGTCGTTATCGGGGAGCGGTAGAAGAAGAGGACGCCACCGGCACCGGCAGCAATAGGGAAACAAGTGGACAGGAAGGCCACGGACGGCGGCAATGATGACGGCCGATGGGTCTAACAGCGTGGAGGAGAGTAGCAGCTGTTGCCGAGCGGTGATCCACAGGCTGCTGCATGCGGCCATGGTGGCGGTACTCATCGCCTTCTAGGTCCATGTTGCTGCGGTCGCTCACACCACAATATGGACATAGCTGCTGGTAGGGTGTTGTCACGTCTCCTCCCTGCCTCGGATGGCATGAAAGAAGAGTAGAGGATTTATGACTGAGGGGAGGACTGGATGAGCGAGGCGCGGATGTTGTGGATAAATGGAAATAAACTAAGGCTAGTCTCAATGAGGTTTTATCATAGTTTCATGGACATTAATTATACTGATGTGGCATCATATTAATAAAGAGATATGATAAAAGTTTTATGGAAGTAGAGAAAGTTTTAGGGGATGAAACTCTTCTGCGCTGTTTCTAAAATTTGGATGTGTTGAAAACAGTAACATAAAATCCCCACTGAGACTAGCCTAACTCCTCGTCTTTTTATTAGTTTTTTTCCTTTTCCGTTAGTTTTGCTAGGGCCACATCATTGAATAAGATGAACCTCAAATCGCATGTCCTATGTTTCAGCCTGCATTCTAATGAACATTCAGAAGCAAAGATATTTTGCTACATGAATTTGTTTATGATATATAAATAATTGACCAAACTTAAAAAAAATATCATATAGTCTAAGTCTATGTTGGACCGTTGCTTGACGTGTTTAACCACAATCGTGGACAAGGGCTGCTGGGTCAAGTGACTTCATAGGTTAACTCAACGAGCATGGACTTTATCACAATTTTCGAACATATTATTTTGTAGAGTTGTGCTATTTTTATTATGAATGTGAGACATACTTATTTTATATAAATATATTATATTTTTTCTCTGTTACAACGCACGGACATTTTTGATAGTAACTAATAAAATGATAAAATAAACTTTGTAGCGTGGAGTCTAATTTAGACATTTTATACAACAAAATATACTCCAACAGACATTCTACTGGGGATTCCAAAATACACAGCTATCCATCCCGTCAATCTCGGTGGCCAAAGAAAGCTAGCGAGCGCCGCTTGCCATCTCGCTCTCCCGTGTGACTTCGCATGCACGCGGCCTATTCCCGCGCTGTCCTGGCCATTGGCCGCCGCGAGAGTCGCCGTCTCGCCAGTTGCCCTTTCCAGCACTCCACACACCAGTACCCACGACTAAGGCTGGATAACGAGCCGAGCTGGCTCGGTTCGGCTCGATTCGTTCTGGCTCGTTAGGATAACGAGCCAGCTCGGCTCGGCTCGTTATCTTAACGAGCCAGAAAGCCAGCTCGGCTCGGTTCGTTATGAGCTCGAGCTGGTTCGTTAGGCTCGCGAGCCAGGTATAAAAAATACACAAAATATAATATTTGTATTTATCTAAAGCTTAAAAATATTAATAATATAAAAATAATATATTCAATAACCTTAAATCGAATAAAATATTCATATGAGCTAACATATCATCTATTTGTGAAGTGCAATACATGAAGTAATACAAAACTAATATAAGTTATGATGACTTTTTTCCTAAAATTACGGCTCGTTTGGCTCGCGAGCGGCTCACGAGCCTGCTCGAGTTGGCTCGTTATAGCTAACGAGCTAAATTCCTGGCTCGGCTCGGCTCGTTATCCTAACGAGCCGAGCCAGCCACGAACCGAGCGAGCTAACGAGCTTCGAGTTTTTCGTCCAGCCTTACCCACGACACTGCCCCGTCCCTTCTACGGAGGTTCGCCGTCCGTGCCTGGCCCTTTCCAGCATCTCAAAACCACGTTGTGGCGCTACACACAAGCATGTCGTAGCGGGCAGTACTCCTTCCGCATCGTTCCTAGCTAGTCAGCCGGCCGGCCAACTCCCTTATCCAGCGGCTACATTCACCCTGTTCGTTTGAACTTATTAGCTTGGCTTATCAGCCATGGTACAAAATAGCACTAGTCAGCTTATCAGCCGCAGAAATCATCCAGCGAACAGGATAAATAATTATTAGACATGCATGCAAGTGGGCGACCTCCGCTCCATTGCTAGCCAAGGCCGGCTGCAGCAGGCTACGGCCGTCAACAGGGCTACATTACATAGCATGGCTGCTGCTGTAGTTTGGGTGCAATTGGCCAACAACGAGCCAAACTACCGCCGTGATGGTTCGTGTCTAGGCGGCCGGCCACTGAAGAAGCAAAGGCCCTGACGTTCCGGCGGCGGTGGGCTACGTACGACGCAATGGATCAGCAAAAAAACGATGATGTGTCATGTTATGTTATTATAAACTAGGTGAATTTTCCGCGCGTTGCTGCGGAAATGCAAGAGTAATTTGAATTGAGTTAGGAAAAATAGAATGCAGAAGGAATCTCGTTGGTGTATAATACATAAGTATATATGCGATATAAGCAGAGAACAGATTTAGTTTTTTTTTGTTAAATATGTAACTAAAGACAACAAAAACCATATCAAAGAAAACACGGTCACTAACCTATAGGATCGACCAGTACAGGAGACTAATCTCATCCACCCTCACCCCTCACCCCTACTATACCTGAGGGTCATCCCCCCTCCCAAAAGTTCTAGGAGTTTTCCTTCACAAAATCATGCATATTTCGAAGAACCACGTATAATCCATGTGATATGTAGTTTTGCTAGGTTTTTGCTTAGAAATGGACTTTTGCTTAGAAACAGTTATCAAAGAAAATACGGTCACTAACCTATAGGATCGGCCAGTACGGGAGGCTAATCTCATCCACCAGAACCCCTCACCCCTACTATACCTGAGGGTCATCCCCCTCCCAAAAGTTCTAGGAGTTTTCCTTCACAAAATCATGCATGTTTCGGAGGACCACATGTAATCCATGTCATATATAGTTTTGCTAGGTTTTTCTTAGAAACGGGCTTTTGCTTAGAAACGGTTATCAAAGAAAATATGGTCACTAACCTATATGATCGGCCAATACGGGAGGCTAACCTCATCCATCCTCACCCCTACTATACCTGAGGGCCATCCCCCTCCCAAAAGTTTTAGGAGTTTTCCTTCACAAAATCATGCATGTTTCGAAGGACCACATGTAATCCATATGATATGCAGTTTTGCTAGTTTTTTCTTAGAAACAACAGTTTTGCTAGGTTTTTCTTAGGAACGGCCGTTTAAATGTTTGCAAAAAAGTTATCGAAATATATCCATGTGGGGTCTTGTTTTGAAGAGTTTATTGCGAGGAACACCATGATGCAATTGGATTTTAATTACGATACTTGGTTTAGGTGCTACGACTTTTTTCTATTTCAAAAGAAATAGCTAGTGGAAGATAAATGAGGTTTAGTGGGCGGATGATGTCACTTAGTGAGCGGATGACATCATTTTGCTGATGTGGCCCAATGAGAAACCAAAGAAATAGGCTAGTGGGTCTTTACTTCATAGGAGGTATAGATATGGACATGGGCTATTTAGATAGGTTGTTGCAGATTTCTATTTTTTTGGGGAGGTTTTCTATTTTAGATGGTGGCTAATTGAATCATGGAATTTGTGATGTAATTTTAGATTTGTCTCTGGGAGTTGTCCCCTAACAGTTATTTGAGAGTACCACACAAAGCCCACGAGAGATATATAATTGATATTATCATTCATGAAATTCAAAGGCAATCATGATAAAAACAGCTATAACCAGGCAAAAATTAACAAATATCCCAATTCAACGCCGCCTCTAGGCTGCAGGATACACATTTGTTAGTCAAACCTATGCTGCAAAGCAACAAATATGTCCACATACACACGACACCTCCATGCGTTGACCGTTGAGGCCCTTAAATTGAATGCTTAAAATATACGGTATTATCACCACATTGTTAAGTATATCTGACTAATTAAATTAAATGAGTCTGTGCCAATTTTTCAACGTCTACGGCCTCAGCTCATCCCTTTGACATTAGGCAGGTCAGTGCTTATACCGCCGGCGGTACGGTCTCCATTATATATACGATCAAAACGTTCCATTCTTCTCTCCTATTCTCGCTCGCGTCCGTCCGCTACGTACTATCGTCTCGTCTCCCAGCGTGTGTTAGTCGATCCATCCAAGGAATAATGGCAAAACAAGGTGAGATCGATGGACCCCCCCCCCCCCCCTCCTCTCCCAGTACATGCATGCATATACATGTAGATAGTTTTGTGTTCTAGTCACTCGATGGATTATTATTCAGTTCAACCGAGTCTTGGACGGATACACATGCACACGTGTGATTTAATGCATGCACAATACAACATATCGGCCTACGACCATCTCCGGTACTATATCCTTTACTTCTTCCATTATAAATTATAAGATATTTTAGGTTTTTCTAGTTGTTTTTACTATCGTCCCGTTCTTCAGCACTACTTTGGCAATACTTCTCAACGAACGAACAATATTTTCCTCTCACAACAAATTAGTATAAGCCAAATTTCAGCGAAACAAATCAGCATACTAGACATGGTCTAATTAAGGTCATAGCAATAACTATATTTCTAGAAAAATCAAAATGTCTTATCATTTGGAATGAACGGAGGGAGTAAATCAAAACATGTATGTACTAATTTAAATAGAAGCTCCCTATTTTCTGGGTCTAAAATCTCAACTTATATTTTTTTGTGGCATATATATGTGACCGGTTTATTATTGGTACAGCTAATTCTTTTTCCTTCTTACTTTTTCCCTTATCCTTTGTCCTTCAATTCATACCACGTGGGCAAAGCTTCATCTCTCTCGTCTCTTGCCCTTCTCTTTACTCACAAGTGTAAGACTACCTGCAGTAGGTACTCTAAAGGATATTCTAAAGCTTTAGAGTATGAATATAGAGTAAAAACTGCTATATTGGGTACTCTAAAATGATACTTTATCATTTCTCTTACTCTATATTTAGAGTGATACAGTGCTTACTCTATAGTGGGCAGTGGCGGACCCCACTAGCTAAACAAAGGAAAAAATGCTATAACTCACAAACCAAAAATCCAAATTAAATTTCGATTGCACCATTAAATTCGTCTCAATAAATCCTTCAAAACTAGATCACACATGGATATATTTAGATAAAGTGACAAGTGGGTCCCACAGTGGATAGAGTTGATAGAGGATGATATAGAGGATGGATGGGTGCGGGAGAATTGAGTATAGAGGAATAAATCTTGCTGACTAGGACGTACAGAGGATGAATATAGAGGTCCATGAGTGCGGATAGCCTAAGAATAGAACTCGTGTCCTCGAGGACAACGTTGCCACTGGCTCAGTGGCTCAGGGCTGCATCGTCACATGCATACACCCTGCCTGGCCGCCCCTACCAATCCTCCGTATGCCAGATTTGTGTCTTCCATTTTAAGTCATAAGACATTTTAGCTTTTCTAGATATGTAGCAAAAATTATATTTAAAAAAGCTAAAAAATGTTTTATAACTTAGTAGATTGAAGTACTTTAGAGGGCTAAGTAGGGGCCTGTTAGACCATTTTTTTCTACTCCCTCTGTTTCAAATTATAAGTCGCTTTGACTTTTTAGTTCATCTATTTTTTTATATATCTAGACATATTATTATATCCAGATGCATAACAAAATAGATATACCAAGAAAGTCAAAACGACTTTTAATTTTGGAACGGAGGGAGTATCTCTCAAAACTAAAGTAAGAGACTTCTTTGGATTTTGCTGGAGATGCTCTAATATGAGCAATCACATTGTTACTACTTGTCCTATTAATTTTTGCTGCTTTAGATGGTAATGATAAAAGACTTTCAGGATATTGTTCCAAGGACGACGTGATGAAGCCTTCAAAGCTTAAGCCCCCGGCTTCGGACATCATGTCCGTCGCTTGCGCTCGGCTCACACCAGCAGCTTCAGTCTTTCCAGCAGCAGGTACATCATCATCTGCACACATTACATGCACTAAATAGTCAGAAATGTTTTGGAGCTAATTAATAATGAAGGTTTCAGTGAAAAATTAATTAGACTCTAGTCATTACATGCACACATTAGGGTGTCCTCAACAAGCTATCTAATAGCTACTCCCTCCGGTCCATTTTATCTGACGCACATGCATATCAAGATTCAGACTTTAAAAACTTTGACCAATAATTAGGCTAATAATTTTTAATTATTATAACATAAATTTTATATAATTAGATTTGTAAGGAATTATACTATCCAATGATTATAAATTTATAAGCATAAATAATATAATATAAAGTAAATGAATGGTCAAAGTGTAATCTTGGAGACCATATCATTCTAACATGCGCCAGATAAAATGGACGGAGGGAGCAGCAAACAACATATTTTATACGGAAAAAGTCTAGATCACCCCCTCAACTATGGAGGTTGGTCTACTTAACCCCCAAACTATGAAACGGTCTAATTTACTCCCTGAACTTTCCAAAACGTCTACTTTACCCCCTGGGGCAGTTTTAGACGGCGGTTTGCTACAGTAACCATGGTTTTGCTACAGTAACCAAATCTTTAAAAAATCATAGTAAATCACAGAAAAATCGTAAAATGAAAATTCCAATTTTGTTGGACTCCACATGAGTAGATCTACACAATGAACATATAATATGGTATGCTTTAGTATAAAATTTTTGCTATAGCTTTAAATTTATTAGGATTTTCCAACAAATTTAAAGCTACAGCAAAAACTTTGTACTAAAGCATACCATATTATATGTTCATTGTGTAGATCTACTCACGTGGAGTCCAACAAAATTGGATTTTCCATTTTACGATTTTTCTGTGATTTACTATGATTTTTTAAAGATTCGGTTACTGTAGCAAAACCATGGTTACTGTAGCAAACCGCCGTCCAAAACTGCCCCAGGGGGTAAAGTAGACGATTTTGGAAAGTTCAGAGGGGTAAATTAGACCGTTTCATAGTTTGGGGGTTAAGTAGACCAACCCCCATAGTTGAGGGGGTGATCTAGACTTTTTCCTATTTTATACTATCTGAAAGAAAAAAAAAGTAGCAGAAATGGACTCGCTAGCGAGAAGTGAAGCGCTAGGCTCGCACGTTTTTCCAGAAAACTGTGTCTGTATCGCTATTTTGTGCATCCTGTGCAGCTTAGTATTCTCTCTCTCTTTTTTTTATTTGATCTTGTGTCCCGGTCAGCTGGCGATTTGTCCACTCCCTTGCGGACGCCCGGTCAGCTGGCGATTTTTATTCGTATAGGAAACATAAACTGTGTATCCAAGAATTCCAGGCAACTAAGCAACAGGTTGTGTTAATGTTCATCTAAACTCTAGATGCAAACAATAATTGCTCATCTTTTAGCTAATTATCGAACAAATGGCCTAAACCCGCCAAAAACAAACATTTATTGCAAAATCTACTACAGGACACAAAAACTGATGCTGATCTACCAGCGAGAAAATTGCAATTAGTTGGCTGGCACTTCAGCAATTTGCCAACTAGGAACTGCTAAGTCTATCAGTTACTTATGTGTTTGTCTTGTTTCCAGTGTCAGACTACTATCAACTTGACGAACTTCTGACACCAGAGGAGAAAAATTTACGAATCAATATTAGGCAGTTTATGGAGAACGAAGTTGCTCCAATAGTACCCAAGGTCCTATTGCACTTAGTCCATTGGTTTATATGTGCATATTCTATTTATCCTTTTTTCTCAAATGTTATATTGGGTCTTGCTGATGCTTAATTTTACTTTGTGCTTCTTCTGTGGGTTTTTTGGATAGTACTGGGAGACAGCACAATTTCCATTCCATCTCATTCCAAAGCTAGGTTCTCTTGGTTTCCTTGGAGGCATCATCAAGGTATATCTACATTCATCTATCCACATTCCATACTATAATACTCTCAATTTATTTCTCTGAGACCTATTTGGATTTGAGAAAGTGCTTCAAAGTTAGACTTTAACCAGTGATCTCTTCCATATAGCAATTACTACAAAACCAACATCTTGCTAAAAGATATATGGAGCATAAATCTATTAATGCATCTTTTGTGCATTAAACATACATATATTTTGACTAAATAATGGTCAAAGTTTACAATGTTTGACTGTTTTGAATTCTAATACGCGCTATAAGTTGAAATGGAGAGAGTAAAAAGATCATGCATTTAAGCTGCCCGAGAAAAGGCTGCAGAGAACTTAAAATACCATAGTTTCTGAAAACTAGTATAATACCAAATAATCCTCCTAGATCACCTAGATACATAGAAATATACTCAAGGTAACCCATCAGGAACACATATAATGATCCCAGACATTAGTGACAACCAAACTCATAGTCTGAGAAGAGGGTGTGAAGGCGAAAGGTGGTAGGCATGAAAAGGTGCAAGAATGGTGATAGGGTCGGGTTGCCTTTTTTTTCTATTGTTTGTCCAAATGAAATATAAAAGAATAGTCTATTGTTCACTGATCTGGGATTATTCATATATTTTAGTGTTCTAAGGTCCCTGAACAATGTACTCACTGATTTGAGGGATCTTTTATGAAATAGTCAGCAGAACTGTCTTAAGTGCTTAGTTTTTGCAGTTTAAGCATTGATGTGGGCACGGGTTATGTTTTTATAATGCTATGATTTTTTGGTAACTGGGTTATACATAATTTGTTTAGGTAGGTTAGAGAAATTTAAGGCTTGGATTACACATTTCCCCCTTCTTTCAGGGCCACGGATGTCCTGGGTTATCGGAGACCGCTTATGCTGTGTGCATATCAGAGGTTGCTCGTGTGGATGCAAGCATAGCCTCATTCTGCTTGGTTCAGTCATGTCTTGCCATGCTTTGTATTGGTATGTACTAATTTATTGCTTGCTCACTAAGTCCCTGTGGTTCAGTATGAGTATATATGACATTCACGACATTGACATTGTCTATTAGTGTGGTACTTTGACTGGCATTTTCTATGAATAAAGATGATTAATCATGGTCAATCAAGTAACACATATCTTCCATTGTTAGTCTATGTATTTTTTATGTATTACTGGTTAATTGTAGTTGTATAGCAACTATTGATGAATACAGCATGGTCGTGTTAGTTGCTCTAGAGTTGTATGGGTTGAGTATGGCACTCCCCTCAGTTGTATGGTTTATCTGGCTCAGTTTCCATTCAAAAATCTGGGCTGGCACTTGTCTTTTTCTTTCTTCGTCTAATAGAAATCGCGGCAAAGCTTTCGCTGCCCTTTCGAAAAAAAATACAACATGCTAGTGCTCGATGGTGTTCTGCTTCGAAGTAATGGCACTGTTAGGAAGGAATGGAAGTTTTAGTTTGTGACTTTAATTCTTCTTTAGGTTTGTGGACATGGGAATTTCAATGCGATAGAGAAAGATAGTTTTAGATTAATATAGATATATACTGTTGGATGGTGTTTATAGCTGGCAAAGATTTACATGTGTGTATGCATGTGTCTGTATATGTGGTGATCAAGCAGCACAAATGGGATCTGAAGCACAGAAAGATAAATATTTGCCGTCATTGAGCAAACAGCAGAAAGTCTGTGCTTATGTAAGTCAAACAATCAATCCCGTGGCACTTTGGCTAATTTAAGGGTTGGCTAGCTGGCAAGTTTTTAACCGTCATTGTACATTTCCAGGCCTTGACGGAGCCGGACTATGGTAGTGATGCAAGCTCTCTGAACACTGTGGCGACAAAGGTGGTTATTTGACTAGTAGGCCCAACATATATAATTGCCATCAAGTGTGCATGTATATTATTCTTGTGGAAAAAAAAATATATGCCTACATAAGCTTATATATGCAGAGATCCAGTTGTTTCTGGATCTCATCGTCTCTAACAAAATGCCATGAGGTTAGCCAAGCTAAGGCAAACTATTAAGACCATATGCCAAGAAAACTGTCGTTAAGTTCAAATTTCTCGATTGTTGACACACTGATTTAGACTTACCATCCAGTCTGATTGATCTTTGTGATTTGATCTGAACTTGTTGGATAGGTTCCTGGAGGGTGGGTCCTAAATGGTAGGAAACGGTGGCCTGGGAACAGCAGTTTTGCAGACGTATTAGTTGTTCTTGCTCGGAATACCAGCACCAATCAGGTCAATGGGTAAGTCAAGCTATAAATGCATTGGCATTGTCCATTGTTCACACACATAACTACGTGTGTAAAAAGTTTTTATGTTGAACGAAAATCGCAGCTTCATAGTAAATGGAGGGAGCTCTGGTCTGAAGATCAACAAGATCGAGAACAAGGTGTCGATGAGAATGGTTCAGAACTGCGACATCCAGCTGGAGGACGTGTTTGTCCCCGATGATGATCGCTTGCCCGGCGCCAATTCTTTTCAGGATCTTGTTGATGTAATAAATGGCCCTACTGTTAATTTTTTCTCACTAATATATCTTAACAGAAAAATCATGTTAACAATAGCTTGATAGTCCAGAATTGGTCAATGAATATGATTAATCTATCTATGTTGTTCTTGTGTGCAGTCGCTTTCTTTCAGTCGTGTCATGGCTGCCTGGGTCAGCATTGGGATTGCAGTAGGGGTGTATGATGCATGTCATAGGTAATTCACTCCATCAGCAGCTTCCATTGCCAGTGCCCTGGTTTCAGCTAGCATTCTTGCTGCGACTGTGTTGAACTACCCGGCCTATGTTTGATCAGGTACCTTGGAGAGAGGAGGCAGTTTGGTGTGCCACTGGCCACGTTCCAGCTGAACCAAGAGAAGCTCGTCAGGATGTTGGGCAACATCCAGGCCATGTGGCTTCTCGGCTGGCGCCTCTGCAAGCTGCATGGCTCTGGCAAGATGACCACAGGCCAGGCTAGCCTGGGCAAGGTCAGTTGGTGGCCTAGTTCTATAAACTCGCTTTCTTTTTGCAGGCATGGATTACGAAGCTATCTCGGTTGATGTTGCAGGCATGGATTACGAAACAGGCAAGGGAGACGGTGGCGCTCGGCAGGGAGCTGCTTGGCGGCAACGGCATCGTCACCGATTTCCACGTGGGCAAGGCGTTCTGTGACATGGAGACTGTGTACACGTACGAGGGCAGCTACGATGTTAACGCGCTCATTGTCGCAAGGGAGATCACTGGCATCTCCAGCATCAGGCCCACTAGCAGGCTCTAGTGCTGCACTGCTGCCCCTTCAAAATTATGTACATGTAGTTGTTGTGGGAACAAGCGAGATGTGTAATAAACGTGATAAATTGTACAATAGTGATAATAAGAATCAATAAGGAGATACTAGTGCCCAGACATTTGGACAAAAGCATGTGTTCGGATGCCCGCGCCACCTTCGTCAAGTGCACCCGCGGAAAAAGCCGTGCTTGCCGTTCCTTTCCCCTGGCCCCCTCCTCTCTCTCCGCGACCGCGAGTCCAAACCCCGTGCGCCCGTAGGAAACGCCGCACCCGCTGCTCCTTCCCCTGACCCCTCCTCTGTCTATAGGCGGGTGGGACCCGAGAGCCGACATGAGAACGAGCACGCAACGTCTGTATGATCCTAGGTGCGCCGTGGGCCCTGACCATCACCCACTGCTCGCCACGCCCTCAGGACTCTTTACCTCTGAAACATGAAACACTTGGATGCAACATACGACTGAAGCAGATGAAACATTTGAAACATACAGTTGCAATATGTGTGTGAAACATATGCAACATCAAGATAAAACACTTGCAAATTGCAACATGAAAACACTTATAGGTGTGAAACATATGCAATATCCAGATAAAAAATGCTTGCAACATACGTCTGAAATAGATGAAATATTTTGAACAAATGTTTGCAACATGCCTCTGAAACACTTGCAGCATGTCTCTGAAACACTTGCAACATATGCAACACCCCGAACTACTTTTGTAATATTCATACAAAACACCTGCAACATACCTCTGAAACATCTGAAACACTTTAAACATACATTTGCATCATATAGGAGGGGAGGTCGGGGCCGGTTGATTCCGGCCTCGGGGCACAAGCACCACCAACATGGGTCGCGCTCATGGGTGCTCTTTGGCTCGACCGGGGACCAACCTGAGGCGCGCGAAGGCACCACGAGCACCAGCAGAGGCATCACTGTGCGCCCGACGGCGTGGGTGGGCATGCGGCGGGTGAGACTGCGGGAGCAAGGAGCGAGAGGCGCTAGTGGGCGCGCGTGATGGGTAGGAGCGAGAAGCAAACAACACAGGGTAGGACGCGTGCGGGGAGATAGCTACGGCGGCAAATGAGGAGTGGGGCGGACGGACGGCCACACGGCGTCGTGAACGTGCAATGGGCGAGCAAGTGGTAGATATTTTTGAGAGAGACGTGGGAAACGTAAAGAGAAGGAGACAGACTTGGTGGGCCGCGCAGACCTAGGAAGGCGGCGTCCGATCGAACGGACGCCCGCCCCTGAGCATTACCGAATCATTTATCTATGAAATAAAGCATCTAACACTTTATCTACACATTGCCAAAACTCAATAATAAATTTGCATGTGTAAGAGAACGGACTTCAGACATTTGCATCCTTTTACGAATAAAAAACTCAATAGATGGTTCCAAGTCTTGATAAATGGTGAACAAATTTATGACTAGGGTTTCTATGTTCATTAATTAAGGTACCAACTAAGTAAAATGATGATGCGGCATTGAAATTAAAGGAGAGAGATGAGAAAATAGTTTTTAGATAAGAAACTATTTTTACACGGAAACTAATATATGGAGAGATGAGCCCATTTGCTTCGCTGAAAAGCCATGACTAAAAGTACTATTCGCTGATTTGTTGTGAGAGAAAAACACTGTTCCAGCTAAAAAAATAAGCTGAAAAGTACGGATTATAAGACAAGCGAACGGGGCCGTAGAAAATAAATAGATAATAGAGAGAAAACATACAATTAGATAAAATATTGTTTTAAAAGAACTATCCATTAGAAATATGATTTCTATCCTTGAAAATATTTATTTCTATATGTAGTATATAATGATTTAAAAGACAGAAACTAGACATGGTGTCTAGCATTGCGACTGTCCTAGCTAGAGCCAGTTCCCAAGTGCCAGCTAGGCCAGCCTAAGTGGAGAACCAATCACGCCCTAAAGATATCTGAAGCTTATTTTGGCTGACCTGCTCTGCAGGCATTATTCTCCAGTAAAAAGCACTACTCAGGCTGTGTTTAGTTCGCAAAAAGAAAATTTTTAGGTGTCACATCGAATGTGTCGGAAGGAGTTTTCGAATACTAATAAAAAAACAAATTACAGAACCCGTCAGGAAACTATGAGACGAATCTAATGATACTAATTAATCCGTCATTAACACATGGTGGTTATTATAGCATTTAAAGCTTTTCATAGACTAATTAGGCTTAAAAGATTCATCTTGTGATTTCTCCAAGAACTGTGCAATTAGTTTTTTTTCATCTACGTTTAGTACTCCATGTGTCCAAACATTCGATGTGATAGGTAGAGGAAAAAAAAATTTGAAACTAAACCGGGGCCTCAAACGAAAACATGACATACGAGAACTCAAAAAAGGGCCAACTAGGCTTTCTCATAGAGTCGTGTAACATCAACCCAACAGATATCTGCAAGTGCTGTACGCTAAGCAAGTCCTGGAGCTAATCTCAGATGTTTAATACAAATTCATCTAACCTATTCTATAACCCATAGGGATTTCCAATATCAGAATAATTCTTACTATTTCCTAAGATCGACCTGTGGTCCTCTTGGCCAAAAAAATATAAAACATTTATTCCCACCAGGTTCGTAGGGGATTGTGGAAAGAATAAATCACTCCATAGTAACCATGTTCCGATGGAAAAACATCTCAATGGATTCACTTCTCTGCAGGAGGTGGAGCTGCATGGGACTTGCACGCGGTGCAGTCTGCTGGTGGCGGAGCAGGTGTGTTGTCTGGAATGGTTACCCTCATTGTTTGGTGTTTACCATCTTCAGTATGAATATCAAGGATGGCATCCATTATCAGTATCTCCCAGTCAGCGGGCTGCAGAAACGAATACCAAGATTCATCTGCAAGAAACAAAAAAGCGATAAGATACATACTAAGTTGCGAATAAAAACTAACCGCCACTCAATATGTTCATACCAGTGGCCTAATACAAAAATCTCTTTAGTTAGGTGGCTTGTGCTTCTGTATCTACATGACATCCAAAAAAAATGCCGCGGAAAAAATAAGCAATCATTTTATTCCAAGGAAACATATTCTAGTTGATGAACTGAAGCTCTCAGAGTATCTTTGAAGTGGAAAATCATAACTCAATAGGATCAGAAGTAGGCACAATGACTAGTATCACTCCACTGAGCAAATCACAGCACCATGATAGCCTGTCTTAACCACAAGTCATACAATTTCAAAAATAAAGAATGAAATAGTGGAACACATTTAGGTCCAGACATTTTCAGCTCTGGCATTCTGTACCCTTGTTGAGCAGAAAACATGGAAGCTTATTAATAAGTGTGGACGCAGAAAAAGGAAATACAAAGTATGAAGGTTGATGTGGACATTACAGTCAGTGTTCAAAAAGGCGACGTTCCGCGGCCGCCTAGGCGCTAGGCGAAGGGGTCCTGCGGGGGCCTAGGGGGGTAGGCAGACCTCTAGGCGGGCGCAACGCCTCCGCGGCACCAAAGCGGCCGAGGCAACGCAGAGGCAAGTGCGCGCACTTTTTCAGCCAAAGCAGAACTGTGCGTGGGCGCGGGAAAAGAAGGCATGGGGAAAGAAGTCGCGAGCGCAGGAAGAAGTCGCGTGAGGACGAGCAGCTCCCGCCATGCGCAGCCCCCGACGTCTTCTTCCAAGCTGCTCCTGTCGCCCGCAGTCGCGACACCGACCAGCTTCCTCCCCGATGGTCTGCTTCCTCCCTGCCCCAAGGTAAGTTCCTCTCCCCTGCTCCTCTCTCATCTGCTGCTCCATGCCTCCGCCCTCCCCTGCTCCTCTCTTCTTGCCCACTACCTCCACCCTCTCGGCTCCAGTCTCCTCTGCTCCCTGCCTCTGAATGCCTAAAGTGTGATTGCTCTGAACTCTGATTGTCTGAACTCTGAAGTCTGAAAGTTTGATTGCTCTGAACTGATTGCTCTGAACTCTGAATGCCTGAACCTGAATGCCTCTGAATACCTGAACCTGTCAACCTAAATGCCTGAAAATCAAATGCCTGATTGATCTGAACTCTGAATGTCTGATTGCTTGAACCTGAATGCGAAGTCTGAATGTCTTAGACAGTTAGACTTACAGTATTTATGTTAGTGTGTTACTTGTTTAGTTGTTTTTTGTTTAGCATGAAAGCTGATTGCCTGTATCTATGCTAGAGTTACTTTTTAGTTGATAGTTTTTATAGTACTTGTTTAGCTGATAGTTGTTAGTTTGTTATACATGTAGGATGTCGACATCAGAGCATGACACTCCTGAAAATGAGGCAGTGAATCTCTTGAAAAGAAATTCAGATGATGTGGGATGGGAATATGGGGTTCTGGTTGATGCTAAGAACAAGGACAAGGTGAAGTGCAAGTTCTGTAATCATCAGAGCCAAGGAGGGATTCATCGGTTGAAGCAACATGTGGCCAATGTTGGAAAAAATGTGAAGAAATGCAGGAAGAGCACACAGGAGCAAGGGCGGATCCAAAGGGTATTCCCCCGTATTCCCGGGAATACCCAACTATTTTGATACACTTTTATGTATATATATGTGTATATACTTATATATGTATATGTATAATGCTATATTTTGCAGTATTTTCACTCATTGCAGCCTAAAACAGTAAAAAAACAGCTTCTCGGCCTGACTCCGCCATATTTTATAGTATTTTCACCCATTGCAGTTAAAAAACAGCTGATTTTTTTGTTGTTGATGTGGAAGTAGGAATACCCAAGTTTGGAATCCTGGCTCCGCGACTGCACAGGAGGCTAAAGACAAGTGCAAGAAATATTGACAAGAAGATGAAAGGAAGACATGATTCTCCATTGCATTTGACTGCCTATCTGCTGAATCCATACTATAGTTATGGTAACCCATCAATCTTTGATGATGCCACAATAACAGAAGGAATTATCAGTTATGTAGAGACTTTTTATCATCATGATGAGGATAAGCAAGATCAGGTTGTCAACACTGAACTAAAGAAGTTTCAGAATAGAGAAGGACCATTTAACAAGAAGCTTGCAAAGACTTGTGAAAACTTTGATTACAACCCAGGTAACTGATATCCCATGGATGTTTATGCAGTTTGCTGTTTGCATCCATTGTAACTGATATTACAAGTTGTTTTCATTTATTTCAGCATTTTGGTGGCGGCTGTATGGAACTGAAACACCAGCCACCAGCTTTACAGAAGATGGCAACAAGGATCCTATCTCTGACATCAAGCTCTTCTGGTTGTGAAAGAAATTGGAGCACATTTGAAATGGTTAGTCCCTATCTAATGTCAAGATTTCAGCACTAAACTTACAGGAATAGAAATGGTTATGCTCTCATGTTTAATTTCATAATTTTTAGGTACACACTAAGAAGAGAAATAGGCTTACCGCAACCGGCCTCAACAAATTGGTCTATATTCAATTCAACTCCAAGATGATTAATAAGAAAGAAAAGATCAAGTCAAAGAAAATCATAGATGTTCTCTTGTCTAGTGATACAACTGAAGCTCAAGGTTTTCTGAAGAGGAGGGAGATGATTGTGCAACTTTTGTCTTTAGAGATAAGGAAGATGAGGAGATGCCAGGTACAGGGATACCTTGGTCTGTTATTGGAGATGCAATGGGAGCAGAAGAGGACTGCACACTGTCATGTGCCTTGTTATGACAAGTGCTACCAATTCTAGTAAAATACAGTTGTTTTGCTTTTCTGAGGCCATTGACTAGCTAATACTAGTAAAGTGCTGAAAAAATAATAATGCGATAAAATAGGCCTATGCAATCAAAAGCTGATGGGCAGACCAGACCCAATTGTGAAATAAATGGAAGGTGCATAACTCATCTTTGCTCTCGTTATTAACTCATTCCACACTTAGCGAAGAATTAGTAGTCGAAGTATCTTCATTTTAGTAATCTGTAACACTGTCTGAGTTTTTCTTTGTCTGCTCTCTCACATTCTCATCCAATAAGTATCTCATTCATTCTCCGATCCCATCTTCTCTCCTTTGAGGCTTTGACTCCATGAGTTCAAGATTCTAGTAGCGACCAATGCCAAACAGAGCGCTGCCAGATTGGGGAGGAGGGGTGCTCCACTCAATCCTACCTTGAGTACCATCTATTTAGTTTCTTTAGTTTGTTGTGTGGTTGCAATTGCCCTCTTTCCCTTTAGACTCTACTACTCTAGTGTCTTGTGACAGCCTTACTTTAGATGTGCTAAATAAGAAAATCTAAAATTTTAATGTATGGAGAATTTTTGTGTATGCCACTAGAAATTCACTGATTTGCTTGCATGCAATCCAAAACTTTTCACTATGTGCGTATATCAATATAATATAATATATTTGCATCTACATTGCATCAAGTTTGCTTTCGAATAGTTTGCTTCCTTATGTCACCATGCTATCGCATGAGCTAAAGCTAACTTCTGGATGAATCTTCTGACAAGATTTCATCCTACTAGAATAAGAACATGACATGAAGCACTTAATCAATTAGTCAGAATATACAAATGGCAAATAATCACCAGTACATCTACATAAGAACTTTCATGAACTTTAATCACCATGGGTATCCAACAGCTAACACTAATATTTTAAAAACCAATCAGGAATGGCTACAGAAACCAGAAGTAACCAGCCAAGTTACAACTGGTCCATCAGGTGGGTACTGGTAGGTGGTAACGCTGGGTGGTAATGCTGTACCCACTAGTGGAGACATGGGTTTGGATTTTTTTTCCCAAATAAATGAAACTAGTATACATCCTTACATGTTTCAAGGTCAAGATAAGTTTAAAGAAAATCAAGATAAAATTGTGACACGACTTGTTCAGTCACCCAACTAGCATCAGTTATACAACCTATTTTATTGGATTAATGTGGCTTGACAAATGATTTTACAGTAATATTTTGGGGCATTTGTCATGCATATGGACTAACATACCTGCTATGCCCAAGGAATGACGAAACTATATTAAAAGTTGCAAGCAATCGGCTAAGTCTGCAGATGATGTATATTAGTATCATAGTTCTCCTTTCCATTAATGTAAACACATCTACTGCAACACTTTATATGCAATGGAAAAACTAAAGGCCATGTTTAATATTCAGCATCCAAATGCCAAAAATCATCATTTATTGGTTCAGTTTTCCAGAGGCATTGAGGCGACGTAGCTCAAAGACGTATTCGAAAGAATATCTTATTATAAGTATAAGCATATCACAAGAAAAATGTTAGCATACTAGCAAGTCCAATCAACTCATTCATAAGGAATAGATTTGTGAAGTTAGCGGCACGCACCTTCCAAGCACATAGCCTTGAGCTTGAGAAGACCATTTCCTTGGGGCCCCGACACCGGGAAAGTGCAGGAGACAGAATGCTTCACGTGATTCACGGCAATGGAAGCACTGTACCAGGGCCCCCGCACAATTGGCTTACCAATGGCATTGACTATCTGCTGGTTCTGGGTGGCCTTCTCTATTGCCTGGCTGCAGCACGGGCACCAAAGGAACAAGGAAGTGAGCCATTGCAGCTACTCTTGTGGACAAAGGAAACCAAATCCAACAACGGCGAGCACAATAGCACATTACATGAAGAAGAAAACATCACTCAAAGGTACATGAATCCTACATGTTGCCACAAAATCGCCATCCATCCTCTACATGGGCACCAAAAGCACTGATATATGTCTAGCCATCTAGGTTACATTACAGGTCAAGAAACCCTGAACTACAGGAACAGGTGAGGTCAGCTATATATACTGCTAAGAAAATGGCTTAAAATCCCCAACATTCAAGCGCTACAGGCAAGGTGTAGTTGATCTGATGCTAAGCGTCATGAGGACAAGTAAATACTTAATGCAAGACGCGACGGGATTCAAGGGTTCGACCTGGAGCATGAGAGGAAGACGGAGAGGTCGCTGACAGCGCTGGCTGCGACGGCGCCCGTCAGGCCCAGCAGCGAGAGCGCCACCGCGCGGCCGGCCCACGCTCCCGGCCCCGAATCGGTCACCTCCGGCGGGGGCTGCGCCGGCGATGCCGTGGGCGGGGTCTGGGCAGAAAGGCGGCGGCGGAGGAGTGGAGAGGTGGAGGCGGCGGACAGCCGGCGGCGAGCCGCCAACATTTTGGTTTGCGGAAGGGGAAAGAAACGACAAGCCCAACAGGCAATACTGCAGAGTTCTAGGTCTGCAGCAGGTGACTGACTAGTGGGCCCAGCAAAGAAAATCCAAGGACTCCGTTGATGCATTGCGAGTTCTTCTAAAAAAATTGAGTAAATGAGTAAAAAAAATGTTCTGAAAGATCGCAGTAAATTTACTACTTCTATTCTGAATTTCATGTTGAGTTTGCTGCTCCAAAATCAATATCAACAATTTGTTATCACTACTACTGTTTATTAGAGGCATATAAGATTTAAGTAATTGTTAGTCAAACTTAGACCTTATTTAGCTCGAAAAAGAAAAACACAAGTCCACTTATAAGCCCATGAAAGCTGCTGACTCGAAAAAGAAAAACACAACTCCACTGCATAAGTCCATGAAAGCTGCTGAGGTCAGAGAACCCATGTTCCGCGATTTCGCCTGCGTAAAGTAAAAAAAATGGCTTCAAACGGTACTATGTATTTGAATACTCATATTATATTTTTTATATGTCTAATGGGATATATATCAATATTCGTTACATCCAACGATATATCTATATGCAAACTCTATCACATGACCATCGTACGGAGATTGCAGCACGTGCTCTCGGCTCCCGCGGCCCATGAGTCCTCTACTGATGTCACCGGCATTAGCATTCCAAGTTACGGATTTAGGGTTTTTAGGGCATCTCCATTGCCATTAACCTTAGAAGGGGGAGGGGGCCTCCGGCGGCGGCTGGACCGGCAGTGTTGGCGAGTTGAGGGGTGGCGAGTGAGGCAGCGCGGACGTTGCCGAATGGGTGAATGGGCCGCAAGAGACATTCGGTTGGGAAGAGCTGGCTGTGGGGACGAGGTGCTCAAGCGCTGACTCCTCCTGAAGTTAGGGGATAGCGGGGTAGAGCAGCGGGGGTGGGCGGTGGGAAGGGAGCCACTGGCCAGAAACGGCAAGGGAGGCTGGGAGAGGGAGCGCACCGGTGTGTTCCACGAAAAAAAAAGAACAGGGTGGGTACAGCCGGGGTAGAGCGGCGGGGGTGGGACGGCAGGTGGCAAGGGAGCCACTCGCCGGTGCGGCTCCACCAAGAAAAAGGACAGGCTGGGTGTGACCCACGGTCACACGCTCCTCATATAGTGCAACCGGTCACGGCATTACTGCCTCCGTATTTGTCCAACTCTGAATAAAAAAAAACTATCTGCATTAGTATCATATTCTAAGTGAAGCCGCTGCATTAGCAGGGTAGATTCTAAGTGAAGCCGTTTCCTGGGAAGGATGATGCCAACTCGCGAAGCATGCAAGCACGCGGCAACGTGACGCTTGAGAAATGCTCATTTCTCCTCGCTGTTCTATATGAACATACATAAAAATTGTGCTACTTTGTTGTCATGTAGACTGAGCATTATGTGTTTCTATTACTCCCTTTTCCTGTTTCAAAAAAAGCTACCATAAAACTCATGTGACACTGAAATCATAAAAATTACAGAGATTATTTATCTGGGAAATAAATTTCAGAATTTAAGACGCATAGAAAATCGCCAACACTGCAGGTTTTACTGTTTACATAAACCGCAGATAAATGACCATGTGGTCTACAAAACGAAAGCATACGGAAGGAGGAACGTTCGAGGAATGACGGTTAAATTAAATGAGATCCCCCCATTACAAACAGACTAAAATAGCCAAAAAAAAAATAGTTTACACGATGAACTTTTTATAACCCAAATGCCAAGTAACTGAACCGGACTAGGATTCAGATCAAGAAAGAACGCGATCACAGGCCACTACACGACCCCAGTTGTATAATATACCCACGATATTTGCTGCCTACTTATTCCGATACAACAGCTGTATTCTCACTCTGCAAAAATAGAATAATCACAAGGACAAATATTAACAGTAAGAAGCTTTTTTTGCCAGCCAAATGCTGCTTACAGGACGGCATATTGCACAGCTGGCTTGTGAATAAGATCTGCCATGGGTTTGCGAGATTGATTTGGAACTGGCAGCAGCTGAATCTACATTCTGCAGCAGTTTACACTAAGCCAAAAATTTCAAGCATCAATTCCTGTTGGTTCTTTGTCATTAGCTTTGTGTTTGACGGTGAATTTGCAGTATCCAATCAACGTAACTGCTTGTTCCAGCCATCTGGTCCTCAACAAGGTTAGATAGAAGCAGATAGCCTTCTCTTGGCTGTTCACCCTGTCGCACCACACGGCATAGCTGGTGATAAGAAGGATCCTTCTCCCGCAGGGTTCTTAGTATTTTCATGAAATTTCTTGACAACTCATTGTCACACTCTCTCACTTGAATCTGCAACACACCCCAGTTTATTGCACATGCAAACCCAAATAATATGGTACACTACACATTTACTGTAAATTTTCATACAAGAGCATTTACAGGGAAAAATGATAATGCACATGGAAGAATGTAAAACAACTCTGTTGAAGAGAACAAAGATGTAAAAAATGTGCAGCCAGCAGTATTATTACGGAGTGGAAAAGGTGTACCTTTGATAGGTCAGGGAAGTTTGCCAAGCTCAATCCAAGAATGTTGTTCACAAGTTCAGGTGGGAGCATCCTACCTAACCACACTAAGAAAGTGAAGCCATCATCAAGGAGGTACAAACCTCCAGTATCCAAACACTGAAATGTTAATGGCAATCGCTTCAATGAAGCATCAATCTTGTTTGGTTCCTGCAAAATACAAAAGATAGTTTTGAATCTATTGATTAGTGTTTGATAAACTTGCTTAAACTACAAAAAGGATAGACTTAAACATACCAGGAAAATAGCTGACCAAATGATGTATCATAGTGCAATTAAGCTAAAAATGTCTGGCCCTATCACATTTTAAACTATATAAAAGAACTTCATTTTAAAAGCAGAATAATTAAGGACTTGTGAAACTATTTCAACAGACTAAACAGATCTTGTGCAAGTGAACATACTGGAAATCTTTCTTCTTCTTCTTTTATGTCAAATTTGATTTGGGTGGTTTGGGCATGGCAAATCCACAAGCAACACTGGCTAATAGCAACTAAGTCAGCTTAGTGGGAAGGAACAACATACCATTGTTAATACTTCATCAACTCTGTACAGAGAAGGATAGATAAAATTGAGCAGCCTGTTTACAGGCAATATCATCATGCTGAAACCAGCAGCACATCGTTCATCAAGAGAAACATCTGCATAACCTCCACGGAGAGCAAGAGATTTGCAGATAGCCAGGATGTATAATGGCAAAAACCTTAGAGATTCGGGAAAAATCAGTCTCCCGCCTATCCGGTGTTGTACAACATATAAATTGCGGTATTCCTTCAGACTTCTGACGAGCTTTAACTGTAACTGCTGCCGGACACTGTCCAGCTTATCAGACAGTGAATTTTCAACCGCTGCAGGATGTGATAATCAGTAAACTGTGTAATAAGCATATAACATGTAAATCGACATTTACAAAAGACAAAGGGCATCCAAATATTACTAACCAATTCGACCCAACAATGACACAATGGCACCAGTATCTGCTTGACGATACATTTCACTAAGATCTGTGACCACAGGTGCAGCTGCTGTGTGGACCCTGATACGCCTTTCACCCGAGGATGATGTGTATCTAATGGGGGTTGAGGACACAATAAGCAAGTGCCACATGAATGCATAATATTCTCAAAACATGAAAAGGACAAAAAAGCCAAAAAAAAAAGCAAACATGGTGTGCGGTGAGTATATAAATGGACCCAAAAAAATCAACAGAATCATTTTTTCCTAAACGACCATTTATGATGGTTAAGCCGCACGTAAACGCACCACGGTGGCCAACTGTGTTGAACAAACGTTTAGCCTGATCAAATGGCCATGTAGTCCACTTTTTCACTAAACAAGGACGGCTGACTCTTTAGCATTTTCTGTTTAGGCGAACACTCAGACATTGTTTTTACAATACTTCCCATTAAATGCCACACTATGACCCATATGTATTGCTATCTGAACAGCTTTTTGCTAATGACAATTTGAAGGAGTGATATTCCGATGTAAAAATATCATCTATAACAACATTTTTTTGCACTGAAATCAAGGAATATGCGCAAGAATGCATGTAATCATAAGAGTAGTGCAAAATCAGATTGAGAGGAAAGGATACAGCAATGCCACTTGGAAGTATACAGTCTGGGTGGTCATTAATGTCTCCTCCAGCGACAGTTGCATTGCAAAAGCTTTATCAGAGTCAACAGCTGGAAGGGCTAACAGGTCTGTGGACCGAAGCATGAAATGACCATGATAGGTTGTGAACCGTACTCCTGAAACAGATGTTATGAGAGTTAATCAAATCATAAACTACCAAAGACAATTAGAAAATGAAGATAAATGCAGCTGTGGATGAACCTTTTCCACATCTGATACGCATAACAGATTCCCAGGCAGTCTCTCGTGTAAGGTCCCTATTAAGCTCAAGTTTAAGTTTGTCTCCATGTGTAGGTGCCTGGAATGATGGATAATGGTACACCTGACCACCAGTATACTTTGCCAAAGACCCTAAAAAATTCATATATAGCATAAAAAATCTACAGCAAAAAAAAAAGCAAGTGTATGTCAATTCAAACATTCTGCCAGCAAATTCTCACCCAAAGAAGCTATATCAGAGTACTTCTCGCTGAAAGAAAATATGTCCACTGCGATCTGATTTTTTGTGAATTCAGCAGCCATCTGTTTGTAGAAGGGATCTTCTGGTACCCTCAGAGTATGCTCCTTATCCGTTCCATATGCACGAACATCATCTCCTCGAAGTCTCAAACGACCAATACCAAGAGATGGCAAAGTACTCTGGAAGACGAGCAACTTCCCCCCAATTTGACTCTACAAAGGGATTTCATAAATGTCCTTAATTTTGGTGCAAATAATAAGGTGATAATGGTATACAGGAATAATTAAATATTTATTTTAATGATAATTCTCACATCGAATATAATATGCATAGAATAGAAATAAGAATCATACCATAACCATGAAAGCTGCTTTAAGTGCTGGACCAAGAGCAGACTCCACATTTACATTGTCATGAAACATATTTGGCAAGCTATCAAGAAATGACTCCACAACATGTCTTGAGTCGACCAAATTAACCAAGAGGTCATCAGGCAATGGCAGAAAAACATCATCCAAATCAGCAACCACCATCATTTGAGGCTGTGACAAAGAAGACTGATACAAGAAGACCATACAGGTTGTTTCAGTACAAATTGAATGCGACATTCAAAAATTGCCATGTATTGCAAAACAAAAGGTGCAAGTTTGAGTTGAAGAGTGACTATGCGAGAGACGTTGAACATGCCTTGAAGTTATGAAAATGCAAGGTGCTGTCAAAGGTTAAGAATCCAATCTGTGTTCGCGGAAAGCCTGGAATTTCATTGAGGCATGATTTGATGGTCTTTGCAACAACCTAAAGAAACAAGTGGCAGTAATAATGTGAGTCATTAAGGAAAAAATAAAAAGATGGCAATCAGAAAAATTTTCAACGCAGATAAAACCATACCTCAAGCAATCCGCTCCGAACTGCAGATACTGACACATCAATAAGAAAGAAATAGGAAGGCGGCATCGGTGGCCGCACCATATATTCTGTTGGAGCAACAAACTCTACAGTTCCCTTAGAGAGTTCAGGTCTTTGATCAGTATCATACCTTCTGCCACTAGCATCAAGCGCACAAAAGTACTCTCCAGGAACTGCAGTAAAAGAAAGCACGGGTTTTCATAAAGCAGTTCATGGGAGAGGGTTTCTACTTTCTAGGGAATTATGTAGCACTAGAATGAAGATTGTATGAAAGAAGAGTTTTTGTACTTCAAGCGCTATTTCCATGAACTATAGTTAACTCTGATGACTAACAGACTTACAATATTAGTTCATAAGATCCACCCTTTCTTTTCTTGTATATAATCATGAAGGACACAATAAAGCAAAATACCTCTTGCACAGAAGACACACTATAACTACAGCATGCTTGATCTAGCTCCTTTGGTCTCAAAATACATCCTAAAATTTATGATCAATAATATGAGGTACTACCTACCTCCATCCAGAAAATAATACAATTCTAGCTTTATTCCTAGTTAAACTTTCTAAAGTTTGACCAACTTTATAGAAAAGAGTACCAATACTTACAGCATAAAATAGGCATGCTACGAAAATATATCTCATGATGAATCTAGCGACACTTATTTGGTATCATAAATACTGATACTTTTTTCTATAAACTTGGTCAAACTAAAAATGATTTGACTCGGTACTAGAAAGATTGCAGGGGGTAAATAAGTTTTCTAATGAAATAAATAAGTTCAAAAAGATTAACTGCTGGAATGACCTTTAATTGAATAGCAATTCTTGATTTGCCAAATCTCAAGACACTATAAATCAACATTAACCAAACAAATTTTAATTTTACTAGAAATCCTAAATGGTTTCCAATTTTCTTTATCACTAGAAATTTTTCCATAGCATGTATTAATGTACAACTGCCGTTACCATCTGAATAATAGCAATCGAAAAGTTGATCACACCTATAACTTTTTTCAAAAAAAGCAAAAATAGAAAAGACAAGTACCCTATTCATTGACACATGTTTCATGTTAAAAAAAGTGTTGCTTCTTTGGTATGGGATGCTGCTTAAAAAATCACATCCTGTATAGAATGGCCACTTGGCTAGAAGATTTCACCTGCTAATTCTACATTTCAGTTTTTGTGTAAACAGTCCTACATAATATTATCGTTTCAAACTATAGGGCTTCTTCAGAGTATGTGAAAGAACTAAGAAGGATGAAACGAGAGAAAGGGAGAAGGAAATAACCATGCAACGCCTATTTAATCACATTGGAAATATGAGAGAGAAGAGTTAAAGATTGTATGTAGGTCAGCAAGGAGGTAATAGGTGAGGGAAAAGAAGGTAACATATAAACATATAATAATTGTATTTTGAAAAGGCAGAGGAAAACTATGTGCCTTATAATTTTGGAAGGCATGGAGTAGTATGCTATGCTAGTCATCACACTACACCAAGAACATAGTACAAGGAAGTTGAGGAAAGGTCCTTAGTGGTTTCTGCATCTAAACTGTGTCATTCAAAGTAGTGAAACAATCTTTCTTATCTATCACAAAAATGGCATATATAGTTACTGCTTTTAGGAAACAAATATGATGGCTGGTTGAAATCAATAGTAATCAGACATGAATAGTCATTTGTGTACCAGTGTGTCCTTTTTCAGCCATTCCATAACATAGACCGGTACTTGAGCTGAAGTTCGGGATAACTATAATTACCGTCATTGAGCAACGTGCAAAGATTGCAGCGCCATTTCCTTCCAGAATCTGCAAACGTTACGTAAGGATTTATATACGTCCTGCATCTTCGACAACGAATGACACCGGCGGACCCAAAGTTGATAACTGGCACTTCCTCCTGAGTGACAAGAAAGAAGCATGTGAAGAAAAGAGCCCATTCAATGGAAAATAGAAACAAATCAAAACATTAATAGTTCATTACCCCATCAGGTGATTCTGCAAGAGGGTGTACCACAGCTCCAAGAGGCAAATGCCACCTGGAGACCAATGACTGAGATGCAGGGATCGCATGGGTTGTCAGCCGGAAGTACCTCGGGTGGCAATTCAATGGGTATGCCTCCATAAGCTTAACTGGCTCCTCATCACCATCCAATGGCCTTGGCAGCCCTTTTACATCAACACCAGGGTCAAGTGACCCAGGCGCAGAACTCAGTGCTAACGACCGGAAGTCCTCCACTAAGCTCTGAAGTGTGCCTCCGACTGGAGGCCCAGCATACGCTGCCTGGTTACCAAACGTGGCAGCTGGTCCCATTGGAGGAGGAGGCATAGTCTGCACTGGTTGTTGAAATGCTGGCCTTGAAATCGGGAATTGAGGGTTCGCAGGTGGTGCACCGGTGTAATACCCTTGTGTCTGTGGTGGCCTTGCATATGTCGGTGGTGGAGGCAAAGCACCTCCCGTGGGAGATTGCGGCTGCGCAAGGGACGATGGCGGAGGGCGAAAAGGTGCTGGTGTAGCAGCAAAGGGGCCTGTCGGCGGTGGCCCAGCAGCAAAGGGGACCTGAGACAGTGGAGGGGACGTAAAGGGACTCTGAGATGGAGGAGCAGTGGCAAAGGGGCCCTGAGACGGTGGAGCGGAGGCAAAGGGGCCCTGAGACGGTGGAGCGGAGGCAAAGGGACCTTGCGACGGCGGTGCGGAGGTGGTGAAAGGGCCCTGAGGCGGTGGACCGGCTCCAAAGGGTCCCTGTGACGGCGGTGGGCCCCTGAACCCACCCATTGCGGCGGGTGGCGCAGCCCCAAACGGGGGCGCCGTAGCACCAGACTGAGGAGGCCGGGCGAACGGGCCACCGGCGGCGAACGGTGGAGGCGGGACAGCGGCGCCGGGCACGAAGGCTGAGACAGGGCGGCCGGGTGGCGGCGGCCTCTCGTTCCCCATCGGCGGCTGCATCGCGTCGAACCTGCGGAATCAGGCGGCGGCGGAAGCGAGATGAGACGAGAGCTTTTTCTGTGCGCGTGATCCGCGTGTGTCCCGATCGGATCCTGCCGGCGCGGCCGGATCTGGCGGGAGCGGTGAGATTCGGGGGCAGGACGTACCGGGATCAGGGCGCTCCGGCGGCGACCAGGGCGCCGGGGCGGCGGGGGCAGGCTCAGGGGCAGCAGCCGGATGCGGAGGAGGAAGAGGAGGCGACGCGAGCGAGGGTTAAAAACGAACAAAAGGGAAGCAGACGAGACGAGGGAGAAGAGAGAAGCCGGCTGGCTTCTATCAAATTCGTAAAATCGTTTTAAATCAAAATTATTTAATTTGAGTCCGTGAATGTTGTACGTACTTGCCATGCCCCGTAACCACACGCTGCCAGCGTACTAAATCAGGACACAATTTTCACGGATTTTGTCGTTTATTATAGGCCTCCTAGAGGCTGTTTAGATGCAAAAAAATTTGGCAAAATGGATACTGTAGCGTTTTCGTTGTTATTTGGTAATTAGTGTCCAATCATAGTCTAATTAGGCTTAAAAGATTCGTCTCGTGGATTTCGTCTAAACTGTGTAATTAGTTTTATTTTTTATTTATATTTAATGCTTCATGCATGCGTCTAAAGATTCGATGTGACGGGGAATGTGAACAATTTTGCAAAATTCTTGGGGAACTAAACTGCGCCTAGTAGAAGGGTAACTAGCCAACTACTCCCTCCGTCCCAGAAAAAGCGTCGTTTTAGATTTTCAGACATCGTGTTTGACCGTTTGTTTTATTCAAAAATTTTGTGCAAATTATAAAATAAATAAATCATTATTGAAGTATGTCTAATGATAAAATAAGTCATAACAAAATAAAAAATATTTATTAAAATTTTTTGAATAAGACGAACGGTCAAACACGATGTCTGAAAAATCTAAAACGATATTTTTTCTGGGACGGAGGGAGTACTGCCACAATTCTCTTTTATAAGATAGACGCAAGCACATTAAGATTCAAATTTTAAAATCTTTTACCAATAATTTAACTAACAACTTTTAATTATTATAACACAAACTTAGTATGGCTAGATTTGTAATACTATCTAATTATATTATCAAAGTTATAAATATAAATAATATAAAATAAAATAAATGGATGGTCCAAATGTAATTTAGGAGACCGTATCATGTCAAACTGTGCTTTATACAAGAGAATGGAGGGAGTAATAAACGAATTTATGTCATATATAGTTTGAATGTATTTAGCCTTTGAGGTTTTATTATTATATTATACAATTTTTTCCCTGCAGTCGATGCTAGATCCTTATAACGATTGATATATTTTGTCTGCTTTGTTTTTTAAAAAGGGTTGATTGTTATTGATACAGTACTCTTACAACCAAGCCCTTGTACTCTTGAAAGAAAATAAAATTACACATAAGTCCATTACAGGAGCTGAAAGCATCTAGGCCCTTAGAGTTGGTTTCGGCAATCGATGACAACGCAATATTACCATGACTAACGTGTGTTTTGCAGAGACTTTGGTAAGTTAGGTCATGAGAATGGTGACTGTTTTGGGCACTATGACTTTCATGCCCCTTGATGGAAATCGTTTCGGTTTTCAAAGGATTAACGTCAAGATTAAAGACGGTTAGTTCCGGACGTCGAGGAGTTGAGTTACATTTAGAATAGTCGTTAGGATCTTCGCTTTTTCTCATTTGGCTGTACTATAAAGGGGGGCATGAGCGAATAGCTTGACCTAGGTGAATCTTTTTATTTAGGTGTGGTGCACACTTGTCAAACTTAGCACTAGGTAGCTCAGGTGAAGCCCAAAGTTCAGTTGGAAGAAACTCGGTTCAGGTTGCGTCGCGTTTCGAAGTCTTTTGAGCCATTTCTTCTCGACCGGACGTGGTCTCTGCCTTGACCGGACGCGTCCGGTCAGTACTGGCAGTCACCGCAGAAACAATACGATCGACCGGACACGATCCTCCCGTGGACCGGACGCGTAGATCATGTTGACCAGAGTCATAGAGGGTAAGTGTCGTGATCGGACGCGGCTAGGAAATTGATCGGACGCATCTACAGTGCGTCCGGTCCATTTCCAGAGAGAAACTTAGTTGACCGGACGCGTCCGGTCATCACCGATCGGACTCGTCTGTGCGTCCGGTCAAAGTACAGAAATGTTCCAGAAAGGGTTTTGAGCGACCGGACGCGTCCGGTCACCCCTGATCGGACTCGTCTGCCCGTCCGGTCACTCAGCGCCTTTGTTTTTCAATTCGACCGTTGCCATTGACCGGACGTGTTCGGTCACATTGACCGGCGCGTCCGGTCAGTACGAAAAATGCTGAGTTGGCACATAACGATTGGGATTGACTGTGGGGAGTATAAATATATCCTCTACCCCTTTATTTGAGCTCTCTTGCTCATTTGTTCAGCTGAGAAACACCTTTCATATGCAAGGAAGTGCAAGAGTTCTAGTGAGGATAGAGATTTGAGAATCTAAGATTAAGATCCCTCATTAGTGACTAGGGTGTAGCAAGTGTGCATCCACCTTCTCATTAGGCTTGTTGTAGTCAAGTGAGAGTTCTTGCTTGTTACTTTTGGTGATCGCCATCACCTAGACGGTTTGGTGGTGATTGGAAGCTTGGTGATCATCCGGCGGAGCTTGTGGATGATCCAACTCATCTTGTGAGCGGTTGTGGGCGATTCACCGTGACGGAGTGTCAAAGAATCAGACCGTAGAGAGCACTTGATCCTCGCGTGGATCAAGGGGGAGCTACACCCTTGCGCGGGTGCTCCAACGAGGACTAGTGGGGAGTGACGACTCTCCGATACCTCGGGAAAACATCGCTGTGTTCCTAACTCTTTACTGTCAAGCAATTTACTTTCTCGTATTACTCTTGTTGCTTGGTTTACTTTCCTAGAATTGCCATGCTAGACTAGGATTGGAACTTAGGGTGCAAAACTTTTATCGATAGAATCACTAGGAACACTTGTAGGCACTAGGGGTGAATTATGGCTTAGTAGGATTTAATTCTCGCAATTAATTTTAGAAAAGCCCAATTCACCCCCTCTTGGGCATCTTGATCCTTTCAGGAGCATCCAGTGCCCTTCGCCGTTGTCGACCTTCGCTGCCGCAGCCTGGTGCTCCTCCATCTCTCGCAATGAAGAAGATCCAGAATGAAGCTTCCGGCCAATTCTTGATTCGACGAAGAGTCTTCAAATTTGAAGCCCATCAGCAGCACACAGTGTTGTTCAACCATTGAACACCCCGGGCAAATTCCACTTTTATCGGAAACAGGCGCCAGTCACAACACCGGCAAGCTCAGGCCAACAAGCAGCAATCCCACAAAGGGGATACAAGAACACCTACCTACCCGCATATAGGAGCAAGTGGAATCTTAACCTCCAAAGGAATACTCCTAGGAGGGACAAAAACCCGGTGAACACTCCACCAGTAAAAACACGTCTCCTTCGAACAACAGCCATGTTGTAGGACACGGATTCGGCGATGCCATTGACACGAAGGCCACAAACAACCCAAAGAAGCACACAGAAGATTCGATCATCGACGCAGAAGATGAAAACAAAGAAAAAATCACCGATGCCAAACCTCCTGCAGATGATACTATTGTTGTGCTCCTCCTGCCCACGGACCACCATAGGAAGGCGCATACCATCGACATGGCCGCTCAGGAAAGTCACCAACCCTACCGGCGAAGTCGATGATGCCATGAAGCTGAAGCAGATCGACGCCGCTATCAAAGGCCTCATGCTTTCCACGGCATAGATGGAGTAGCACACCACACCATACACGAAGAAAAGCTAGAGGAAGCAAAAGCTCCCATGTGAACTCATCCCCATGGAAGAACCAAACCCTATCCTACCTAGATCTAAGCTAATAGTAGATAGTATACACACTGTCCACCGAGATTCCGGTTCCCCACCACCTCTAGTGCCAAAAAAGGCCACCGGAGATAGCAGGGAACCAACGAACTCAGCGCCAGGAAATGGATCGCCTCTGCTCCGCCTTCATGAACTGTAGCAAGGGGAAGAGAGACGAGACGCTTCTTTTGTTTGCTTTGTTGGTTGCCTGCTTAATAGGTTTTGGTTTTTGGGTGTCAGCCCAGCCCACACCCCCCACCCCCTGCCCCAGTGGCCAAAATTCTTGGAGCCCCAGCAGCCCATGCCAATAGGAAGCAGAAAGGTCGCAGGTCGCAGAGAGAAACATCGTAAGCTCCCAATCTCGCGTGACTTGTGTCGCTTCTAGTTCGTTCTCTGCGTCGTCAGCGGACTAGGGCGGAGAGTAGGGTAGTCGAGGTGTCAGGCCGGCAAAGGCCAAACACATCCCGTCGCCCATCGCAGCCTCACTGCTCGCCGACGTGCCACGCGCCCACAGTCGGCGTCACCGGCATGCGCTCTCCCCAGTGCAAAACTACCCAACTGGGCCAACTAAAGCAGTGGAGGATTCATGATTTTGAAATCAGGAGCGAGCAAGTCTGCAGGTACAACTGTCCAAGAGAGCCGCACGCCACACACACAAACAAAGTATGTTAATTCATCCGTGCAACTTTTTACTTGTTTCTATTCCCAAATTAAATACTTGTTTGTTTCATTGGTAATATTAGTAATTTTTAAAGATTGGATCCTATAGATTCATTTAAGATTGATGATGTGTGTTCTTTAGCTTCAAAGTTTTATCGGAGCAAGAAAAAATTAAGTTGAGATGACTATTACAACATTACCGGCTTGATGTGCTTACCTATTCAGAGTTTCGGAGTTTAACAAGACAGGCTTAGATTTTGTAAAAGAGTCACTTTTGTGTGTTGTCCTAGCAAAAAAATTATGATTATAGTATATCAATATTTTTATATATTTATATATATTATATATATGTACATACAATAAAATATGGTCGGCCGGCTGGCCCGCCCTTTATCATTTTGCTGGTCCCGCCACTGTCGCTAATGTTATGCTTGCGTGTCTAACTTCTTAATCCTTTTACATATAGGAAGAGCTTACCATCAAAACTACAAACTACTAACTCCACATTTTTTGACATAGTCAATAGGTTCATGATCATGAATTTCAAATATAATACAATTCCTTTATTTTTTTCTCCCTTCGATCCTAGGATTCTAAGGGCTTGTTTAGTTCCTGAAATATTTCGCGAAATGTTACTGTAGCACTTTTCGTTGTTATTTGGTAATTAGTGTCAATCATAGCCTAATTAGGCTTAAAAAATTCGTCTCGTGAATTTCGTCTAAACTGTGTAATTAGTTTTATTTTTTTATCTATATTTAATGCTCCATGCATGTGTCCAAAGATTCGATGTGACGAGAAATCTACTGTTTTTTCGCGAAATATTTTAGAACTAAACAGGGCCTAAATATAAAATACTACTAACTCCACGGTGGAAAGTTTCCTATCCTATGGTTTGGCTGGCAAGAAGCACCACTACTATTCCATAGGTTTTCATTCCTTTGTGTGTTGATTCCATAGGATTTGTAACATCCACCTATAGCTCTTAGAAAAATTCCTACGCACGTAGTACGATAAGTTGAATGCTGATGCTAGCAACTAATGATCTATTATGGCTTGTTCTATCAATCACAGAGAGGAAAGATATGCAAAGTATGCACTTGGTGTTATTTTTTATTCAACCTTGACATTCCTGCAAAACAAATCCTTTGGTTTTCCTGTGGTGCTACCAAAGAGCTTCTCATTTATTTTCCTGTGCTTTTGAATCCTATAGGATTAGAGGAACAAAACATATCAATTCCTACGTTTTTCCTATTTCCTACATTTTTCTTATCTTATGTTTCAAAGGGCGCCTAAGTTGGTTATTACGTATTCAATAGATTCTAAACAGATAAGTAAACAAATTTTATTTTTGGAATGTGAACAAAATTTCAAACAAATTAGTGAAAGAGGATCATCAAGATATGGTGATGTTCCATGAGTAATAGGCTCAATAGCTACTCTAGTGCAAAAGGCTCCTAAAAAATGTTCAATGGTGGAGCCTCACCTCAACTATGCGCCATGCTTTTAATTAGGCACATCCTTTTAATAATCCTAGAAAAATGATCAAGTCATAATTCCCTATAAAACATATGGAGTAGCATGCTTGTTTTAGATTTATAAGTGTCTAAGTAAATGTCTTTTTTGTGTGCAAAAGTTGCAATATCAACTTCATTAGCTATACAGTGCACTACAAAGGGTGAAGTTGGTGTTGGTGTTGGCATCCACACACCGGTAGTTGTTGAAGGCAAAAGGGTGTCCACCGGCATACTGTATCCGGTCGGAAGCACGACCCATGGCTGGGTTGAGTCGCAGTCCGCCTCCAAGCTGCAAGCATAGTCCATGGCTCGTTGCACAATGGTCCTAGGCAGGTAGGCACCGACGGCTTCGCCACGCACCACTCCAAATTCGCCATCCCCGAGAAGGCATCACGAATGAGGGCGAGAACACTACTAGCAGCAGGAAGCTGCCTCGACTCGACGACTGTGGCACAAACTCTGGCTCCAAATCGATTGCAAGAGCAACACATCAAAGCGGAAGCCAAGAGGACGAGGAAGGAGGAACACACGACAAAAAATCTTGCCCGTTTAGAAGAGCCGATTCGGCTCACCTAGTGGTCAAGGTTATCCTTGCTCAGGTGGGCTAGGTTTCTAGGCAAAACTAGTTCTTGCCATTTTATGAAACCTATAACCTTGCTGGGCAAGGTGAGGCAGAGCTTTGCTTAAGAGCAACTAAAGCCCTCAAATCAGGCCCCCCTACATTTGATTTGAAGGCTCTCCTCATTTTTTTCATCTACTCCGGCAGGAGCTTTCAAATTCATTCCACCGATCATTCTCAAATTTCTCTCCCTCATGCTCTACCGACTGAGCTATGCACGTAGATGAGGAGACCACGCGTGCACTTCTTCGCGCGTCTTGGCTTCTTCAACATGGGACAAAGGAGTGACAAGAAGGAAAGAAGGGGGTTGTGGCGGGGAGACACTACTAGAAATATCCACTTCTATGACGAAAATCTTAGTGATGAATCCAAAACTGTCATAGAAGATCGCTTTCTATGACAAATATTTATGTTTCATCATAGATCATTGTTGACGGTCCTCTAACCCTCCCTATTTATGACGAAATCAGATATCATCACAAAAAACATCATAGAACAACATCGGGTTTCGTCATAAATCTCTCGCGCGACTGTTCCTGCTTATCTGTGACAATCTTCTTTAGAACTTTGATGACAAGGGCTCCGTCATTGAACTAATGACACATCTGTGATGAACATTTTTTGATCTGTAATGAACAACACTTCGTCATAAAATCTCCACACTCTCCTTTCTCCATCCGACATGTACCTGTGGGTCCTGCAGTTACTCATCCGTGACACTTGCAGTTCATCATAAAGCCTCCGCTCGGTCCTTTCTCCATCCAACGTGTACCTGTGGGACCCTTCTCCATCTGACAATATACCTGTGGAACCTATAGTTACTCATCTGTGACGCTTGCAATTCGTCATAAAAGTCTCCGCTCGGTCCTTTCTCCATCGGATGTGTCCCTATGGGACCCTTCTTCATCCGACCTGCGGGACCCGATGGCTTGCGTGTCATGTGTACCTGTGGGACCTTTCTCCATCTCCATCTAACTTGTGGGACCTGACATCATGTACCTGTGGGACCCTTCTTCATCTGACCTATGGGACCCGATGGCTTACGTATCACGTGTACCTATGGGACCTTTCTCCATCTCTATCCAACCTATGGGACCCGACGGCTTACGTGTCACTTGTACCTTATGTGCCGCCGTGGTTTAATAAATTCAAAAAACACATTGTCTGGGGCCGTACCGAGCGTAGACGGTGCAGTGCTGGTCCGCCAGGCAATGTAGCGCGGGGATGCCCCTAAGAGTAGCGTGACATGGCTACGGCGGTCTATGGGGCGTGATGATTTCTACATCATGGCATGGTGCCGTGGCATTAATTGTTTTCTCACTAGGGCGAGGGGAGATAGCCTAGGCCCTTCGCAGGCCCAAATGATGCCTCGCCCGACCCCTAGGTTCCTCCTGAGCTGTTGGACGAGGTGGAGACTTCCTCGGAAGGGTCAGGCGAGGCGAGATCGATGTTTATCGGGCCGGCAAGACCAGAGCCCGTGCCTTAGCCCTCGGGTGGGGTGGAACTCACGCTATCACTTGCCCCGCGCCTGCAAGGGTCAGACGAGGTAGAGCCCATGCTGCGATCGTCGGACAGCCCTGGGCTAATGCCTAGACCGCCCAAAACAGGGTTGGGCCTTTTCCACAAAGGCCCACAATCAGGCTCCAGCCACGCTCTGGATTGTTAAGTCAATCTTGGCACCAGTGACAAGGCCCTCTAATCGGGTACCTTAGCACTGGTGCCCGACAGTAGCCCCCGAGTGATTTGAATGTGATTGGCCGGGGGATTTCATCGAATGCTGAGGGGTGCGTGCAAGCGCATCCACCAAGTGTAGCCCCCGAGGCCGCCGAGGAGTGAGGTATTCCTTCATAGCGGGTTTTTGATGGTCCACCTAGGCTGGGCCATGATTCCCTTTCGTAGCAAGCCATTGTGGACCGACGAGTAAACCCTTGGGCCTTAGTAGGCCGGAGCGATGTCCTTGGCTTCACATTCTTTTCACCCGGGGAGGCCCATAGTTCGCTTGGACCGATGGTCGCTTGACGTGTTCTTCGAGGGGTCATCGAGAAGACATGTACACACACCCCACAATGGGACGCGGTGATAGGACTTAGCGGGCACATGGACCGGGGTGGATAGGTGGCACTCTGCCTTCTCTGCCCCTATAAAACCAGGGGGCCTACCCCCTAGGTCTCATTGCGCACATCCGCTCCTATACCCATGTTTCAGCCTTCCTCGCTCTTGCCTCTACCACCGGCCAAGCTTTCGATTACACCGCCGTATCCGAAATCCTCCGCCCTCCCTAACTCGCCTCCATGGATCTGTGGAGTCGCTCGATGTGCGGCGACGCACGCATGCTAGGTCTCGTCCATCATGGGCTCCTGCCCCCGAGGACTGATGCGCTCAAGTGGATCCTCTCTGGTAATGAGAGGTTCCCAGCGCTGCCTGATGGCTATGTGGTGTCATTCATGCACTTCCATGAGGGTGGACTCGTGGCTCCCACCCATCGCTTCCTGCTCGGGCTCCTTGATTAGTACAAGATCGAGCTACAGCATCTAGATCCCAACGGGATCCAACACATCACGATCTTTATCACGCTATGTGAACGGTTCCTAGGGTTGAGCCCATTGGGACCTTTGGCACTACTTCACCTCTGAGCTACGAAAAGAGAGGACGCTGGATCAGACAGAGGTGCCATTGCCGATGGGATGCATTAGCATCCATCTCAAGGGCGGTGGTTGGCCCCATGAGTATATTCCCACAAGGTTATCGGCGCCGAACAGGGGGTGGCACTCCCAATGGTTCTACTTGAAGAACATCGCCTCCCCTGCTTTGCCGGGGCTCACCCTTTTAGAGTTCTTCGGTAGCGTTATCGAGGCGGCCTCAGAGCGATGGGCGTGTGGAGCCCCCAAGAGGGAGATGAAGAGGATCAAGGGTCACCTCATGGCCATCAAGATCCTGAGGGAGAATGGTTTGAACAGGGCCGGCATCATCGGTGCATAACACTAAAGGAGGGTGGCACCATTGATGGTACGCGCGCTTCCTCTACACCAGATGGTTCCCGGTGCGCCATCTTAGGGGACAATGCTCACCGAGGACCTGGTCACCTTCTTTGAGATTGTCCAACGTATCAAGGACGTGATGGATTCCCAGGAGGGTCCAACGAGCACCACCCATGACTATCTATTTTCGATGCCAGGGCGTCCCCCGATGCGCCCGGAGCCTGGCTTCATTGAGTTCATAAGCTCCTTATCCCCTCTAAATTTCTTATTCATGTGTTTTCTTGGCTTCCCCTAACTGTCTCCTGGGTGGTGCCAGCCAAGGCATCTGATGCTGACGGAGCATTTGGTGCCCCTGCCACGAAGCACGACCGAGAGGGTGGCGAACCACGCTGTGAATGTGGTGCAAAAGAAAGCCAAGGAAGACCAAAAGAAAGAGGAGCAACTGAAGCACATGGGCCCGTGGCGAGGACACCTTTGATGAGAAGAAGGAAGGGAAAGAGAGGCCTACCACTGTTAGGGACGAGCTCGATTGGTACCACTTGGAGCGCAAGGACCAGGAGGTGTCCTGGCAGCTACCCGCCAGCGCGGACATGGGCCCATCCAAGGGGCATCAGACTCATCCCCACGCCACGTAGAGGAGGATGCTCCCCAGGGGCCAGTGACAGTGGATCATCCCCTTGGGGAGCCTCAGGGTTCATCGTTAGCGAGCCATCCCCCCTCCCCGCCTGAGCCCTCGGGGGGCCAGAAGAGGCAACGCCCTGACGAAGAGCGAGCGAGGTCGAGGGGCCCAGCCTTGAAGCGTCCATGGATGAACACGTAAGTCATGAACCCTTTGGTGTTGTGTTGTTCTGTCTCTGATATTTTGTCGTTCGTTCACCATTGCCATTTTTCACAGTGCGGGGCTGGTCTTGCCTCCCCTGGAGCTGGCACCATAGAAGAGCGTTAGGGTCTAGGACGTGAGTTGGCTGATGGCTAGCACCCCAGTAATGGGTGGTCAAGTCCATCAGGTGTCGCTGGTGATCGCGGCGCCACCTGCTAGGGAGCGTCCCATGACAAGCACTCAGGGAGCACCTGCGACGGTCATGGAGCAGCCCCTGGTGGTCATGGCGGCGGCACAGATGGAGCCACCTGTAGCGCTAGTGGTGCCGCCCGTGGCAGAGCATGTAGGAGAGGGGTGGATGGAAGAAACCGCTCCCGTGACATGCGCAGCGGTCGTTGCGCAACCAGTCATGACCCCGCCACCATAGGCGGGGATGGTGATACCCAACACTAGGGCAATTGTCCCTACGAGCGTTTCAACACAAGGGGGTGTGGCCTCGTCCGGGGCTAGTGCAACATTGCTTCAGATCAAGTGGGTCGACCCGTACTCCCCGAGGCCACTCTCTTTGTCCTTGATGATGTTTCAGAGAGGGAGGAGTGGTGCCCCTTCGATCAGAGGATGGGGAGCATGGCGCATACCATGAGCTCTGCGTCAGCCACCCTGCAAAGCACCCTTGAGCCTTTCTAGGTATGACATAGTTGCGTTGCGTAGCTCCCATCTAACACCTTTGGCTTCTGGTCCCTTTTTCTTCTCGCAGTCACTGAAGACACAAAGCCAGAGGAAGTCTCAGTTGCTTCATGAGTAGAAGGTGGACTAGGACAAACTTGTCACAGAGGCGGCTGGCCTTCGATCTTGAGAGGTGGAGGTGAGTCAATGAGCGGAAAGGGTCGAGAAGGAGCTTTTGGCTTTGCACCAAGAGATTGCGGAGGCTGCTCAGATTAAAACGGAGCGCTACCAGTTGCGCCAGGCCGAGTTTCAGTTACGCGCGGAGCGTGATTTAGCTCGATAGAATCATGCCAACGTCCAACGTCAATTGGGTGAACTGATGGGCGTAGTCGAGGAGGAAAAGAGACAGAAGGAGGAAGCCCAGAAGGCGTCCGCTGACCTCACAGCGGAGGTTAGCCGAGGTAGGGCCTGTGCCCAATCCTTAGAAACTACGGCAGAGTCCTTTCGTAAGGAGGCGGATCAACTACGAGCGAGCACCAACATTGAGTCTCTTCCTTTCCATGCCATCACCATCTTTCGGGGTCGTTGTGTTCTCTCTTTTTTTTTCTTTTTTTGATGCGGTCGTCGTCCGTGTTGGATAGCTCTCTAGGGCAGGCTCACAGAGGTGGAACAAGAGTTTATCGAGGTCACGCAAGCCCGTGATCAGGTGACCGTGGGGCACGCCACCCTGTCCGGCATTGTCACTTTGGCTTGTAGCCGGTAGGGGCGAACACGCTGGTGGCGTGCGCCGGTCAGATTCCCCATCGAGTGCGTGAGCTGGAAAGGGGCATCCTTCACGACATTGTTAGCCGGGTCTTCACCGTCGCCCGCTCGCACTATGTGATCATCAACCTGGAGGAGCTAAGGCTGGGGTACCTAGACAACTACTCGAACACCGAGCTGGATGCACTTGAAGCTGCAGTCGCCCCCCCTTTCGTAGGCCTTGTCAGATAGAATAGAGGGATTAGTGCTCCCCCATGGGGGTTAGGTAGTTAAGATTCGAGCTGTGGTGCCATAGACTTGTAATTAAACAATTATTTCATTTTCGTCTGGGTTTCGTTTTAAGCAAACTTTCATTATTTGAATGCATAGCCTTATCCGAGTTAAGGCTTTCATGCGTCTTGTGCGATGCGGTTGGTGTGTTTCGACCCCTCCTTGTCTGTTAAGCTCGCGAGGTGTAAGGTGGGCGAGAGAACTTTAGGGCGTGCGAGTGAGCAAGGTCGCCATGGCCATTAGGGTCGTGGGCTTCCCGCTGTCTGACTTGCTACCCTTAGAGTTATCTTTCGAGGTCTTTTGCCTTTCGTCCTTAACTTGGGCGAGGGGTTGGATGTAAAAATTGAATGTTTCCAAAAAGTAAGCATGCATACGTACATGTCCCTGTTAGCCCTCGAGTGGGATGCAACCCCTGGCAGTCGTTGCTAGGGTCAGATGTCACTGATGGCCAAACAAAACAATAAGGGAAAACTCTTGTCTATTTTAGAAACTTAGTTTTTACATCCAAAAAAGACTTGCGACTTGGAAAAGTTAAGGGTAGAAGCGACATAGTTGTTCGATGTTCTAGGCATTGGTAAAGACTCTGCTGTCGGTGGTCGTGAGCTTGTAGGTGCCTAGCCTGAGCACGTCTGCGATGACGTACGGCCCCTCCCATGAAGATGACAACTTGTGGTAGCTCTTCTTGCTCTAGACGAGGTGGAGCACTAGGTCACTGATGTTGAAGGCGCGGCCCTTGACCTGACAGCTGTGGTACCGTCGCAGGGCCTGCTGGTACTTGGCGGGGTGGAGCAAGGCGACGTTGCGAGCTTCGTCTAGTTGGTCTAAGGCGTCCTTGAGAAACTCATTTGCCTCCAACTCCTTGTACTTCATGACCCTGGGGGCCCCGTACTCGAGGTCGGTGGGGAAAATTGCCTCGACGTCGTAGACCATGAAGAAGGGTGTGTGGTCCATTGCCCGGCTAGGTGTCGTCCTCATGCTCCACAACACTGCTGGGAGCTCGTTGATCCATTTTCCACCAAACTTGTCCAGCTTATTGAAGATCCTGGGCTTGATTCCTCGTAGGATCATACCGTTGGCGTGCTTGACCTGCTCGTTCGTGCGGGGGTGTGCCACGGTGGCCCAATCGATGCGGATGTTGTATTCATCACAGAACCTGAGGAATTTTTTCCTGGTAAACTGCATTCCATTGTCAGTGATGATAGAGTTTGGCACCCCAAATCAGTGGATGATATTAGTGAAGAAGAGCATGGCTTACTCTGATCTAATTTTGGTGAGCAGCCATGCCTCAATCCACTTAGAAAACTTATCGATGGCGATGAGTAGGTGGGTGTAGCCCCTGCGTGTTTTCTTGAGGGGTCCAACCAGGTCAAGTCGCCATATCGTGAAGGGCCACATGATAGGGATCGTCTGGAGTGCCTGGATAGACAGATGTGTCTTCCGAGCATAGTACTGGCACCCTTCGCAGGTGCATACAATCTCCATGGCGTCGGCTATGGTGGTAGGCCAGTAGAAGCCCTATCGGAAGGCCTTCCCAACAAGGGTCCTCGATCCGACGTGACGTCCACATGCCCCAACGTGGTTGTCCTTCAGCAGCTTCCTTCCTTCCTTCTGGGATGGGGATGCACGCTATAAGATTCGGGTATGGCTCTTCTTGTAGAGCTCCCCTTCGATGATGACATAGCACTTGGCGCAGCGCGTAGGTCGTCATGCTTCATCTTTATCCATTGAGAGTATTTCCCAAATGAGGTAATCAAGGTAAGGTATTCTCTAGTCAGGCATGGGGTCGGCCCTTGCCTCGTGACCATCGTCGGACTCCGCGTCCTCCTCCTCATCCTTGCCCTCATCGACCTCCATGACCTTAGGTTCCGATTGGCCTACAGGCAGGCCAGCCCCTGAGCCCGGAAGGGGCATGGAACTTCCCACGCCAGAGTTAGAGTCTGACAATGTCTCTGACCCTGATCCAATGGGGTCACGGACAGAGTCCGTGACATAGTCCACCATCTCGACAAACTCGTTGTTCGTAGGAAGGGGACTCATGCATTGAGCACGAGGTCAGAAATGATCCCCGTGGCGCCGTGCAACACAAACAGGAATGCCGCCAAGGCATCCCGGGTAAGGGTGTTCGGGAAGAGTGGATCCCCACCGGTGAGTTGCGCTATGATGTTGGCGAAGGTGAAGGCGAGAGCGTGCAAGTTCTCCTGGGATGGGTAGGGTCCTTGGTAGATGGCGAGTTGGTGCTCCAACTTCTCGAAGTCAAAGTCGAGAGGGTGGTTACACTCCAGATCGTGAGTCTCTGGAGTGTTCAGCCGTAGCTCCTCAAGCACCCCTACGATGGCGTCGAGGCCAGGGGCTGGAGGGGGCTGAGGGGCGAGAAACCTGACCAGCTCCCCCTCATTGGTGATGATGAAATCTAGGCTCTCGAAGCGCACATATGCCCTAGGGACCCAGCCAATGTCGTGGCAAGCCATCCGAAGCCTGGTGATGAAAGCGATGAAACACGCAAAGTCCCCTACCTGGCGCGCCAACTGTCGGTGTCACGAAACCATCGGCTAGTAATTTATATGATTGCACATTTAGGCTCGGATGGTTGAGCTAAGGTGGGCACGAGAGTTTATACTGGTTCGGACAGAATGTCCCTACTCCAATCATGGTGCTTTGTGCTACCCGCTCTTTGATTTGTTTGCAGTAGGGATTTACAAACAGGCAAGAGAGGGAAATGGCTCCCAAGTCTCTGTGGTGTGTGCATGTGGTTGTGTGCTAGAGAACTGAGAAGTTTAGTCTCTCTTTCAGAAGGGTCCCAAGGCCTCCCCTTTATAGCCTAAGGGAGGAGCCTTGGGGTACACGGCAAAAGGAAGAAGGAAGAAGAGGAAAAGAAGAAGTGTCGGGGAAGAGGCTTCCTTAGCAGTGCTGCTTCTTCTCCCACGAGTGGGCCCCTCTGTCCCGGTTGTCAAGGATGGGGACGACCCCTCATGTCGTCGCACCGTTGTCACGGCTGGCAATAACGGCATGCCATCTGCCCGGCCGTCACATCTTGTTCTGCCATAGCGGCAGCATGGCTTGCGACGCCCTCCATGGCCCCTTGTCTGGGGCCGTTCCAAGCGTAGATGGTGCAGTGCTAGTCCGCCGGGCAATGTAGCGTAGGGGTGCCCCTAAGAGTAGCGCAATGTGGCTACGATGATCTATGGGGCGCTATAACGGAACCACCCAAATTATAAGAACAAAAGTACAAAAACAATCGCCGGAGCAATTAAATTCCCGTACTTAAGCTCCTATAACTCCGATAGTCCAATGAAACCATGAGGGATTTCAAACCAACCAACGTACAAGCCAAGATCATAGTGGTTCAACATAACAAGTCACATGTTACATCCATTATTACAAGTAATTCAACATAGATCAGAGTTCCATAGAGTTATCACAACTCAAATTCAAAAGTAGCAGAAGCAAAGTAGTTTGAAACTAATATCATTTTCATTCAAATACATGCCAGTACCGAGGTCAATTTCCAACAAAAGCATGAGAGACAAGATAGCTGAAGGATCATGCCCATAATCATACTCCGCCACTACAGCAGGAGCCATCTAATTCTTGCAGTAGCCATGATACATCACAACCTGCAACAAGTGGGAATAAACCCTAAGTACGAGAAGGTACTCAGCTAGACTTACCCATCATAAACAGAAATAATATGACACCAAGGAGTATGCAATGCTTTCTTTTAGTGGGCTAGCTTGACTCATTTGTGAAAAGCATGAGTTATCATGAATAAACCATTTCAAGTACTTTTGCATCATCTTTGTTATAACATGTTAATCTAGGTAAGCACCTATGCTAAAGCAATCACTTGATTAACCATTAACATCAAAGTTACCATCTCAGGTTTAGCATTTTCAACATAATCCACATAACCATCTGTGTTCCATCATCATTTCTATGATGCCGTAGCTCAAGTCAAGTGCTCACTATCCAGGAGTGATGGCGATTCAAATTGATTCCTAACTAGCTGGTGATTTATTCCTCACACAAACCACACTCACCGATCAAGTGAGCTATAGATCACCAATGACACCATTCAGGTAAACGTCATAGGATAACAATCATAGACCGCACTACCTAGGGGCCTCCCGGCTACCAAGAATCAGGACCCAGCCTGCCCTTGGGCTCACTCTTCGTGCCCCCATCTTACCCCCTTCAGTGCTAGTCTGCCAGCCCGAGTTTATCCCTGCCCGAATAGTGTCACTAGCTTCATGGTCGAAAGGTACGTTATTCGGCCAGTTAAATGTGAGGCATGCATTCAACATGACAAGAGGGATGAGTAACGATCAGTCCTTAACCGATACAGACTGAATCACTATAGTCCAAAACCTTATAAGACTCTGCTCGGTCTTCATTTATCCATCAACACTTGGTTATTTTCTATGATAACAATTATAGCCAACCATAACCAGGTATCCACCTATATCTCGTAGGTAACAAGAAATCATCCGACTTCTACCGATCTAAGCATGGCTAAGCAATATTTTTGGTCCTGAACCAAAAATAGGATTCTAGGCATATTTACGGGACAAGGAAAGGGTATATATGCAGCAAGTGTTTCCAATCAACTCTTATAACTTAAAGCAACAATACATATATAACATATATACTCAATTGCTTTTATAAAGTAGGAGGCTTAGAATGCTCTGGGGCTTGCCTGGGATTGAACACTTGGGTTAGTGTTTGACAGATGACACTCGCTTGGTGAGCATCTCCCATCCCGGCACTTGCTTAGTCCTTCCATCTTTAGGATAGGTTCACCAAACACCGTATTCGGGTTTGGCTCCATCATCACATCCTTCACGTGGTTTATATAGCGTACCTAAATGAGATGCAAGCTGCATGTGTATGAATATGATGAATGGTAACACAAGATGCATCACATAAGCATTCAAGTAAACACAAGATCATACAAGACATAAACACCAATAGCTATTTAACTAACATCACACAACCAATTCTAGAGAGCAAGCACATCAAGCATGACAAAAGTTTAACAAGATCACAAGTATCTTAATTTGACCATCAACAAGGGCATAAGCCACATTTAGCAATACATGGAGTAAACAACTATAACTAGCATCTGTCAATTTCTAGACTGCAAACAATAGCTGCATGTTTGGATCATAACTGGAGTTATACAAATCCAATAGCCATGCAACAAGACATTCTAGAAATCTTATAAAATTATCTACAACTCTTTTATTTACACCCAGAGCTGATTCTAAAGCTAATCAAGCCAAAACATAGCAAGAAGCAAGTCTGCACAAGAGATGGACAGAACACTGACATGAAATTTAGAGATGCATAACTAGAGTTCTATTTATACAATAAGGGTGGTTATTAACTTTTTAGAAAGCTTATTAAGTTAGATACCAATTTGTTATTATCATCTAAAGGTGATTCCATAGATAAAAGGGCCAAACAACACTAAGAATGTATCTCTATCCAGATTTGGACAGAAACTGGTATCCCACTTGAAAAAGCTATAACTAGAGTTCTAGACCACCAAAAGTGGTGATCCAAGACAATTTAGAAATCTTATGAAAATTCCTTCAATTAATCTATTATCACCAAAGCATGATTCCATATGTAAATAACCCAACTAATGCAATCATTCAGATCTGTCCAGAGGACGAGCAAAACCTGACAGCAAACTTGTAAAATCTAAAACTCAAAAGCGATCAGGCCTAAAATCATGAAACTTTAACACACGCTACATCATAAAGTCACCTACAACTCTTGTATTCACCACTTTCACAGAAAACTTTACTTTCATGTTTAATTTAAGCATAGCTCATATTAAAGCATTTATTAAGCACTCAAGCAAGGTGAATCAAAAACTAGACCCAAATGCATCTAATTACCATGAAATTTTTACCACACATCAAACATCATATAAGTAGCATGCCACAAAAATTCCACTTCATTTGAAGCCCTAGATCTATAGTTATGAAAAAGACAAAACACAACTAGCCTTAAAACCTAACTGCATAAATCTATTTTTACAAAGAAAACTTTAAACTAAAACATGTCATATTATAGATCTACTGCAAAGTAAATTTCACAAGGATTCCAAAAAGTACTCATTTACTATTTTACGATTTTTCTATGAATTACTATGCATTTTCAAAGTTTTAGCAAAACTAAAACAAATCAGTCCTTATTGGCACTATTCATCTAAGGCATAGACTTCACAGTTAGACCCCTCCCTTTCTTCAAATTGCTGCATGAAGCCCCTGACGCGATTTTTAGCAGGTGGGGTTGTCGGGAGCCTGATTTTCGACCGGGGAAGCGGCCGGCGATGGCGGGGAAGAGGCGGGGGAGTACCCAGGGGTCCACGCGCACCCGCTGGTGCCTCCAACTTGGCTCGAGGTGGCCCGAGGCGATCTGACCATGCGCGTAGGGAGCAGCAGCAAGCAGCCGCTTGGCTGCGGGGCTGGCCGGCGGTAGCGGCACCCAAGGGGCAAGTAAGGTGCAGCAGCACTCGAGCAACGCGGTGGCATGGTCGGCTTGGACAGAGAAAGGGTGTAGCAGCGAGGGCGATGACGGTAGGGAGTTTGGTCGGCCGTCCATGGCAGACGTGCTTTGCGCTGCGCGCAAGCGCTCTGCGGGCGAGGCGAGGGGCGAGCGTGAGTGCTGGGGCGAGCAGAGAGTGAGTGAGGAGCGCTGGGATAGCTCGGCCTCCATTATGGAGCAACAGAGGCGTGGCAGGGCGGCAAGGATGCACGGTGTCCATGCACGGCATTTCGCCGAGCACGCGGCGGGCAGCGAACGGGGCAAGGTGGGTGCTGTACTGGGCTAGCTACGGGCCAAATTTGGACATAGGCCAAAAAAGAAATTTGCTCATCACTGGCTGCTCTACATTTCTTATTTAAGGTGCAAAGTCATTGGAGCCACGGATTAATAGATAATTGGCCTCCAAGATGACACTGTCAAAGAATTGACAGTGATTAAGCTCCACTCGATCTTCGCTAGTTTTGGGATGCCAAACTTTTTACATGTTCTTCTCCAAGGAATATACTCCAACTTTTATATTTGGACCAACTCAAGTTACTTAACAAAAACATGAGAATGTGGCATGCCAATCTAATGACGTTGGTTAACTTCTCCAAGACTTAGAAATATTCTAAGTGCAGAAATCAGCAGCAGGTTCCAACTTTGAGCCACTGTTTGACTTACTTCCAAGATGAATCATGGTATGCTCCGAAAATAAAGTTTATTGTCCTCAAACCAAATTACAACTTTTATTAAAGGATCTTTGACTGATTTGTTCTGGTTAGGAAGATACAAAGCTCCAAAGTTTGCTACACGAAACTGAAACAATAGTTAGGACTTAGCCAAAATCTGAGGCTCCAAAACAGCACTGCATTGAATTTTTGAGCTCTATTTGACTAGGTTATGAGCCAAACTAGCTCTTGAGCCTTTAAGAAAGATTGTTCTTCATGACGTAGACTACAACTTTCATTTAAGGTCCAACCTCAAAACTGATATATAATCTACTGTTATACTTTGACCAAAGTAGGATCACAATAAAGCAATTATCCTATTTGATCCATTGGAGCATTTTTGGGGCATTTGCTCAACATGAACCTTTCATGATTTCTATTGTAGAGTCCATCTAGAGTCATTTGGGCAAGATTGCAAGGTTTGGTTGATGACCTACATTTCCATTCACTTAATAGTGCAATTGAAGCACTTAGTAAAGCCATTCCACGATGATATAACTTATCATTTCATATGACTTTTTGATTCCAAACTTCATGAAACTTTTCCAGTGACTAATATAGATGGGTATTGATGCGAGACACATGAAGATATTACAATAATACCACCCAAGCATATATCTTGAAAAAGGCCTATATGTAAAGCAAGGATGCAATATCCAATTTAGGTTGGGGCTCATTTCCATAGGTTTGACCTTGACATCTTCATCACCACTTAATCTATCATGTTGAGCTCAAACCCACTGCTTAATTGGTGACAAACACCTAGGGTGTTACAGGCGTGACAATTTCTACGCCATGGCATGGCGCCGCGACATTAATTGTTTGCTCACTGGGGCGAGGGGAGACATCCTGGGCCCTCCGCGGGCCCGGATGATGCCTCGCCTGACCCCTAGGTTCCTCCCGAGCCGTCGGGCGAGGTGGAGATTTCCTCGGAAGGGTCGGGCGAGGCAAGATCGGTGTTTATCGGGCCTACAGGACCATAGCCTGTGCCTCAGTCCTTGGGTGGGGTGGAACTCACGCTCTCGCTCGCCCCATGCCTCCAGGGGTCGGGCAAGGCGGAGCTCGTGTTGCGGTCGTCGGACAGCCCTGGGCTAATGCCTGGACCACCCAAAATGGGGTTGGGCCTTTTCCGCAAAGGCCCACGATCAGGCTCCGGCCACGCTCTGGATTGTTAAGTCAATCTTAGCACCAATGACAAGGCCCTCTAACTAGGTACCTTAGCACTGATGCCCGACAGGTACATAAATGAGTTGGAGTATGTTCAGGGCCAGCCCTGAGATTTTGGGGGCCAGGGCAAGACTAAAAATTGAGGCCCCTTAGAACATATATACTTCCTCTAAAAACATTTATACTTCTGTTATCGCTTGGATTTGTTTGGATGCTAAGCTTAAAATAGTTATGTAGCATGCATTACCTATTCTCCTTGCACCATACTCTTTTAAAAAATATCTTGTCACATACGGGTTATCATCCTCATCTATGTCCAAATTGTTATCTACTGTAAGACCTTGCTATCAGGATTAGTAGTATTTGTTTGCTCTTGCGTGCAATAATTATTGATTCATCTATATTTCCCCTGTGTTCATATTTTTTTTAAAAATATATATCGGATGTGGGATGCGTCAACTGTGTGATCACTCATTTCCCTCTTTTTATTTTATATAACTACAAACAACATCATTTATAGAATACATGTGCTCGAATTTTTAAAATACATTTAGGCTTTATTTGGCTGCACATAAATCCACCCTAATCCACGTGGTTTGGGAGGGATTGAGGTGGAATTTACCCTTAGTAATTGAAAACTAGCGCAGAGCACACTGTTGGAATGCCTCGTTTTTCTCTTGCTTTTATTCCAAAAATACATGCATGCATGCATGCAGTTGCTTTTATTCCAAAAATATTGTGGGCATGGAAAAGTCTGCGTGAGAGGCGTCGGGTAGGGGCATGCATGCAGTCATAACGGATAAGAGAATACATGCGTGGAAAAGAGTACCATATACATATAGCCATACATGGGGCCCTGACAGCTCGGGGGCCTAGAGCAGTTGCCCCGCTTGCCCGCCCCTAGGGCCGGGCCTATGTATGTTGAGCAATCACCTGGTTTTGAAGATAAAAAAAAACACAACCATGTTTACAAGCTAAGAAAGGCATTGTATGGCTTGAAGCAAGCACCTAGAGCATGGTATGAGAGATTGAGAGATTTCCTACTCTCTAAAGGGTTTATTATGGGCTAGGTTGACACCACTCTTTTCACCAAGAAGATTGGCAAGGACTTGTTTGTATTGCAAAACTATGTGGATGACATCATATTTGGATCAATCAATCAATATTTTTGTAAAGAGTTTAGAAAGATAATGTCTAATGAGTTCGAGATATCCATGATTGGAGAGCTTAGTTACTTTCTTGGTCTTCAAATCAAGCAAATGAAGAATGGTACATTTGTGAGTCAAGGCAAGTACACCAAAGACATGTTCAAAAAGTTTGGAATGGATGATGCAAAGGCTATTAGTACACCTATGGGGACAAATGGAAACTTGGATAGTAATGCTAGTGGCAATATGGTGGATCAAAAGATGTATCGGTCTATGATTGGAAGCCTACTCTATGTGACTGCATCAAGGCCAGATGTGATGTTTAGTGTATGTATGTGTGCAAGATTGCAAGCCTCCCCAAGAGAAAGTCATCTGAAGGCAGCAAAGAGAATTTTGATGTACTTGAAGCATACATAAAATGTTGGATTGTGGTATCCCAAAGGAGCAAGATTTGAATTGATTGGATATTCGGACTCCGATTATGCGGGATGCAAAGTTGAGAGAAAGAGCACATCAGGCACATGCCAACTATTGGGAAGATCACTTGTGTCTTGATCATCAAAGAAGTAAAATAGTATAGCACTCTTAACTGCCAAAGCGGAATACATTTCGACCAATAGTTGTTGTGCTCAATTACTTTGGATGAAGGCTACTTTGAATGATTTTGGAATCAAGTTCAAGCAAGTGCTGTTGCTATGTGACAATGAGAGTGCCATGAAGCTCACCAATAACCTGGTTCAACATTCAAGAACAAAGTATATAGATGTTTGCCATCACTCATAAGAGATCATCAACAAAAAGGGGACATTTGCATTGAGAGTGTAGGCACCGATGATCAACTTGTCAATATTTTTACCAAGCCACTTGATGAGAAGAGGTTTTGCAAGCTAAGGAATAAATTGAACATATTGAATTTCTCAAATATGTGTTGATGCACCCTCATTATATGACATGCCTCTCCTTCGAGCAAGGCAAGGTAAAATTGGTTGACATGACATACATTCTTTGCTAAGGACTTGCTTAGTGCATCTAGTCATTCCTCATGTTTTATAGGCTCATTCATGAAAATCAAATGGATTTGATGCTTGTATGGTACCACTATTGCTTTTATGTTTGAAATGATCTAGTGGTAGCATATGACATGCTTGTGGGCTTGTGGGCTTGTGAACCTAGTGTTTAATCTAGAAAATGAGCTATATATGTTTAACTCAACATTATCAAGATAACCCTTGAAATGAGGTGTGAAGAAGCTTGCCATTAGATCAAACTGAGTTAAATATCTTTTGCAAGTGATCTAAATTGAACCAAATATGAAGTATGATCCTCACTTGACATGGTTTCACCGTAACCTATCTAAATTTTGAGCTCAGCTTTTCTGGTAATTAATGCCAAAGGGAGAGAAGTAGTTCACAAAGATGATAGGATTGATAAAGGGGGAGAGTTTGACAAAGGAAGGGGATCAATTAAAATTTGAAGCACATAAGTAGGGGGAGCAATCTCACAAACTTGTATGTTGCATTTGAATGAGCATTACATATATTTGCTTGCATGGCACAAGTTTTAAATTGCAATATTTTCGCTTGTGTGGTGTATGCTAGTTATAAGATTGATTGATAAAATGAAAAACTAGCATGCATAGGATGATAGTTAGATGTGCCTTGCATGTTTTACATGTGGTACTAGAACCTTGCTTATAATATTGATCTCACGAGGTATCTAGTGTTTGTGTTTTGCAAGTGCTATCTAACTAACCATGGTGCTAAAGATGGTGTTCAAATGGTAACTCTGATTGGTATCACGCTTCAAAGGTCCATTCTTTACACCTTAGTATCATTTTGTAGAAATTATTTCCCCACTATTCCTATCTATGCATATGTGCAAGCTTTTAAATCCAAGCTCATAGCACATATGTAGGGGGAGCTAATGCTACCAAGCCGGGTTTATAAAACTTGTCCATATCCTTTACATATGGTAAAATGCTTGGGCAAGCAACATGAATCCAAAATGAATTTAATTGAATATCTTTGTGAAAAGGTTGTCATCAATTACCAAAAAGGAAGAGATTGAAAGCCCTAGTTTGGTTTTGGATAATTGATGAAACCTAGTGTACTAACCCTTGTGATTAAGTGTTGTGATTGAGATAGGGTTGTACACACCAAGTGGTGGAGCTAGATGATGGTGACCAAAAGATGGTGATCAAGTGCTCTAACTTGAAAAGAAGAAAGAGAAAAATAAAATGTGCTCAAGGCAAAGGTATAAGAGCTAGGGTCATTTTGCTTTGGCGATCAAGATGCAATAGAGTGCGTGATCAGATTTAGGATAGATAACCATACTATAAAGAGGGGAAATCTTGAATTGCAATGGTTATCTAGTTCCACTAAGTGTGAGTCTCATTTGCATATGCATTACGCTTAGTGACGTGGTGAGGTGCAAGAGAAAAGCCTTTCGAATTTGATTGAAAAATGCTAACTCACACACTTGCCATGTTGAAACACTTGGTGGAGTTGAGCATATTTGAAAAGGCTTTGAAAATGAAGTTTGTTGGGGTTGGATAGCTCTCCGGATAAGCTTTCTAGAATGTCCAAGATCTTAGAAATCGGAGTTTGGAGCAAATATTTATGGGCGTTTTACTTTGTATGCTGAAATTTGAGAGTCCATACCAGAGCTCTAGTTTGGATCAGAGGTCCAGTAATTATTCAGTTTTATAATTGCTCTAGGCTGAGTGCTCCTACCGGAGGTCCGGTTGCCAAAACCGGAGGTCTGGTTTTCGCTCTAAAAATATTTTTTCACTGAGTGCTTCTACTGGAGGTCCAGTTTTCGTCCTAAAATTGATTTATTTTTAGAAGCTGAGAGCCTCAATCGGAGGTCTGGTTGAAACTAGAGGTTCAGTTCTACGTTGTTTCAGGGCTGGAAACCAAAGCTCTAGTTTGGACCGGAGCTCCTGTTTTGGGCGAATCTGTCCCCAACGGTCAGATCTGAGAGAGCCGTTTGGAGGGGTCCATCAGAGGGTGTGGGGGGCTGGTCTAGTAGCCTTATCTCCTCCCCATCCACCTCTCTCACTCACTCTTCTTCCCCATTTGCATCTTGAGACTCCAAAAGAATAAGAACAAGCTCCCTCTCTCTCTTTTCTATTTCCCAAGCTTGGTGCTAACCCTAAGAGAGATCTTGTGAGCCCTAAGTGTTTATCTTATGAGCTTGAGGAACATCCTCCTCCCTCTCCTCTCTCCCCAAGGATTCGTGCTCCATTCGAGAGAGAGATTGAGAGCTCTAGGGTTTGTTCTTGAGAGAGTGAAGAATGCATCTTCCCTTTCCTCTCCCTCTCTAAGCTTGGTGCTCATTTGATTGAGGGATTGGAAACCCTAGTGTGTGCATTTGAGGTTGCATATTTGGTGGCACTAGGTGGTGATTGTGATTGTGGATTTCTTATTACTCTTGGTGATTGTTGTCACCTAGACGGTTGGTGATTTGTTGATTGTATCCGCCCCAATCAAAGTGCTTGTGAGGGGTCTTGTACCTTCCCTGGCGAAGAGCTAAAAGGTAACTCTAGCAAATTGCTCGTGTCATTGAGTTACCTCACTTGTGGGTAGGTTCTTACGGTGCCCTAGTGTGGGCTTGGCGTGGTGCTAATTAGCCGCCGAACCACCAAGTGTTGATCGACACAACGGGGACTACCGTGCCGGCAAGCACGTGAACATCGGGAGAAAAATTGTGTGTCTCATTGTCTCCATTGGCATTCTCCCGGTGTTCATTGGCATTCATATTATGATTGATCTTCTCTCTCGCCACGTCGGTATAATCGCCTTACTCACTCTCTTGTATTTGCTTTCATACTTGTGTAGTTAAGCTCTTTAGTGTAGTTAGTTTTGAGAGCTTGTTAGTTTGGTTAATGAGGCTCTTTAGTTAGTCTTTGAGAGCTCACTAGCTTAGAAACTAGTGACTTAGCCTTATGTTTACTTAGTGATCATAACAACTAGAATTGTTGGTATAGGTGGCTTGTAAAGCTTGTAGAGCTAGAGCAAAATTGTATTTCGCCATTTAGGTTACTAATCACTTGCTCTAGTGTATTTGTAGAGAATTTTTTATAGGCTATTCACCCCCCACTAGCCATTTAGGACCTTTCAGCCACGCGCCACTGCACCCTGGCCGACCGTGGTCCATGCATCACTACACCTCGACTTGCCACACTGAAGCCATCCGTAGCCCGTGGGGTGCGCCTCGACCCCGCACCCGCCTCGACCTGCACTACGGAGGGGGGCGTAGCGGCTTGGATTGGCGACATTAGCACGTTGGACCGTCGAGGTGGAAGAGGAGTGGGGTGCGACAGTGGTGCACCATTACGGTGTTGGGTATTTTAAACGTGATCAGGAAAAAGATCCGCAAGCGCACGGATACCGATGTAGCTTTCACCTAGGAGTATTCCAGAGTATCGATTTCCACGGGGAATGTGAAGTGTACTAGAAGAATTAGGAACGTCTAAGGAAAGGGTAATTATAGGGTAGAGAGGGTTTTCAGGGTTTTCTAAGTGGTTCTATCTTGTCGAAGGCTTACTCTATTTTACCTACTTCGGAGCAACAGTACCTTTCTGACTCTCAAAAAAGATTGGAAAGGAAGTAGTCAGGGGAAGGCTGCCAAAAAGCTCTACGAAACACCAACCCGAACGTGGTGGATTACAAAGACCAGACAGAGCTGTCACCTCTGTGGCCTACCACAACAAACCGTGGGGTTGGGCGCAAACTCAGGAAAACCCTAGTCTAGACACCACGTCTACACTAGAGCTTACTACTCTAATTATCTAGAATAACTAGAGCACTCAATACGAGCAGAGATCCAGTAAATATAATAAAGCAAGAACTAAAACAAAATACTTAGAAATAAATAATGAAGAACCTAGAGATTGCTCAAGACAAACCAGATGCTGCAAAAGTACAATGTCGAGGAAGATTCAACAGATCTGTCTCCTCCTCAGCTCTCTCTAGAAGATGAACGAGAAGAACTAGAACTAGACGATCATCTAGAGGGATATCTACTTCTACTTGGATGGAGGGGTGAAACCCTAGCTTTTGCTCTGGATGTAGCTAATGAAGATGGAGATGCCTCAGGGTGGAGGTTTGCCTCTACTTATATAGCCCGGTGGGGTCAACCGCAGCCCTCGGATCAAACCGACTTGAAACAGTAGTCAAGATGCATCGTAGAGGTCGGTTGGAGACCGTCGTGCGAAGCTGGTCTCACTTGGAGGTGGACCCAGGCTGGCTGGCCTGACATGTGGGGCTGGCTGGCCCCACCTTTCAGCCTCCGGGCTCCCGCTTTGTTCACGTGTCTTCTTGTGTCCTCTAGAACCTTCCAGTCAATTTTTGTGGAATTCCGACTTGATTTGGTCTAGTTTCTTGACTCCTCCTTCTCAGCTTATTCTATTTTTACCCATAAAAATTCACAATTCACTAAAGCTGTGAAATTGTTATGTTAGTCCATAAAAATATTGGTTGGTTATAGTTCTGGAGTCTTCTAGAATCTTCTGAGTCGTATCCATCGGGGACTTTCTCTTCGGAACTCCAAATATAGCAATTGATATATCTGTTTCGATCGTCTCGATGAGCTCTTCGCAATGGTGTGCTTAGATTCTTCACTTGAGATACTTTTATGTAGTAAAATATTAAATATCCTACAAAACAAGTGAGAACAACACAACTCATGGAACTCATTAGAATCAAACCCTACAACTATGCTTTGTGGTTCATTTCATGCTATTTTATGCAATAGTTGATGGTTAATAATGAGCATTAGTGACCGTCAACAAGTTTCCCCAAGCTTAACCTTTGCTAGTCCCTGAGCAAAGCTAATCTTAACAATGGATTAGGAGTTGCTACAATGCTTTCACGCCTCAAAAGTACACATGCGTTCAAACAAGAATTCTCCCCTGAATTAAAGCAAACCATTCTGACTTCAAACTTACCCATTACCTTCAAATATGGAGCTTTTGGCCTTCACTTGGGTCTTAAGTAGTTGAAAGACAGAACAATCAAGTCAAGCACTGCGTCTCGAGTTCTTCGATCAACCTTTATTCTATAGTTTTTGTAGGTTTTCAAAATAAAACTCAAAGATTCCTTTTGTATGACCCATCCTGGTCTCTCGTATGTGGTACTTGTGGATCCTTTCCAAGATAATGATGATGTTTTACCTTCTCTCTTTCACTCAGAATATGTGGTATTTTTGGAATAAGGCAGAGTAGCATCATGCCTCCTCTCTCTTACCCTATAACTAGTAGGCTTATATGGAGCTAAGGGTATTTCAAGGATGTAGCATACTTACCGTGCATATGTTGCTCAGTCAAAACGGGATCCGAGGAGGGGAGACCATACCCTTAGATCAAGATATGCATGTGTGTGGATATATTTGGTGGCTAATCTAATTCTACTTTGCTCCTGGAGAGACTGCCTCTAACTGAAGAATTTATGAAGAACTTTGTTGTGGAGGTCTTGGGATATCTTCTTTCTCCTTTCTTTGATGACAACGATGAACTTCTAGGCATAGAGATCATAGACTTCTCTTTTGCTCTCTTTTTTATCCTTTTTTCTTTCTTCTTTTTTTCCTTTTTTTGCAAAGGATCCCCTGCCTCTTACTTTAGGATACAATGAACTTGGAGAAGAGATGATAAATCATAATTTTGGAGCATTTATTTAAAAACCTAACAATCTTTTTGGATCCTCTCCCAGTATAGGAGATAGATTTTTTTGCTGGAAAAGGCATGTTTTTGTGTACTCCCAGGGTAGGAGCAGCAGGATATATGTGGGTGTAAGTGATCTTGATCTTGGGAGCATGACCATCCTCTTGACAAGGGTCTCACACGGGTTGACCAAACTCAACACAAAAGCGAGTAACTTATGAGCTGGTTTTCCTATTCTAGCAAGCATGTATATATGGCTATGGTAGGAATTAAAGCTCTCGTCATACAGGAACTCATCATGTGAAAATTTTAATTTTTCGAAAGATAAATCTCTAGAACTCTAGTGTCACTCAGAACAAGATAAATAATAGCTCAAACCTTCTCCTATCATATCCGTCAATCACCTAGACTTAGATCAAGCATTCGATACCCACAAGTTTCAAGTTCAGAGCAAATCGTAGGTCAAAACAATCATTTCTAAAACTCGAGAGAGTTCAAGGTTGAAAACTAGGCACTTAAAAAGGAATTACGGCAGAGCAACTATTCATCATTTCCATGCATAGAGATTTGACCAGTTTTTTTACTTACAAACTAATTCAAGTAAACTTGACACACTCTAACTGACACACATTATTATGAAATAACACAATATAGAACAAATACTCGACTAGATAAAATAGACAGTGAAAACTCCATAGATATATAAAGTGAACCTTCATGTGCTCATATTTTTTATTTATTATTTTTGGATTAATTTATGTAACGAGAAAACTTTAAGAGGGAAAGGATACTTACCTGGATACACGGGGATGCCTTCCCCCAAGCTGAATGTTGACATAGTCGTTTGATTTTGCAATGTAGCAGACTGGCAGTAAAATGTACTTCCTCTACAGAGCATTGATTGATGTTGATGACTGATGAGACAGTGCTCTTAACAGTGGATAGAACATCCACTTGCTTGTCAACTCTTCTTGGTTCTTAAAATTCTGCGAAAATCAAATAGACAACAAAACTTGTGGAATTGATTAAGCGTTAGTGGCTTGGCCACCTAAGCCTCAGTTGTCCAAAGCTTTTCTTCTAGACAGAGTTTTAGTGGGATTTATTTCTCAATATTTTTGTATTTTTATATTTTCTATGATGTAAGAGAAAATGCAATGGGACGAATGCACCCATATTTATTTTTATTTTTGTGCCACCATGGTGAATATTCCAATGGGTTCACACCACAAAATTATCCACATGGGGCTTTAGGATTATTGATGAAACAAATAAATATTTTTATTTCTTTTATTTTTTTCTAATGCAATACTAATGACAAAAAGATAAATATGCTAAAGAAAAATGATTATGCAGAAAAGACAAATATAGATAACTACTGATTTTACGTCCCGCCGAGGGTTTAATGTTTTAAGTCCTCTGAACAAGACTTCTTACTATATTCACTCCTTAGGTGCATCATATGATCCTAAGGTGGAGACCTTGATAACTGCACCTCTTGATATTATGTCACCCATGTTCTTCGTTCGTCTAGCAGTTTGAAGTGAAGCATTGATTGAGGAAGCTGGCAGCATCTTGCTTAGTGTGCGTGTTCTTGTAGAACCAGGACCTTCACTTTACAGAATTTGGGAGTTGACAAACTCCTCATGTCTTGTTCAAAGTGTGTCCTGCTCATAAAGACAAAGCAGAGATCAAGTGCATAGGCTTTGTTGGTGGGAAAACACCAACATAACCAAAAGTCTATTCATTCTTCTCTAACCTTAGGCACAGTGAACAAGATAAAGCTGATGTTATGGGTGATAAGATCAGAAAATGAGCATGAGTGTAATATCTCAAAACATTTGACAAATCAGATTGTTTTAACCTATGGAAGGATAATCATATCTATGCATAATATGTTGATTTTTTTCAAGATTGTGATCTATCATCTTCCAAAGGTTGGGTGCCCAATATTTTAGCTCATCAGGTAAAGATAAGAGAGTGAAGCTAAGAAAAGAACTGAACATGTTAAGTCGATCAGGTTGGATCAAGTGATGTTGCAACTTAAACATGTGTGGTTCTTCATTTATGTGCATACCAGGATCAAGAAAAGCTTTTCGTACCTCAAGATGTTACCTTTGTCATTGAAGAGTGATGGTACCAAACATCTTGTGGAAGCTTCTCTTGCCTAGCTAGTTGTGCTCATGAATGGCTTGTCTTCTCTGTTGCACTCCTCACTCCTTTCTCTTTAATCTTACCATCTTTTTGTTCTTCTAATCTTGACATTCTTGACAGTCCTTGTGCTCCCTTCATTGTCTTGAGAATTTCTCCATGATGGTCTTTGTCTTGAAGGGGCATGATGGAGATTTGTTCACCCTCTTCCATAGAGTGAGTGTAGATCTTGTGTTGTGGCACTCGTCTTATCGTTCCATGGATCTCTCCGTGATGCGTGAGCTGTGTTTCCCTTGTGCAAGGTTGTTGAAGTTCATGTACCTCTTTTCTCTCCGTGTGAGTTTATCTCAGGACTTCCCAGTTTGACTTTTGAAAGTTTCTCCTATAGGGGTTAGTCTAACAAAATATACAATGTGCACACAAGCAGTTTTTAGTTCAATAACCAAATCAGACTCCATGTCTAATTGGATTAAGGAAGACTATTTAACCTAAGCACCACGGTTATGTTAAAAACCAATAGAAGTATGTGCAGTACTTCTAACCAACACTTACTTATGATGGACAAAGGTGGCATGAAAGCATTATAGAGATTTACTCAAGCGGTGATGGAAGAGAACATGATTGATGTATAGCAAATTGAGCATGTCTTAAAGGTAGAAACAACCAGAATAGCAACATGGCAGGGAATGTTCTTAGAAAGTTATCCCCCAAGCTTGAATTTTACAAAAATCAAGTTTGGATGGATCTAATTCAATGTTGCATGATGATTGATTGGACATACCTTATGTTCGTCATTCCTTCGTTCTTTTTGCTCCAGGCCTGAAAAGGTTAGTGTCAAGAATACCCGAAGGAATATTTTCACAATATAAATCCCTATGCTCATTTCACAAGGACAACGTAGCAGAAAGGTGAACACTCATGTTAGGACATGCTTGTTTTAGGACACTAAGCTTATCTTTGGGAAACCTTCAAGATGTTTTTAGTGAAGTGGTTTCCCCTCCAACACCAACTTAAATGTTCCTATCTCAAGATTCAATCACAACGAGATCTATAATATTTATGATAAACATATGCATCTACAACCACTCTTTTGAAGTTTTTGTAACTAAAAAGAATAAGGGGGTTGGAGATCTCGAATGTGGTGAGGTTGGAGAAACCAATTGAATTGGGAGATGTCTCATATGAGCATGGTTTTAATGAGATGGTTATGGAGTAATTCCCATGCTCATTGATGTCATCTTCGTCTCCAATCTGAGTGTTTAGAATTTCACTTGGATTGGTGACTCTTGAGTTGGTCTCATCTAGGGCCTCTTCGATAGATGGATAAGTCTCGTCTTCAAAGGGAGTTAAAATCTCACCATTTGAAGCTAAGTCAAGGTTGGATTCCATTAAGGCTTCTTCCTTGTCCATCCATTCTACACATCCTAGCCATTGTCGTAGTATCTCTTGGTTATCCTTATGGTCTTCATGACTCCTATGGTTTGGTTTACTTAGTGGATTTCTAGGATCATCATGAGACTGGAAAGGATGAGCATAAGGGGGATCTTCGAAGACAAGGATGGGTTTAGACATAGGTCCAGAATTTGTGTCGTCTATGAACATAATAGGACAGCAGATAGGATTTTCCGTATGGCAAGGCTGTCCTTCTATGGCATCATTCGACATGCCATCCTCGAATTCTTCCCATGGGGAATAAGGATATTTTATAAGAGATCCCTTCTGAAGAGGATTTGAATTATATTTGCTTGAAGGTCTCTTATGAAACTAGAAGTCTAAACCATCAGTATCAGAAAGATCAGAGCTTTCCAAAGGTGGAATTTCTTCTTCCCTTAGAGAATTTTGGGGTATTGATGGTTTTAGGATTGATAGCTAAATCTTGGGATTGGAGTGGTTGTGATTTGGCTATCAATACTTCCTTTTCTTGTCTAGGAGTGGCAACCAAATTATTAGAAGGATTTGAAAAAAAAAATTAGATTCGGTTGCGTATTCCTCCTCTTTTGGCTCGGGCTAGACTCGTTTTCTTTTTCTTCTTTGGGAAACTCATCATAGATGTCCGTGTAAGGGGTGTTTTTAAGGATTTTCTGTAGAATGGCTTCCCCTCACTAAAGGACATGTGTGTGAACGAACCTTCGGAAGATAGGTCAAGATGAAAGCAGCTTCTTTGCTAAGACCATGATGGAAGTGATTTAAAAGTACGTGGTTAGGCAAAGAGAGGTCTGGGCTGGTGTTTTTAAGGCTTGTGAATCTAGCCCAGGCTGCTCCTAGAGTCTCCTTCTCCTTCTATTGGAATGTAAGAATTTCTATTCGAAGGACATTAACTTGGGATGTTGGGCAGAAAACAAGACCAAAATTTTTCCAAAGTTCATCCCAATCTCCATTTACGTCTTGTACGGAATAAGCATACCACTGTTTCACTTTTCCCAAAAGTGAGAAAGGAAATAATTTCCATTTGATGGTCTCCTGTGTCATGCCAGCAATAGCGATGCAAGAACACAAGTGCTCAAATTCCCTAAGGTGGGTGTATGGATTTTCGTTTTTTAGCCCAGAGAAGGGTTTGTCCCGAATCATGGCTATGAAAGCAGGGCGAAGCTTATAGCCATATGTAAGAATGGGGTGTGAAGATGGTGGGGGCTCCAACATGTCACCCTTTGGAGCAGAATATTTATAGATAGGAGTGGAATACATGTGGTAAAGTGGTAAAAAGAAAAAGGTGGTAAAAAGGTGGTAAAAAATGAAACTCGGACAAACTTGGTTCGATTCTAGAACAACTACCATTCCCCAGCAACGGCGCCAGAAAGCTCGTTGGGTATTTTAAACGCGAACAGAAAAAAAGATCCGCAAGCGCACAGATACCGATGTAGCTTTCACCTAGAAGTATTCCAGAGTATCGATTTCCACGGGAAACGTAAAGTGTACTAGAAGAATTAGGAACATCCAAGGAAATGGTAATTATAGGGTAGAGAGGGTTTTTAGGGTTTTCTAAGTGGTATATATCTTGTCGAAGGCTTACTCTATTTTACCTACTTCGGAGCAACAGTACCTTTTCGACTCTCGAAAAAGATTGGGAAGGAAGTAGTCGGGGGAAGGATGTCAAAAAGCTCTACGAAACACCAGCCCAAACGTGGTGGATTACAAAGACCAGATAGAGCTGTCACCTCTGTGGGCTACCACCACTAACCGTGAGATTGGGCACAAACTCAGGTAAACCCTAGTCTAGACACCACGTCTACACTAGCGCTTACTACTCTAATTATCTAGAATAACTAGAGCACTCAATACGAGCGAAGATCCAGTAAATATAATAAAGCAAGAACTGAAACAAAATACTTAGAAATAAATAATAAAGAACCTAGAGATTGCTCAAGACAAACCAGATGTTGCAGAAGTACAATGTCGAGGAAGATTCAACAGATCCGTCTCCTCCTCAGCTCTCTCCTCTCCTCTCTCCCTGATCTCTAGTTTATAACTAGATGAACTAGAACTAGAAGATGAACGAGAAGAACTAGAACTAGACGATCATCTAGAGGGATATCTACTTCTACTTGGATGGAGGGGTGAAACCCTAGCTTTTGCTCTGGATGTAGCTAATGAAGACGGAGATGCCTCAGGGTGGAGGTTTGCCTCTGCTTATATAGCTCAGTGGGGTGAACCGCAGCCCTCGGATCAAACCGACTTGAAACAGTAGTCAAGATGCATCGTAGAGGTCAGTTGGAGACCGTCGTGCGAAGCTGGTCTCACTTGGAGGTGGACCCAGGCTGGCTGGCCTGACATGTGTGGCTGGCTGGCCCCACCTTTCAGCCTCCGGGCTCCCGCTTTGTTCACGTGTCTTCTTGTGTCCTCTAGAACCTTCCAGTCAATTTTTGTGGAATTTCGACTTGATTTGGTCTAGTTTCTTGACTCCTCCTTCTCAGCTTATTCTATTTTTACCCATAAAAATTCACAATTCACTAAAGCTGTGGAAATTGTTATGTTAGTCCATAAAAATATTGGTTGGTTATAGTTCTGGAGTCTTCTAGAATCTTCTGAGTCGTATCCATCGGGGACTTTCTCTTCGGAACTCCAAATATAGCAATTGATATATCTGTTTCGATCGTCTCGACGAGCTCTTCGCAATGGTGTGCTTAGATTCTTCACTTGAGATACTTTTATGTAGTGAAATATTAAATATCCTACAAAACAAGTGAGAACAACACAACTCATGGAACTCATTAGAATCAAACCCTACAACTATGCTTTATGGTTCATTTCATGCTATTTCATGCAATAGTTGATGGTTAATAATGAGCATTAGTGACCGTCAACATATGGCACGACGATCGTGTACGGGAAAGAACCTGGAGCCACGCAAGCCCGAGAGAAACGTGAAGCAGAAGAACCTGAGGCCGATCTGCTGATGAGATATTGGTGATCTGCTGCAGTATCTCTCCCAATAAACAGAAACGAGGTATTTGGAGAGCCCCATTAGTATTATATTGAGGGAGTTATATGCTCAAGCAGAGCCTTTACAGGAGTTGCTCCAAGAACCAAGCAGCCCGTAAAGTCTCTATTAGAATGCCCGAAAGATTTTCGTTTGACGGTGGATATTTAGGTGCAAAAAATTGAGAAATTTTGATATTGAACCCCCAGTTCATATGCCTCTCTATATTTGACACCTAATTCGCATGCCTTTAGAAATTTAACCCTAAGAACACAAATTGTTTTGATATGAGAGATTCCTCGGATTTTGTCTCATTTTCTATTTCAAGTGTCTCTGTCAACGCAAAAATGCGGCGATCGCGTTCAACACACAGCAAGCTGAAAGAAACTATGCAGAGCAGGTCTGGAGATCTCCTTGACTTTGAACATAGGACTGGTTGGTTCTAATACCAAATGCGTGCTAGTGAATTTGACCCTGCAATTGACAAGGAGAAGAAAATGATCAGTAATTTAAGGTGGAACATACCGGTGTTGCTCCAGACAATTCTAGATTTGCGGCTAAATAGTTGATCGCTCAGTTTGCTCTCTTTCATACCTTTCTTCTTCACAACGATGCTTGTATTCTTCTTCTATAAGCCAACGCTGATAATCTTTTTCTTGCTGGCGTTGCCACTTGTTCAATTGAATCCTAGAAGTTATGCATGGACGCATAGAACCGGCCCTGGAAGTCTCACCTTGGTCAAATCGACTCTTTTACTGATCACATTGTTGTCTGACCTTCTCGTTTTCATTTGCCAATATCTAAACTTTAGGATCGACTAATCCATCTTCTCTTGCTTTAGCCGATGTCAGCATCTTTGTCTTCCCTTTAGCCAACTAGACTTCTATCATATTCATTCCTGGAAAAGGATGTACATCTACATCCATTGTTGACTTCTTGGTTGACTCGAATTTGATTTTCCCCTACTCAATAGCCTTTTGAATATGCTGTCGAAAAACTCTGCACTCATTGGTACTATGAGAAGTGGCACTATGAAACTTGCAGTACTTTTTCCCTTTGAGCTCTCCGGCTGAAGGAATAACATGATTTGGGGGTAACTTCAATTGCTTCTTCTCTAGTAGCAAATTAAAGATCTTGTCAGCCTTCTTAATATCAAAATCATAAGCACTCTCTTTTTCTTTCACCCAAGGACAAGATACAGGACCCTTGCCCCATGTCCACTCAGCAGCTGCAACTTCTATATCTTCATCATCGGAATTTGCATCGTATGGATCACTGTAGCAGCAGCACCCTTCAAATATTTTTCTTTGCGTAGGGTCCGAAGTTGTCCTTCAAAAGCAAACACCCTCTGAACTAGGTGAGCCAAATTCTCAAATTCTTGGACATTGAATTTCTTCCTAATTATTGGTGACATCCCTTGAAGGGCCAAATCAGCCATTTGGCCATCAGACAGATTCAATCAGTAGTAATGGCTCCTTACTTCTCTAAATCTTTGAATGAATTCAGAACCTGACTCATTATTCCTCTGTATCATATTTGTTAAATCTACAATATTTTTTCCCTTGTTCCACTATAAAAAGTACGCATGAAACTTATGTTCCAGATCGGCTCATCCAGTAATGGAGTTTGGCTCTAGTGATGAAAATCAACTGAAGGCTGGTCTAGATAAAGACAAAGGGAAAAATTGAACTTTATGTGTCTCCTCAACATATGCTTCTCCAAGCTGAGCAATACAGTGACTGATATGCTCCATAGTTGACATTTTATCTACCCTAGTGAACTTGGAGAAATCAGGAACTCTATAGCACGGAAGGAGAGCCACAATATCATACTAGGCTGGGTATGGATGCTAATATGTGCCAATCTGGTCCTTGGGTTTCAAACCAAACTGGCTCTGTATCATGCTTATTATCCTACTGATCAATTCATCGGGATTCATGCCAGCAACTTGTGGTATCGGCTGATTCTGAACCTGAGAACTTTAAGCCTGAAGCTGTTGCCCTTGAGCTTGAAGCTGTTGCCCTTGAGCTTGAGACTACTGCCCTTGGGTTTGATGTTGCTGAAATTGATGTGCATTATAATTATAAGGATTCCAATACCCTGGGTGCGGTAAATATTCATATGTGCTGGCATCAGAAATTAAATGATATCCATCTGGGTAGTCGATTTGAGCATTATGAGTTGCATATCCTTCCAATCAACTATTGTTATAATTTGGATCAGTATCTCTAATGATCATTTGCACTGATGGAGCAATTTTCTAGACCGATTGAGATGTCTGATACGAAGTACTGAATCTTTCTTGAACCGACTGTTGCGCAACCTGTTGAGTGACTAGCGAGGTTGGTTGTTGAAATGTATACTGCTATGGCTGTCTAGAAGAAGGCTAAGCTGTCTGTGTAACAGGAGCACCTGGTGACTGCTGTGATGGTGGCTGTCCTCCTGTTAGCTGATTTGAACTTGTCCTCCTGTTGGTTGTTGAACTGGAGGTCTTGTGCCTGTCCTCCTGAAAGCTGTTGTACCGGTGGCTGCTGAAACTGTCCACCATTCGGTTGTTGACTTGAACTAGGTACACTGCTCCTATAGTCGAAGGGTTCTGTGAATTGAAGTATGCTGATTATGATTTGTGAAAGCTTCACTAATAGTTTTGTGGACCAAATGAGCAGCAGCTCTGGCTTTAGCTTCTTCACTTAGATCATTTTGTCCATGCAAGAGAACTCTAGGTAATGGAGTTTTCTGAACAACTTTTGTCACGTGTCTTGCTATAAGACAACAAACACTTCTCACGGAACTCTTCTGCCGCCTTAGTGATGAGCAACTGATGATCACTAGGTAATTCGTCAAAAATAACCTTGAGGATTGATTCGTTGTCCATGTTGATGATTATGGTTCTACTGGCATGCCAAAAAACATGTCGACGCAAAAATACGACTATCGCGTTCAACACACAGCAAGCCGAGAGAAATTACGCAGAGCAGGTCTCGAGATCTCCTTGACTTCGAACACAGGATCGGTCGGTCTCAAGACCAAAGGCGTGCTAGTCAATTTGACCCTACAATTGATAAGGAGAAGTAAATGATTAGTAATTTAAGGTGAAACATACTGGTGTTGCTCCAGACAGTTCTAGATTTGCGGCTAAATAGTCGATGATGTAAGGCTATCGACTAAAGAGTTGATATCCAACATGCTCATGATGTGAAATAATTAAGAAGTAAGCACTATCGGCAATTATCAGGTGTTAATTGTTAAAATCTAACATGCGACAATTATGAAAACATGCATAACATAATAAATGATTATCATGAAAACATTTGCATTGACCGAATACTGTACTAGCTCATTAACCAAGACAAGAACAAGTACAATACATTAAGGAACTAGTAAACATGCAACGCGCAGGCTATCGGCTAAATAGCCGATTCCAGTGGTTTTGTTGTATAACATGCATACACTCGACCATTGGATATAAACAAATATGCAAACTCATCAAATTTAACCCATCATCATCAACAACGGGGTACGACCAGATCGATGCTGCCATGATAATGGTAACAGATTAAACTCTTAAAGCAAAAGATCTACTCATATTTCAATAGTATCATGGATACGCATTATAAACATGAAGGTGCAAGCAATTGGTTAAATAGCCGATGCAAACATAGCAAGTAGTCAAAGGTCATATTTGACCGCAAGCAAACTTATTAATTAACAATTTCCAATCTATAGTGCTAACAGTGGGGATCGACCGAATCGAGGCAACCATAATAGCGAGCTATAGACCAGATTTTGTTAACTAATCGACCTACTTAAGCTCAAACATGCCTTGACCACATGCTATGCACGATCAAGATTAAGACAAAACAATCGATTAAATCGAAACCATCGTCAAAGCCAGAATTGAACGTGATATATCGATAAAATGGTGGATTAATATGATATGATACCGATCTATCTCAATCTTAATCGAATAAAGAGTGATTTTGCTATAAATAATAAAGATACCAATTATAGCAAGATCGATAAGTTGTGAATCTACTAAAAACAACAAAGAACCTTTCTAAATTTAATAGATTCACTAACTTGTATCAAGATTTGTAAGAGGTCGGCCGGACCGATGCATCCTTACAAATATTAATAAAAGTCAATATCTAACTTATACTAAGACTAGTAAGAGGTCGGCTAGACCGATACAACCTTATAAGTTAGTATAAGTCGTGACGGTACTTATGAACAAACCGGAGGTCGGTCGGACCGATGCAGCCCTACTTGTTGAAGAACTCACCGAGATCTATTCTACTCGTACTCCTAAGGTTAGCGTGAAGCCGAAATGTTTATTACAATAGTCGGAGCTCAATATTTATATCCGAGGATTCAATATGAGTTCTAGTCGAATAAGATTAGAATATTCTAATTTAAGATAACTAGGACTTCAATCTTTCTCTTCTACGAAGTCTCATATGTCCTCTTGCTTTTAAACGCTGTTATCTTCTCGTCAGTAGAGTCCATCTTCGAGACGATGACATCATCATTATTTAGTCGATTCCGATAGCAGACCGACTAGTTGATGCCTCAAATGTTTCTGCTTTCTTTAACAAATCCCGAAATCTAGGCCCTCGTGTATCGCCCAAAATTTGGTGTTAATAGTCTCTCCTCAGTATGGATGAAAACGGATCGAATACGAACATATATCACTGACATTATATTTGTTTTCATATTTTTATCCAGATTCGGACTAAAATACGGATATTGTCAACCATGTCGGATAGGATCCGATTGAATATCGACATCATAAATATGCGATTTGATTATTCGGATATGGATACGGTATGAGATGTTGAATATCCGAACTCGAATACGGATAGATGTAAACCTCTCTAAACGGATTCGGTCTCGAATATAGTCGGAAAATATCTGTACCGTTTTCACCCTGCTCCTCACTCAGCACACGGGAAATGACCAAAATGCCCCTCACCAAATTGAAGGAGCCTGAGCATCCTCGTCCGCTTGTGCGAGGAGAAAATGGCAATTTGGCCATCCTCAAAACTGGGCTTCGTAATTTTGCCATCGTGCAAATGGGATTCGCTGTTTTGCCATTATGAAACATGGTCATCACGCTAGAATGCCCTTCTGATCTGCTACCCAAATTCTATTCCTGAATTACCCTTGCACCTTCGATCTAAAATTCCTCAATGCCGGAACTTCAAGAAACGGAAAGAAAACAGATCGGCCAAGCCGGAGCTGCTCCTTCACGCAAGCCCGACTTCGGCCGCGGGGCGCCCCAGGCCGCCGCGCACCATAGTTGTCGCGCTACCAGTCTGCCCCACGAGCTTCAGCCACCATGACCGCGTACACCCCGCCCGCCATTGCCGCACGACCGCATGCGCCCCTACCCGCCCTGGCCGCACGACCACATGCGCCCCTGCCCGCCATGGCCGCTACTCGCTGCTCGCACGCGCACGATCTCGGCCTCTCTGCTGGAGGCTGGTCACTTGCACGCGCCTAAGTTGCACAGGCCCACGAGGGCGGCCACAAGCTCTCGCTCGCCACGGCCGCTGCTCGCCTCGCGTACCCGCACGATCTCGGCCACTTGCACGCATCTACGTTGCGCAGGCCCACGAGCGCGGCCACGAGCTCTCGCTCGCCACGATGCTGCTGGCCGCGTGCACCCGCACGATGCTTGTATTGTTTGTTGCAGTCGCTCGTAGATGCATGGGCGTGGGCATCCTCACGACGATGCAAGAGCATGGCATCCTCGAGTTCGACCCGCACCAGGCCATCTGCGTCGTGGCGATGGGCGGCGTGCCATGGGTCGTGCCGCCCAACCCATGGGGGTGGTGCGCTCACGCCTGCCGTTTTCGAGATGGACGACGAGCACTACCAGTTCCTTGCATACTACTACGAGGACCCACCGGTCACTACTGGCATCGCTCTCTGTACAGGATGGACGTAGGAAGGCAGCGATGGTGCGAGGTAGATGGGATCGGTGACCGATTGTTGTGGTGTGGGTACGGTGGAGGATGCTGCACGGCCTCCGCGTGCGCCCCTGTGAGCGCCGCGCCGCCAGCCGCGAGCGCCGTCGCACGTGCCGTCGGGGCTGCTGAGCGCGGGGCTATCCCTGGCGAACCCCAGCGAGATCATCCGAGCGTCGTGGCTGGATGACGAGCTCAGGGAGATGCTCCGGGTACAGGCGGCGGCTGCCGGGCAGAGCAGGAGAGGTCGCCGCATGCGGCGGCGGGCAGTAGGGCGTGAGCTCCGGCCACCATGACCGCGTGCTCCCCTGCCCGCCATGGCCGCCCAAGCCCAAGCGAGTTCGACTCGGCCAGGACTTCGCACGAGCTCCTCCGCTCCCCTCACTGCGCTCAGCCCAACGGAGGAGGGAGCAGTCGATCCGTCCCAGGCACGGATACAGGGATGGAAGGGGCAGGGGTAATTTCGGAATAGAAATTGGGCAGCCGACCAAAATGGCATTTTAGCGTGATGATTGCGTTTCATAATAGCAAAACAGCGAATCCCATCTGCACGATGGCAAAATTAAGAAACCCAGTTTTGAGGCCAAATTGCCATTTTCTCCTTGTGCGAGTCGCGCCTGAGGACGCTAGCGACCGCGATACCAGGCGTCGCGCCGCCCCCTGCGCATCGACTCCGGCGGCTGCCTGCGCCCGCCGCCGGCCCCTTGTTTCAGTCCCCCGCTCAGCCAGAGTTCGCTGGTGCCTGCTGTGCTCGCTGCCGGCCCCTTCTTCCCGCCCCCGCCCGGTCAGAGCTCGCCGGTGGCCCCCTTCCCTCTGTCTCTCCCTCACTTTCTTGGCGACGACTACGCCCGGTGCTCTTCTTCGGGCCCTGGTCTCTGGCGCTGCCGTCCGACGTCAGGTGCCCAAGTCTTCTTCGGGCCCTTAGCACCACCAGGTACGCCCACCCTTTGGTCTTCCCTTCCTGCTGTGCAAAACCGAGCACTCAGACCCTAACTTACTATCTGTATTCGGATCTGACCTAGTTACAAGTTTATATTCATGTATTATGTCTACTAACTTCGATTGTTTTGCAAATACTATCGGGTGTTCATGTTCACACCGATGCCCTTTACTGGATCCGCCCCTGCTTGGCTGCTTGGATGTGCAATTGGTAAGTATACCTGACTGTACAGTGTACAGAGATGGATGAATCATGAATTACAAACTGACAGCCATTTCTCATGTGCGGCCTTGTGTCTTTTTTGGAAACTATATATTGTTTTTTTTTCTATACACAACAAAGACATTGGCCTGCTTCACTAAGGATGTATATATGCACTTTTTAGACCAAAGGCCTTGGCCCTGCTTATATTGAAAGCAAATACGGTAACTGCTGGGAATACTAGCTTACAGAGTTTAGCACCATCAGAAAAGAGTATTCAGAAAGATAAATGACATTAGTCAACAACAAGAAACCAAACAAAGCTACTAAACAAGAATTGGAAACTATAAAGGTAGCTTGATGCTTCATGTCCACCCAAAACCTCTAACTTGATCATCATGGTATCCAACACCTCTATTTTGTCAACCAAAATTCAGAAAAAAACTCCTGATTCTCTTGTGGCCTTCATCTTCATTCCCAGCTTTAGGATCCTCCTTCAGAAGATCAGGCTCACCACGCTTTCAGTCCCTCGTGAAGCTTCATGATCGTGTCTTCCATCTTCAACACCTCTTTTGGCTTCATTAGGCCTGCTTCCCTAAGGATGTATATATGCACTTATGCAAGCAAATTAGGATGAATTGTTAGTGTTTGAGACTTCAAATGTATTTGGAAGTGAAAGCACCTTATGTGCCTCAAATAGGGAATTCTCAAATAGGCCTGACCTTCACCTGGTGCTGCAGAAGGCTCGGTTCTGCACTATAGATGATTACTAGGTTGTACTGTAGTGGTTTTGATTATATTTTTATGTTATTTTGGCACTTGTAGTATCTTGATCATTAATTCAGTTTCATTCATTGCGTTAGGAGGTAATTCAACAGAAGGTCATGCTAGTGTGAATACAAGTTGGTAGCCATAACTCATAAACATGTGCCTAGTCTTAGTGCATAGGAGGGCCAGCAGGTGTTGAGTTGTTGACAGAGCTAGTCTTGGTGTGTGACTGATCTAGCATCTTATCCTGGCCATTTGTATTTATTGTGTTGTCATCCCATTCAAAGGCTAATTTGCTAATGTCATTGGTCAAATTCAGAATGTTTTTGATATCATATATAGGGCATCTATTTTGTAATTGCATTTTCTGGTTGCCATTTCAAATAGAATAAAAAACAGAAAAAAAGAAACACAAATAACACGATTGCAGTGATGTGCTTTTTGAGTGCTTGTGATGTTTAGTCAATTAGTTGGTATTTCTGTTTTATTGAATCAGTCAATCAGGGCTGACACTGGACAGACCAGCTAAACCCAGTACAGAATTATTGCTTTTCTCTTGTATAAATATCAGTATTTCTGGTCGAAGTGTTAAGTGATTTCATCCATTGTACACCATGTATATTTGATTGCTAAGTATATCAGTATATGAAATCAAGATCCAATATATGCAAACTAATTATCCTGCTGGAAAATGAGTTGTTCATAAATTTTATCGAAAACATGGGTCATGGGTTGTGATTTGTATCAATTGAACCTTAAAAAATTCTTATGCTTTTTATAGCAATAATTACAGATGAAGGTTCTTCATTGAAGAATGAGAAAAGATCAATCAGCTTTTCCAAAGTTAACCCTGGTTAAGATAATGTCTTCTATTGTTTTGCCTGCTTGTAGAATACCAATATATCCGCATGGAAACAATAACCATTATATATTATAATGATTATATGATCTAGCTTCATTGCTGAATGCAGATAGCAATTGCTACATATGTTTAGTCCATGTAATAATTTCTTCCATACTTTTCAGTGATTCCTGGACAGTTTGTTGAAGATGGCAACTGCAAAGAAGTTGTTTAAGATGGGAAATGCAGATACAGATACTGCTGCACTGCACAAGGAGTGGGATGATGCTCTCTGTCCGATATGCATGGACCATCCGCACAATGCTGTCCTTCTGTTGTGCAGCTCCCATGACAAAGGATGCCGATCCTATGTATGCGATACAAGCTATAGGCATTCAAATTGCCTAGACAGGTTCAAGAAAATGAAAGTGAATGATGGGGACAGTCCTTCACAGTCAAGCTCGTCCATGCCTAGGGGTACAAGAAACCAAAATGTTGTCCAGAGATCTCGTTTTGGTCTCACTAGAGAGAGCCCCAGGCTACACATGGACATATCTGAACCTGATGAAGCTTCCAATCATCAAGATGCCAGCCATAGACCTGCTGCCATAGCTGGAGAACAGGAAGAGAACAACTACAATGAAGGCCCAGATTTGACATTGGAAGCTCACGAGGTTGAGATCAATGGTCCTTCAGAGTCAAGTGACGTGTCAAGCTTAAACCAATTGTTGTGCCCACTGTGCAGGGGGGGCGTTAGTGGCTGGAAGATCATCAAAGAAGCTAGACAGTATTTGGATGAGAAATCCAGAGCTTGCTCACGAGAAGCCTGCACATTTTCTGGTAACTACAGGGAGATCCGTAGACATGCCAGAAGGGTGCACCCCACAACAAGGCCTGCTGATGTTGATCCATCAAGACGCCGTGCGTGGCATCACCTGGAGCATCAGCGGGAGTATGCTGACATAGTAAGCGCAATCAGGTCCGCTATGCCTGGGGCAGTTGTGCTTGGTGATTATGCTATTGAAGGTGGTGAAATGTTTTCACATGACCGGGAAACCAGTGGCCCAAGTGAAACAAGTGGGTCTCTTCTGACAACATTCTTTCTATTTCATATGCTCAGCAGTAGTCCGATTAGATCAGGTGATGAGCCAAGAGGCGCATCAAGGGGCCTGAGAAGGCAGAGGAGACGCTATCTGTGGGGAGAGAATTTGTTAGGTCTCCAATATGATGATGATGATAATGATGATGATGATGAGGGGGAGGAGGACGAAGGGGATGCTGTGGATGAAGAAGTTCAGAGACCAAGGAGTCGCCGGAGGTTCATAAGATCAAGATCAGAGGAGCGGGCATAATACATTGGTAGCTGTGGTAATTACATTCTTCACTGCTGTGAAGTTCTTTTACCATGAACTCATGATGACTCCTTGCATGATCTTTGCATGCCAGTGGAGATATGGATGATGTGCTTCCTTGCGTGGTTAAAATGCTGTGTGCATCCCTTGGAATCAAAGACCTAAAGGCGAATGAACCTCAAGTTCAAGTTTAGATGATTCAAATGCGTTCGACACCATCCATGGATCCCTCTTCAATCTGCCGCTCATAAGAAACACTCATTCTTAGGGCAAAGCGGGAGGTGACATGGAAGCTAGTGTTTGGAGATGCTCGCTCCATCACAGCTGGTGCTATCACTGATGCACCATGTCTTTTTTATATCTTTTGCGCTGCATATCATCTGCATCTGTTGTATATTCTTTCCATATTACATTTCATTGAGTCCATGCTGCTACTGTTCTGGTTGGTATCCTTGTTCAGCTGAAGCAGTAGAGTTGCATTTCCTACATCTGATTAACATTATGTGTATACTTATTTCCATCCATTTCAGAGCATTTGCAGACTAGGTGTGCGCGTGTTGTTGTAATTCAAATGGTTGCCATCGTTGGCTTGTCAATCCAAACCTTAGGAAAGTTTGATGGCAAGGATATCCATTACAGATCTCGCTTGGCGAGACTGTTTCTGAAACTTGGTGCTTGTTTAACTCATTTTATTTTAAGATAAGTTGCAAACAGGGTTCATTAATCACAACGCGTCAACTTGAATAGCAAGTGAACAATATCTGGCTAAACTTAATTTGACTTATTGAACGAGCTGTGTCGTATTCACACTTTTTTATGTAATTTGAAAGATAAGCATAGCAAACTCTCGGCTTCTAAACTGGCCTTGCCACTTCGCCCGTTTGGTCTTTAGCGAGGGGAATCAAAAGCTCCTATACTTGGGAATGGAGGGAGTCCTAATTGGTCTTATAGTTTGGAGAGGAGAGAATACTTAAGATCAGTTTGCCACCAAGGAAGTACTGCAGACGCGCGTAGCGCTGTGGTGAGGCCGCTCAGTTGGAGCGCCACCCACCCGAGTTCGATCCTCTGCGGGCGCAACTCGGGCGTTGCACCTTCAGGATATTCCCAGATTTGTTTCCTGGACACTTGCGTGGCACTACAATGGGACAACGACATGCCCGTCGTCTACGAGGCTCGTGTGGCTTCGGTGATTTCCAGAAGGACGTTTGAGGTGTATAGGTTGTAGCTTGTAGGGGTGTGTGTGGTGGTGTGAGTGTGTTGTGTAGAGTACAGATATTACAACTGGATTCAACTAGATTGAGTGTGAGTGTGTCTGGATTTACAACTGGATTTCTAGGGGTGTGCGTGTGTGGCGGTGTGCGTGGAGGGAGTCTAGGCTCAACAAGAGAAAAAAATGAAGTACTGTTCAAAAAAATTGTAAATCTCGTTATTTGATAAATCAATCAATTTATAGTTTAACTGGATTTACAAATGTAGGTCTGTATTTATATCTTCAAATAGATTTATTATAAAAATGTATTTCATAATTAATTTAATTACTTATTACATATAGTAAATATTAATATACTTTATTTGATCAAAATCTAGATTGATTTACTTCTCCAAAAGCAAGATTTATATTTTGGACAAAGAGAGCAGTAAAACAATCCTTTGGATTTGTGGTGCCAATCAAAGGGGATTTCGTAGCGTTTATAAAGTTCAAGCCGTCGGTGATATATTATAACGAACATTTGGATTTGGGTGTACAGTTAATTAAACATGTGCATCTTTTCATAATAACCTATATCTCTATCTCAACTTTTTTTTTCTCTTCTCTATGTTTATCTAATGTTAAAGAGCGAAGTTTTTTTAAACCCCTTGTTTTATTTGAGCCTAGTTTTATCGCGGTTCGTGCATAGGTCGTTTTCGTTTTCCGGTCCGTTCGCATGCAGTCTGTTCAAGAAGGGTGTTTTTATTTTGTCACTTTGCCAAAAAAAAAACCTAGAGTGAAAGTAGTCTAGTTTCTTTAGAACTTCTTTTGGTATTGCTGTGACCTATTTTAACTTATTTCATTTTAAAAAGTTAACTAAAAAATATAATTGCTAATGTACATAAAGGGCAAGAATGAGAATTACGTGAAAACTAGCTAACCACCGTTTCTTTTTGCCAGGCTTAAAAAGGAGCATCGAAACATTTCTCGTCTGATCCGTTTGGCAGTGATCATACCCGAATCATAAACGTTTATGGTTGCCAATCGAGACCGGAGGCATAAAAGAACTCTCTATCTGAGGGCCTGTTTGGTTAGGGGTATTAAAATTTAACAAACACTGTAGCACTTTCGTCTTATTTGACAAAAAATTTCTAATTTTGGATTAATTAGGCTTAATAGATTCGTCTCGTAAATTACTCCTAATCTGTACCGACATGCATGCAATTAGTCTACATTTAGTACTTCATGCATTTGCCGCAACATTAATGTGATGAGAGTTAAACTTTAATATTCATTAACCAAACAGGCCCTAACTCATCTTCTTTGTCTCTTCAACCCAACACAAAATATGAATAACCTCATCTTTGAATCAAATCAAACACACACACGAAAAAAAAAGACACTCTCATCTAGACGCACATACTCCCTCCGTCCCATTGAAAGTGTCGTTGAAAAAGCGTGCCCCCCTCACAAACACGTTTCTCGGGCGACACTTTCAATGGGACGGAGGGAGTACGGCTGTAGCCGCCTTTCCCAAAGTTTGGCGTTCCCCCTCCTCGGAGTTTCAAAAACCTAGAAAAGAACAAAAATAAAATGTCATCTCAGGCCTGGTTTAGATTGAAGAAAATTTCAACCCGATGAATAGTACCACTTTCGTCTTATTTGGTAAATATTGTCCAATCATGGACCAACTAGGTTCAAAAGATTCATCTCGTGATTTCCAACTAAACTGTGTAATTAGTTATTTTTTTAACTACATTTAATACTCTATGCAAGGGTTAAAAATTGATGTGATGGAGAGAGTGAAAAACTTGGAATTTTGAGGCAAACTAAACATGGCCTCATTTTCTGCCAGAAAATAGGCTCCGCCGTACTCGTGCTCCAGCGAGCTCGAAGGCCATGAATCCCGGCGCCGGCGCCGGCGCGCCCCCCGCGTCGTCGGTCCACGGCAACGTTGACTACGACGACTTCCACTGGGACGACGCGGCCGAGGCGGAGCTTCAGGCCATCGAGGCCGCCTATGCCTCGGCTTCCGCCGCCGCAAAGCGCCGCCGCCTACCCGACTGGACCTCCCCATCCCCTACCCTCTCCTCCCGCCCCCGGTACAGCCAAAGCCCGGTGTCCGGTAGATCCACGCCGTCGTGGACCCTCACGCCCCACACACCCCAAGGTGCGCTCCTGCTCTTATCGGCTTTCCCATTCCCCATTCCTGGCCTAGCGGAATTAAAGAACCCTCCTGCTTCTTGGAAATGGGGACAAGAAATTGCTTTTCCTAGCAATTCGCCACGCATTGGGTTTGGATGACAACATATTTTGAAAATGCGGCTAAGAAGTACCTGATCCCCACCGCCGTGTCTTAGGCGCGTAAAAATTCATTCTTTTCTGGGTTTTGATCACATCGCTTCTTGAGTTCTTGTGTAATTGAGATGGGAATCATTTTCCTCTTCATCCTGATTACAGGCAATGTGAGGGCAAGACGCCAACAAATATCATTCAGCGGTAAGATAGTTTACTGCAGGACACCTTCAGAGGCGGAGAAAGCTGCAACTGACATCTTACTCAAAATTGAGAGGATGAAAGCCCCAGGCCAGGTTTCTATTGGGTTTGATCTCGAGTGGAGGCCCTTTCCAAGACAAGGTTTGTTCTTTCTGTCGGAGTTTTCAATGGTTTCTTCACTACATCTATAGAATGAAGTTTGGCCATTCCTCTTTTATGAAAATTTGTTAACTTCTTTCTTGCAAGTAGTTTCATATGGTAGAACATAACTGGAGCTGTGGTCTTTGTAGGGGAACCACCTTGTAAGGTTGCTGTAATGCAACTATGCATGGAGAAAACTCTGTGCTATGTCCTGCATATTGCTCACTCTGGGGTACCACCTATACTGAAAACTCTTTTGGAGGATACTTCGTCTATTAAAGTCAGTGCTTTTGCTTGTTTTTACCCTCATATTTTTTCCATTATTTTTTTCCTAGACACTATGCTCTAGTTAAATCATGTTAGTCACGGTTCCATGTCTTTTCAGGTTGGAATATGCATAGACAATGATGCAAGGAAAATGTTGAATGATTATGATGTCTGTGTACAACCACTGATGGATTTGTCAACCCTGGCAAATGTCAAGTTAGCTACTCCTCCCAAAAGATGGAGTCTTGCTTCTTTAACTGAAATGATCACATGCAAAGAGGTATATTGATGACACTAAGTATTTATGTCTTTTGCAGCTCCATTAGTAATGTGTGTGGGTGACAAAGTCCAACCTCTGTTCAATTTAAATTTGTGCTCTATCTGTGAATTACACTACCAGAAAATTCCCACTTTGTAGCTTGTTATTTGTTAAGTTATAGATTTGGTAGGAAGAAACCCAAATTGCTTTCTCTAAATGCCTGACGCTAACTGTGAACTAGAAAATCCTTTTGGTATGCACGTTTATTTGGACTAAAAAGGATCAACATCGCAATGCACTTTATCATATGTAGCTTTGTTGCTTGTCTGTAGTTGCCGAAGCCGAGCAACATAAGAATGGGGAACTGGGAGGTTGATGTTCTCTCCAAACAACAACTTCAGTATGCTGCTACAGATGCTTATATCTCATGGTATTTATATGAGGTACATGGATAAAATAATAAAACTAATTTTGTTCTCATGATAGCCTTTTATTTCTCCTTGATGTTGATAGCCATTAATACTCTTCACTAGGCACTGCAGACTTTTCCAGATTATACTGCTGAAGCTGAAACTGAGTCTGTAAAGGCACAATAGCCTCAAATGGACATTCTATTGGGAACTGTAGTGTTAATCTATCAGACAATGCCTGTTGCTCTTAATCTTCACATCTCAATCAGGTCAGAAGTCAGAACCCTGGATTCCTAGTCTTGTACCCATACAGTAGTTTTCATTATCACCTCTATGAAGCTGTAGTAAGTCCTTATAACTAGAAGGCATTTGTGTTCATGCCCCTACTTTGAAGGACAATTGTGATTTTGCCCTTGTTAATTCAACTTTGTGATTTTGCCCCCGCTCTTTCAAAATGAAGATTGAGTTTGCCCATATTCTGTTTCGTTCACTTAACGGTGTCAAATCAGCTCTAAAAAGGCAAGTTTGCCCCAGCAGATCTTCCCCACCTTTTCTGATTAGTTTGTGGTTTTACCCCTGTTTTGATATGAAACATTTAGATGGCATTTTGATTAGATTTCAAAAGCTTGTGAAAATGTATCAAGCTATATCATCAATTGGTCTATACATCTGGTAATTTACACAAGTATATGTCATCAACCAATCTACATCTTCACCTACACGTCTATCTCCTTAATATTAAAGTGAATAGCTTTCTTCTTCCATGCGTGTTATGTGGGCCCATTTATGGCACCCCATGCCTGACAAAGTATGTCGTAAACCTCAGGTGTGAGTAGACATGCAAGTTGGAAACAAATGTGTTTGTGTAGGACACCATGAATATGAATAGGTGTCCAAGGTACTTTGTTTGCTAACACCCATGTTGGTTCCCTAGCTAGAACCATAAGTACAATCAACGGATTTTTTTTGTAAAAAATACATGGGCTTGCCTAAAATTTGACCATTAAAGTAATTCTGTCTGAAGTATAAACCATTGAATAAATCATTGAGCCACAAGTTGTCCTGGTGACCGTGCAACAAGCTGTACATTCCGTTGCAACACATGGGCATGTTTGCTAGTTGAAAAAAAAGAAACATGAGAGCAGAGGCCGGCTCAACTTGTGGAGGAGCAAGAGGGCGGTTGTGTTGCAGCTTCCTGCAAGGCTCACAGGGCCAGCCAATTGGGCGACCAGTTAGGCATGGCATGAAGACTCGTGACCTACAACGGTGGCATCCTAGAGTAGGGTGGCCTGGTGCAGCAGACTGAGGCAGCAGGTCAAGTCCGTTTGGTGGCCTAGGGCAGCTTGGAGAGGGAGGTGGCGATGCCCTGTGGCGGCGGCACCCAGGCGCAGACAGAGTGGCATGTGCCAAGTCTGGGCAGCAGATTGAGAACTGGATTGGGTTCTCCATAGGGCGACATGGTGAGGACGAGCACATGAGCAGCAGACAGGCGAGCAGCATGGCACCAACTCACACACGCAGCAGCAGTACCACTTCAAATGAACAGAAGGCAAAGCATCTCATTGGCAGCCAGGAGCCCCGCAGGCCCTCAGCCACCAAATCCTCGAGATGATTGGGTCGAGGATTGGGGATCGAGGAACGTGGTATGCTACTTGAGGAAGGTTTTCCCAAGGCCCGAGATTTTCTCACGTTCCCGGAAAGGGATCAATGTTCTCGAGATGAGGAACATGACATTGTACCACGCCCAGGTGACAGCCCTTGTCATGCCGATCACCCTCGTTGCTCGCCACTATCACTATGGTTCGCGTGGTGGGTCACGGGAATGATTGGACAAGGTGGGTAGTTTGGTCTTTGCCTATTTTCCAAATGTTTTTACTGTTTAATCTGGTTCCATGATGTCCATCTAACAGACATCCAAAGCAGGGGTAAATGGTAGCTTCAATTCAAAAAGGCGTGGGCAAAATCACAGAGTTAAAACAAGAGGGGCAAAAAGCACCGTTGAACTCCTGAATACGGGCAAAATTACATATGTCCCTAGAACAATCTAGCTAGTTTACCTTTATTGGCATAGCATGCTCTGGTGAAATTATCTGTTATGCAATGGTAATTATTGAATTTGCATTCAATTACACATGGAAGTCTTTAGCCTACTCTTCCCTTGGCTTAAGGAAACTTTAGGTTCCATTTTGGGCCATACCGCCATAGCTAGTTTCCAGTTGATTATTAGTTTCATGCACTAAAATCACATTAATAAGTCAATTTCTATGAAAGCATGCCATTGACCTATTTTTAGAACTGTACTCATGATACTATGTGAAATCGCATTATCTCGAGTTATTCAAAAACGGAAAATCTTTATTGTTAAACGGTTGACATGCCAATTATGTTGAGTTTAAATGATTACATAGATTAGTCCATTATACTAGTGAACTACCTACTAATATGTAGCAAAAACTTCTATCATCAATCAATGTTTTCAGATCGGACGACTAATCGCGATTAATCGCGATTAGTCGTCCTTATCGTAAATAGGTGCTCGATAAGGGCCCTCGATTAGTTTTTTTCGATCAGAAAACTTATCGTCCGATAAATGACGACTAATCGCGATTAGTCGTCCGATAAGGCTAGCTGGACGATAAGTTGGGCCAGTACAGGTACATGATGTAGATAGAATTCGGCCCACCTTTGGCTGGCCCATTAGGGTTAGAAGAAGAGGAGTGCTGACGTGCTGAGTGAGGGGAGTGAGTGAATCAGTGAACCAGCTGCAGCCGCCGCATGATAACGATTCATTACAGACATGATTACATGTCAAACTGTGCTTGGTTGTTTGCCTCTACCATTTACCTATTTATGGCCATGTTTACATATATATATATATATATATATATATATATATATATATATATATATATATATATAGGGTCGATCAGGTCATCCAGGCATGAGGACGACTAATTGGTCCAACTAGCTGATCAGACCGATTAATCGACCCTGATCGACGACTAATCGTGATTAGTCATCTGATCGGTGGTCATACGACTAGCCTCGATAATACGATCTGAAAACATTGTCATCAATCTATCTAAAAGGTTGCCATTCTTGGTTCTATGCATGCAGGGTTGAGTAGGAACTACGAAGATCCTTTGTCACAACCAATGGATGGTGAATTCTGTGTGAGTGCGTGTTGTGCGCTTCCAGTTTTCACTTGTGATTTATTCTTCTGATGATTTATTCTCCTCGTATGTTAAGGGTGTGTTTCTTTATTTAAAGAACCTAGCAGTGTGTGTGTGTGTGTTGTATGGGTTCTTACCCATTTTTCTTAATATAATGATATGCAGCTCTCTTGCATATCCAAGAAAAAAAAAGATGGTTAGTTCCTTTGTCATTACTTAAGGTAAACATGAATTAGAATGTAGTTTGCTTGGGACGATTGAAAAATTTCTGTACGGTAACCTATTTGCGCTCTATTAATGTAAAAGTATGCAGTTCTCATATGTATTGTTCAAAATGAAGAGTGATTTGTAAAGAGCGCTACCATACAAACAACTCATTTGTACAGTGGCGTTATAACCAGGAAATCAAATGGTTTACATCACTTGGGGGTGGTGGTTCACTTGTTAAACTGAATGATTTGGATTACCTGGTGGCGATGCTACTGTATAAATTGATTGTATTTGAAGCACTTCATATTTGTAAATTGGTTGTGCACCTTTTTTTTTTCATTCATAGTGGATTCAGTTTGCTGCAGTAGTATCTCAGTACCCAAGTAGTCCTTGTGCCAATTCCGGGCCTTAAAACCTTTTGCATCATCAAGTTGATTAAGTTGAGTTTAGGTAATAGGCCAACTTCTTATTGGCCCAATGATATTTTTTGTACTAGTCCTTGGGGCTGAGAGGCATGAGTTGAGGCTTGGTTGGGCCACAGATCTTCTCACCTGTGTTGGTTGACCGAGCAGATAGCCCAGATAAGTCACTTTGAGATCAGCGCGTGGAAAGGAGCAGATAGCCCATATAAGTCTGGATCTAATGGACCAGAGGTTAGATGACCTAATAAGAATCGTTTGGAACCAAAAAGGATATCCAGATAAGACGGATGATTTAATCCTAGCTCTCCATCCTTCCACTCTTCTATATATCAAAACATTTGTTGATTTTCCCTAAAAAAAACATTTGTTGATTTTTCCTTTAAACTCATGTCTCCATCACTATCACATCTATCCTGCAGTAAAAACTATGTGGTTTCACAAAATGAGGGTGACACTAAGAAATGATTTCCTAAGTACTAGTGAGCAAATACCTTGATTAGAAATTCAACTTTCTTGGTATGGTCAGGTCAGATGAGATGGATTTCCACGGGCTACATTCTTAATGGGTGATTGGAGAAGGGATTGTTGCTTTGTATTTTTTCTGAGATTTATTTGCAAACAGGCCCTTAGTGTGCTCTGCTCTTGGAACTGACAACTGATACACATTGACTGTTGGTATGTGTAGGAACCAAACATCACAGGGTAAGATATACGATTTGCCTTGAAATGTCTGCTGCATTCATATCCTTTCAACATTCTGATAAGACTGGCATATGCATTATGAAGTCTGTTTTATTTTTTCACACCCAGGCAGGGTGCCATGCCAATATATGCCATCATTCGTCTTCAGTTCGCGGTGTAACAAGTGGCACATTTTGGTCAGTCATACAACAAAGAAATTGGATTCGACTCTGCCGACTCAGATCCTGTGACCGTCAAACATTTTGACCCACTGTATTTCTGATCTACGCGACACGTATTCAGGTTTCAGATCTTTTTCTTTAAGAATCGTTTAGCCCATGATGTTGGCGATTAGTTCAGAATTAACCCCACATTAACTAGAATCGAGAGAACATATATGCTCATGGCTGGCAGACAGTGCGCATGGGTCGGCCGCGCATGAATGTTAAGTTTTCTTGCCTGGATTCAGTCAAACGAACATTTGGTGTTTGAATTTTACCAGTCAAAGATTCATTCTTGTAGATATATAGAAAAAGGATATATACCATTTCTTGTCTTGTTTCATATATACTCACACAAATCTGTGTACTGAGGAAGTAGTGCTAGAGGAGAAAGAATCAGCAAGATTCTTGTAGCCGCCTGCCCCACATGGAAAAACAGTAGTGCTAGTAATATATGCGCACTGGTGGAATCTTGGGCTCCATCTGGGCTGTACACTTGTTTCCAGGTGCACCTGGCGTGCATCCATTAAACCTGGGTCACTTGCACCAGCACAGAGTTTGGTTTCTTCATGTCACATGGATTTGTTCTAGTCAAAGGGAACCAACATGGCATTGTGATCTTGTGCACAAGATTTGGCAGAGGAATCATTCCCTTGAATATGTTGTGCACCATGCCATACAGATGATGAAAAAAAACTTTGTTCGATCAGGAAAAAAAATGGCAGTGTGGAAAATGAAAAATATATGTTCATTTCTTTATGTGGTCTTACAACTGGGATAGTGAGATTTCATTACTGAGACTATTCTTGCCACACTTTAGAGACCACTCCATTCCCCTCATCCCCTGCAACTGTATCAGCTGGTCTTTTCCAGTACTGGAGCCAGCAACGACGACAATAGGAAATCTGTCCAATTCTTGGATGATATTTAGGAAAACTGAGGTCTTTGCAATATAGAATCTGGCCTAATCTGAATGCAGTAAGCAAGCTGTCATGCATGGTGCGTATGCGAACATGAGGTAATGCACAGAGCACTAAGAAAAGAGTGGCATGAAAATGAAAGCACACTAGCTAGCTGGAGAGGCTGAGTGCCAGGATCTCTCAATTGAATCTCTTATCCTTGTCAAAATCATTTGACAGGGACACAGACGCATATATTTGTGTTTGTCTAACCTACGACAGTTTAACCAGTGTTTGTGAGTGGTCCATGTCATGCCAGTTCTGGGCCAGACCGGTTTAGTATGGTTCTAGACACTTTTACTGCAAACATTGCATCAACCTGGGATGCAGCTGATGTTGACTTTGTCAGGAAAAAGCTTGGGGGGCAAATAAAATTGCACAAATTGAAGTGGCCTCCCAATCATGGTTTGCCCCTCTTTGGAGACCATGCATGCGCGCGTATCTTGTCACCATATATTCTTCCACTAGTTGTAGAGACACAGCTTCTTGTCGCCTTACATTCGAGGGCAATACTGAGGAGAGCTGAATGTGATAGCAGGTTCTTGACTATTTGAGCCCCAAAACTGTCAGATCAGTGTGGCACGGTGTTTGTTCGGTTTCATTCGGCAGATACTATACAGAAGCCCAGCGTCGCCATGGACTTACAATGATATTGCCTGCCCCACTTCCAAATATGCTAAATAGCTAGGCTTGTCACATTAGTGGTATTTGGCATCAGTCCCATCTATCTATATATATCGTCGGTTTGTTTCTCGATTCGTTCATGGATCAATCTTGTGTGCAAGCATGTATCACTCAAATCTTATCTGTTGCCTTCTTGTGTATCCCTGCTAATATAATGGTAGCTGATGTAATATGGATCCAGTATGTGTCCTAGGATAAGAGATCCCTTTGAACAAGTGAGGATCATCAGGGGTGTAGTGGAGAAGCCAAGCCTCCTCTATTCAGTGGTTAGTGCACGCATTCATTCAGGGACGTCGGATGAGAAACTGATGCTCTATATTAGCCAGCAATGAGGCTGGTCAGTATCTTGTGGTGCCTGGAATGCATTGACAAGCTAGCCTCTGGATTGATCTGGACCATCCAAAGCTATTTCTTGGCATCCATAGAAAGGTGCAATTAAAAGTCATTAGTTGCCAGTACAAAATTCAAGCACAATCTAACTGATAGATTTGGGTCTCTGCAAAGTTTCAGTGTTCATCTTCTCTTAGTACGCTAGGTGTGGACTTTGGAGTCTGAAAACGATGCAAACTGTAATTCATTGTTGCTCATAGATCTGGTGTTGGATCTTTCATCCTTATTTGTTACCCTCCTCAGATACATCTACTTACTTCTGAAGCTCGTTGCGTTTATAGTATAGGACAGCTTGTACATTTCCCTAGTAGGGAAAGAGGGAATGCACCAAGCACATGAGAATCCTGTCAATTTCATTGACCAACTTAAACAAATACTTATCTAAAATCAAAGACCACAGATAACCACTAGAATGGGGATTATCCTGAGTAAAATAATATAACTCATATGTGTCTGCATACAAAAGTAAGCGTGCCTATAATATCGTCTCCTGTTACCTACCATGTGATGCACCAAAGAGCAGTTGATGCCATGCCACAAACTGAAGTATAGAAATGCTAATTTGTTTCCAGTTTCAGTAGAATATGTATTAATTTGCACAATTACCAAAACAGTGTTATCCTAATCTCTTCTGAAAAAAATTCTGTTGCTGGGCATTACAGCATGTATGCTTATTAGGCCAGAAGCATCCAGAATATGACCACTATGTAACTATCAATATGCATTGTAGCATGTTTGTGTAGAGAAAAACAAACAAAAGAAGAGGCAGGGTTCTTCAGGTTTTCTATCTTGTCCACAGTATAGATATTTTATAAGTGACAGTTAATCCTGGTAAAAGAATATGATGATTTGTTTACATGGCACTTGAGTGGTAGCTCATGGGTCATGCATGCATGAGGCTGCCACATGAGAAATCTGACATTGCTTCATGCATCCTATATGAGATTTTAGAAATCTGACACTGCTTCATGCATCTGACACTGAGATTCTCAGCCTCATATATGACTGCATTAAACAAAAAGGTCGCCTAGCGCGCCGAACTGAACTAAATTTGTGTCAGGCCCTAAAATAATTCAAGAATCTTCTAAGCACAGTGGTTCAAACTGATAAATAAGGGGGGGGGAAATACCTAGAGAACAATCAGGCGTGCATTTATAAAGTGTAGCAACCACATGGTAGTTAAACCGTTACAACCGACCAAGGAGAAAACAGTTGGTGTGAGGTCAAAACTCCTTGGGAAAGGGACAAGTTTCAGTCAAGCATTTTTTTTTCAACAAAAAATTATATTTTATTCCGGTTTCTACAGGAGTTTTGCACCCATCAAATCCATTACTCCAAATGCCATTGAAGACTCTTCAAACAAGTCTTACCAACATGACAGTCAAATAATAAGTGTGGAATGATTTCTCTGTTGTCACAAAAATTAAGCAAATTCAATTAATTTCTAAAAACTAAGGCACCAAAACAAGAAGCCACATATGAGATTTCTATATACATCTTGAATAGTAACATGCAGGATAGTATAGTATTATTATATACCATGAGTATGAAGTGCCTGGGGGAGGCTCTACTTACATGTTGGGGTTTGGGGGTTGTGAACTGCGTGAATGTGCTTCAAATGAAATGATTCTTGGGATTCTGTGATGCCATGTGATGCACCGTGTGGGCGTTGTTCTCGAACGGCTGTCTTCTTTTCTTAAGAGAGAGGAGCTTGAACAACCGTGGTGCTACCCCTTGTTACCAACACCATCTGTTTCAATATGTAATAATGTGCATTAGAATTCTATCTAGGAGTATATGCAAACGAGATGAAATACAGAATCCCAGTTTCAAATTGATGAAAAAGAGATGAGTCGATTTAGCATAAAACGGGTGGATTTGTGCTTTAATTTCAATATAAGCAGTGCCATTGTCTTTGGTCTAAAAAAAGGGGTGGACTTATGTTTTCAATATAAACAGGGCCAATGCCTTTGGTCTAAAACAACATGGTGGATTCACTATACCACAGCCTAAAATTGACATCACATGGATGTTGTTAAAAATACCAAAATAGCATTGGATGGTCGGATGTTAAAGATTTAGTAATTTTTCAGTCGTTGTTTTGGCATTTGGCAACATATTGCGTATGGGTGGTCATTTTTAAAATTGGCTTACTGTGTGGAGAGTCAAAATCATTGACACATAGAGTTTCTTTTGTATTTTTTCCTTGTATAAGTTTTTGGGGCTTGGCAATTTTTTTTTGTAAATTTTGTATTTCATTTTAGTCTAGAACATAGATCCCATGTTGTATTCATTGTAATATTTCAATGGTTTCAGAGATTTCTTTTTACTTTTCTGCAGTGTTACCCTAAACACTAAATGGTAAATAATCGGTTAGTTTAGACCGTCTAGGCGATGTTTAAGCAGAGTTAATGATCTAAACAGTTTTGTATAGTAGCACTAAAATATATAATTTTATATATGCAGAAGTCAAATATGCTAGAAACTAAACATATTTATGCATATAAAAATTAAGTGCTCTATCAAATATTTTTTTGGAGGCCAACTAAACCTCACTTCAGCTCATAGAATTACGATGTTAATTACCTAGGTGTCAATGTGGTACTTGTAATCCACCTATTGACTAAATGGTAAATTAAATGGCCACTAGGTCATTTAATCACATTCAACTCAATTTTGTTTAGACTGTTTAGAAAGTTCTTAACAGTTCAAAGGGTTTTAAGCGGAACCATTTAATTCACTGTTTTGGATCTAAATAACATGTGTGACCTTCGTTTACAGTTAAACATTTTTAAATTGGACTAAATGCCCATTTAGGGAAAAGAATGCTTTCCTGTAAGTTCATTGATTTTTGTTATTGACCAAATCAGCTTGGGATATTTTTTAGGACCATCATGTTAGTTTACTTTCACTACTAATAAATATCAAACCGCTGGTTTTGCTAACCGATGGTGAAAATAGGTGGTAGAAATGAAGATTACCACCGCCGGTTGTGAATAGGCGATGATAATCAATTAAACAAATGAAAAAAGGTGTTGTGGCTAGCGTTGCTGCCGCTGCCCGCACCTTCTCCGTGCCATCTGGTGGCGAAGGAAGAGAAAGGGAGACACAGAGAGGAGAGAAGAGAACGAGAGATGAAGAGGCACGCTAGACCTGCACTTTTGGGATGAGGCCAACTGACGGTACTTGAAGTGGGGGTGGCCAAAACAACCTCGTTTGGTCACGCCCATACTACTAGAATCTCACTGAGCATCCGCCCTCCATGCACGCACTGCTTGGAGCCCAGCAGCCACCTTCGTGTGCGCCGTCTGGAGCCTGCTAGCCTCCTCCACGTCAGCCTCCGCACCTACAGCAGGGAGGAAAACAAGTGGAGAGGACGACGTTGGAGTAGGGAGGGCAGTGGCCCGAGAAGGGAGCCTGGAGTCGAGCTGAGGGACAACGGCTGGGTGGGGAGGGAGTGAAGGGAGACCTCCTGCACGTCATCCTCTGCACCAAGAGCAGGGAGGAAAATAACTGGAGAGGGCGGCGTCGGAGTAGGGAGGGCAGTGGCCCGAGAAGGGAGCCTAGAGTCGAGCTAAGGGGCATCGGCTGGGTGGGGTGGGAGAGAAGGGAGACCGAGGAAGTGAGAACAGAGAGAGAAGGCGGGCCGTGGTGAGGGAGAGATCAGGTCTGAGAGGGTTGCAGCGCTCATGACTCTAGTTTATACACTCCGGGAATTGATGGGCGTTGGGTAGGGCCTTGGCTTTTGTTATATGAGAGATAAGAGGGAGTGAGAAAACCCTTTTCACCGCCAGTTCTATGAGCCACTATGTCCACCTACATACAAAAGGATGGTGAAAACCTATCACAAGTGGGTTTTAACAAACTAGTGGTAAGAAGGCTATTGCGAAAATGTTTTCTATAGTAATAACCTATGAGAAACAAATATTTGTTTTTTGAGAACTACACAGTACAACGTAGATCCTAGAATAAATCCAGGAAAATGCGACCACCCATGCCAAGTCGAGGGCTTAAACCCGGATGGGCAGGTTCCACCACGGGGAACCCAACCAACTGATCTATGATCAGTTCGCAACAAATATTTGTTGTGGTCTTATAAAAGCATGTGTTAATGTAAATCTACTTAATAGTTCTTGAGCAGAACTACCCATTTGCCCATTTACCCGGTAATAGTGACAGCTGAGATAAAAAAATAGGCCGATAAAACATATTTGTATATCTGAGCAGAACTACCCATGGATTCTCTAAGAATAATCATAATTGCCCATTTGCCCCTTAGAATCTAAACCACCGATGGCAAGATTCCAATATTATGCTAGCTCCTCTTGTACCAACTAAAAATCTCATAAAGCTGAAATTTTGTACTATTTTAAGATCTGGTGTGACCCGAGAATGGATATGCGGCGCTAATATATGCCCAAGGATGGAGGGGTATGACCCAAATGCGACCTATTTCAATTCAGATCATCACAAGTTGGATGCATGCATGATGATAGCTTAGCCGTTGGATATCTTGGTTGTGATCGTCACAAAGTTCCCCTGGCATGTTCATGCATGATCATCACGCAATTAGCTGGTTGACTCAATTATTTGTACTACCAATTATTGGGATATATATATGTGTACGTTAGAAGATCACATGGCGGCGTCGATCAACAAGACCGCAGCAGGACTAGTTAGTTGCATTGGTTCCTCTTTTTTTTTTTCTTCCCCTTCCCCGGACTGGTTGATTCTATAAGAGCTCGTTAGCTAGAGGGAGCACAATCTTGTGCTGTGCACTTGTATATGACTCGAGAGTCTAGATACATGTGCCTCGATGCATGGCTATACGTTGCTTATCTACACACCTCATCATGGATTATAATTGGCGATCACATTTTTCTATTAAGACATCTCAGGGCCACATGTATATAGTAAAACCCAGAGCATGATATTAAAAGAAAATTGGTGACGGCATAACTTAGCATCTAGTTGGGCTCCTTGTGATAGAACACGAATTGGACGTCTTAATTATCCATTTCCCATGTCTTTTTTTCTTTGCATGTCATCTTCGTCTTGGTCGACCATGCTTCCTCCCCTCCCACTCCTCTCTTCCCTTGCTCCCCCACCACCGGCTGCACCGCCAACCCCCGCCTAAAACTAGTTTTAAAGCTTAATTTTGAAACTTGTTTTTTTCTTAAATAGATCATTTTTTTGAGTCCAGTCGAATTTGCAAGTTTATTTTTCATACAACAAAATAAATACAACAAACCATTCTGATTAAATTATATTTTTACCTAAAATGACACTTTCATTGTTTAAATCAACTTCAGTTTAAATAAAGCTTGGTATTTTTTAAAATAATAAAATTATTTATTTTATTTAGTGCTTTCTATTCACATCCTAAAATGGAAATTTTAGGGGTGTGACAATTATGGAGAGCTATAGAAGGGATGATACATTGTGGCCTTGTGGGTGAAGCCCTAGTTTGATTTCGGCAATTGAGTGATAAATAATGAAGTAATGCTTTCAATTGGAGATGATTAAGCTAGGGTCCACAAGATGGAGTTGAGTAAGGCAAAGGGCATGGTGGAGGAGGTGATGACCACAAGATGTAAGTGCTCAACATGGATGAAGCTGATAGAGAATCAAGCAAAGAGCCTGAAGGCAAAGGTACAATAGAGTGCACGACTGAATTTAGGATATATAGATGTACTAATAAGAGGGGAAGTATTAAGCTATTATAGTTATCTAGTGCCACTAGGTGAGGATTAATAATGCATATGCGTTAGACCTGGTGATGTGGCTAGGAAGCAAGTGAAAATGCTTTAAAATGTTCTGAAAAATGCTAACTCAATGCTAAAAGGTGTTGTTGTCTAGTGAGAAACATTTGGAGTTAGTACAATTGAAAAAGGTTTGAGAGCTACACTTGGTGAGGTGTTTTTGCACTCATCAGAATTCCCTGTTGGTCACTAGAGTTGGTGACCGGAGGGTTCTTTAGTGTCTGACACCATTCAAATCATCTTAGTGTTGAGTTTTAGCACTCACAGGATCTTCCTAGTGGCACACCGGAGTGTCGCATTGGAGAGTTAGCCTAGTGAGGGTTGCAGTGGCATCGTGAGGCCACTAGATATGTCTAATGGACCCACCGGAGTTTCGTTGGTAGTAGTTGTAGGCTGTAACTATAAGTGGGGCGACGCTAACAGTGCCATTGGAGTGCCAGACACTAGAGCTTTAGAACAATATCGTCTGGCACGTTGTTTAGGACGCGGGAGCTCACCAAAGCTCTTCGGTGTGTGCACTGGAGAGTGACTCCAGAAGGGTTGTGTGGGCAATAATGTTCACTAGAACTCTCTGGTGCCTCATCGGGGAATGCACAGGACCTTTCAACTATGTAATGGCTAGTTTGAAGTTACCACTGATTTGACTATTGGAGAACTCTTGTGTGCATCGGTGCTATTTAGTGCCTTTGAAAAAGGTGTTGGTAGTTGGTAATGACTAGTTTTGTGTGTGGGGTTATAAGTAGGTGGTGTGCTCGAGTATTTCACCTCTCTTGGATCCCTTGGCCAATATCCACACACATTAGAGCTCAAGTAAATACTCCACTCACATTTGCTTAGTTGAGTATATGATTTGGTGAGATTATTGGGAGGTGCATTTTAATTGAGAGTTTGCATCTAATGGCACTAGAGGATCATTGTTGTTGCGGAATTCTTGTTACACTTGGTGGTTGCTGCCACCTAGAAAGCTTAGACAAACAAGGCACCATTGAACATTGCGTGGTGATTGTGCAGGGGCTCCGATGAAGGATTTGTTTGGGGCTTTGTGCTCATCCTTTGTGGAAGATCACGAAGAGGAGTTCCTTGTTGATCGATCGGCTCAAGGCAAGCATCCTTGTTGTGGCCATGCATCACAGATTCTTTAGCTTGCATTAGCGCATCGATCCTTGGACTCACCTCAACAAGTATTAGGTTGTTGGCAAGCAACCGAACCTCAAGAGAAAAATCATCGTGTCAACTTCTCTCCTTTGGTTTGCATCACTACACTTGTGCTCTTTACTTTGTGCGATCCTTAGCTTGTGTAGTTGCTTGCCTTGTGTAGCTTGATTAGTTGAGTAGCTTAATTCAAGTAGTTTGGCTGCTCTTGTGTGTAACTTGTTGTTTGCTTTGATCACTAGAATTATGTAGGAGCTTGCTTGTTTGGCTTTTCTTAGTAGCTAGCTTTGCTCCTAGAGTTGTGTAGGGGTGCTCGTGTTAGACTAGGCTTGAGTGGTGCTTATTAGGGTCACCTAATTGTCTAACAAGTTTCTTTAGTATTGTGACTTCTTGAAATTTTAATATGCTATTCACCCCCTCTAGTCATCAACCAATCCTTTCAAGGGGGTAGTAGAGGAAACAAAGGAAAAAATATTCGCTAGCTTTTATGGTGGTTTGAGACATGAATTCAAGATATTGTTGATTATAAAGATGGGTATCACTATCAAGACTCATGAGCTTCATATCATACAGCAACAAGGTTTTTAGATTGTGTTCTTGCTTTGTTCTTGCTCATGTTCTTTGATTCACATGCTAGGATTAGCCTTCGTGGTGAGGTAAACCGGGTAGTGCATGGTTGATAACTAGAGGAGATGTGGTACTAAGGTTGTAGGGTTCAGATTTTTGTGATAGGAAGACGGATCGGTGTGTCAAGCCTCCACCAAATCAATAATTACCTTGACCCGACGGATGATTAGGCACTCTTGTTCCCATCTGGTGGCAACATAGTAGACAATATGGCAGATTATGAGAGGTGATCTTAGTGACATTGTTAGTAGTATGACTGACTCAAAGTGGTTTATCTTGTCACTGATGTTGTCTATGCTCCGAAAGTGGAAATCTTGGCCGAGAGCAAAGGTGGCAATGATGATGTCCCACATTGCAGCCATTGAACTTTGTGAGATTGATCTTAGTGTTTTCCATATTTGGTGTGCCAACTATCAATGCTTTTGTCGTTGTGCTCCTTAAATCGTTGTGCTAGGGGTTTGTAACTACCAAGGTGTGTGGTTGCTTGCAACCCCCGACTTGTGTAAGATATTATTAGAATTGCACATCTTCGATGGCTAGTTCTTGAAGTGTACTCACCTTATATGTCAATTCTAGTAGTAGATAATTTGGTAAAGCATCCGATGCTAACATAAATGTAACCATTGGGACAATGGTTAGATCTTTGTGTTGCGGCAATTATACCCTTGCGTCCAACTAGTTGATGTGTGCTGGGGCTTGGAGAAGCTATATGCAAGGTAGATACACATACATATTTAAGAGTTTTGTCCACCAAAGTGATCAAGAGAAGATTAAGAAAATTGGCACAAGGCTTAGGACTTCATTAGTGATAATTTAGTCTACTTAGCACAAGGCTAGTGGGAAGTGAGAGCTTTGTGATAACTTGATCGGTTAAATTTGCCATGTGGGAGTTTGCATCCTCCAGCTAGACTAGTGGAAAGTTTGTGTTATCTATCCTCTTCAGTCTTTACCTTCCGCATCATTATATTGCACCTTCGTTTATGTGTCTTACCTTTCTAAATTCCCATGTGTACTTATAGGACCGGAACCTGGGGTATGACTGTTCACAAACCAAAGGTCTTGGACTTTCAATCCTTTGGAGGGTGATATCGACTTTTTTGGATTTTACCCATATATATTCTTTATAAAATATGAAGTAAACAATTTTGGGATGATACATGAGCTGCACTTTGACATTGATAGTCACCACTTGTCATTGATTGTCCTATCAGTTCTAATATGAATGGATATATACAACGCTAGATAGTGGTTCATGAAGTTGTTTTATTGTTATCTTTATTAAGATGCCAAGTGTTAATTTATTTACTGATTAGTGAACATAATAAGCATTATCAATAGAAATTCTTGCTCAGGTTTAGTTGCTTTGTAATGGTTTATTAGGATAGGGTTATGTCGATGAACTAAGGACATTGTGTCAATAGTTAATTGGCTAGGATTTTATCATCTCTCTATTTTGAGAGGAATGGAACCCTATGCTTTCTGACTAGTTTTTGAATTAGACTAAATGCCACACAACAAATAAATCTAGTTGTGGCAACTTGGTGTGAATGAGTGATAAGATGGTTGTTAGTTTTTATTTCCTTTGTAGAGAATGAGCATGGTAGGTAATAGCTATGATTAAATTATCAGCTGTATATAATCATGAATGTGAGTTTAAAATGCTTTTATTGTCTCAAATCAAATGGAGTTTGTTAACACTAGTACATAAAACATTTGTACTGGCGGCACTTTTTGGATCTTTAGTGGCGTTGTTGTGAACCTCCAGTGTAAGACCACTGGAAATGGTGACATTCCACTGGTTCATGACAGTTTTCAAAAAGCTGACAACACTATATTTTCCTATGAAACAACCAAGCAATTTATATTTACCTATTAAGCTATTATTCATAGTATTTGCTTGTTGTTTGGCCAATAGAAACAATTTTAATTAGGTTTCCCTAATTTCCTTGACTTTTTCTGGTTTACCTAGTAATGCAAGGACTTTTCTTCTCCATAATTCCCTAAGGTGATATATAGTAAGGGAGTCCTTGTACATTTTTGCATTACTGTCCTTCATAGGTCCCTATCTAATGATGAGTAGAATATCCAATCATAGGTACTTTTCTCTTGTATATGCCCCACGGAATATTGAGCAAGGCTTAAACAAGCTCTCTACATAAAGCCTGTGGGGATTAGCTTCTCATAAACAAACAACAAATGCATATCACGAAGTTTGTAAACAAAACATTTTGGTGATTGCATTGCATGCACTTTTGAGATTGGCCATGGAAAGGCTATATAAAATATGGTGTTTTTAATCAAAAAAGGGCTCTTCTATCGGTGATTGTAGACTTTTCAGCTAATCTCGTAGCCATACCAGGGCAGGCACATAGCAAGTGCCATAGAAAGTTGCGAAGGTGCAAAGAAGCTCATGATCATATCGATCTCCTTACATGGACACATTAATTGGTGGAAGCTAATCAGATAGAAGCTTTTATTCAAGTGTGGGAGGAGTGATTCTACAGTGTACATACTGCACCACCATATACGTACGCATCATGTCTATGAAATTTTTTTTGACCATGCAGTATTTGAGATTCACTGTTTAATTTGTTAAAGAGGAGCACTGAATCAAACCACTCTTTGAATTGACAAATCAATTATTTGAAAAAGTAAAAAACTCAAACATATGCATTTCCCTGTGTATTGAGCCCATACCCACCTAGGGACCATAGTTAACTGACAGATGACTGACACCCTTCCAGAAATCAAACACCAAATGATTTTTGTAATGATGTTCCCAAGTATAAAAAGCTAGGTGGCGTAACAAATTTGTATCCGTATAGGTCGGCGATTCTCGACAATCATGCGAAGGGCCACCTCTCGAGGCACTCCGATTAAGCTAAACGAGACCTTTAGCGCGTGCACTATGTTGGGAGTTGGGATTCACTAACGGCGCTAAAACCCTAGCGAGCTATTGGTTTAATAATTATATATATAGTCTGTAATACACAGGCTTTAAGGCCCAGATTAAAGGCTAAGTAATTAACAATGTGATATTCGAGGCAGTAACCGACCACGGTGATCGAGCTCTCGCTATCCACACTGTGCCCTATATATATATATATATATATATATATATATATATATATATATATATATATATATATATATATATATATATATATATATATATATATATATATATATATATATATATATATATATATAGAACTATTACCTTATAGCTGGCTACAAAATAACTTATTCTGTAGCCACTTTGAGTTACGATAATTGCTATGCTATGCTAATTTATGAGATTATAGTAACTCCTTACTATATGATTTACTATAACATTATGGTAAATATCCCCATGTGTTATAGTAATTCAACTATCATAAATATATACTGACATTGTCGTAAATTAGTATATAAAATTATCGTAAATAGAGGTGGCTACAAAATAACTTATTTTGTAGCTAGCTATAGAGTATACTCTCCCTAGCTATAGAGTATACTCTCCCTATATATATATATATATATATATATATATATATATATATATATATATATATATATATATATATATATATATATATATATATAGGATTGAGCACAAGCTCTCTCTTGTTTAAGCAGCTGGTTTGATGAGTTCCCTAGACGTGGACGTGGCTTCTAGCCCCCATTTGTTTTAGGGCTTGAAGAAATCCATTGGCAATGAGCCCACTTTCCATGGTTTGCAGCCTTGAGAAAGATGTTGTGTACTGGCCAACTAATGTTAATGTTGCATCAACTTGCTATGCAATTTGCATCATTGATGAGGTGTCCTCTTGGTTATAAAACTAGCAATTGTCAGTGTCAAGAGGAATGGCTAGCATGGCTCTACGTGTTCCTCTTCTAGGGTTTGCAAAAGGCTAAGGCCATAGATGAGCTAAAAACAACTGTGCATGCACTGGCCTTTGTTGGTAGCACATACTAGTATATATATTCACATCCTTTTGAGCCATGAAAAGGAGTGTGAATTGAAGCAAACAAGGCCTCCTGCACATGCTCTCCAATTACACTGATGACGGTGCACATATACTACATTGTTACATGCATGCATCGATGCATGCATGGTTAATTTTGCTGCTGTATCTGTATCGTATCCATACATGTATCTGCATGCATGCCATCTCCTTTACCTAAAAGCAAGCTCTAATAATAACGGCTCTATCAAGCAAATAGAGGCTAGGAGATCCTAACCTCGATCAACTCAATCACCATGTGTGTACACCGCATTAAGTTCTGGTGGATCATGATCATGCATGGCCCATGGGGACCTCTATCTCTCAGTGAAAATTAAGCATTGGTACGATGTGATTCAAGTTCATCAACCGTGCATGCGTTATCATATAAGTATATAGCTTGACACGTGTCAACAGATCTTGGCTCTCCAGCCTAATGATTGTGACCATGATTATACATATATATTTTGAGATGATTATTGCACCCAAAGTCTTCAATCTCGTACAATTATAGTATTTGAGTGCCAAGAAAGGGACTGAAATTGTGATATATTGGCAGACCTTTTTTGCATAATAAGGTGCGAAAGACACAGGCTAGCTACCATAAGAACTCTAGGTATATACATATTGGGCATGGGAGTACGGAGTACGTGTATAAGGTTGTACAGCTGTTTCATCAACTTAAGTGTGGAATAAATACTTTGTATGCATCTTCCGAATGAATGTTTCTTTTTCTCTCATCGCAAAGAAGGAGAAGAAGAAGAAGAAGAGAGAATGTTTTGGTTCTCGATCCTGCTGGAACGCGTCTCACCGAAAGAAGCTAAGCGCCATTGTTAATTTTGCGCCTCGGATGGTACTAGCTAATACGCGGAAGAATCTGTGGAAAGTTTGTTGGCGCTTGAAAGAGTGGCTATTGTTTCTGCTCATGTATATATCAACATATATATGATGGATGTGTCATTTGTGTGAGAATATTATTAGGTACAAAGAGGAATGTGAACTGCAGCTTTGGCGCCATGCAAGGATGGGAACAAAATAGGAGGACACCGAACATATAGGTTAATTGGGTTTAGGTATGGGTACAGTACATCCAGATCAAATAGACTAAGTGCACATTATTAATTTGACTTAAGTTTGCAATAAAGTAGGGCATTGACCCTTAGCGAGCTCCTAATACATTTTCTGATCTAATCATGTTTAGTTTCTAGATAACGACGATGATGACACACACTCAAGGTATGGGGGAGATGTCAGTGATCACTAGCTAGCAAGTGATGAGGGGCCTTTGTGATGATGGAGCCAAGTCAGGAAGCTGCTTGGAGGTGCAAAATTTTGGATACTACTACATGGCATTCTTTTGTGTAAGAGTATGTGTCCGCGTCGCACTTTTTTGTGTGTTGCTTACATCTTTCTTGATATAAAGGTCGCAAAGGACATTGGATATATATTTTGCAGCGTCGGAGGGGACACAGTATGTACAGTGACTAATGACTAGTGAAGCTGCCCAGCAGCTGCTTCAGTTTGGGGCTTGCTTTTGCCAAACACCATACTACAGTACAATTGCTACTTCCGTAGCTGATCACAGGAAGATGGTAAACGTAAGCAACAACATGGTTGACACGAAACCTAGCTATATCATACCGTGTCCCAACACTTTTTTTTTTGCTAAGTACATACGCAGACACTATAAGGATGCACGTTCACTGACCCATACGAATGTATGCACGTAAACTCTATATATATATCCGTACGAGCACCTCTGACATAGTGAGCTGACATATTTCGAAATTGACGAAGTTATCATAGGTGTACCATGTGTACACCTTAGATATGGACCTTTTTGTCTTTGTAAAAGATGATGCAATGGGATATATTCTCCGTGTGTTTGAATACAAATACAAAAGAACAGATGGATTCCCATAAGGCCATGACAAACACAAGCGTTGCACACCGAGGCTTTTGAGCTGTGCCGGCCTCCTTTCCTAGTTTATTGGAGATCGAGTTGCATCAACAATATCAAGAAAAAGTACATCACAGCAAAGTTGAACTGCCAACAGTGCATGCGCGTGCATGAAAATAAACGCCTCTCGCGCCAAAAAGCTGAGAGAGGCTGTGCAGTGCACTGCGAACGATGCATGGCGCCACCGGCCCTGCTGGCACTGCACTGTAAAGTGACGGGCCCACCTGGCAGTCCACTTGTAGCTAGCTAGCTATAGTATTTTGTCCACTTGGAAACTGGGGATTGGTTGAAAGGCTCGCTTTGACAGCATGTCACCAGTTGGTATTTATGCTTTCATTCATGTAACACACGGTTTATTTAGTTAATTAGTATTCCTAGAAAAAGAAATGGTTACACACGGTTTAGCTACCATAAGGTTCTCTTCTGACCACCGTTTCCCCAAAGCATAGCAAGGATCAGGGTTTCACTTCTCTGGATAATATATAATTTTTTTGGCCGTGGTCGGTGCCTTACTCGCTTAATTGTAATGGTGGGAGTTTTTTTTCCTTGTTGGTTTGATTTTCGAAAATAAACGAGGAATTTGTATTTTTATGGGTCGCTGGCCTCTATATATGGTTATTTCAAGCATTTGAGATACGCATTCCATTTATCCACATAGGCATTTTTTCGTTTCTTGCTAATGTGATATGTATATTTTATTCCATTAATAACACTTTAAAAATAGTTCTACTATTTTTCTAGTGACTTATTATATGTTTTATTTCATTAATAATTCTTTAAAAATAGTTCTATTGTTGCAACCGAAGGATTTGATTTGACCAACTTGGTTCTTAATTAACAAATATGCCTCGGCATTTATTTTAGAGAATAAATTTAAAAATAAGATACACCACTGTGTTATAGGTTTACAAAGACACTCCATATGAGATTTTAAAGATGAAGGTGCCTACTGCCTCTAGCAAGGTGCCCCTGTAAATCAAGGATTTACACGGGCCAGGTCGCATGTATGCCTCTATAAATGAATTAGGTATAGAAAAGTTCCCTAGCCCAACTCGCCGTGGAGTTGCACCATGACCCTTGACCATGCCCCCACCGCTGAAGTGGTACTTGGGGCTGAAAGGATTTGCTTGAGAAGGGATGAAGGGCTCATGGTTATCGTTAGCCAGGTTTGTGCACTTTGATGAGAGGGATGTCGCCACCAGCTGGATTTATAGTGATTCCGGCTGAATCCACCACACCAGCATCCTTGCTTGCTTTTCGGAACAGTGTTGCTACCACCGACACGGATTCACACACCACCTTCTAGATCTAGCACACCAGGCTTGGATCTCATGCTTTGGAGTCCACTATAAGTGGTCGTTTTGGGAGGATGCGTGAGGCAGGGAAGAGGGAGAGGGAGAAAGCAGTGATGGGAGAGAGAGAGACAGAGATAGAAAGAGGCGATGACCTTGACATGGCACTTCTAGATCTCTAGCCCTAGGACAGGATGCGGCTCTTCAAGGCCTATATGATGTGGTTGACGATGAGAAGGACATGGAAAAAGGACGAGCACAGAGTGTTCAAGCACGGCAATGAAACTATGCCATGGAGGCCATTTTGTGTGTGTGTGTGTGGGGGGGGGGGGGGGGTGGTCATTCTTGTTGTGGAAATCCTCATTGTCGTTGGGCACTATGTGGGTGTGTGCGTGGGCTGGATACACGCCCGTGTCGCGATGGGTTGGGGTCGTATTCAGCGGGCAATGATAGGGAGGGAGAGCGGCCATCGGTGGGTTGACCGAAACAGAGGAGTGATGAAAGTGTGGAGGGTGGCAATGTGAGGAGACTGATTTAGGGTTTGGCTTATTGGGCGGTGTAGACTTTGGGGGCATTTTTGAACCAGAATTAGTTGTTTGGCCACATATCCTATATATGGTAGCAGCACATTAATAGTGTCGCCTCTAAAAACAAATCAAGAGTGTCCTAAAATCAATTTTGTGGTAGTGATAGCTAAAAGATTTCTGACTTCGTTGGTAATTGATAGCTTCTCACAATGCAGTTTCGATTTTACAAAAGATAATCATGCATTGCATTATGGAATAAGTGAGTTTTTATAGTCATAATTCCTATTCTTTAGACTAGAACCAACAAAAAATGTTGTTAGGGTAGCTCTTTGCGCGTGTTGTTCTTAGATTTGGTCCAAACAAACCGGTTCACTCTTGAAATTTAGTGTTGTGTTTGTCACAATTTACTATTGTCGTACTCCTTCCAATCTAAAACGTTGGTTGTTTTAGTTTTCTTTCCTTAGGTTGAGCCGACATCTTTAGCCTTAGCTAAATTTGTAAAAAAGATATTAGTATGTAATAAATTAAGACATAATTAATTGTAGATTTTACAAAATTATATATTTTGATGTTTGTAAATGTTTTTATCTATACTGGCCCAATCAAATTAAAGCTAAATTAGTTTAGCTTAGGACAAAAAGCTTAAACGGCCTTCATTCATTCGTTCATTCATTCCGAAAACAGAGGGAGGGAGTACATAGAACCATGGATGGCAGTTGTAGCAAATGGAATAACAGAAGATGGGCGTTAGCGCGCAAGGTGCGCGTGGATTAACTAACCGCGGAGGTTAACTAATCTAAAACTAATAGTAAACGGAATAGAATGGTTCTCGCATGCAACGTCGTGGATCTCAATAATAGTGGGCAGCAGAATTAGCTAGCAGATAAGCGCGAGGAGGGGAGGAGTGCTGCGTGACTGACTGCGGCCGGTCCCCAACAATCTTCAACCAATTTTCCCTGGCTCGCTCGCCGTTGGTGGTGGTGGTGGACCGTTGAGGATGGAGAGGGAATATCATCCACGGCGCCAATGCTTGCAAACAATGGGCCGGCGGCGGGGCGGGTGCGTGGCTCGCATGCAGCGGCACCACCACCCTCCGCCCCGTCGTCCCACTGGGTAGAGGGTATCCCTGCATGTGGTCAGTCAGTCCAGTCAGTCGCTTCCCCTCGAGCTAGCCACCCTCAGCCTCGGGCAAATAAATGTATGTATGTACATAAAACGAGATAAAATCTGCATCGAATTTTCTCATTCCTCCTAGAACAGGAAAAGGGACTTAGATCCTTTCAATCTCCATGTAATCTTCCCACCATTTTATTTGTCTGTTCGTTCGTTGTAGCTACTGCATGCCAATATGCCATGCCATGATCGACGATATATTCTTGTTATTCTCTCTGCTTCTCTCTCATCATGCAGTCAGTCATGCAGATGCTGATGGTGATGATGCAGTCCCTCTCTTCTCCACCACCACCAGCACCACGAGCTAGCTAGCTAGCTACTTTCTCTCTCCTCCGTTTCCTCTCTCCTTCACATGCCTAGCCTACCTCCATCGGCACACTGCTGTCTAAGTCATCACAGCAGCTACTCGTCCCTCCCTACCTCCCTACCTCCCTATATAACCACCCCTAGTCCAAGCCCCCAAACCACCAACACAACAACATCTCCTCCATTCTCCAGCTCCAGCAGCAACAACAAACAACGCTTCCCCCTCCTTCTTCTACCTCTAGCTCGAGCTCTCATCAGCAGCAGCTACATACTCAACGATCACCACCACCACCACCTCAGCGTACACACACACACACAGCGCAGAAACAAAGCAACCCAGCCATGGGTCTCCTTCCTACTGACCGCATGGACAGCCTCTTCTCCCCGCGCTGCGTGTGGGTGAACGGCCCCATCATCGTGGGCGCCGGTCCCTCGGGGCTCGCCGTGGCGGCGTGCCTGCGTGAGCAGGGCGTCCCCTACGTCATCCTGGAGCGCGCCGACTGCATCGCCTCGCTGTGGCAGAAGCGCACGTACGACCGCCTCAAGCTGCACCTGCCCAAGCAGTTCTGCCAGCTGCCAAGGATGCCGTTCCCGGACCACTACCCGGAGTACCCGACCCGCCGCCAGTTCATCGACTACCTCGAGGACTACGCCGCCAAGTTCGAGATCAAGCCCGAGTTCAGCAGCACCGTGCTGTCCGCGCGCTACGACGAGACGTCCGGACTCTGGCGCGTCGTCACCTCCGCGCCCAACAACGGCGGCGATATGGAGTACATCGGCCGCTGGCTCGTCGTCGCCACGGGCGAGAACGCCGAGACCGTCGTCCCGGACATCCCCGGACTCGACGCCTTCGACGGCAAGGTCACCCACGTCAGCGACTACAAGTCCGGCGAGGCGTACGCCGGCAAGCGCGTGCTCGTCGTGGGGTGCGGGAACTCCGGGATGGAGGTGTCGCTCGACCTCTCCGACCACGGCGCACGCCCGGCCATGGTCGTGCGCGACGCCGTGCACGTCCTGCCCCGCGAGGTGCTCGGCAAGTCCACCTTCGAACTCGCCGTGCTTCTCATGCGCTGGCTCCCGCTCTGGATCGTTGACAAGATCATGGTCCTCCTCGCCTGGCTCGTCCTCGGCAACCTCGCTAAGCTTGGCCTTCGCCGCCCCGCTGCCGGCCCGCTCGAGCTCAAGGATAAGTATGGCCGCACCCCCGTGCTCGACTATGGCGCGCTCGCGCGCATCCGTGCCGGCGACATCGCCGTCGTCCCTGCCGTCACACGTTTCGGTAAGGGTGGCCAGGTTGAGCTCGCCGACGGCCGCACGCTCAACTTCGATGCCGTCATCCTCGCCACCGGATACCGCAGCAACGTGCCACAGTGGCTCCAGGTAAATTCACACTCCAATAATTCAAATTCAAACGCATATATGGCAGTGCCAAACTGCCAATATATAAACTACTGTTCCATTGCAAGAACATTGATCTGACCAATCTCCATCTCCAATGAATTCTTTCAGGGCAACGATTTCTTCAACAAGGACGGATACCCCAAGACGGCCTTCCCCCACGGGTGGAAGGGTCAGTCTGGTCTCTACGCCGTCGGTTTCACCCGGCGTGGTCTCTCCGGCGCCTCCGCCGACGCCATGCGCATTGCCAAGGACCTCGGCAACGTCTGGAGGGAGGAGACCAAGCCCACGAAGAGGGCCGGCGCCTGCCACAGGCGCTGCATCTCAGTCGTCTTCTAATCTGATCCATGGAGCCACCAGCTTGACGAAGGAAGCTAACTTACTGAAGCACGCATACAGAGACACATACAGTTGTTCGTTCATGCTGTTTTAGTTAGTCAGTCCAATCCCCTTGGTTTGTTGTTGATTTGTTCTTTAATTTGCCTGCCAGGTACATTAGTAGTAGTAGTCGTTGATTAGGTTATACGGTAAAAACAGTGAGAGTGAGTTGAGTAAAAAAATGGAGCCCTCCCATCAGTAGGGGAAGTGAGTGAGCCCTAGGGGATTTTTACTGCAGCTATGGCCGCTAGCTTGGTGTATAGTAGCAAACTGTTGATGGAAGAAGAGGCTCTCTTTATTTTTCATTGACCTAGTAGCATGTTCATTTCTTTCTTCTATTGTATACACACCACCAGTGTAGTTATTCAACTACACTTTGTAGCCAGGTTTAGGAGTGTATGGTTAGTCATGAAGAGGTATCACCTCTTGTTGAATTCTTTTTTTTTTTTGTTACTACTCTTTGTATGACTCTTCACATGAGATGGAGTGAATGTATATGATGGCTACTAGCTAGTGTAATTTGGTTGCCCTTTTCTCTGTTCACCACTAATCTCTCTCCTTGTGAATTTGAAGTTAATTAGCAAAGCAAAATGATGAAAGGAGATGTGAAGTGTCTCTTTCAGAAATAATGCATCATTGAGATTCAGGGGGCCGGGGCCGGGGCCGGGCAGCAGGGAACATGGTAGTGTGGTGTGGGCTGTGGAATTCCTGGCTCTTGTCCTCTGGTTGTCCCTTGCAGCACTGGATCTCTGCAAGGTCACTATTACCTGTGTTCCCAATTGGCTCCTGGTGCCATGGAAAGTTACTGGTACAAATCAGATGAGATCTCTCTGCTGCTAGCTGCACCAGCACCACACCACTACCGGCCTCTGGCACTCTGCAGGTCCAGTCGGCCGGCCAAGATTCCAGATTAGTCCAAAGTCAACTTTCACAAACAGGAGACTAAATAGCTAGGGGTGTGAGTGAGTGTAGCTGTGGGGGTTAGTAATTAACATGTACAAATTCAATCCTAGTCAAAATTTTGGGACTAAACCAGCTTACAGTACCTATGAAACCGCCCAAAGAAATGCTTGGTTACTTGATTTTTTTTCACAAATTCATAACTCAGTTGGTTAGATATGGAAATTAGGCAATCTGATTATTGCAGCACAGATCGACAAATAATGCGCACCCGCTTGCCGTTCCTAAAATAGTACTAGTTTACACAATACTACCAGATGTTGTAACTGCTTCTTGATAAGCAGCTACAATGGCTAATACATTGGAATGATGCAGAACTTCCATCTAAGCAACACAACCACTCAGTATTGTTAATGACCACTGCCCTACGAACAGCTAATTTCAATGAGGACACCCAAGATTAACAAGTTGAATTATGCATGATCGCCCTTAGCTAGCTTTCTCTATCGAACCGGGGGCCAGAAATATCTCTGCAAACATAAAAAGAACCAATGGTCCAAGATGGACCAGTTCATGTGATAAGAGCGCATCATCAGGTGGTCACCGAGCATCAAGCTGGATATGGTTGTATCCCAGGTAGCTCTGGTAGATGTAAAGCCCCACTGAGTAAGCGATGAAATGGAAAAGAAAAGCGATATGATGAACAGCTAACCCAGCACACACAAGGCCGGCACATGTGGCTCCCCTTGGAGGAGTGACCCCAGCAAATCACAGGCCATTTCAGATCCCCACATCACTATCACTATGAAGCAACAAGAATATTCAGTTTAGTTGGGCATATGTAATTAGGGATTTTATATTTATCTGTGTTCAAAAAAATCAGTTGGATTTTTAACTGCTCGATATTAAATCTACAGTATAAATCTACACGCGCTTGAGGGGCTGCGATGAGGCGCATCCATGGCCGCCCCGCGCTCCCATCCATGCCATCTGGGGGGCCGCACCTGCGCCCATGCCGTTGGGGTGGGGTGGGAGTGGGGGCCTCCATGACCGTCGCCGAGCTCGCGCACGCTTGCCGCTACGTCCGCTCCCACACCGTTCGAGGGGGGGGGGGGGGTGGACTCACAAGGAGGGAGGGAGAGATGAGTCACATGTGGAGGAGAGTGAATGGAAACACACAGAGGATAGAGAAGGACAGGTGGGGCAAGGATTTGTGTGCTCCACACATGCCAATCAACGGGCGCCACATGGGCATAGGCCCTCCTATAGCCACTACGAGAAAGCACAAGATGCGGGAGAGACACGTGGACGCACATGCTGGTTGTGTCCAGGTGGGTTTTCACTGTTGGATCCTCTCCTGAACCGATAGTAAAAATGGTTTTCACCGCTGGTTCAAGACAAACTGGTGGTGAAAATCATTTTTATTTTTGCCATCAGTCTTATTCTAAAGTGGCGATGATACATTATCACCAATGATTTCAATAAAACTGATGGTGAAATTGCCGTTGGCAACAATTGCTTTTGTAGTAGTGTATCCTTATTCGAACCTTATTTCCTTCTTCTCATCTCAATGCTCACCGTTTCTAGCCTTGATGGTGCCCCTATCGGCTGCCAATACTTCGTAGTCCCCACCTCGCTGCCTCCTTTTGAACGTGCATCTAGGCCCCTTAGTGAGTTTTGGTGGTGTTGAATGACAAAAACAATTAAAATACTAAGCTAGTGCTCTCTAGTAAGAGTGCGCCATGTTCTACTATAGTATAAATGTATAATGTCTCGTGTTGTGTATGTTAGATCCTGGTCAGAATCATTAGAACTAAATTGGACTATGCCATATCATACTCGACAACTAAGGAACTGAATATGTTGACTTAGATGGAAAAGATCTTAGCATCTTACCTAGGGATGAAAATGGGATGGACATTTCCCGAGATCCATCCAACATGAAAGGGTCAAACCCTATATGGATTGTCCATATCTGAATTTAAACATTTTACATCCGCACCATATCCGAATACACTCAAAATCGGATTTCTGATATGTATACGAGATTCTATCCCATGCATGTCACGCATTCTACCCCATATTTTTCTCGGATCTCAGAGCTAGATATGGATCATGTAGGATATTGATATCAGGATCACTGATATCCATCTATATCCAATTCGGTTTCATCCCTAATCCTACCCACAAGAAGGAAACCTGTATTTCAATAAGAGAAATGCAGCTGGTATCATGTGTGTATGTCGTACAGTATACCATATTTGGTAGCACACATACATGATAAGAGCTAAGTCAGGCATACCTACAACCAAGTCAATCTTCAGAGTTCATTGGTAGGCCTAAGTTCCTGTCCCAAATAGAAACTAGTTAGCTTAAGTCAACAGTCTTGTTGAAGCATGTGTAACCAACTTGAACTTAATGATTCAACGAGGTCCCTTGGATTCTTAGTTTTTGCCTTTACCATCATGGCATCAACATGCATTCATCCTGCTTATTGCATTGTGTACTCATGCATATAGGGGCGCCTGTTACCTACCACCTCCTAAGGGGAACAACAGTTCGAGGAGGAGGTGATCGAGGAGTTTTCGGATGAATGTGTTGATGTCATACCGGAAGCCAACACTAAGTTAACTGCTAACACAAAGTTCACCCAAGGCAAACCCCCAATGCATTCTCCTATATATATTTTCTGAGATATAACTATGAAGTTATAAATATTATATGTGTGCAATAAGTTTAATAGGAGTTGTTGAGCACCCAATTGCATAGAAATCATGATATCATGAATCCAAACTAGCATGATAGGCTCGAGTAGCAGATATGCTAGGTCGACCTTCGGTAAAAGCCGAGTGGTGCTTTTGTCAAACCATGAGAGATAGGCACTTCTTCTTTTACTTTTGATATTTTGGCTCTGATAATGTATCATGATGAGAATGGTGAACATGAGGTTAGGTGGGAAATGAATTGTAATTAATGGTAGTGTAGCCGCAAAGCCCGTGCTCTGCCTATAGTAGTCTAGTCTGAGTTGTAAGGACCATCCAGTGGTGGAGTGTCTAGACAAGATTGAACGTATCAATCACATATTGGTTGGATAAACTGTTTGGACTGTGAAATTGATCGATATATTTCCACATCTTAAGGGCCTATTTGCTTTGAAGACAGGCAAACTTGCTTGACTCTCTGTGCTCCCCTATGCGTCGAATTCTGAGCGCCTGGGGTGGAGATCTCCGCCTGGCGCTCTCCTTGCCTGGGAGGCATTGAAGCAAACATGCCCTAAGTGGCTTTGTGGGCATACTCGGGAGACCACTAGTAGTGGGCATAGTGACGCTTCATTCCTTCTTTATTTATTGTGATCTTGTTGCAGCTATGGAGTCATATGTTGTCTCTAGAACTGAAATTTATTCTCAGAGGTTCTTTTGTATCTTGTACCCATCCTCTAGATGACCTTTTTTGCAAAAAAAAAATCCTGTAGATGACCTTGGTATAAACTGAACTTAATTCTACTGTATATTAAACCAATCTTCTGTTGTATACTATTATTCTTCTGTTATAAACCTTGATGTGAACTGTATATTCAAAGTACTAGGTAATTGTATTTGAACTGTACGTGTTGATTTGAGAAGCTCGCGTAAAGACTTATGGATACTGGTCCTGCAGGCATAGAAATGCGGATCGGATGTTTCAAGTCTTTCTATAGGATGACCGACTGTTACTGATCCTTAGTCTATTGGGCCACCTTAGTCTATTGATCCTAAACTAACGCTAAATGGAAAACAATCTGTCATAGCGTTTAGACCATTTAGATGGTGTTTAAACAGAGTTAAACAACAGTCTAAACCGTCTTGTATAGTAATACTAAAAAAAATATTTTTGCATCATCATGTTGCACTGTGCAAGCATCCTGTAATTGGGCAAGCACAAGTAGGATCCCCTTGAACGTGTTGGGCACAGACACATTTGTTTGCTCACATGCATATACATGCATGAAGCACCTGCTCATGCAACAGGTATTTATGCATTGCATGGTCGTGCAAGTGCCCTTGTCGATCGGACTTAAGCGTACACGTAAAGCTAGCTTTTGTACACGTTTACATTTCCCCGCTGTTTGTTGTCAAGTCGTCGTCGTCGTCTTCTTCTTCTTTTAAACACAAATTGGCAGTTGTGATAAGCAAGCATTTTGGATTACTAAGATAGTGTTTGGTTGGATGTATAGAGATGAATGGGATGGATCGTCATGAACGGATGGACCATGGATGGGATAATTCTAGATGAGATGGTACATGTTGATTGTTTAGTTACTATGTATGGAATTGTATGATTCGGTATAAGATTATGTTTGGATGGTTGTAGGGGTTCATCCAAAAATTTTGCGTGTACCACCTTTGCACAAATTTACTATTATAAATGCAACAATATAATAAGATAGCTGCAATTAGATTGTGGTACTTCCCAATAAATAATTTTTTAAGTACCAGGAAATATATGCACAAGAAAAAGGAAAGGGATATGATCGTGAAAGTAACGAACAAATCCTGTGCGGCCGGAAGCACAGGACGCCCAGTCACCGAGCCAGGGAACGACTGGTGGCGAGAAGTGCGCGAGAAAGGCTGTCTTAGATGGCGCCGTTCGGCCTTTCACGGTGCACGGGATTATGCAGCATCTCGGAAGAATATTCGTTGCATCTGGATTGTTCTGTCATGGATGTATTTGTTCAGTCCAGCAACCAAACGGTGGCACAGGTGGACCCCACGTGGTTATCCAGGATGAACCAATGCATGCACGATTTGGTCCGAGCAACCAAACACTGCCTAATAACACCAACGAACACTGGACGACAACTGAAAAGTCTTTTGAAATGGGATTTATGGGCTTAACACACGGCAGGCCGGACAAGCTCAAAATCCCAAGTGTACGACGGGCTTAGGTGCTGCTCGGCCCAATTAGCACAGGCTAGCTTATTTTATTTTCTTTTTTAATCTCATTCCCTCCATTTTTCTTTTCTTTTCGTTTTTCTCTAAATCATGCCATTAATCACTATTGTCAAGATTTATGGCCATCTATATGCACCAAAAAGTTAAATATTTATTAAACAAAACATTAAACATAATTTGACATGTGCACGACATGTTCAACTTTATATGAAACTTAGTGCAACGTATTTATAAAAGTAATTCAACACTTTCATCAACTTGATTCAACACCTTGTATTATTGAATTCAAAATTACTATTTTCACATTTTGAAATGATTATATATTGATTAAATATAATATGCAGCATCGTCCACTAGCACAAAAAGTGGTACCAACGGGACATTGCATACGGTGAACCAAAATATGCTTAGGGCATCGTCCCTTAGGGCCTTGACATAGCCACGAGAAATATAAAGTGGCCTGATCTAAATTTTATTCAACATTTTTCTTAAAGCAACCATCTAAAGAAGAAGGGGGCGCATGTGCACCGTGCACGAGGTGAAAGATGATCTGGGGGAGAAGTGCAGGTTCACACAATTGTTCTTTCTTGGGTTTGACAGACCATGACAATTTAACTTGTGGCCCACTAAATTTAGATTTAGAAGAGTGGCCCACAAAGGTGTTCACTCAGGCCCAACAAAAGCCTAGGGTGAACCGTAGCAGATTAGCCGTCGACCACTAGTCCAGCCACTCAGGTGACTTGGGTGCTCCTATAAAAAAAAAGGTGACTTGGGTGCTACAGTGCATGGCTGAATTTCGACTCGGATTTACGATGGTGGTCCTTATACAGGATGTTGTCCTACCTCTGAATCCTCTAGGGAAAACGGATACTACTAGGAAATAAAGTCGGGATTTATGGCATGCCGCTAGCGAGGTCAACAATCAAGTTTCAACATAAATGCTACATGCAGTCCGTCTAGACGGATCTAGGATTTCAATCGTTTGGGTAGGAACCTAAGTGATGCAATTCGCTAACGATATAAGAGCATCTCAAGAGTATCCAATATTTTCTCCAATAGTTTCTAATAATCAACTCCTAAAATATAGAAGATAATTTTACAGTAGGAATCCTATACTATTTCTAAATTATCATAACAACTTTTATATATTCTTTCTCTCTTGTACATTTGCATTAGGAATCCTTTCCTACTCTTATACATTTGCATCAGGAACCATTTCCTACTCTTTATTCTTTCCACGCCCTTTCACATCTAGATTGGCTGACAAACACGCGCGGGGTGAGAAGATACACGCGACTCGGAAGCACGCAACTTTACGCAGAACATGGTGACTTTTTTCAAATTCTAAAAGATTAGGAGGGATAGATTATGAGTTGTTGGAGATGGGTTTTTTCTCATCTTGCTAAAAAACAAGGATTAGAAAGGGATTTAGTGAACTCTTGGAGATGCTCTAATATGACAACCTAGTGATGCAATTTGCTAAGAGCAACTCCATGAGACTCTTTATATCTTTCATAATTTATAGGAATAGAAATTTTGGCCAAAAAATTCCCTCCAGTAACCTTTTTAATTAGATCTCCAAATATAAACATCCTTTATTCAGAATTTCTGGATTTCTCGCGAGCCAAAGATGGAGAAATGACTCTCTAGTGTGCCCACACGATATAAAAAAGTTTTTGGAATGTACAAAGATATAGAAAGCAATTTTCAATCAAATAACCCTCCAAACGATGATTTAGAGAGTAAACTTTGAAAAGACTATTAGAGATGCTCTAAGGATACAATTCACCAACATTTATCTAGGAGTATACAAAAATAGTCATTGCCAAGGTCTTCATAAGCATAGTAGTTTCTTGCTGATTAGAAGAAAGAGCTATAATCCCTCTTGGATGACTACTTGAGCTCAAGAGATTGCTACTATTTGATAGTGTTCAAGATAATAATATATTATATGTATATGTACCCGGTGTTTCTACAAAAAAAATTTGGGGTATAGCTGTACCCCCATGCACCTATACTACATCCGCCACTGCTTCGTGGGTCGGCATACCAGCCCAATAGACCTCTGCTTAGCGCCCGCTCATTTTCTTATTACGATATCCGCGTCCGTCTCTTTCGTTGCACCGGTTGGATAAGGAAAGAAGAATGAGACGAGAGACCTCCTCCGCTCTACTCCACGCGTCGACGGTCACCCCGCGTGCTCCTACTCCATCGGTCACCCCGCTGCTCCTGCTTTGCGGCCCACTCCGCCATTGACGGTCACCCTGCGCTGCTGCTTCTCCTGCTCCAACGCGCTGCCCCGCTGCTTCATGCCGCTGCTTTGTCTCTCTATATATCCGGGGCAAGGATTCGTCTTGTATCTTATTAATTATCCATAAATATTTATAACTTAAATCTAGTAAGGGTTCTTTAGCATCAAAGAAATGGTGTGGATGCATTCCCAACCATATAACATTTGGTACATCAAGATCGAAATTAGAAGCACATCTTTTGTGTGAAAATGATTTGAATGCCCTCAACATTTAGATCCTCAAGTCTAAATACAGAAATCATTAGACTTCACTTAACTTGCGTACAATAGACCTTGTTGCGAAAGTTGGTTGTCCTCTCCCAGTGATAACAATATAATTTCATGTCTTGTGGAATTTTATATTTTTGAGGATGTTAAAGAAACTCTTTCTCCACAATCAAGATAAAATGAATTTCATTTATTTTTCAATGCCATAAATAAGGAGAGAGTCATCTTGGATAAGTTGCTCCCTAAAACTTTGAGTCATTGTGAACGTGCTAACCAATGAAAAGTTTCACATGCCGAAAATCCATCCTCTAGTGTAAACAAACACTCTAGTAGAATGCAAACCTCATTTACTGCTGGTAGAAAATTATTTTTGTAGCCCTGCCCCTTACCCAATAGAGTTTCATTTTGGTAATATACTTCCCTATGTGCTATTATCAAGTGATTGTGCATTTGGAGTGACATAAGAGGAGAGGGAAAGGATGGCTAACATGTTTGCAAGTTGACTGAATTAGCTATGGTGTCTACCTATGTCATTCTTCAAATAGGTTTTAGTTGCCTTGATATCTTAGGGCAGAGAATGTGTTTATATATTTATAAACTGTTGGATTGATGACAAGTGGCAACCATCTAATGCATTACATACAAAGACTACTTTAGAACTTTCCTTTCCTTATGTAAACCCTAGATATTTTCTATCATACAAGTATCTAGCTCTCAAACCTTGTATCTTCTAAATTCTTCTAAAAGCTTCAAAGTAACATTGATGTAACAGATTAACTACATCAACCTACACTACTACACAAAATCTTTTGCGAGGCATTTTCAAAGAGGCCTCGGAGGTAGGCGGGCCGGCTGCCCACCTCGGTTATTCGTGGCAGGGCAGCCGGCCCAGCAACTGCCTCGATTAATCATTAACCGAGGCGGGCAACCTAACATGACCTAACCGAGGCGGGCAACCTAACGCAACTGTATAAGGCCCACCTCAGAAAATAGTTGCCCAGCTCCCAGCCCAGGCAAAGTCCATATACATTATTCTATCGTGCTCATATATAACAAAGACTTAGGGTTAGTACCTCACTCTCCCCAGGCCTCTCTCCCAACCGCAGCCAGCCATGCCCCTCCTCTCTACGGCGCGCGATTTCTTCTCACCTTGTGCCCCTCCTCTGTACAGCCCGAAGCCAGCTGTGCCCTTCCCCTACCCTCGACCGCGACCCAACCCTCCTCTACGGCACCCCACCCTTCCCCTCCTCCACAGCAGGCAGCGATGCCCCACCCTTCCCCTCCTCCTCAGGTGGTCGAGCAGGCACGCGCATGGGGGCTCTCCCAGCGGTAGCCGCGCGCATGGGGGCTCCTCTCCGCTCCACCAACAACGGCTCCTCTCACTCCCCTGGTGTGGCGGCGGGGCTCCCTCTCCCTCCGGTGGCGCAGCAGCGCAGCCTGCCTCTCCATTCATCGGCGGATCCGACGTCTTCTCCCTCTTCTCTCTCCCCGAGCAGTGCGGATCTGTCGATGGTGCGAGTGTGGAGGCCGGATCCGGCGAGGGTGGCGCGTGGGAAGGCTCGATCCGGTGGGCATCTTCTCCTCCCCTAGTAGCACGGATCCGACGACGGCGCGCGCGGGGAGTCCCGATACGGCGATGGCGGTGCGTGGGAAGGCCGGATCCGATAGTGGCTCCTTCTTCTCCCTCCCCGAGCAGTGCAGATCTGGCTTCCCTGGCAGCGGATTGGGCGGCGGGAAGCATGTAGGGATGGTGGTGCGAGGCCCAAATCCAGACGCGGTTTGGGCTTCAGACTTTTTCTTCTTTTATTCGATTTACTGAGGCGGGCATCAAACCGCCTCGAAAAATATCCTATTTACCGTGACCTTTTCGCCGAGGTGGCTGCAAAAACCGCCTCGGTTAAGGCCTTTTGCCCACCTCGGTTAACATTTCTGTAGTAGTGCTACCGAACTTCCTTATCAAATGTGCTAGAACAATGAGGAGCCTCGGAAATGGCCACTGAGGACACCACAAATTCATGAACCTGGGTCCTCGAGTGGCTAGCAGGTATAGAAAACCAAAGAAAATTGTTATTTGGGTACACCAACATGTGCTCGGAAAATGGTCTATTAGCCACTAGACATCTTGGTTGCATAAGACCACGCGCACTGGGTACGCTATCTTCGTCCTCTATCCAACTTCGAGTATCATTTGCAGTAAAAAACACCTGCAGCGGAATACTGCATGAAGTACGCTACCGGCGCTCACCCGGTATATATGGCGTGATAGCGTTCCTCCTTTACCGGCTTGGCCTCACCACGTGCATGCGCGGAAGACAGGAGCTGGAATGAGCGCTCTGACATCCTGGCGGGCCCCACAAGTTCAACAAACTAAAAAAAGTTATAACTCACAAACCAAAAATCCAAATTAAATTCCGATTCCACCATTAAATTCGTTGCAATAAATACTTCAAAACAAGATATCACATGGATAATTTAGACAAAGTAACAAGTGGGCCCTACAGTGGATAGAGGATGATATAGAGGATGGATGGATGTGGGAGAATTAGGTATAGAGAACAGAATCTTGATGACTAGGCCTTTTGGAGGAATATAGAGGTCCATGAGTGCGGACAGTCTAAACATTGCATACAAACCATGTGGCATCTACTCGTTCCCGGACCCTAAAAAATGCATCAACTTCAATAGCTATAGCTCACGACATGTGGAAAAAACTTGAAAATCGGTCTGGTAGCGCTGGGCATCACAAATCAAGAACTTAGCAAAAAAACCATATACCCTAATGCCAATAAAAATACTTATCCCTAACACCCAAACCATAGTAAACGAGGACATAGCTAAAATCCCTAACACCCAAACCGTAGTAACCATAATAAGTGACCTTAAATCCTAGTAAAATATAGGATGTCCAAGTTATAGTAATTTTTTATGAGTCCTTGATGACTTTATCTTGCAAGTAAGGGAGAAGCACACTCGGTCAGGTGAAATTTGGTCGGCACACACTACAGAAGAAGTCAAAAAGTACTGGCTCTGGTTGAGATGTTTTCAAGATTGTTGCAAGCTTAATCATGAAGAACTAGGTGATAGTAATAGTAATGAGTAATGACCTATGACCTCACAGAAGGCCATAACTGGCCCATAAGATGAGGGTGGGCCAGGTCGACTTATCAAGGGTGAATTTCACTCGGAGCTGCCTCATCAACTTCACGAAAAGGGTTTAGATAGATATATTTGTAAACAAATCAGTTAGATTTGATGTAACAGATTACGAAACAACCCACAAATTTCCAAGGGGTGATCTACATGTAACCCTACCCATTGATCTATATAATGCGGGTTAGAGAATCCTAGGCAATCATCTTCACACCACAAGCACCTAGCTCTCACATTTAGTGCATTAGCAATATAAAGAGAAGGTCTGATTCACCCCTTCCCCTAAACTAGTCGCTAGATTTGAAAGATTCCCTCGAACTTCAATACCGGGCGATGTGCAAACCTTAATTTTTAAAACTAGACAAATACACACTTGACCATTTCAAAGTGTTTTTTGGGTGATTTAGCTGACATGGCAGTTGGGCCCACCATCATTTGGTCTCTTTTTTTCTCTTATGTATAAAAAGCATAACTTCTCATATGAAGTCATTTGAATACAAAAATTTATATCAAAGTTATAGAGCTCAACACGATCTACAACTTTAAAGTTGATAACTTTTTTATTTAATATATTTTAGAGGCATAGATATTTGTTTTAATTTACAAAATTTTGAAACTCAAATTTTTGAATTTTTCAAATGACTTTAGATGTTGACATAGTCTATACCAAAGTTGTAGTTTCTAATTAGATCTACAACTTTGTATTGCAAAATATTTTTTATCTATGAAATTTAGAGGTCCAAATACTCGTTTTAAGTTTTCTATTTTTATTTAAATTTTCAAATGGCCTCAGATATTGATGTGGTCTACGCCAAAATTGTGCTAGCTCTCAATATATATATATATATATATATATATATATATATATATATATATATATATATATATATATATATATATATATATATATATATATATATATATATATATATATATTACCCTATAGCTGGCTACAAAATAACTTATTTTGTAGCCACTTTGAGTTACGATAATTGCTATACTAATTTATGAGATTATAGTAACTCATTACTATGTGATTTACTATAACATTATGGTAAATATCCCTATGTGTTATAGTAATTCAACTATCGTAAATATATACTGGCATTGTCGTAAATTAGTATATAAAATTATCGTAAATAGAGGTGGCTACAAAATAACTTATTTTCTAGCTAGCTATAGAGTATACTATATATATATATATTTATTTATTTATTTATTTATTTATTTATTTATTTATTTATCTGGGGTCATTAAAGGCTTAAATTTTCCTATAGTTCTGTATCAGAGGAAACCTCTTTTCTTTCCATAAATAAAATTTTGCATAAAAGGGACGCTAAATAATCGGAAGCACCGTACCACCGAAGCAGGAAAACCAAATCCTACTCACTTCTTGACCTTGCCTGTCTTGCAAATGACCAACCAAACGGCAAACAGGAGAACGTAACCGAAATTGACTCTTGCTAAACTAGAAACGCAAATACAGTTTATATTATTCAGATTTGCCAAAGTACGTGCCTTGCAGCGTTGTCCTTGTCCTGGTAGTACCCGACGGCGTCGCTCGGCAGCAACGTCGGCGCCGCCTCTTGCCGTCCTGCCGCCTTGCCAGTCCCCATAAATACCGACGGAAACGACGCGAATTTTTTTTAAAAAAAGCTTCGCCCGGCTCGGCGGCTCCCTCACGCTCCCGTAGGCCCAGCACTCGCCGCGGTTGGATCCGCACCCAGGCGCATCGCGCGACCACGGCCAGTGCAGGTGAAGCCGATGAGAGGCACGGGGAGGGGAGGAGGTGCTGCGGTGGCACGGGGAGGAGGCGGGGCGACGGCTCAGTGGCGGGGGAGGGAGGCGCAGGCAAGTGTGAGCATTGGGGGTGGTGCGGAGGCGGGCGTGCAGTGCCTTACTGCCATGCTGGGGCGTGGCCGGGTGCCTGCCGGTGATGGTGCGTGGCCGGGTGCGACGGCAAGGAGGCCGGCTTGCCCACTCCGGGCGTAGCCAGGGCAGACTTCCTTTGTGCGCAGCAGGGAAGGAGCGGTCGGAGGCGGGGAGATGGAAGCGGGGAAGCCGTGTGGAAGGAGGAGACTTCGGGACTTCAGGTCTGGTCTTCGGGATAAGGCAGAGAAGCCAAGGAAACGGAAAAAAGTTAAGAGATAGAATAGAAAAAAATAATAAGCGAACGCGCCTCCAGCATGATGGCAGCGACTCCCGGTGTGGAGTGCGCCAGTGTTGCTACACAATATATCTTTTGTTAGCTGTTTTTTCTACTACAAAGTGCAAACAATACATAGTACATGGGCTCTAAAATCAGGGATATTTTTGCACGTGCATTGCAATCAAAGAAAAATAGGCCCTGTTCGCTTGTCTTATAATCCGTACTTTTCAGCTTGTTTTGAACAATGTTTTTCTCTCAAAACAAATCAGCGAACAGTACTTTCAGCCATGACTTTTCAGCGAAGCGAACGGGCTCATAATTCAATATTGTTCGAAACTTACTAGCATCATGCACAATTTTTTCTTCGAAATAATAATTTAGCTGTCCTAAAATATCATAGCATAAGATCGAAGATAACAACATCCTGAAGTCCACCGACCTCTGTAGCTCAGTTGAGATTAATTTCTGTTCCCTTATTTACTACTTTCTTTTCTTCCTTGTGCAGTTCCAGTACATCCATCACATCACTAAATTGTTGATGTAGTATTGATTACAAACAAAATTTCTTTTCATTAAGATCTAGATCAATCAATAGTCCATGAACTAAATCTTGATCAATTTATTGTTTACGGTTTGTTGTCTAATCCAATCTAAATAATGTATCTCTAGAATCATTGATGATGACTGCCACGTGAAAAATCAAGAGAGGTCTCTGGTCATGACCATAGTTGCACAAACCAATCCTCGACACGTTGGCAGGTGAAACTCTGCTGCGGAGGCGATCAGGCAAAGACTCGACGAGCCAGCAAGGCACAAGCGCACAACCATGCCCCACGTCACGTACAGGTGCGTCGACAGAGCACGCCGATCACTCGATCAACATCAGGTATCCAATTTGCATTGCAGTGGTAGACGTCACTTTTTAAAAGTTGTTTATTCACGATGTGTCTAGATACACAATAAAACTTACGTATCTAAAAATGTCAAAACGGGAGGGAGTGGTTAACACCGAAATATTCCATGTCAACCAAAATATTCTATTGCAACAAGCAATTTGGAATGATCTCCAAAATATCGACAAGACGTAATTCAGCCTCCTCCTTCTTTGGATCTGAACCCTCGTCCTCCTCCTCCTCCTCTGGACTAAGGGATGCGACGGTGGCTAGGGTTCTGGCGAGCTCTAGGGTCCTTCCCTCCTCCCTCTGGCAAGCTGAGAGGTGATGGGCTAGGATTGGAGCAGGCTGCACCTTGAACCCATCTCCTTTGCTGTTCGTATGCCCTTTGCTGTTTCCTTCGTGTTGCAATGAGTTTTTGTTGGATGTTGCAATAGATAATTTTCGAATGTTGCAATGGGATTTTTGGGTTGTTGCAACAGATGTTTTCCGAATGGTCCAATTTTCCACGTTTCATGGTTGATTTTGCGATGTTGCAGTACATACATATCCGATGTTGCAGCACATAATTTTTAATGTTGCGGTACATAATTTTTTGATGTTACAGCACATAATTTTTTGATATTGCAGTACATATTTTTCGATGTTGCATTACATGTTTCTTCGATGTTGCAATACATATTTTTGCGAGGTTGCAGCACATAACTTTCGATGGTGCAGTACATGTTTTTCGTTGTTGCATTACATATTTTTGTGATGTTGCAGTATTTATTTTCCGATGTTGCACTACATAGTTTTCCATACGTTTGCGATGTTACACTTGAAGTGTTTTCGTGCTTTTGGGACAAGGGGTGCGGTGGGAGAACGGGGTGATGCAGGGGGCGGGCGGGTTCCGTTCTATTCCCAAGGCGGAGCGGGCGGGTTTGGGAAGGGAGCGGCGTTCTATTCTATTCCCGAGGGGGCTGGTGGGTTTGGGAAGGGCACGGCGTCCGGACGCGTCTCGCGCGCCGGATGTCCGGGTGCTAACTTTATATCAAAGTTGCAGAGCCCAACACGATCTACAACTTTGAAGTTGATAAATTTTTTATTTAATATATTTTAGAGGCACAAATATTCGTTTTAATTTGCCAAATTTTAAAATTCAAAATTTTGAATTTTTCAAATGACTTTAGATGTTGACATAGTTTATACCAAAGTTGTAGTTCCAACTAAGATCTACAATTTTGTATTTGAAAATATTTTTTATCTAAGAAATTTAGAGGTCCAAATATTCGTTTTAAGCTTTCTATTTTTTTAAAATTTTTCAAATGACCTCAAGTATTGATGTGGTCTGCGGCAAAGTTGTACGTCTCAATATTTTTACCTGGAGTCATTTAGAGGCTCAAATTTTCTTAAGATTCTGTATTGGAGGAAACCTCTTTCCTTTCCTTAAATAAAATTTTGCATAAAAGGAACAATGAATAATGGGAAGCACCACCGAATTAAGCAGCAAAACCAAACCGTACTCAACATTGCCGAGAAGGAAACACCAACCAAACGGGAAACATGAGAACGTACCCGACGGCGACGCTCAAATTGACTCCTTTTGCTAAACTAGAAATGCAAAATATAGTCATATTATTCAGATTTGCCAAAAGTACGTGCCTTGCTATTGGTCAGCTTTGTCCTTGTCCTGGTACTACGCGACGGCGACGCTCGTCAACGCGTCGGCGCCGCCGCCTCTTGCGGCCTCCACAGTCCCCATAAATACCGACGGAAACGCGACGCGAATTTTATTGTACCACAAAACCCAACGAAGAAAGGGATGATCTAGAGAGAAGAAGCAAACCATGGCCGCCGACGCAGGGACAACGGAAGAAGAAGGACTGCCAATTTTTAGCGGAAAAGAACCGGCGACGAAGAAAGAGGAGGAGGCACCAGCTATAGCAATATGCGCCGCCCTTGTCGTCCTCGTCCTATCCATCGTCGGCGTCGTCTACTTGTCCATCGGCGTGGTCCACTTGTTGGGCGGTCACTGGCATAGGTGGTTCGGCCCGTACAACCCCGTCGAGTACACGGTCACCATCGCCGCCGTCTCCGGGCTCGACCCCGCCAAGGACCTGCATGGACCGCCGGCGCTCCTCTACCCGGCGTTCAACCTGACGCTCCGCGTGGCCTCTCCTACCACGGCGGAGGGCCGCCAGTGCGTGAAGCCTGGCACCACGGTGGAGGTGTCCTACCCCCGGGGTCCGGGGTGCCGCTGGCCACCGGGACCGCTCCCGCGTTCTGCGTGGACGTCGGTGAGCGCAGGGACGAAGGCTCCATCATCGCGTGGGGCGACGGCGTGCGCCTGCCGGGGCTCGTGCTGGACAGCCTCGCCGCGGACGGGGCGGCGGAGTTCGGCGTCAAGCTCACCCCGCTTCCGGACTGTGGCAGCGGCGGGACGTTCTGCTCCGACACCGTGGACGTCATCTCGTGCTGGGCTATGGTCGGCGGCGGTCCGGCTCCGTGTAGTGTCTCGAAAGAAAGAGTCTCCTTGCCGCCGGTGCCACGTCCCGGCGTCATGGACTCGGCGGCCAATCTTCCACAGCCAACGCCGTAGAACGTAGCGATACAGACATATACGCCCGAGTGATCTGTTATGATGGTGTCCTTTGCTTCTACGTTGGATCTTGTCATTCCTATGGGTTCTGCTTGTTCTATGTTAAGTTTCTGGTAGTGTTTCGGATGTTATCCTTTTCTGCTTTTCTAAACAGTCTTAGAACAGTTGTATTTCCGCGTAGTGTAAGATATTTTTAGGCCGCATCAGGTAGGGCTAAATCTATATTTTCATGAGTTATCCTCGACTGGACAAAGGAACCGTTAAAGGGCTTTCTGGGCCACGCCCCTGGCTGCAGCCTGGGGCCTACATCCACCCCCGTTCCTATGATAATGGAAATGGGGTTATTCTTGCGTAAAAAAAGAAACACTGTAGCGATATAAAAGCGTGCTATTTTTACTTTTGCTTTCATATATAAATTGTCCTGTTCATTTTTATCTGATGATACAATATATATAATTCAAGGTAGTATTAATTAATGATTACTATTCTTTGTTTAAAAATAATTCTTGACTCATGCATTTGGTATTTCTATCACAGTGACTTTCTTAATCATAGTTTTTGTTCTAAGTTTTTTCGTTTTTGCTAAACCAGCTTCATATAATTAAAGCAAAATTGGGGCTGTAACTTTCCAAGCCCGGGGAACATGTACTCTGCCCTGGTAGTTCGGCATCAAGCTCACCCAACTTCGGCGCTGCTCGTGCTCGCTAGGCCGGGGATGCTTGCCGGCTGCTCGCCGCTCGCCACGGTGTTGCAGGGGGTGCTCGCCGGATGCTCCTCGTGTAGGTGCTCACCTAGCACTACTCTCGTGGCCTCGCTCACGTGCTCGCCTAGCACAGCAACCTACGCTAGGGCACCCGCGACGCTGCCGCAGCTAGGGCATCAGCGAGCTTCATGCACCTCCGCCGATCTACGCACCGGCGTCGAGCTCTGCAATAACGAGCGTCCATTCGTCCAAGCAACAAGCTGACATTGCACTGAAATCGCATGTTTCGAGTGTTTTGAGGTATGTTGCATGTGTTTTACATCAATGTTGCAACAATAGATCGATATGTTGCATATGTTGCAATGGCTATACACGCTTGTGGCAAAGGTATGTTTTAAATGTTTCATCTTTTTTTCAGAAGTGTGTTGTAAGCGTGTTTATTTTGGACGTTGCTTATGTTTCAGTTTCACGTATATGCTATTGCAAGTGTTTTATTTGTCTATTGCATTTGCTTGCAATGACTTTTCGAGTGTTTTTATATGTTTTGCAAGTTTTTTAATGAATGTTGCAAGTGTTTTAACTGTATCATACGTATGTTGCAGATGTTTTATCTCGATGTTGCAAAAGTAGATCTAGTGTTTCATATATTTCAGCTGTTCCAGGCGGACGAGCCGAGCAGACACGGGAGGTGGCTGGGTGAGCAGACCGGCCAGACGGACAGGAGAGGCGAGTAGTTGGCTAGGCGTAGCAGGCCAGTACAGAAGTAGCAGGGAAGCTGCACCTCGCCGCCGAACTTCACCCGCCGGTAATAAGCTGCTCTGCTAGATTGTACTGACGTAGCGCTGCCTTGGAGGCCCATTTCTTTCTTCCTCGAATTCTCCAGCTTCAGGGCTATTTTGGCAAGCCGGGTATTATTAGGCTAGGACTGAGGCCCAATCCACGAGCGCCGTGGTATAAAGCCCACGCCAGGGCTACCTCCCCTCCTGGCCCAAAGGCGCATTTGGCACTCGAGGTTGGGGTGGATTCGGATAATCAAAGCCTCGTTAGATTCTATTAGTTGCTCGGGAGAGATGTCCATTATCATTTAATCTAAATTCTCTCAAAAATATTATCATTTAATGTAATAGAAGTAATAAATTATTGAGATTAACTTAAATGGACTAGTGTTAACAGTCTTTTTTTGGTCCAGTTTCGAATTATGATATGAGATCCATGTATATATCTAAGCCACGTCAATCTACACAAAGTAGCAGATAATTATACAAAGCCATCTTCAATGAATTTTAGCCGGTTCGCTAAGATGTGAACACGAAATTAGTAATTCTAGGGTTCGGCTTTCAATGAGAGGCCATGTATATTCTAGCCACACCAATATGTAAGTACATAGTAGCGTAGAACCCTACTACGTCATCTCCAAGAAATTTCAGCCAATTTTGCTAATTATTTAAGGTGTGAACGTACAAATTTTAATTACAGAGTTCAACTTTCGATGTGGGGCTTTCTTTTTAAATACTTTTGACGTGGGACCTTTGTGTATATCTAGTCACACTAATCTTCATAAATTAACAAGCAATTGTATTGAATTAACGTGAACTTTTCATTTGAGTTTCGTTTTTTCATTCGAGGTCTATTGCTAGCATGTTTTGTAGTAGTGCAGGAGGATGTAACTAGGTCCGGCGGGATGTCGTATGTAGAAGAGAAATCTCACACCAGACCAGATCAAATCAACTCTTAAGGACTCATCGTCTAATTTTGACAACATCTAAATTTCAGATCTGGACACCACGATTGTACTATATCCATATCTCTTCTCTCTACTATTACGTAGATTGAAATACACCTTCACACATTCCGCTCGTCCTCTTTTGTCTGCTTGGTCCATTGTTCGTCTACTTCACCTCCACCGACGGTTTTTTGGTCTACCCCTTCCGACGAAAAAAGGGAAACACATCATCGACCCGTCCCAACATATCTCGAATCTGTGTTTTCTGTTTACCCTGGCTCCCTTGTCCTTCCCTCAATCCCGCATGTCGCCTTCCCACGGTCCCTCCCCTACCGCTCGTTAGCTAGGGCAACACGGTGACGTCCTTGCCCTAACGAGACCCCTTCCGTGCAATAGTTTCTATGGTTCCTTTGTTAGTTTGCTCGAAAATAGTCATTCTTTGCCATGTAAACGCAATAAGTATCCTTTGCTGGTTTGCTTTGTAAACGTCGCCGCTCTTCACCATCAAAGCGTGTCAATTATCTGCTGTGTTCTTTGGTTCATGACAACCCGGCAGATCTAGCCCTATCTAGTGTATGATCAATCTTTGTGTCAACAACAAGTCAGGTAGAATAGTAAGATCGTTTTGGATAGTGAAAAAAATCCGGCATCATACCCTAAAGAGAGGAATCAGACCAATTTCTTACAAACTAACCACCGTAATGACCGGACTTACAAAATTGACTTAAACCTCAATTCTTTAAATAAAGGGCCATCCGAAGGACATGAAGAAATGCATAGCCGCATTGTCCAACTTGCAGATTGACTCCAATATTTGTTCCCTCTTGTTCTCACTCCGCTGCAAACTCTAAAACCGAAGTCAGTGTATTCCCCTAAAGAGTTTTTTGTCAACATTTGTCAAATACAACTTCATTCCTTGTTAGCCACATGGGCCAATAAATCGCTGCTACACCTGTCAATAAAAAGGATATGAAAGTTATATCCCTTGTTGGATACCAGTTATTAAATAAATTTTGGATGTTTGGGGTGGACTAATACCTAACACCATATGGAACGCCCTCAACAGGAACTTAGCATAAGTGCTCTCAAGGAAAAGGTGTTGGATGGTTTCCGGCTCTCTACAAAAACAACAAGATGTAACTCCATTCCAATTTCTCTTTGATAAATTATCTTTTGTAAAAATTACCTCTTTTTTAAAGAACCAAAGAAAGACTTTTATCTTCAAAAGTATCTTTAGTTTCCAAACTATTTTTGAAACTTTGATCCCATTATTGATAAGGAACTTATACACCAATTAACGGAAAAGATACCATTCTTATGAAGGCTCCAAACAAAAATATAAGAACCATGTTGCAGATATACATTAGTCACTCTAGCAACTAAATTGACATTAAGTGGACCTGAGCTTAGGACATCGCAACCTTTGCCTATTTTCTGTGTACTATTTTAAACAAAGTTGGGAACCCGTTTGACTTGCATTTGTTAAGCATGTCACCAGCGTTTATCCTGAGCCAGGATCGAACTCTCCATGAGATTCATAGTTGCATTAGCTATAGCTTTTGGGGTTTTAGAGGTTGATTACCCAACCAAGTATCTTTCCAGAACCTAATTTGGTTTCCATCCGGTAATCTAAAAACACCTCGTCTCAAAAAGGTCTATTTAACACCATTAGACTCCTCCAAAAAAGAGAATCGCTTGCCTTTGCAGAAATTTGAAAAAAAAAACGCCTAGATGTCCGGATGCCTGTGCAGCCTGCATCCGTTCGTCTCGCTCCGACTCGCACATGCACCCCACCCTAGACGCTACGCCCGCCGCTCCTCGCGTCCGGATGGACGGCCGTGCAACCGGCCCCTGCCTCGCACGTGCACTCTGCCCCCACTGCACCCCGCTCCTTTCCCCTAACCCCCTCCTCTTTCTCTACGTGAGCGGGACCTGGGAGCCAGCTCTAGCTCGCTACGCCCCTGTCCACTGGTCCCTGGCTCTACTGCGCGCCCGCGCCTCATCCCCCGGTGCTCAGATCGTGCGCCCATCACTCAACTTGCCACCGTGAAACACTTACAACATAAAACACTTGGATGCAACATACATCGGACACAGATGAAACATTTGAAACATACTGTTGCAACATATATGTGAAACATATGCAACATCCTGATAAAACACTTCCAATATGTGTGTAAAACATATGCAATATCCAGATAAAACATTTACAATATGTGTGTAAAACCACTTGCAACATGTGTGTGAAACCTATGTAACATCCAGATAAAACACTTGCTGCACCATATGTCTGAAACAGATGAAACATTTTGTCAAAACATACCAATGAAAACTCTTGCAAAAAATATGCAACATGTGCAACATCCCGATCTACTTTTACAACATTCATATGTAACAATTGCAACAGACCTCTGAAACATTTGAAACACCTAAAACATACATTTGCAACATAGGGGAGGGGAACGCCGGTGCCGGTCAATTCCGGTCATTGGGGTGGGATCCGACAGCGAGCGACGGTGCGTGAGCATCACCAGCACCGGCCACCCTCGTGAGTGCCCATGGCTCGGCGGGGGAAGACCTGATGAGGCGCCATGGCACGTGCACCCCATCGGCCATGGTGGAGTTAGTGGCACGCCCGACGGCGATGGGCGATGGACGGACGGCGAGGGAGCGAGCGGCGCAGGTGTGCGGCGTAGGGAGCGAGGGCGTGCGGCGTGGCTGATGATGGAGGGAAGGGCATGGCGCGACAGCCCAACGAGCGCGCGGTGGGGGAAGAGGACGGACAGATGAGCGGCCACGCTGCTTTAGGGCCGAGCGGATAAGCATACGAGGGAGTGGGGATTTGTTTTGTTTTTTGTTTGTGAGAGAATAGGGCCCGCTGCTATGGAACCACGTCATGACGGGAGTCCCATGTTGGATCATTTATCAAAAAAAATTCTGGACTCTTGGATATATACCACCGTCTTAGGGTACAACTTGTCACGTACAACATCTATCTCTAAACTGGGTATAGAACGCTATGATTTATAATTTGAGATACAGTCTTTATTTCACGAAGAACAAGGTCTGAAAGAAATACGTATATAACTAGGAGACCATGTAGTAATTTAATAACTAGATAATCTTGCGGCGTGGGTTCAATTTGGGGCAATCCCGTTGTTGCGGCGGCGGCGCTAGCGAGCGTGTTCCGCTGCACAGCCGGCGTCCGCGCGTCCATGGTCGTCGTTCTGCCGATTCCGTCTGCCGGAACTGCGCGCCTCCCCCAAGAGATGAGAGGGGACTGGGGCGCATCCGGCAACGGCCGGGGTGGCCGTCCCTGTTCCTCATCCGGCAACGGAGGGAGGGGCCAGCGGCTAACTCTTGCGCCGGTGACTAGGCGAACGCTTCGGCCATCTTCTTCGGCAGCGGAATGCGATGAAGGGGAAGTCGACGACAACGGTGATCGGCACTACTTGGAGGACCGTGCAGCCATATCGCGGGTGGTGGAACTCGCTGTGGAGGCAAGCCAGAGACCGAAGCTGATCCATGGCGTTCAGGATCAGCCCGGCGCGATCCGCTTCACGTTCTGGGCACAACCCGGCAACCATAAAGAATCCGATGACGAGGAAGAACCATCGACATCAGAGTTCATCCAATAGGCGTCGGAAGCGGGATTCTCTGTCAATCAGCTTCTCATAGCGAAAGGGCTTTGGCCTTAGGTAACGATCCGTGTTTTGCTGATATCAATTTATCTAAATCGATTGTGTCGAAGATGGTGCAGCAGAAGATCTCTGGTGGAGTACCTTGGCAAGGGCCATTACCATCGCCCCGTGTCTCTCCACCAAGGACATTGGGGGATTTCATTGCCAGGGCTTCATACCAGAGAGGATCGCGGCGGAGTCAGTCATTATCTCCACGTTCGTGCGGCACGATGGCCTCGCGTCGGGGTCAGTCATCGGCGCCGCTAGTGTGCGAGATGAAGACATCGTCTGATGCATTACTGCCCGAACGGACCGTGTGTGCAAGGCGAGGTTCGCCGCCGGTGGAAGATTGTGATGGTGGTGGTGCCGATGGTTGTGGATCATGGTCATTGCCAGCGCGATCACTTCCGGTTAGCGACGAAAAGAATTCAAAAAAATTTGAAACTCTGAATATTCAGTGCTGTGATCCGGAATTTCCTCCATTGTCACCCACAAGCTACCGGTCGACCTGACCGTGTGCGGCGTGTGCGTAGACACGGAGAGATCGGTTCCAGCTTCTCTGAAAATCATTGGGCCTGGTAAAATCTTTCTGCCCACCAAAGGCCTATGCGCGTTATTTGCAAGGACAGGGACCAGGAGACCAGCAAAAACCCTATCGAAGCAGCCGCCCAAGTCTTCTATCGCCTCATCGTCGTCTCCTAACGCGCCATCATGTTCTTTCGCGGATGTAGTGCGGACTGGGGCGACCATGGCGGCTCAGGGATCGGGCAGAAACTTTGGCCGTGGAGGTAGGGGAAGAGCGGCGGGCTATGACCCTGGCTTCCACCTGGGATTCAATCCGGGGCTTGGAGGACAGGGTAGGGGTCACAACTTCGCCCCACCTCGTGGTCGCGGTTCTGACCAAGGTGGATACGGCGGCCCGGCCTTTAACGGCTACAACAATGGATTCAACAGCAGTGGCCGTGGTGGGCGTCCCTATGGCGGAGGCGGGGCGTATGGTGGAGGACGTTGCTATAGCGGTGGCAGAGGATGCGGGGGTTGGCCCAACGCCGGTCAGCTCCAGTACCAGCAGGCTGGACTGCCACACCAGCCAGTGGCGGCTGGGGCAATGGGCGACCACCCGCAGCAGTTCACGGGCGGCCATCCTCATCAGTAGGCGGCGGCTGGGGCTGTGGGCGGCCACTTGCCCCCCTCACAGCAGCAGGCAGCAGCCGCTGGTCACCAGCCCCCTCCACAGTCGGCGCACGTGGTCGCCGCGATTGGCCAGGAGGGGAAGGCAGCGATGTTGGCCTAGCCGGCCCAGGGTGCTGAGGTCAACGCAGCGCCAGCATTGGGCGCAGGGCAGCAGGCCTCCGGAACCACGTCTGCAATGGCGACACTGATGGGGCAAGCTACTTCAGAGGTACTCAAGGCCGCTGTCCCACCAAACACTCAAACTGCAATCATGAACAATGAAGTACCAGAGTCATCTAGCATGGGAGCACAAAAAAGTAAGGGAAAACCTTTTTGTTATCGTTGCCATACTAAAGGGCATACCATACATGAATGCACTGTGGTTCTATGTTGTGACATCTGTTGTGTTGACCATGTTACTAAGATTTGCCCAAACATGAAAAAAAAATAAACATTACTGCTATACCTTGTGGATATGCTATAGAAGGTTTGGGTTTTTATTTTATCCCAGTTGCCGAGAACCCTAAGGTAAACTTAGAGGAAAAATCAGCAGTGGTACGTGTTTTAGAAGGTTCTCTTACTGCTGAGCAATTGGCAGTGGAACTGAAAAAACTTCTACCAGGTAAAAACAAGTGGGAGATTGAGGAGAAAGGCAAAGATGCCTTCATCACTAATTTCCCATCTTCTGACTTGCTGGATACAATGGTCAACTGGGGTCCTATGGATACAAAATCAGTGAAAGGCAAGATTCACTTTGAGAAGGGTGTTGAAAACGATGTCTACAAATATGAGATTGACAAGGTTTGGATTCAGTTCCGTGGTCTACCAAAGGAGTTCAGGGAATTTCCTATTATTTGGGCAATTGGCCTAATCTTAGGTGTTCCTCGAGCAGTGGATACTAAATTCACAAAGAAATTTTGTAGATCAAGAATGAAAGTAGCCGTGCTGGATCCTAACCTCATTCTAGATATAGTGGATGTGGTTATTGGGGATTTTGTTTACGAACTACAATTTAGGGTTGAAGAAAACATGCCCAATGGTGAGCCCGAAGTCATTGATATGGATTCTACCATGGAGGATGAAAAACCTAATGAGGAAAACCCTGGTGAGGAAAAACCCAATGAGAAAAAAGGGGGAGAGAACTTGGATGTGGATGGAAAACAAGGGGAGGAGCAGGCAGATAATAGGGCACCTGGTAATCAACTACCTGCCTCTGGTCAGCACAAAGCAGCTAGTAGTGTTGTTCAACAAGAGGGGGCATGTGCTGGTTCTATGGCCCATCAAAGCAAACCAGTGAAAGCAGGTAACAAACCAGTGATAGTGCTTTCTCATAATGGAGTGTCGGCAAATGGTACTAGCCAGTGGAAGGCTACTATGATGACTCCACAAAATGACTCTGGGTTTCTTAATAAAACAAAAGCACAAATTGGTGGGACAGTGTTGCCTGGGAGATCAAATAAGAGGAATGCACCAACTGCGGATCAAGATTTGTTGGGGAAAGCAACAAAGTTGAAAGCTCGTAAAAACTTGGATTACGCACCAGACAAAGGTTCGTTTCAGGGGAATGCACTTGCTTCGGCAATGGGAAAGTCTACAATGGCATGATGATCTATGGGATCAGTTGACCCTAGCCGGACAACATCTAGAGATGTCGGCTTTGCAGTTCTTTGGTTCCAATGGATGGCTGTCAACTAGGCGTATTGGTCATGTTTAGTCAAAGCTTTATTATCGTTTCAGTTATTTAGTTGTTTGGCTGTAAACTGGTTTTATTTGCAGTGTGTGTGTGCCTCTGGGCGGAACTTTGTAATAATTGGCCTGATTCTGTCAGTTGATAGATGAAGCCGGATATGAACTATCCTTTATTAAAAAAAGATAATCTTGTGGCCTCCCCAGTCCCCATAAATACCGACGGAAACGACGACGCTAATCTTACTAAGAAAACCCAAGCAAGAAACCCACGATCTCGAGAAGCAAAACCATGGCCGCTGGCGCAGGGACGAAGGACGCACTGCCAATTAGCAGAAAAGAACTGACGACGAAGCCAGAGGAGCCACCAGCTATAGCAATATGCGCCGCCCTTGTAGTCCTCGTCCTCGGCGTCGTGTACTTGTCCATCGACGTCGCGCACATGTTCGGCGGACACTGGCAAAGGTGGTTCGGCCCGTACGACCCCGTCAAGTACACCGTCACCATCGCCGCCGTCTCCGGTCTCGACCCCGCCAAGGACCTACGGCAGGGGCCAGCGCCGCCGCTCCTCGACCCGGCGTTCAACCTGACCCTCGGCCTCGCCTCTCCTCGCACGGGGCACCGCCGTGAGTGCGTGCAGGTCGGCACCACCGTGGAGGTGTCCTACCTCCGGTCTGGCGTGCCGCTGGCCACCGGACCCGCGCCCGTGTTTTGCGTGGAGGTCGGCGAGGGCAGGGAGGAAGGCTCCGTCATCGCGTGGGGCGACGGTGTGCGCCTGTCGGGGTTCGTGCTGGACAGCCTCGCCGTGGACATGCTCCGCGGGGCGCCGGAGTTCGGCGTCAAGCTCACCCCGCCGCTCCCGTGGTTCCGCTCCAGCACCGTCGATGTGATTTTGTGATTGGCTAAGGTCAGTGGCGGTCCAGCTCCATGTAGTGTCTCCAGAGAAAAGGTCTCCTTTCCGCCGGTGCCACATCCCGGCGTCAGGGACGACTCCGCGGGCTATCTTCGACAGCCCAACGCCGGAGAACGAAGCGATACAATATAAGCCTGCTATGTGTACTTTTCCTTTCATATAAGGTCCTGTTTATGTATATAATTATTATTATATAATTTAAGGTTGCATTAATTAATGATTACTGCATGGCATGTGTATTCTTTGTTTACAATTCTTGATGGCCTAATGCATGCAATTGGTGTTTCTTCTTAATCATAGAATAGGTTTTTTTTCTAAGTTTTTTTAGTTTTTACTAAGTGCTTGTTTCGAACACATGAATTTCACAGAAATCGTGCAAAACACTTTCCAATCCAAACCGAGGGAGCTTGTACTGTACCCCTTTACAGTTATTTTTCCCTTCTATATATGATGATACCTATAGGATAACCAATCGAACCACAGCTTGCCGCCGAACTCCGGCAAATAAATCACTGCCGGTAACCTGCTCTCCCCACAACTGGGTAAGCTCGAGTCACCAATTCCCATGTCCCAATTCTTCCATTGTGGCCCGTTGTAGAGTGGGTTGGGGTGATGTAGCGCTACCTTGGAGGCCTATTTTTTTATTCCTCGAATTCTCCAGCTTCAGGGCTCTCTCTTGGCAAAGCTGGGTATTAGGCTGGGATTGAGGCCCAATGCATGTCCGGCATGCTATAGAGCCCACGCCAGGGCTAGCTCACCTCGTGGCCCAAAGGTGCATTTGGCACTAGAGGAGTAGAGGCTCTGGGGACGGGTGGATTCGGATAATCCAAAGGCCAATTAGATTCTACTGGCAAGGCCCGTACTTTGCAACACATCAAAGATCATTACTTTTACTCTTAAGTTTTTAACATCTTTCTCACCCTCACAGTTCTAGTATCTTTGAATATGTCGGCGACAATATGTATCGACACCCTCAATGAAAATATGTATCTTACAAACACATGTTGAGAAATTTTATCTCTTTAATATTAGATATAAATTAGTTGCTTTGGATACAATATGGATGGAGTCTATTTAGATTTAGATGTCTATTATCATTTAATCTAATAAAGTAAAAAATTGTTAGTTGCTTTGGATATGTCACACCTATTTAAAGACCAAATAGAATGCATACTCTTATGTGTGTCCAGAGATCAATCACACATAAGTTAACAAATTATAACAGAAGTATCATCACAAATGTTATTACATCACGATTATTAACACATAGTCTTTACACAAATATAGCGGAAGTAAAAATATGAATCTCTCGTGGTAGCTCCAAACATAGGCACATTGATTGGTTGACTGCAAGTCTAGTAATTTTCAGGAAAGTAGGAGCAGTAGTCACTATTTGCACCATCTGTTACCCATCCAGGATTTTTATCCAAGTAAGAAAAATAAACAAGCGTAAGTACATCTCGTACTCAACAAGTGTAACACGGGGTTCATGAGGCTCAAAGGCATGACATTGGTTTATCAGCATGTAGCTTTTATTTAGCATAATTTTAGCATATCAATAGCATCAAGATGTACCAATATAAACAATAAATATATGATCCATGTGAAATGATTAACGAATAGCAAAAACATATTCATTATTAATGATCAACTATTCCATAAGGGTCCAAGGCCACTCGTGACCGTGAGCACGGCTGTTATAACAATTTTACACTCTGCAGAGGTTGTACACTTTCACTGTGAGTCGTGTTGCCCATATGCCCGGGTTAATTACTCCCAAAACACTCCTAAGGTGAGCAGGCAGGGGAACACTATGAAGTCTTTCGAAGGTTCGTCTAACAAGTTAGGGCCATTAGATTCACTCGGCAAACAGATGTAGAGCCCCCTTCCAAATGGCACAATGACACGCAGCCTATACTCATAAGGACAGAGGCCGCACTATACCCGATTCGTCAAGCCATTCTTACGCCAAAAAGGTTACCACTAACAAGCTAGAAAAGGTCCTTCTATATGACTAAAGCCAGAGCCATATAGCCCTCACAGTTGTACTGTAAATCCCGGATGTTCGCTTACATATAAGTCCTTAAGGAGAGTAACTAGAGCATCAAAAGTAACCCCATACTCTAGTCCCCTTTAAACAGTAATCAAAATCATATTTTAATATTTATTGCATATTCCATTAGTCAGATTACATGATCATAGTTCATGTTAAGCACTAGCAATACTACCCAATGCAATATAATAGGTGTCAAGGTATAAGATCAACACTAAGTCATCCTTAACAAGGGAATAGATGCATAATGATATTATTTATGTATTGTGAATAGGACAACAAGGATAATCCCATTCTGTACTTGCCTTGCTCAAACTGGTCCTGAAGATCTTGCTCGTAGAAAGACTCTTGATCCCCAACGAATTGCTCACCGTCTATACTCGATCAACAACAACAACATTCATCCAGAAACAATCATCCATAAACAAACAAGACTATAATTAGAACAGTACACCAACAGTAATAAAATAAGATAAAAAGTCTTTAAAACGAATCTACAACTCACTAGGACCACACAGACGCAAACATCACGAAAAACGGAGCTAAAACGACGAAGTTATGAATTTACGAAGATTTCCTATAGAAAAATAATTACTTTAATGTAAACTCGAAAATAAATTGTCACAAACCTATGGTACAGTACTACCAACATGTAGGGCTCGCAAATACGAACCTAACGCAATTTGAACAGGTCAAATCGGAGTTAAAACGGAGATTCTACGCATAAATTATCATAATGGCAGAACTGTAAATAAGTGAAAACGTATTTCTGAAGTTACCGCGATCAAAATACGCTTTACGAAAAAGAATACATAAATCGGGATTACGCTTTGGACTGCAGGTTCGATATATAAAAAGTTCAGGGTCTCTTTAACAAAATCTCTAGCGAACCAATATCTTCTATTTTCAGTCGTTGATCCTTGATCCGACGGTCCAGATGAAAAGGGGAGGATGACGGCGGCGCTCCAGTCACCGACGGTGAGCCGCCCGGCGGCATCATTCAACGAATGGAAAACACCGGGAGGTAGCACGGGACATGGCGAAGTCACCACGCACAAGAAAGAGATCGAATGGCGGCCGAGGGCGGTGCTTGGCTTGGAGAGGCGGACGGTGGCGGCGGGATGAAGCTTCGAGCTCGCGGTGACGCCTCGAGAGCTCGGCCGACGCTGCGAAGGGATGAGATGGAGGCAGCTTGGCTCGGCCCTTGGTTTTATAGACCGGAGGCGGTTCCAAGAAAGGAGGAGAGGTATTTGGTGGCAGATTCGTTCGGTGGAACAAGGAAAGCATCGTGCCGACGGCTTGAGGAAGGAGGCACGCCTGACGCGTGGGCCCGCGGCGTCATCGACACGCAGAGGAAGGAAGGCGCGCTCATGCGGGGAAACTGGGCCAGCGGTGGTTGCTGGGCTCGGCCCAAGTGGTCGCGGGGGAAGCCGGGCTGCGCGCGCGGGAGGCAGGCGGGGCGCTGCCGGCTACTGCTGGGCTGGGCCGAAAACCGAGAAGGTAAATGAAATCCCTTTGCTTTTTCTTTTGAACATTTTCAAAGCAAATTTTCAAATGAATTTTGAATTCTCTTTTGTATTTTCAAAAAGTACACACAATATAAAATATTATGCAGCAGCATGAATGCTCAATCATGTTCCTACCCTTATATTTGATTTTAAATTAATAAAAATTATTATTCTTCTAGGTTTGTATGTTCACAAAATTTTATAAAAATCATGTTTACCTATTTTTAAACCTTCCAAAATTTTAGGTTGTTACAATTCTACCCCCTTAAGATGAATCTCGTCCCGAGATTTGACTGGTGCTTACTCGAACAGTTGCGGGTTTGTTTTCCTCAGATCCTCTTCTGTTTCCCAAAGTGGCCTCATCTGCAGTGTACCGATTCCACTGAACTTTACACATTTTGATAATTCGACTCCTCGTGACTCTTTCAGCAGTCTCTAAAATTTTAACCGAAAACTCTTCATATGTGAGATCCTCCTAAACAGTGAGCTCCTCTAACGAGATCTGTTCCTCTAGTACTCGCAAACATTTCTTAAGTTGAGACACATGAAACACATCATGTACACCTGCCAAAGTCTCAGGTAATTCCAACTGATATGCCACTTTACCACGTCTCTTTACGATCTTGAAAGGTCCAATATACCTTGGTGCCAATTTACTTTTCATGTTGAACCTTTTCACACTCCTCATTGGTGATACTTTGGAGTAGACATAATCCCCCACTTTAAAAGTCAACTCTCTTCTACGAGTATCAGCATAACTTTTCTGTTAGCCGCTGCTTTGGATCTCGTCTAGCAGAGCACGTCCGCCACTGCCTTCAAACATATCAGTACTAAAATTCTCTACCAGATATCTTATCACACGTACATTAGTATACGTACATACCTTTTTTCACCTATGGATGATTAATAATCATGGGTTGAATTAAATGTTGTTGAGTTTATAATTTTAATATTAAATTGATTAATGTTATTGGAACCTAGTTTTTCAATTAAAAGGAACCTTGGACCATAACGATTGCTAGCAACGTTAATGGAAATATTAACATGTTTTTAAATCATATATTTTACTCACCTTAAGCATGTTACAGGCACACGACATATATAACTCGTTCAGTTGCTTTCACATATACTTTTCCTTTTGCAAAGATAAGGTTAAACTTGATAAAATTATATGGTATTGTTTATAAATAAAATATGAATAGTTCCGATTTGGCTTTTGAATTAAATTATGTTTTGATGTATCTAGTCTAAATAACTTTTTCATGTGGTTTTGCTCAATTAAAATAAATAAAGCATATAAGCTTTTTCTTTAATATAATATAAAAGTCTCAGTAGTTTCGTTGTCCTAGCTTTGTTTTTAGTGCGATCAAGTCGTGCTAATTTATAATGACGTGAACACGTCCTATTAGTTGTTCTTAATTACATATTAAATTGATTAATATGGATGCAATACTTTGAATAATTAGAGCAATGTAAGTGAATATCAATCTTTTGTAAATAAATAAATATTAATTTGATTAATGGGTACGTAACCGGTTTTCAATCTAAAAACAACATGGAGGTACATTTTGATTTTGTATATGTAAATAAATGTTAATATAATTAGCTACTAACATAAACATATTTTTAATTTATAAATTGCTTAGGCTATTACTTCGACGTGCATTTGGATGCTCTCACAAAATTATTTCTTTTGCAAATATAAAAGCATAACTTGCTTAATAAAATATTGTGTGGCAATATTTATAAAACATATAAACTATGGTTAGTTTCAACTCGGTGTTGAGTCCAAATATGATTTGTCCAATCTGAACTAATTAATTTTCCATGATCTTGTTAGCTAAAATAAATCAAGCATGTAGTGGTTTCTATTATAATATAAATATTCCGTCAGTCTTTTTCTTTTTAACGATGGTTCCGTTATCGACATTTCTTGTGTTCTCGTGCTGTAGCCGGTAGCACTTTTATAGTACGTTGTTTTCTCTTTGTGTGGTGTATTGTTCTTAGTTGTACCTATTTGTTTGCTTGTATGCCTGTTAGTGTGCTGGGTTGCTATGATCTACAAGTAGAAGAAAGACTATCCGTGAGCGTCGAAGATCAGAAGGTGAAGACTAGAAGCTGAGTGCCAGAAGCTGCAAATGGAAGATTAAGAGAGGCTTTTCAGAGCACGTTGCTTTAGGCATGAAGCAAGTTATAAGGCAAGTATAACATGGGACTATCCTTGTTACCTATACACTAAAAATATTATTCATATGCATGTGTCCTCCTTGACAACCATAGAGATTATAACTTAGCTATTGATATCTTGTTTCCTTGTTACCTATGGGTTGTGCATTTTGGTAGCTATTGCTAATGCTTAATTTTGAACAATGATCTTGTAATTTGATTAATGGATTAAGTAGCCAACCATTAAGATGATTTTATTACTGTTGAAAAGGGGGCTAGAGCAAGAGGTTATATTAATGCTCTAGTTTCTCTCCATAAGGACTTATCTGTACGTGATCATCCGGGACATACAATACAGCTATGAGGGCTATATGGCTCTGGCTTTAGTTGTTTAAAGGACCTTTTCTAGCTTGTTAGTGGTTACCTTAAATGGCGTAAGAATGGCTTGACACGTTAGGTGTAGGATAGCCTCTAGTCTATGAGTATAGCCGAGAAGGAATTGTGCCATTTGAAAAGGGGTTCCTACATCTGCCTGCCGAGTGAATCTAATGGCCCTAACTTGTTAGACAAACCTTTAAGTGACTTTATATGGTTCTCCGGTGTTTGGGTTTGATCTCCCCACACATTTGAAAATCATGAGTCATAGTGAAAGTGTACACCTCTGCGCAGAGTTAAAAACTAGTATACTAGCCGTGCCCACGGATACGGGCGGCCTTGGAACATCAACAGATAGCTGATCACCATTGTTATATCATGCTTAATTACTGTTGATTATTATTATGCTCATGTTAATGCTAATCATTATCCTATTACAATTGATCATTGATTCATTAATGGGATTTGGTTTACCTTGATTCTACTCAATAGCTAATTATATGATGATTAAAAGCTAAACGTAGTCAAACAGTGTCTAGCCTTTTTGAGCCTCATGAACCCTGTGTTATACTTGTTGAGTTCGATATGGACTCACTCTTGTTATTTCCCCACACTCCAGTGTGTAGTAAAGTGCAACTTAGAAGAAGGATGAAGGTGTAGTGGAGTTTTCAGAAGTCTTTCAGAAGTGCTTAGTATACGGAGCCACCAGTCAGCCGTCCCTGAGAAGAATGGAGCATGAAGTTTAGTCACCGTTCCGCGATACTCTGATGTAAGTGTTAATATAGCTATGTACACATTATATAATAACATTGTTTCTGATACTTTTTCATTCTGACATATGTGTGGACTTCCTGGGCACATATATGATTAGCCTGGTTTTGTTCTTTAGAAAACCGGGTGTGACAAAGTGGTATCAGAGCGGTGTTGACTGTAGGACGTATGCCAAGTAGCACTGGACGTATTCTAAAACTCATTTTACTATAAAACTATTTTGTCATCCCTTGACTCATTGATTTTGACTATTTCCTATTTCTTGTCCTGTTGTATCCCTTCCTTGATAGCTTCCTTTGAGCTATTATTTCTTACTCCCTTGGTTTTTGTTTTATGTTGTTTTTACTAAAAGTTTTTTGATCCCACCTGGTTCAAAGATTCGATGGCCTTTCATCATCCATACTCTTCCCTTAGGATGACCACCATTGTTGAAGAAACACATGTAGTACCGATGATTGTGTTGTGTGCTTGTTTTGTTTGATGTGATGCCTGTGTGTCGTCTCTGTTCCTGTTCCTATCTACCCTTAGTTATCATGCTACCTTCTTTATCTCATCTTAATGGAGGATCAACACATGAAGGGATCATCAATAGCAGCAAGCCTTAAAGAAAGTATTGCCTTCAATGACATTGCCAGGTGGAACAAAATCTTTGTTAAGTGGGGTAGCGTCCGCTACCATCATTAATCTCAAGTGATGAGGTACGAAGAACTGAAGATCAAACTTTATCTTTTTTGTTATCTTTTGGCTATCCTCAATCCATGTCTTATATCTCATCAACACAAATCAAAGAAGCATGAAGACTCGAAGATTAGTGTTATCTATCTCTCTAGTCTCTCTGAATCTCATTTCTGCCTTATCCTGTTTTTTTAGAATAGTCTGTCTTCCTTAGCTTATATATCTATTTTTGGATGCCCAAAAATCATGGATAAATTCTGGATAATAGTAGACTTCAATATCTTTCTCTGACAGCAAGAACCACCCTGATAGCTATTATGGTTTGGGAATTATGAAAATCACAAGACGACGCATCTGTGCTGTCAGCAACCTAGAATAGTTTCTGTTGTGCACAGTTTTTGACTACCTTAACTGCAGAATCTGGAGAAGTGTTCTATAAGAAAGTTGTAGCAAATTTGATAAGCTTTCCAACGGTATAAGCTACAACATCGTTGGATTCACAGAACTCGAGTTATAACTATATTTCTGCACTGCGACTTTTCTGCTCACGAGGAAGTGCAAGTTTCTTGTTCTTGCATATGCTCATGAGTCTCTTTGAGATGATAGAAGGACATGATGGTAGTTATCACTCAGAAATAAATGCAATCTATCCATTGGTGTTCTCCAATTGATCTCTTCTTAAGATGGGTTGTCGAACTAAAGACGATACAAGATGGAGGTTTTATACGTTCTATTTCGTCATCTGGAAGCATCAGCTATCTACATGGTTGCAAAGTCACTATCGAGCGTAGGTATCTCTTCTCAGGGTGGGTAACATGTTGGAACCATCTACAAGGATCATAATGACCTAAAGTATACCTTTACAAAGTTGGTTTTGAGCTTGTGGCATCATCATTGGATAATAGTTGATCAGAGAAGCATGAAGATTTGCAGATCAACTTTATCTTTATCCCTAGTCTCTCCAAATCTCGGGACGAGATTCCTGTTAAGTGGGGTAGAATTGTCACATCCCAAAATTTTCAATTTTTTGGGTTGTGCTTAGAAAACACTAAATAAAATAAATAATTTTAATATTTCAATAAATTTATTAGATAAGTTAAGTTGCTACTAATTTTAATATAGAAAATTGTGGTTTTAAACTTTTTCATATTAATTTGATAATGTGGTGTTTGAGTGAAATTCTTTTTCCTCCTAATGCATGGTCGATCTCCTTGACCTGTAATGCCTTGCACGCCAAAGACTCTGTGTTCATCTTGACGGATGATGTGCCCATTTATGAATATCAATCCAATCTAATTGATCATTGATCCATGTCGCTGCTCTATTATTCATCAACATCGGACTCTGTACATCTCGCCTAAACCATGAAAGCTAGAGGAAAAAGCTTTCTCCAAGACGAGCTTTGCTGAGCCATCATGGAGCCACCAAACCTTCTGCCAATCTTCACTCATTCCACGAGCAACACATCTGTTTGCACTTCAAATTTGGCTACTGCCATATTTTGGATAGGTGCTAAATAGCTAAATTGATTTAGCTATATACATGCCTGGCATGTTTGGAAAATTTTATGGAGCTTCCGTACTGGCCAGAAGTGCTCTTGGTACATAACAGAGATTTGGTCAGCGTGCCATATATGAATCGTGTGTTACATGGAGTTCAGCTACTATTATACCTATTTGATCAACTAGTTTTGTGCACCGGGGCTGTGTCGAGTGCATGTACCTGCCATCAATGGATTATCACGTGAGCTGTTGAGCGACGAGCCCATGCTAAGAGTTCAGGGTGAACACGTATACTTACCACCTGAGTCGGTGATACACAATGCCTTGTCCGATTGAAGTAAATATGGAAAGCAAAATATAATAATGTATATGGATGTGTATATTTGATTGACAGCTCAGAGACCAAAATTAAATAAGCTCGATCGAGTCTGATTGAAAGAAAAGATATGGGGCAGCGTCCAAGATATCTTTTTATGAGCTCTAGATGCCTTACTATGGTTCGTCATGTTCCGTAATGTCTCTGAGAGTGTTCTCCGAATTTTCAGAGCCTTCGGATTATTTTCCATGCCTCAAATAATAATTCTACACTTGTCTGAAATTATTTTTATTCACGAAGTTAATTAATGCTGAAAAATAATTAACACCAGCTCTTATCTATCTCAACCCAAAAACCTTTTGGTTCTTTGATTAATGGATCAGGGTCGAAGAAGCTAGCAGCGAGGCCACATGCTTTAATCTTAATGGTGATAGACAGCGTCGGCCAGCTGTTTTGGCATAGAGCAAGCCATCGATTTGTGTTTTCCTTTGCAATCTATCTGCAATATATGTCGTGCAAGCCTAGGACTCTATATCCCTCACGCCATGCCCGTCCATAAATATCAATCTTGACTTTATATATTTCTTTTCGAAACCCTTGGAAAATCTGAATTCAATCCATCAAAAATTAAGGTGCAACCCTACTGCTCACGTCACCTCCATCTGCCATGCCGATCTGCAAGTTGCTTCTTCCCTTGAGCCACGCTCGCTGAAGTTGCGGATTTGAGCACCTACCTTGTTCCTGCCAATCTCCAACGTGACTGCATCCGATCGAGTCTCTGTTCCCAGCAATCAAGGTATTCCATGCCCTAGCTCCTATCAAAGTGTCGTCGTCGCAAATCCTCGCTGCTGCGGCCGATCGTCCACTTGTCCATCACTCCATCGCTCTGCCGTCGACATCGACGCCAAGCCAAGCCTTGTCGTGCCAACATCATCGCGATCATGTTATTTTGATCCGCCGCCGCTTCTTTGACCTAGCTAGCTACGTTAGCCACTGCTTTGGATCTCGTCGAGCAGAGCACGTCCGCTGCTGCCTTCAACGCCGTCTGTTGCTTCATCGCCGTTCCTGAACCATTGCCGAGCTCCAAGCCGAGGGGGTCCCCGAGCCGCCGCCGAGCCCAGCGTCGTCTTCGAGTCGTCGTCTCCGCCCAAGGCTCCCTACACTCCCTCCGCACGGACGTGATGTGCAAGAAACGCTGCTGTGCAGAAGCACCAGCCGTGCACCGTGCGTGCTGCCGGGCTCTAATTCAGATTGCTAGCCTGCATCATCATCAAATTAGCTACGTGTTTTGCCTGGTGAGACCTCCGTTCAAACATATCAGTACTAAAATTCTCTACCAGATATCTTATCACACGTACATATTTTTGCCTAGTATACGTACATACCTTCTTTCACCTATGGATGATTAATAATCATGCATTGAATTAAATGTTTTTGAGTTTATAATTTTAATATTAAATTGATTAGTGTTAATGGAACCTAGTTTTTCAATTAAAAGGAATCTTGGACCATAACGATTGCTAGCAACGTTAATGAAAATATTAACACATTTTTAAATCATATATTTTACTCAGCTTAAGCATGTTACAGGCATACGACATATATAACTCGTTCTGTTGCTTTCACATATACTTTTCCTTTTGCAAAGATAAGGTTAAACTTGATAAAATTATATGGTATTGTTTATAAATAAAATATGAGTAGTTCCGATTTGGCTTTTGAATTAAATTATGTTTTGATTTATCTAGTCTAAATAACTTTTTCACGTGGTTTTGCTCATTAAAATAAATAAAGCATATAAGCTTTTTCTTTAATATAATATAAAAGTCTCGGTAGTTTCACTGTCCTAGCTTTGTTTTTAGTGCGATCAAGTCGTGCTAATTTATAATGACGTGAACACGTCCTATTAGTTGTTCTTAATTACATATTAAATTGATTAATATGGATGCAATACTTTGAATAATTAGAGCAATGTAAGTGAATATCAATCTTTTGTAAATAAATAAATATTAATTCGATTAATGGGTACATAACCGGTTTTCAATCTAAAACAACATGGAGGTACATTTTGATTTTGTATATGTAAATAAATGTTAATGTAATTAGCTACTAACATAAACATATTTTTAATTTGTAAATTGCTTAGGCTAGCACTTTGACGTGCATTTGGATGCTCTCACAAAATTATTTCTTTTGCAAATATAAAAGCATAACTTGCTTAATAAAATATTGTGTGGAAATATTTATAAAATATATAAACTATGGTTAGTTTCAACTCGGTGTTGAGTACAAATATGATTTGTCCAATCTGAACTAATTACTTTTCCATGATCTTGTTAGCTAAAATAAATCAAGCATGCAGTGGTTCCTATTATAATATAAATATTCCGACAGTCTTTTTCTTTTTAACGATAGTTCCATTATCGACGTTTCTTGTGTTCTCATAACCGTAGCTGGTAGCTCTCTTATAGTACGTTGTTTTCTCTTTGTGTGGTGTATTGTTCTTAGTTGTACCTATTTGTTTGCTTGTATGTCTGTTAGTGTGCAGGGTTGCTATGATCTACGAGTAGAAGAAAAACTATCCATGAGCGTTGAAGATCAGAAGGTGAAGACCAGAAGCTGAGTGCCAGAAGCTGCAAATGGAAGATTAAGAGAGGCTTTCAGAGCAAGTTGCTTTAGGCATGAAGCAAGTTATAAGGCAAGTATAACATGGGACTATCCACACAATATTATTCATATGCATGTGTCCTCCTTGACAACCATAGAGATTATAACTTAGCTATTGATATTTTGTTTCCTTGTCACCTATGGGTTGTGCATTTGGGTAGCTATTGCTAGTTCTTAATTTTGAACATTGATATTGTAATTTGATTAATGGATTAAGCAACCAACCATTAAGATGATTTTATTACTGTTGAAAAGGGGGCTAGAGCAAGGGGTTATATTGATGCTTTGGTTTCTCTCCATAAGGACTTATCTGTACGTGATCATCCGGGACATACAATACAACTATGAGAGCTATATGGCTCTGGCTTTAGTTGTTTAAAGGACTTTTTCTAGCTTGTTAGTGGTTACCTTAAATGGCGTAAGAATGGCTTGACACGTTGGGTGTAGGACAGCCTCTAGTCTATGAGTATAGCCGAGAAGGAATTGTGCCATTTGAAAAGGGGTTCCTACATCTGCCTGCCGAGTGAATCTAATGGCCCTAACTTGTTAGATGAACCTTTAAGTGGCTTTATATGTGAAAGCATCTAGGCCCCGAAAGTTGGTTTCGGCAATTGATGACAATGCTTTATTACCATGACTAACGTGTGTTTTTGTAAGACTTTGGTAAGTTAGGTCATGGAGGTGATAACTGTTTTGGACACTATGGTATTCATGCCCCTTAATGGAAATTGTTTCGGTTTTCAAAGGAGTGACGTCAAGATTAAGGACGGTTAGTTCCGGATGTCGAGGTGTTGAGTTACATTCGGAATAGTCGTTAGGATCTTCGTTTTCTCGTTTGGCCGTACTATAAAGGGGAGCTTGAGCGGGTAGCTTGACTTAAGTGAGTCCTATGTTTAGGTGTGGTGCACACTTGTTAAACTTAGCACTAGGCAGCTCTAGAATAGCTCAAAGTTCAGTTGGAAGCAACTTGGTTCAAGTTGCGTCGCGTTTCAGAGAGTTTAGAGGGTTTTTCCCTTGACCGGACGCGGTTCTTGGTTTGACCGGACGCGTCCGGTCAGTTCAAAACCACGACTGCGTTTCGGCGCTGACGACCGGACACGGCCCTTGCGAGGACCGGACGCAGTGGTCAGGGCTGATACGTGTCACTTGAGGGAAAACATCTGATCAGACGCGACCTGGGTGTGATCGGCGCGTCCGGTCATGTTCCAGTAAGGTCCTGCGACGACCGGACGCGTCCGGTCATCACCGATTGGACGCGGTCGCGCGTCCGGTCTCGTTACAGTAAGCTCCCTGCACGATCGGACGCGTCTGGTCACCCCTGACCGGCGCGTCCGGTCACTCAGCCGAGATTTCAGAATTTCGACCATTACGGCGACCGGCGCGTCCGGTCACTTCGACCGGCGCGTCCGGTCACCCCGTTTTTTGCTGAGTTGGCAGGTAACGGTTCGTTTCGACTGTGGGGTGTATAAATACATCCCCACCACCTCTTTTAGAGGTCTCTTGCTCTTTTGTTCAGCTGAGAAACACCTTTAGAGTGCAAGGGAGTGCAAAAGCTCTAGTGAAGAGTGTGATTTGAGAATCAAAGCTTGAGAGTTCCTCACTAGTGATTAGAGAGTAGCAAGTGTGCATCCTCCTTCTCATTGGGCTCGTTGTGGTCAAGTGAGAGTTCTAGCTTGTTACTCTTGGTGATCGCCATCACCTAGATGGCTTGGTGGTGATTGGGAGTTTGGTGATCATCCGGCAGAGCTTGTGGATGACCCAACTCATCTTGTGAGCGGTTTTGGGCGATTCACCGCGACGGGGTGTCAAAGAATCAGCCCGTAGAGAGCACTTGATCCTTGCGCAGATCAAGGGGGAGCTACACCCTTGCGCGGGTGCTCCAACGAGGACTAGTGGGGAGTGGCGGCTCTCCGATACCTCGGAAAAACATCGCCGTGTTCCTCGCCCTTACTTTCAAGCATTTACATTCTCGTATTTACATTCGTTGCTTGATTTACTTTCCTAGAATTGCCATGCTAGACTAGGATTGAAAACTAGGGTGCAAAACTTTTACCGGTAGAATCTCTAGGAACACAAGTAGGCACTAGGGGTGAATTCCGGCTTGTAGGATTTAATTCTTGCAATTAATTTTTAGAAAAGCCCAATTCACCCCCCTCTTAGGCATCTTGATCCTTTCAATTGGTATCGGAGCTGAGTTGCTCCTAATTTAGGCTTTACCGCCTAGAGCAAGATGTCTAACGGGGAAGGACCACCTCCCACCTTTGAGGGGGATGATTTTCCATATTGAAAAATCTGTATGGAGGCGTATCTCAAAGCCATAGATGTTGGGTGTATTAGAGCCGCAACCCAAGGGCTTCCCGCTATCAAGGATCCTGCAAACCCCATTGGTGACGAGGAGAAGTACGATCGGTGGAATGCAAAGGCCAAAAATGCACTCTACCAGGGCTTAGGCAAGGATATCTTCAATCGTGTGCGTAATGCAAAGAATGCTCATGAATTGTGGGAAAACCTTTGTGCTCTCCATGAGGGAACTAAGAGTGAGCGTGAGGAACGCTATCATATTGCTTTAAAGAAAATTAATTCTTTTGAGATGCTTCCCAAAGAAAGTGCTAATGACATGTAAACTCAATTGAATGTTCTTGTAGAGGACCTCAATGCTCTTGGGCTCACTCAAATGAGCCAATCGGATGTTGCAAGGAAGATCTTAAGTGTTCTTCCCGTTGAGAAGTATGGTCACATTGTCACCGTGCTTCATCAAAGTGATCTTTCCACCGCAACACCGACACAAGTATTGGGGAAGATCAATACTCATGAGATGTACATGCATGTCACGCCGGAAGAGGGCTCATCATCTTCCAAGAAGAAAGACTTGGCCTTCAAAGCTAGCCATGACAAGAAGAAGAAAGGCCAAGCCATGATGGTGCAAGAGAGCTCAAGTGAAAGTGATGTTGATGATGAATCACTTGCACTCATGGTGAGAAAGACCACCAAAATGCTAAAGAAGCTCAACAAGAGTGGCATCAAGTTCGAGGGCAAGAAAAATGATTCAAGTGATGAAGAAGAAGAGAGGAAGAAAAACAAGCCATACAAGAAGAAGGATGGCAAGAAGAAGGAGTTCCACAAGAAGAAGAAGAAGGGAGGAAAGGCATACATTGTTGGTGATTGGCTCACCGATATTGAATCATCTTGTGAGTCCTCCGAAGATGAAAGCAATGATGAGAAAGAGAAGGTTGCCGCGTTTGTGATGGGGCCATCATCTTCTCCGACATCTTCATCACCACCTTCACCGCCTCCTTCACCATCATCATCCACTACTCACCTATGCCTTATGGCCAAGGGTGAACGAAAGGTACAAAACCATGATAGTGATGATGATGATAGTGATAGTGATGATGAATATGATGCACCTTCTTATGATGAACTTGTAAAATTATTGAACAAATACACTAGTCATAAGGACAAGAAATGAAAATGATGAACTTCAAAATGAAAATGAATCACTCTCATCTAAGATTGAAAGTGCTCAAAAGGCTAGTGGTGAGCTTAAAGATCAAAATGAAATTATGTCTTCCACTCTCAAGGAGCTCAAAACTTCAAATAAAGAGCTTAGAGATCAACATGATAAACTTGAGAAGAAGCATGATGAGCTCATCACTAGACATAACTCTCTAAAAGACAAATACACCACATTGAAAATTGACTATGATAGTCTTGTGGTTGTTAATGAACTTGCTCTTGAGACACATGATGCTACTAACAAAGTTGTTAAGTGTGATATAGCTACATCATGTGATGACTTGATCATTGAAAGCATTGAGCAAGGTTCTAGTAGCAAAGGCAAGAGTGTGGTTGAGTCAAGCAACTATGATGATTATGCCAAGATCAAGAGTGAAAATGAGAAGCTTGCAAATGAGAACAAGAAGCTAAAAGGTTTGATGGCTCTTGAGAAGCAAACAACAAATGAATCACTCATTGAAGAAAACAAGAAGCTCAAGCAAGAGAAAGAGCATCTCAAGACCGGCCTAAGCAAGTTCACAAGAGGTCAATATTTGCAAAGTGAGCTACTCATGAACACCGTAATGAAGATGGATAGAAGTGGTATTGGGTACTTGGCAAATCAAGAGAAGAAGGCAAAAGCTCAACAAAAACAAAGCAAGTCAAAGCCCAAGCCAAAGAGATGTGTTGAGTGTGGACAAGAAGGTCATTTTGCTCATGAGTGCAAAACTCCACCACCACAACCCTTGCCCAAGCATGCTAGACCCTTTGCCTTCAATGCTCATTACATGCTAAGAAAAGATTCAAATGGAAAGATAAAAGTTATGTTCTTAGGTCCCCCAAACAAGAATTGGCCAAAGAAAATATGGGTTGCCAAGTCACTAGTTGAGAAAGTCAAGGGTCCCTCTCAAGTTTGGGTCCCTAAACAAAAAGCTTGATCTCTTGTGTATAGGTGAACTACAAGACCGGTGGATCTCATTGGGTTATTGATAGTGGTTGCACTCAACATATGACCGGTGATCCTCGTATGTTCACCTCCATTGAAGAGAATGGAATATGTCAAGAGAAGATCACATTTGGGGATAATTCAAAGAGCAAAGTCAAGGGTATAGGCAAGATTGCAATATCAAATGATCACTCACTCTCAAATGTGCTCTATGTTGCTTCATTGAGTTTCAACTTATTATCCGTTGGGCAACTTTGTGACCTTGGCTTCCAATGCTTGTTCACACCTAATGAAGTGGTAGTTTCAAAGATAGATGACAAGCAAGTGATATTCAAAGGCTTTAGATACAACAATCTTTATCTTGTTGACTTCACCTCCGAAGATGCAAATTTAATGACATGTTTGTTCACCAAGACCTCACTTGGTTGGCTTTGGCATAGGAGGCTTGCTCATGTTGGAATGAACACTCTCAACAAGCTATTGAAGAAAGAACTAGTGAGAGGATTGAAGGATGTAAAGTTTGAAAAGGACAAACCTTGTAGTGCATGTCAAGCGGGCAAACAAGTTGCAAACACTCATCCAACCAAAGCTTTCATGTCAACTTCAAGAGTGCTAGAACTTCTACGCATAGATTTGTTTGGGCCTACAACCTATAAGAGCTTGGGTGGTAATTTCTATTGTCTTGTGATAGTGGATGACTACTCAAGGTACACATGGACCTTCTTCCTTCATGATAAATCTGAAGTGGCCAATTGTTTCAAGAAGTTTGCAAAGAGAGCTCAAAATGAATTTGAAGTCAAGATAAAGAAGATTAGAAGTGACAATGGCAAAGAGTTTGACAACACAAACATTGAAGCTTATTGTGATGAAATTGGAATCAAGCATGAAGTCTCTTCAACCTATACTCCTCAACAAAATGGTGTTGTTGAGAGAAAGAACCGGACTTTGATCACCCTTGCAAGAACAATGCTAGATGAGTACAACACTCCGGAAAAGTTGTGGGCCGAGGCAATCAACACCGCATGCTATGCTTCAAATTGCCTCTTCCTATAAAAGTTTCTCGGCAAGACCCCCTATGAGTTGCTTAATGGGAAGAAGCCGGACGTCTCATTCTTTCGGGTGTTTGGTAGCAAATGCTACATCTACAAGAAGCGTCAACACCTAGGGAAGTTTCAAAGACGTTGTGATATTGGTTTTCTTGTTGGTTACTCATCAAAGTCCAAATCATATAGAGTATTTAACCATGCCACCGGTTTGGTTGAAGAAACATATGATGTGGAATTTGATGAATCTAACGGCTCCCAAGGAGCAATTGAGAATTGTGATGATATAGGTGATGAACCCTTGAGGGAGGCAATGAAGAACATGCCCGTGGGAGACATCAAGCCAAAAGATGATGAAGACGATGTACAAATTTTTGATCCACCATCTTCATCACATGTGCCTCAAGATGATGACAAGAATGAGAGAGTTGAAAATGAAGACACTTATGTCTCTCATGAACAAGCCGAGGCACAAGCTCAAGATGTTGATGCTCCCCGTCCACCTCCTCAAGTGGTTGATAGAAGAAACTCACCTCTACTTCAAGCACATCCACAAGATCTCATCATAGGGATTCCTACTAAGGGAGTAATGACTCGATCTCAAAAGCTTGCTTCTTTTGTTGAACATCACTCTTTTGTCTCTTGTGTTGAACCTAAGAATGTAGAAGAAGCTCTTCAAGATCCGGATTGGGTGAATGCTATGCATGAAGAATTGAACAACTTCACCCACAATCAAGTATGGACACTTGAAGAGCATCCTAAAGGTGCAAGAGTCATTGGAACCAAGTGGGTGTTCCGCAACAAGCAAGATGACCAAGGCATAGTAGTGAGGAACAAGGTAAGACTAGTTGCAAAGGGGTTCTCTCAAGTTGAAGGTCTTGATTTTGGAGAGACCTTTGCACCCGTTGCAAGACTTGAAGCCATTCGTATCCTCCTTGCATACGCATCACATCATGATATGAAACTATATCAAATGGATGTGAAAAGTGCATTCTTAAATGGCTTCATAAATGAACTAGTCTATGTTAATCAACCTCCCAGGTTTGAAGACCCTAGATATCCTAATCATGTTTATAGGTTGTCCAAGGCGCTATATGGGCTCAAGCAAGCCCCTAGAGCGTGGTATGAGCGCCTCCGGGACTTCCTCATTGAGAAGGGCTTTACCATTGGGAAGGTCGACACCACACTATTCACCAAGAAGCTTAATGGGGAGATCTTCATTTGTCAAGTGTATGTTGATGATATCATCTTCAGATCAACAAATGAAGATTATTGCAAGGAATTTGGTGAATTGATGTCGAAGGAGTTTGAGATGTCTATGATTGGTGAGCTCACATTCTTCCTTGGTTTTCAAGTCAAGCAAATGAGAGAAGGGATTTTCATCTCTCAAGAAAAGTATACCAAGGATCTTCTCAAAAGGTTCAAGATGGAAGAATGCAAACCAATCAAGACCCCAATGCCATCTAATGGACATCTCGACCTAGATGAGGGAGGTAAACCGGTTGATCAAACTCTCTACCGTTCTATGATTGGTAGTTTGTTGTACCTTACCGCATCTAGGCCCGATATCATGTTTAGTGTGCGCATGTGTGCTCGCTTTCAAGCGTGCCCTAAAGAACCTCACTTAAGTGCCGTAAAAAGAATCTTAAGATATCTTAAGCACACCCCAAGCATTGGTCTTTGGTATCCCAAAGGAGCTAGATTCCAACTAGTTGGCTATTCCGATTCGGATTACGCCGGTTGCAAAATTGATAGATAAAGCACATCCGGAGGGTGCCATTTGCTTGGGAGGTCTTTAGTATCTTGGTCATCTAAAAAGCAAAATAGTGTGGCTTTGTCCACCGCCGAGGCAGAATACATTGCCGCGGGGGCTTGTTGTGCACAAATCCTATATATGAAACAAACCCTCCTAGACTATGGATTGTTCTTGAAAAGGTGCCACTTTTATGTGATAATGAAAGTGCCGTTAAAATTTCCAATAATCCGGTACAACACTCTCGCACTAAGCACATTGATATCCGCCACCACTTTCTAAGAGATCACATTGCTAAAAATGATATATCACTAGAAGGTGTAAGAAGTGAAAATCAATTAGCGGATATCTTCACTAAACCTTTGGATGAGGCCACCTTTTGTAGGTTGAGAAGTGAACTCAATGTGCTTGATTCTAGCAACTTTAAAAAATGAGCTTGTGTTGTCCCTTGCATTGCATTGTATTATAGGCCATGTTTATTTTACCGCAATGCATCTAGGGCTTGGCTAACACGGTTATGATAACCCTCCTTTGGAGGAGTGAAGAAGCCTAACCGTGGATCAAACTTGACAAGCAACCTAGCTTTACTTTCTTGTATTGCATTGCATATGCATGGTTGTTTCTTTGTCGTTTCTCTTCGGTTTAGCTTTGAGCAACCTCTGTGTTCGTCCATGGGTAGAGAGAGCATTTGGACGCTCCTAGGGGTTCAAAAATTCTATTGCATGGCCATACGTTGCTCCTCGGGTGTTTGTTGCCTATTTTCTTAAAAATAATACTAGCCTAAGGCAAACTATTTTGAAAAACTTGAGGGTTTGAGTGAGGTCACTCATATCAGGTTCCAATTGGTGTTTATTTGTGTCTCCTTGAATTGGAACTTGATTGGGAGAAGTCGCGTCGAAGTTCGGAATGAAGAAGGGCGAAAAACTGTGACCGGACGCTGGACCGGACGCTGCATCGGACGCAGTGATGCTTCACCACCGCGTCCGGTCCCGGCGACCACCAGCGCATCCGGTCATCCAGAAGACCAACTTCTGACCCAGTGACCGGACGCTGCACCAGACGCGCTGCTGTTGACCACCGCGTCCGGTCCCGATAACCACCACCGCGTCCGGTCATTCGCGATGACTTTTCCGAGTAACCCTCGACTGGACTCTGTCCGCATCCGGTCAGTCCTAACCGGATGCGTCCGGTCACTCCAGGTGCTTACTGGAGTGTGACCAGACGCTGCACCACCACGTCCGGTCATATCGACCACCACATCCGGTCATCGTTTCCCGAGCGGATCTAACCCTTCATAAATTTCTTCGGTCTCGGTTCGTTCTTCTTCAATCTCATGCGCCCGTGCCCTAGCCGCCGCACTTCTCGCCATTTTCCGCCGCCAACACGCCGGGATTCGCTCTCCACCACCGCTGCGCCGCGTCCTGCCCTCCTCCTCCGACGAGCCGCCCTGCTGCGCTCCACCGCACTGCGCCACCTGACCCGCCGCGCCACCCTTTACCCGCGCCGCCTGCTGTCCCTGCCGCGCCGCCGCTGCTCTTGGCGCCTCCTCCGCCACCGTGCTTTGCTCCGGTGAGCCGAGCACCATCACCTGTGCCACCTTCGGCCAGTCCTCACCACCCTCGCAATCATCTTCGTTCGTAGCCTTCGCGCGTTAACCCTAGGGTTCGCGCTGCACCATCTCCTTCGTTCGTCGTCGAAATTTTTCGTCGCGCGACATCTTCATTGCGAGGTTGTTATGCATCTCCTTGATACTCTTGTTAGGGTTTGCCGAATTTTCATTATTGTTATCCTAATTATCTCGTGTTTCGGCAAATCAGAGCTCGTCCGGCGTATTCGGGAAGTCTCGCGAATTAGGTCATCTCTCCTTTTCACCGTCTACTCGTCGATCCGTGGTAGCTATCACGTTTCGATTCATATCTTATCTTATATGCTTGCTATCTCTAGGTTTTCGTACCTATTAGTTTATATATGTTTCTTATAGTAGATCCATCTATTCCGTCTTTTCAGTGAGTTTGTCGGTGTGTCGGGGTGATCACAGTTCAGTTGCTGAATCCGAGGCCAAGCCTCTCGAGTGTCAGTACACCTTTCAGAGGGTTCCCGATAGTGTGACAGCATGGTTCGTTGCAAGAACACCGGTGGTGCTCCTAGTGACGGGGACGATAGTCCTCCTCGTCTGTCTGAGGTTGCACGTGGAAAGCGCATCAAGATCATGGCCAGAAAGAAGAAGAAGACACTTACAGATGCAGAGATAGCTCAGGCAGTTGCAGATGCAGCAGAGCAGGCAGAGAGGGGAGGCAGGAGCAGTGGTATTCGTATTGGCGAGCATCGCTTTCATCTTGAAGGTCGACAGCTTGGTACAGAGGCTACATAGGCCACTAAGGGCACAGAGGGCACAGAGGATGCAGATGCTATGTCAGTTGATCCACCTGCAGAGGCTCCAGAGGGGACAGAGGAGCAGCCAGCTCAGACTCCACCACGTCGCCGCTCCACACGCACACGAGCTCAGGTGACTCCTAGGCCAGAGGGCCAGCGTTGTGGAGGACGTCCACTTCCCAGGGCTAGAGATTCACCCCCAGTCGAGCACTTTGACTTGAGGGGTGCTACAGCACGTCAGGTGCATGGCTTCAGGTTCGTTGAGGTCAGTCGGTGGTTCCCACCTCAAAGGGACTCCAGAGCTTCAGAGGGTTTCTATACTCCTCTACAGGAGGATTTTTACAGAGCTTATGTTGACAGTGGCATTGCCTTTCGACCACAGAGGGTCTGTCGCATCGAGTCACTTGTTGAGGTCGTGGGTGAGCAGCTTCGTCCGCACCTGTCCTTTCTACCGGGCTTGTCAAATTTTCTTGGACGGACAGGTGCATACTGCGGCACTTGGGTTAGGGAGTTCTATGCTTCATTGTGGATTGATCCGGCCCATGAGTTCATACACTTTGCTTTCCGAGGCCGTGACCGCAGACTGTACAGCACTAGAGTGCGGGAGATTCTCAGACTCCTAGCTTCAAACACAAAGATTCATCAGCTCTGCTTTGGTCAGACTCCTCCACCCAGACGCCCTCACGGCGGGACAATGCCACCTACAGATCTGATTCGACCCTGCTTCTGTGAGCCTTTTGGCGAAGGGTCTCATCGCACTCCTGCCAGTTTGACACCGCTAGCCCGAGTCCTGGATGCTATTGTCAGGCGCACTCTTCTTCCCAGGCTTGGCTACAGAGAGGGATTGACCATGATGCAGCTATGGGTTGTCCACCACCTCCTCTCACAGGCACCTTTTGACATTTGGGATCTTATGCTTAGTGAGATGGATGACACCCTGGCAGAGGGATTCAAGGGACATCGTCAGCTGCCCTATGCTCACTGGATTTGCTTCATCATCAGGTCTGCCCTTGAGCTTCCTGCAGAGATTAGAGCTGAGATATCTGATACTACCATAGCTTTTCCTGAGTATGATATCCGTCAGCTATGGGCTTCAGTTACGAGAGAGCAGGCCCCAGTGCCAGGACAGCGCGAGAGACCTGAGGTACCAGAGACAGCAGCTGAGCAGGACGCCACCGTTGAGGGACTTGCTGAGGCAGAGCTTGCAGATCTTGATGCTCAGCCTGCTGATCTAGCTGAGGATGAGGCCTCTGACAGCACTGACGAGGATTATCAGCCCATCCCTAGGTATCGGTCTCCTCGGGCTCATGACCACGAGGCAGGTGGCTCTGGTTTAGCCTCCTGCTCAGATCCAGCCATGGTGGCTATTCTTGAGAGGCTGACCCAGGCACAGGAGCGACAGGAGCTTCAGATACAGAGACAGGCTCAGGACACAGCTGCAGCGTTTGTACAGATACAGGCTCGACAGGACGAGTTTCAGAGACAGCAGCTTGAGATACAGCGCCAGCAAGTCGAGATGCAGCGTCAGCAGTATGAGATGCAGCGACAGAGTGCAGCTAGCTAGTAGCAGTACTTGGATCTTCTGTGACACCTGGTCACAGTTGGGGTTCCTCCACCTGCTTCTGTCCTGACTCCAGCCTTACAGTCTAGTGGACCATCGAGTCAGGGACAGCCGAGCTTTCAGTTCACTTCTCCACAGCAGCAGGTCCCCCAGTCGTTCCAGTCCCCGAGCTACACGCCTATTCAGACGGGGTTTACTCCTTCAGACTAGCCTCGCCCTCACCTACTGACAGGCACACCTTTCGGTGATTTTAGTGCCACATACAGCGAGTTGACTGGTCAGCCGACGCCCTCGCACACTACCTTTGCTACTTCTTCAGGGTTGTCAGCTTCAGAGGCAGCTGTTCCTCCTGTGACTGGGACGGGCACTACAGAGACAGTTCCTTCGTCAGTTGCCTCGACCGATCCCCCAGCTATTGGCTCACTACAGGCTCAGGTCACAGAGACTGCTCCACTTGTTGCTACTACGTCAGTACCTGTTCCTGTTGCTCAGACCCAGACCGCTTCACAGTCGCATGCTTCTTTAGAGGGTCAGCCAGATAGCTTCGAGTCCGAGGAAGACACTCTGCACTTCGTGATTACTCCACGCACCTCGGCACCCGACACGACTCCGTCTGTTCCCCCGTCAGATCCCTAGACTAGTTTTTTGGCGTTTGATGCCAAAGGGGGAGAGAGAGTAGATTTAGGGGGAGTTTTGATAGAGGGTTTTCGCTTTGTTTTGTGTGCTACATTCATGCATCATGTTTACTTTTCAGTATTGCATTCTTGTGACATGTGGTCGTGTGAGATACTTTGAGTCTCTATGGTTTATTTAGTCACAGTTTTAAATCATGTCACTTGTTTGATTATAGCTCTAAGGTTGTGCTTCCGTGCCTTACTCCGATTTCTTGTGAGCTATATCTTTATGTGTACTAACGCTTTATGTCTTATCTTATGAGTACACACTTTTGGCTTGGGGCACATAAGCAATTCCTACCCTCTTGTGCTTATTGCTTTTTGCTTATGTGAACCAAGCATGTTCAAAAACCTCAACTCCTATCTTTTGAATCTTAAGTGTTGTCATCAATCACCAAAAAGGGGGAGATTGAAAGCATCTGGGCCCCGAGAGTTGGTTTCGGCAATTGATGACAATGCTTTATTACCATGACTAACGTGTGTTTTGCAGAGACTTTGGTAAGTTAGGTCATGGAGGTGACAACTGCTTTGGGCACTATGGTATTCATGCCCCTTAATGGAAATCGTTTCGGTTTTCAAAGGAGTGATGTCAAGATTAAGGACGGTTAGTTCCGGATGTCGAGGTGTTGAGTTACATTCAGAATAGTCGTTAGGATCTTTGTTTTCTCTTTTGGCCGTACTATAAAGGGGAGCTTGAGCGGGTAGCTTGACCTAAGTGAGTCCTATGTTTAGGTGTGGTGCACACTTGTTAAACTTAGCACTAGGAAGCTCTAGAATAGCTCAAAGTTCAGTTGGAAGCAACTTGGTTCAAGTTGCGTCGCGTTTCAGAGAGTTTAGAGGGTTTTTCCCTTGACCGGACGCGGTTCTCGGTTTGACCGGACGCGTCCGGTCAGTTCAAAACCGCGACTGCGTTTCGGCGCTGACGATCGGACGCGGCCCTTGCGAGGACCGGACGCGGTGGTCAGGGCTGACACGTGTCACTTGAGGGAAAACATCCGATCGGACGCGACCTGGGTGTGATCGGCGCGTCCGGTCATGTTCCAGTAAGGTCCTGCGACGTCACCGATCGGACGCGGTCGCGCGTCCGGTCTCGTTACAGTAAGCTCCCTGCATGATCGGACGCGTCCGGTCACCCCTGACTGGCGCGTCCGGTCACTCAGCCGAGATTTTAGAATTTCGACCGTTACGGCGACCGGCGCGTCTGGTCACTTTGACCGACGCGTCTGGTCACCCCGTTTTTTGCTGAGTTGGCAGGTAATGGTTCGTTTCGACTATGGGGTGTATAAATACATCCCCACCACCTCTTTTAGAGGTCTCTTGCTCTTTTGTTCAGCTGAGAAACACCTTTGGAGTGCAAGAGCTCTAGTGAGGAGTGTGATTTGAGAATCAAAGCTTGAGAGTTCCTCACTAGTGATTAGAGAGTAGCAAGTGTGCATCCTCCTTCTCATTGGGCTAGTTGTGGTCAAGTGAGAGTTCTAGCTTGTTACTCTTGGTGATCGCCATCACCTAGACGGCTTGGTGGTGATTGGGAGTTTGGTGATCATCCGGCGGAGCTTGTGGATGACCCAACTCATCTTGTGAGCGGTTTTGGGCGATTCACTGCGACGGGGTGTCGAAGAATCAGCCCGTAGAGAGCACTTGATCCTTACGCGGATCAAGAGGGAGCTACACCCTTGCGCGGGTGCTCCAACGAGGACTAGTGGGGAGTGGCGACTCTCCGATACCTCAGAAAAACATCGCCGTGTTCCTTGCCCTTACTTTCAAGCATTTACATTCTCGTATTTACATTCATTGCTTTATTTACTTTCCTAGAATTGCCATGCTAGACTAGGATTGGAAACTAGGGTGCAAAACTTTTACCAGTAGAATCTCTAGGAACACAAGTAGGCACTAGGGGTGAATTCTGGCTTGTAGGATTTAATTCTTGCAATTAATTTTTAGAAAAGCCCAGTTCACCCCCCCTCTTGGGCATCTTGATCCTTTCAATATGTTTCTCCTGTATTTGGATTTGAAAATCATGACTCACAGTGAAAGTGTACACCTCTGCGCAGAGTTAAAAACTGGTATACTAGCCGTGCCCACGGATACGGGCGACCTTGGAATATCTACAGATAGCTGATCACCATTGTTATATCATGCTTAATTACTGTTGATTATTATTATGCTCATGTTAATGCTAATCATTATCCTATTACAATTGATCATTGATTCATTAATGGGATTTGGTTTACCTTGATGCTACTCAATTGCTAATTATATGATGATTAAAAGCTAAATGCAGTCAAACAGTGTCTAGCCTTTTTGAGCCTCATGAACCCTGTGTTATACTTGTTGAGTTCGACATGGACTCACTCTTGCTATTTCCCCACACTCCAGTGTGTAGTAAGGTGCTACTTAGAAAAAGGATGAAGGTGTAGTGGAGTTTTCAGAAATCTTTCAGAAGTGCTTGGTATACGGAGCCACCAGTCAGCCGTCCCTGAGAAGAATGAGCCTGAAGTTTAGTCACCGTTTCGCGATACTCTAATGTAAGTGGTAATATAGCTATGTATACGTTATATAAAACATTGTTTCTGATACTTTTTCATTCTGACATATGTGTGGACTTCCTGGGCACACATATAATTAGCCTGGTTTTATTTTTTAGAAAACTAGGTGTGACACTCCGCCACTGTATTTGATTTATAATTTAAGATACAGTCTTGTTATTTCTCTAAGTACAAGATCTGAAAGAAATAACAGCGGAGAACATGTAATTTAATAACTAGAGAATGTTTATTCCATGTGTGCCTACATTGGTCCACGACCTCTCTGTGGTATATAAATCATATGATATATGTGTACAAATGACAGGGTTGCTTAATAGTCTTGTTTGGTGGCAATTTGTCGTCCTTTGTGGAGATAATTTGGGTGTATCTGCACCCAATAAAAAATACCAAGCAATTTGCAGTACTGATGGCATCGAATTTGAACAAATGATCATTACGTAGTTTATTGCTTGAAACAAAAGTCCCAAGTAATGGAAGTCACATGCTTTTGTCATATGCCGTATGCTTATTCGCTTAATTAATTGCCAACTAGCTTCACATTAGTGATCCCCAATTGTGATTAGGCACTAATTGGACATCAAATTAGCAGAATTAACTTAAGAATGGTTCAAACGAATGGTTGCTTCTACCTGCTCCTGGCTAGACGTAACGGAGGGGAAGAAGATAGGTGGCTCAAACGAATGGTTGCTTCAACATTTAGGCCCTTTTACCTTAGTGGATTGTGGCTTAGGCCTTTTGGCAATTGGGCTAGCAGCGCACATCGACAAATGGGCCTTACTTAAGCTATAAGTGATTGGCCGATTGCAATTCCCCATCGTAGATGCAATTCCATCTTGATAGAGTGATGCTAGTGGTTATCAGGTGATAACCTTTGCCCTTCCTGCAGTAGTGCCTACTCCTGCAACGCTTCGACGGTCTGCCTCTGATTCCAAGTTGTCGACGATGGACGACGCTGCGCTAGCAAAATAACAGAGGTCACTAGGGATAAAAACAGATGGAAAAACCCTATTTCTACTTTTGTTTCTATATTTTTTGGCAGAAACGGGAGCGGGTTCGGAAAATGCGGGTTTGAAAACGGAATTGGAATATGCGGACATATGGAAACGGACAAATACGGATGGAGAGCCGGAAAATTAAATTAAGATCACATAATCTAATATTCTCAAAGTATACATATATAAAGTCATGTAATAATATATACAAAGTTTAATATTCATTTACATGTTATGTACGTGAACATTACATGCATATTTAGTGATTCGTAGTTATATTAACATAACATAAGGACATGTAATTGTTGAATATGTTGAGCATAGATTGAAAACGGGATAAATAGGGATAAATACGGGTCTATTCCGTATTAAAACGGGATTATTCGGAAACGAACGGAAAACACCATTTTCACTTCCGCAAATACGAAAACGGGATCTCGAAAATACGGAAACGGACGAAAAAATGTAGAAAACGGAACGGGACGGTACAAGAAAAATTCCGTCCGTTTTCATCCCTAGAGGTCACAGCACTCAAGTAGTCCGCAATTGAACGCACAACCACTCAAGCACAGTAAGGGCCAACGCTGAAATCTGAAAGCTCCTTTTCCCCACCGCCATTTGTTTTCTTGCTTCTATCAATTAATTTGGTTGGTTAATTTATGAAAAAGCACAGCGAAATGGTGGCCAATTGAAGCTTCATTTTCAGTCTGTTATTCTTTTACCTCACTTGCATCTTTCTATTTGTCATTTATCATCCTAGATGTTGCACTTCAATATTTTGTAATGATCCATCACCGCATCTTGCATTTAATTTTAATACTTTGCTATCTATGTTATCGGCTTCGCCATACCTTAAAAATTTTCTATCCTCCGTCACTGTATTTGATTTATAATTTGAGATACAGTCTTGTTATTTCTCTAAGTACAAGATCTGAATGAAATAACAGCGGAGATCATGTAATTTAATAACTAGAGAATGTTTATTCCATGTGTGCCTACAGTGGTCCACGACCTCCCTGTGGTATATAAATCATATGATATATGTGTACAAATGACAGGGTTGCTTAATAGTCATGTTTGGTGGCAATTTGTCGTCCTTTTTAGAGATAATTTGGGTGTATCTGCACCCAATAAAAAATACCAAGCAATTTGCAGTACTGACTACATCGAATTTGAACAAATGATCGTTGCGTAGTTTATTGCTTGAAACAAAAGTGCCAAGTAATGGAAGTCACATGCTTTTGTCATATGCCGTTGCTTATTCACTTAATTAATTGCCAACTAGCTTCACATTAGTGATCCCCAATTGTGATTTGGCACTAATTGGACATCAAATTAGCAGAATTAACTTAAGAAACTATGTTATATGTTAGCACACACAAAAATAATATAATTATATATGTGATCTCTATCTTCAATGTGGACCAACTGTTTGATAACCAAATCATTTGGGGTTACTAGGGGGGCTAGGGTTTGAAATTGCTTGAAAGACTGTATTGAAACATACTTTCATAAAAGACATGTATATACCTTCTATTTTCGTAAGTGATTGTAGTATATAGTAACCGCCATGGCCATCTTTAGAAACATGTGTCTCTGTTAAAAGCGTAACTGTTTTGAAATTAGAGGGAAGTCGTTATTACCATCTCAGTGATACGAGTGCCCTAAGAAATAATCCCTACTCATTTCAAAAAAAAGAAATGATCCCTATGGTCAGAGACAAGTCACAATTTAGCATGCATTCTGTCAAACTTACTAAACATCAACCATTAATATCTTTTTATATATGTATTGACTTCAAAAAGTTGAAAGTTGCACCAAAAGATTTGTCTCAAATAATAATAGGTTCATACGGAGTAGCATATTAGTAATCAAATGTGTGCTATATATTGAAACCGTGTAGACATCTAAAATGTCATTTATTTGCAACCAGAGTGTGAGTACATTGTTTGCTTGGTTGTGTTCAAAAAATAATCCAAACTTTTGTAATTCCAAAAAAATTGGTCACCGTTTCATTCACATTTAAAAATTGGTGAAGCCATTGCAAGTTTTTACTCAACCTTCTAGGCTTCTACTGTAAATAGCAAAAAAAAAAAAAATGGTCAGGCTTCAATTCAAACGTCAAAGACCAGAACTCTGCTTACAATAAACTTTGCCTAATGCTTCCAAATCTTTGTTTGGCTCATTCTCTTAATTAAGAACCAATAGATCAATTATATGGGAAGCCATCATCACAGCTAGCTGCATGCATCATCACAACCGATATAAATTATATTCAGATCTGAAACCAAGTTAATCACATGGGTAATTAAACTAGATTAGCTCCACCTATAAATACAACCCCCTCCATCACTCTACATACACGAACACAAGACGGTAGCAAGCGAGCACATATCCTCCTATATAGCCATATATGGCCTCCTATCACGCAATAGCAGCTCTGCTTTGCATGCTAGCTTTCTCCTTTTATGGGGGAAATAATGCACTCGATGACAGTGTGTTGCAAACCACCCTATACATAAAACAGACATTTGCCCAAGATCAAAGAGGTTTGGGAACTGATACCATAATTATTAATTGGCCCATAAAGGATGGGCCAGGTGTTGTGGCCAATACCATTGGGCATGCAGAGGGCTGGACGATACTAGCAAATGAAGCTAGTCATTTGTTTGTAACCACAATGGACATGGTCTTCGAGGGAGGGGGGTAATATATATTATTTGGTCTGCTCTTGGAAAGCAAAACATTTTGTGGTTTAAACATAGGTTCATCAGTTTCATCATCATTGTTTCTTAAGTATTTATACATATGCAAATAAAAACCCAAAATATATGATATATATTATTAATGTACTTTGGAGATGGATTTAAATATTTGACGTTATGATTGTACTTCTGTGGAAATAGCCTTGCTGGATCCTCACTTCAAGTGATGGGGCTTCATGGTTCCAAAAATGATCTGCCACAAAGTCAGTGGAGTGTTATGGGGGGCACAGGACAACTTACCATGGCACGGGGTATTATCACCTACAACATAATCCAAGAAAACAGTGCTAGTAGGACCTTCGAAATATGCATATACGTGTACTACACTACCATTCTGGTAAGTGCCAGATGCATTTCTATCAATCTCTTGCCATTATCAAAATTAAATTTACTTACTATTCAACATTTTCTCTCGTTGTTTATTTTTAAATAAAACAGAATATCCACTACCAGGATCTGGATGTGGCCATACATCTCAAAGCTTGATAAAATTAAATAGGCTGATTACTTTTCGCAGTTTTGCACATTGCACTGCTAAAACATAAGTCTTACAAATGCAACATGTGTAAGAGTTTTTTTACATGAAGGAAAATAATACAACATGTGTGAGTGTGGTTTTAGCGCAGACATAAATTAAGCTCCATGAATGGTGAATGACCACACCACTCATATAAATTTTAATTATGCAGGATTTGGGTGATACTGCTCGTAACCCGTGAGGACAAAATGAGTTTCTTCAGACAAGCATTCAGACCATCCTTTGTGTATGCGTCAAGGCAAGAAGGAAGCAAGGTTTACATTCTGTTTTACACTCGATCCCAAAATAAATTAAATGATCCGCCTTTGTATTTCGAGAGTTACATACCAAACATCTGGGTTCTGCAAAAATGTTTCATGTAATATGTTGCATCATTATGTCAAATTGTTCTCCTTGTATTGAAATATCTTATCTTCAATAGAGTGTGTCATTTGTGGGAAGGTGTTTTACGAGTATGTTAGCTGCTTGAATTACTGTCGGTTCGTAACCCCCTTCACCACTGGTTTTCGTCGCTTTTGTAAAACTGGGCGGTGATAGCCAAGGTTGCTACCGCTGGTTCAAAACCATCAGTGTTATCACCGCAAACAAGTGGTGATAAATATCATCACCGCTGGCCCCACATATGATCTAGAGGTGATGTCATCTCCAATCACCACCGGTCTCTATTGCACAATCCAATATTGATGAGGTGGACATCACCGCTGATCTGGTTCACCATCGGCTATGATGATCGCATCATCGCTGATGGTTTGGCGTACGATCTCTTGGTGATGAAGTGATCATCACCACCAGTGCCTCGTACTATCCAGCGGTGATGAAGAGCTTTTCACCACCGCTACAGCATTCGATTCAATGGTGATGACTTGATCATCACTGATAGTGCCACATTTGATCTCATAGTGATGGAGATGTCATCACCGCTGGTGCGATGTTTGTCTAGCGATGATGACTTGCTCATCATTAGCGTCAGTTTTACCATATCACCAATGGTTTGTCTAGCTAGGGCCAGCGGTAAGGCTGGACGAAAAACTCGAAACTCGCTAGCTCGCTCGACTCGCTCGTTAATGGCTCGGCTCGAGCTCGACTCGTTTTATAATGAGCCAGCTCGTTTTATAATGAGCCAGCTCGTTTTATAACGAGCCAGCTCGAGCCAGCTCGCGAGCTGCTCGCGAGCCGTAACGAGCCAGTGGAAATCAGATCACAGGAACATACATGGGCCCTTTTGTCGCTTGGCCCATTGGCCCAATAAGGCAAACCCTAGCCTCCAACTCCTCCCACGCTCCTAAGCCTTCCCCAGCCGGCCAGCCGCCACAAACACATACGCACGCACTGGCAGTCTGGCACAGACCGCACTAAGGCTCGGTCACCCATTCGGCCATTCCCTTCCCCTCCCGTCGCTCCTGAGGTGCTGCACCCGCACGGCGCACGGCGGCGTGGAGGCGGAGCACGCAGCCTGTCCACCTCCTCCAGTCCATGCACAGCAGTCCATCTCGCCGCCGGCATCTCCTCCCCTTTGCCCTTCCCATCTCGAGCTGGTCATGGAGGATGAGGAAGAGGTTGCAGGGGTGCTTTCTCCGGTGGCGGCAAGTCTTGAATCGAGGAGCAAACGCAAGAATGTTCCATCCTCATCAGGCATTCGCGGCGGGCGCGGTCGAGGTCGAGGATCTGCAGCTGCGAAATCCACTACTCCATCAGCCTCCATAGATGTCGACACGGACACGGTATATACGATGCATCCCTCCAAATCCAAGTGCTTATTTATACTTTTTTTTTCTTGATGCTTTGATCTCATCAGTACGAATTAGGATGTGCCGTTGTGGCCTATAGCCCTAGAATGTGTGTGGTTCGGATGCACGGTAGGTGCTGTACCCCCAAAATTTCTGCAAAAAATATTAAATAGATATGACTGATATTTTCAGTTGCATATTGGATACTTTTATGATGGTCAATACCATATGCAACATTGTCTGCTTGCTTACCACTCTTCGACAATTCCTTTTTGGACCATTTGTTGTAGTTTAGCATGAACTAGAAACTGTCAAACAGCATTCAATTTCATTTTCATTGTCTGAACTGAAATTAAATTTTCACAGAGTGAAATATTCTTTATTGTTGACGACAAATTAGGAAATCAATGCAACTTGAGGTAATGTCTACTGTCGAGCATGACTTTCACTGTGCTGAATATATGGAATTGCAATCATTAGTCTCAAAATGCTCTGGGAAATACTGACCAGGAACCCACTGAATACAAAATTAAGAAAGAACCCATCAATGTCATGAAATGAAGCAGATACGTACTACTGAACTTAAGAACCAAAGACCTTTTAGTAGAAATGTAAAAGCAGATATTTTCATAGGGCTACACAGTATATCTGCACCTGCATGTAAGAATATACGAAGAACCTACCCATAACAACGAAAGACATGAAGCAAACTAGATGTATCTGAACCTAAGGCACATGAAGCAAACTTGATGTATCTGAACCTAAGGCACAGAACACATGTGAATAGGATTTGGCTATTTAGGAGAAGAGCAGTGAACTCACCAGTCACCCCACCACGTCCAAGGGAACAGAGGAAGAGAGGAGAGGACTGAGGAGCAGCCGGCGGGATGGGGCGGGCTGGTGCCGGACTGCTGGCCGCCGGGTGACTGCCGTCCGCCGTCTAGTTTTTCTTGGTTTGTCAATTTCTTCTGGTTGGATCTGAGCCAAGTCACTGGTGCTTAGTTTTTTGTTCTATGCACATTATCTTCCCAGTGTAAAAATGCTAGCAGAGAAAATCTAATAATGATACTGCTACTACAAATTTGTCGTCCAAGCTAGTTGCTAGAAAGAATGGTCAATTTGATCCCAAATATTTCCATGTTCGTTGTGCTGCCCACATAGTCAATTTGGTTGTTAATGATGGTCTAGACGAAATAGAAGGTCTCATCAGTGACCTAAGGAATACAGTAAAATATTTCAAAAGGTCTCCAAGTCGCCTGTACAAATTTGTAGAGGTTTGCAATGAGTATGCTATTAAAGTTGGGAAATGTTTGTCTCTTGATGTTAAAACAAGGTGGAACTCAACATATAAAATGCTTGACACTTGCATTGAGTATAGGGCTGCATTTGGTTATTATGCTGAAATAGACCAAAACTATGCATGGAAACCTACAGAATCTGAATGGAACATATATGAGAAGATTAGACCAATTCTTGGAGAGATGGCTGGAGCAACTACTGCATTTTCAGGATCAGTGTACCCTACTGCTAATGTCTTCTACCCTTACATTTTGAAAGTCAAGCTTGCATTGTTAAAGGCAAAAAATTCTAGTGACACATATTTGAAGAAAATGGCTGCTGCAATGTTAGACAAATTTGATAAGTATTGGGAAGTCACGAACAATGTCATGGTTATTGCTACAATCCTTGACCCTAGGTTCAAAATGAGATATATTCAGTTCTATTTTAGTCAGCTTTATGACTCCTCAAGGTGTGAATAAGAGCTTGCAGATGTAAAAAAAGAGTTAGAAGAGCTATACAAGAAGCATGAGTTGGAGCAACGCCGGAAAATGGGTGGCACTAGCAGCTCAACCACTCAATCAGCCTCATCATCAAAGGAAACAATCAGCTCAGTAGCTTGTCTTGTTTCAAGTGAATTTCAGTCCTTTCTAGAGTCTAGGGCTTCAGAAAGTTCAAAGTCTGAGTTACTTATATACCTAGATGAAGCAAACCATCCTTTGCATGATAAGAATTTCAACTTACTCCACTATTGGAAGGTGAATGCTCTTAGATTTCCTGTTGTGTCTAGTATGGCAAAGAGGTTCTTAGCTGTCCCGGCCAGCAGCGTATCATCTGAGTCCACTTTCAGTTGTGGAGGTAGAATTCTTGATGACTATAGGAGTTCTTTGAAGCCAACGACAGTTCAAGCACTAGTTTGTGCATCTAGTTGGATACGAGGTTCTAAGAGTCCTCCTATTCTTCTGGTATGTGATGCTTAGACTATTTTTTAACTCCATTTTTTTCCAAAGTTTGTGTATGTAAATATGTAATGCTTAATTCTTTAACTGTTTTTACAGGGAGAAGATGGTGATGATGGTGACACTGAGAGTGTGGAGTTTCCCACCAGTGTGGTGGAAAGCAACTAGTAAGTCTATTTTACAATGTCCAGCAGTGTGGTACAAATCATAGTTGTTCTCACTTGATTGTTTGTTCACATACAGGTAGCAAGCTACAAGGGACAAGAGAAGTGAGAACTAGGGACCTGTTGGCTGCACCCCATGGATGCTTTTGATGTCAATTAGCATGCTGTCATCATGCTGCTGGTGCTGTAAGCCTGTACCAGGCTACCAGCATACTGCATACTAGTTGTTGCTCTTATATTTTGCTTCGTTCTTGAATTGTCGTTCTTGAATGATCGTTGTCAATTGTCATGGTGGGCTGTCTGGAGTGGACAATGGATGATGCTGCAAACTACTAAACTGGATGACAGTATGAGTATGAGTATGAGTATGATGGAGTCATGGTCGTGGTCATGGTGTGCTATCTGCAGTTCTGGACAACTCTAGTTCCTTCGTCGAATTGTTAAATTTAAAATTACTTTGTTTAGTTCAATATGAATGTGAATGTGATGCATTTGCTGCTCAATTGCTTCTATAAATTTATAATCACTCCTTATCTTGTGTTTTTATGATTTGGCTCGCGAGCCAAACGAGCTAGCTCGAGCTCGCTAACGAGCCGAGCCGAGCTAGTCTGCTGGCTCGTTAGTTAACGAGCCTTAACGAGCCGAGCTGTTAACGAGCCGAGCTGAAACGAGCCGAGCTGAAACGAGCCGAGCTGGCTCGATATCCAGGCCGAGCCAGCGGTGATAATGTATTTTCAGATACTAATTTAAATGAAGCACAATACATATAATTAATAGCAACAGTAATGAGATTACATCAATAACACAACCAATGCATTAAAATATACATCAAGTTCGAGCCATGAGTCTATACATCAAATCCCAAAAACAATCCAAGCTAACATAGAAATATACATGGCATGCGACTAGATTGCGAAATCATGTTTGACGTATTCTCTGAGTGTCCTTTTCTTCTTTGGCAAATCAATTGGAAGTTATTAACTATTTGTTCTCTTTTCGTTGCTATAAATCGAGTTGAATTTAGAAGCTAGGAATACATCAAGATCAGTTTGGTGCCTGTATGCAACCAGATTGAAAATTTTCCTTCTGGTGCCTGTATGCAACCAGATTGAATTTCTCCTTCTGGATTTGGATTCAGAATCAGATTTTGATTTATTTCATTGGAGATGATTCATGTGAATATGAGGCGATGGAACAAGATCCTGAAACGCTATGCCCCCTTGTCAGACTTGAATAGAGGAGGGAGAAGTGCTGGTGGATTCACTATTTTTCTTTAGCAATCGGACGGATCAATTTTTTATAACCATGGGCAAAGAAAATATTACATACTAACGGAGTTAGTTTAGACGGACCAAACATGGGTACCACTGGGATTTAAAAAAACTGGGTTGCTCATTAACATTAGATATAGATATAGATATAGATATAGATATAGATATACATACAGATACAGATATATAGATATTAAAGAGTGAAGTGATTCTTTCATCTGTTTTTTTACTTCCCCATAGTGTCCTCACACTTTCTGTGTCCCTTATGTGACCTGAACTTGAAATCCGTTCTCATACGAGTTGGTCAATCCACGTCCAGTGATGGTACGAGTCTGGTTATTCCAAAATTGTGTAAGGTTTGGTTGCGAGGGACAGACATATTTGCTAGTAATATTAACAAGCTAATAGATTCTTCCAACCATCCTTTTATATTCTCAACAATTCCCTCATGCCCATCTCAAAGGTCATAATATGGCTAGAGGGGGTGAATAGCCTATTAAAAACTCTACAATATCACTAGAGCAATTTGTTGGTACGCTAAATAGTGAGAAGCAATTTTGCTCTAGCTCTACAAGGGTTATAAGCCACCTACCCAACAATTCTAGTTGCTATAATCTCTAGGCACACAAGAGGCTAAGTCACTACTCACTAAGAGCTCTCAAGAAGGCTACACTAAAGAGCTCCACTAGGTGAAACTAGGCTAGCAAGCAAGCTCTCAAAACAAGCTACACTAAAGAGCTTGCTACACATCTAGTTTGCAAGAAAGTAAGGGAGTGAGTAGGGTGATTATACCACCAAGGAATTAACCAATCACAAGGTGAGAATACCAATTCAATCACCGGGACAAAAGCCAATCACAAGTTGACACACAATTTTTCTCTCGAGGTTCACGTGCTTGTCGGCATGCTAGTCCCCGTTGTGTCGACCAACACTTGGTGGTTTGGCGGCTAATAGGTATTTCACAAACCTAGCTCAACAAATGGGCGCTGCAAGAACCTACCCACAAGAGAGATAACTCAATGACATGAGCAATTTACTAGAGTGGCTTTTAGCACTTTGCTGGGGAATAAGCCCAAGAACCCCTCACAAATATATCCTTAATTGGGGGCAAACACAATCACTAAATCCCCTCACCAATGAACAAATCACCAACCATCTAGGTGACGGCAATCACCAAGAGTAACAAGAATCCACAATTGCAATCACCACCTAGTGCCACCAAAATATGCAATGTCAAAAGCACACACTAGAATTTCCCCCAAATCCTCTCATGAATGAGCACCAAGCTTAGAGAGGGAGAGGAAACGGAGATGCTCTTGAAGCTCACTAGATCAACACTTGGGGCTCTCAACTTCTCTCTTAGGATTAGCACCAAGCGTAGGAGAGAGAGGAGAGAGGGAGCTTTTCTTCTTCAATTTTGGATCTCAAGATTTTCAAGAATGGGGAATAATGGAGCGAGGAAGAAGGAGGGGAGGAGCCTGCCTTATGCTGTAGCCTGCCTCCCCCTCCCGACCATTGCTGCTGAACCTCCCATTCCTGCACTGGAATATCTAGGCAACAACCAAGAATTTCTTGGCCGACACCCCTCTCCAAATCGTTGGCCTCCCACACTGGAAATTCCTGTTCGGGCGGAATGAAATTTCTAGCTAATTACGCCAAACAAACAGAGCTCCTCTAACTAGAATAATTAGCACTATGAGCAAGATATTCTAGTTAGACTTCACAACATGCCCAAAACAAGTGATATCTCTTCACAAAAAGCACCAAACCAAATTTAGCACTTGAGATAGCTCTTCATAAGGAAAATTCCTAGGCTTTCTCACACATATGACCATGTCATTAAGCACAATGTATATCCAACTGAGACTCTTAAATAGTGGCACTAGATAACCATTGCAATTAAAGATTTCCCCTCTTTATAGTACGGTTATCTATCCTAAACCCGATCAGTCACTCTACTGTGTCTTGACTGGCAAAACAAAATGGTCTTAGGTTTATACCTTTGCCTTGAGCCCATTTTGTTTTTGTCTTGCTTCTTTTCCAAGTTGGAGCACTTGATCATCTCATTTGGCGATCACCACCACCATGACCATCATCTAGCTCCATCACTTGGTGCATACAACCTAGCTCAAATTCATCACTTAATGATAATGGTTAGTACACTTAGGTTTGATCACTTATCCAAAACCAAACTATGGCTTTCAATCTCCCCCTTTTTGGTAATTGATGACAACCTTTCACAAAGATATGAATTAAAATCATTTTGGATTTATGTTACTTGCCCAAACATTTTTATCATGTGTAAAGGATCTAGACAAGTTTCATAAACCCAAATTGGTAGTTGCTATAGTAGCGAGCCGTGTTGATTGCTTTGGCCCAAAATGAATGACTCACATTGTACTCACTCAACATTGATCTTGCCATATCAATCAAAGTTCTATTCTTCCTCTCAAGTAGGCCATTTGATTGTGGAGTGTACTTGGCTGAGAATTGATGCCTAATCCCAAACTCATCACACAAATCATCAACTCTTGTGTTCTTGAATTCACTTCCATTGTCACTTCTCACTTTCTTGATGGTTGTTTGAAACTCATTGTGAATTCTCTTGATAAATGTCTTGAAGGTTGCAAACATATCACTCTTGTCAACAAGAAAGAACACCCATGTATATCTAGTGAAATTATCCACAATCACAAATCCATATTTGTTTCCACCAATGCTAGTGTATGTGGTTGGTCCAAACAAGTCCATGTGCAACAACTCAAATGCCTTAGATGTACTCATAATGCTCTTCTTAAGATGTGTGTTACCAACTTGCTTTCTGGCTTGACATGCACTACAAAGCTTATCCTTCTCAAATATGACATTTTTCAAGCCTTTAACTAGTCATGCTTAACCAATTTATTCAATTGTTTCATTCCAACATGAACAAGCCTTCTATGTCATAACCAACCCATGCTAGACTTAGTGAGCAAACATGTTGACAATTGAGCTTCTCTAGCACTGAAATCAATCAAGTATAGATTCTCGTATCTAAATCCTTTCAATATCAAGTTAGAGCCATCTACACTTATGATCTTTACATCATCCATACCAAATATGCACTTGAAACCAAGGTCACACAATTGAGCTACCAAAAAAAGGTTGAAGTTCAAGCTCTCATCTACTAGTAGCACATTAGAAATGCTCAAGTCATTGGATATTGCAATCTTACCAATACCTTTGCCATTGTCACCAAATGTGATACTATTAACCCCATAGCTTTCATTTATGTTGATTGAATTATGCATTATTGAATCACTAGCCATGTGTTATGTGCACCCACCATCAAGCACCCAATGCCTTCCTCCAGCTTTATAATTGACCTACAAAAGAAGATCAATTCTTTTTAGGTACCCAAACTTGCTTGAGTCCTTGAAGGTTAGTTACTAAGGTCTTTGGTACCCAAATGGCTTTCTTCTTTTAGCCACAATTGGTGTACCAATGAACTTAGCCTTCACACCATTTGCACCCTTAACAAGCATGTAACAAGAATCAAATATAATTGAGGATACATTAGGTAGCTTGTTCTTATTAATCTTGCAATATTGCTCTATATGCCCAACTTGCTTGCATCTATTGCAAAACCAACCATTGCCCTTCACAAAACTAATTTTGGAAGTGACAAAGGCCGCCTTTCCTTTCTTGGGGTATAGCCTAATCTCCCTTTGTTGAGAGGAAACCTTTGGCTACCGAAGCACTTTAGCAAGCGGGCATCTCATTTTTTCTTGAGGGTCTCACCTTCTTCTTGAGGGTCTCATTTTTTACCATTAGTGAGGTATCAAAGTGAAACCATCACTCAAAGGTGAAGTGGAAGTAGTAGTGCTACAAGAGGGGATAGTGGGAGCAACAACAATGGGCTTATAAAAAGATTCATCAAGAATATCACATGTTAGTCCCACATCACATGACACAGTCACTTGCTCCTTCTTGGCTTCCTCCTTCTTACTTGCTCGAGGAGAGAGGAGTGGGCTTTTCAAGCTTAGAGTGAACTTTGCCAAGCTTCTCATGGTCTTCCCTTAGACTCTCATGAGAAGCATTGAGCTCATCAAAGGATTGCTCAAGAGATTTGATCTTCTTGCGCAATTCTTTGCACTCCTTTCTCTTCATCTCAAAGCAAGTGTGTACTTGCTCACACATGTCCAAGAGCTCCTCCTTGGTGTACTCATCATCATCATCACTCCTACAATCATCACTTTCACAATCATCATCACTCACATCATATTTTACCTTGGTGGGCTTTGTCATACGGCAAGTCGATGGAGTGTCAAAGATGAAAGGCTTGTTGTTGATGGCGATTATTGATGGTAGTTATCGTTCATCATAAACCGTCAATTTAACTTGAAGAAATGCTTGAAATGGATCACTAATAGAAACTTAGGGGTTTAAACTGATAATTTTCATGAGTTTTGGTAAATTTGTATTTTCAGCAGGGTTATTCCAGAAAACATAAAAGAAGGATCAAAACATGAAAAAGAAACAAACTTAACCGCGACCAAAACTACTCCAGAAGGTTCTAGAGGACACTAGAAGACACCATGCCGCGGTGGACACTGAGGGACTACCAAGTGAGGCCAACCGGCCCCACCATGGTGCTGCCTGGTTCATCGCGGTGGCCCCTGCCTATCAGCTTCCAGAAGCTTCCTCCACTGCCTCCCAGGGTTGCATCTATGCCGTCCTTCAAGTCGGTTTGATCCAATGGCTCATGTTGCACTCCCAGGGCTATATAACCAGGCCCTGACCCCCTAAGAGACATCTACATCTGCCATAAGTCAAGATTAGACCAGAAATTAGGGTTTCTAGAGATTAGAGAGATAGCACTAGTTCTCCAAGTTATTAGTATAGGCTTCCCAGTAAGGTTTAAGTAGAGTTTGAGCTACTGCATAGAATTCTAAATCTGTAATCTGGAGACTGGTAATAGCCATTGTATCTCTTCATTTATGACTTTGTGCTACTTCAATATTATGTTGCTATTTATTATGTTCATAGTTTGCTCTAGTTTATTGCTTGATATAGTTATGATTGATGATGAATATATGCATATGTTCATAGAGCGCTTAATTCAGTACTCGAGTGAGTTAAGTGCTCGACACTATATAAGCGTGGTGCTTAGATATTATTTGCCTACGGATGCACTCTATATGCCAGGCCATGTGAGAGATCACGGATGTGACACTCCTGTTGAGTCCTTTGTAGTGCACTCCCCATGTATAAAACAAGTGAACCTTGGTTACGAAGGAAGGGAAAGCTCTGTTCTCGAACTTCCCTAAGTAATGTTCCTTATGCATAGATCCAAAGTTTGTTATACTATAGATGAGAGTATATATGCTTGAGTGTACAAAAGACTTAGTCATTAGGAATGACATAGGAATCTTTTGCTCTTACCGAATCTCGAGCTTAGTCATACTACAATTGTGAGTCTCTGTTTCTATCTCTAGAATACCTTTGTTACCCTTTATTTATCATTTATTTATCACTTGACTTACTGCTGCTAAAGCATAAGAGTGGTTTGGATCATAAGTATTTATATTGGCCAATGTCTCAATGTCCACTCAACCCCATAGCTCTTTCTTGTGGATTAAATATAAATAACGATACTCGGTATACTCCTGGGTGAGATGCTACAATGATAATTTATCTATGCGCTTGTAACTTTAATATTATTTTCTCAGAGTTTATAAGTGGCATTCATAATTTACCAACTGAGTATTTTTGGCATTGTGCTAGGGATGACAACTTAGTAAGAGTGATGCTAAGAAATACCAACAAGCATTTCTAGCGCCATTGCCGGGGAAGAGCAATATGGCATAAGAGAATTAACAAATAAATACTTATTGATAAAACCATAACCTTTGCTTTAGCGGGCTTACCCTTGTCTGTTTTTGTTCATATCTTATACAGGGTAAGTGCAAATTTGGTTGTGATCCAACAATTTTCATCAATCAGAATCAACCAATCAAGACGAAGCGCAACACCAATTTTTGAAGCTATGGCTGACAAGACTCTGCGTCAGTTCTCTGCTCCAAGCACGGAGAACATTCGCACTAGACCAACACTCAACACTGACAATCTTGAGTTTGAGATCAAAGCAAGCCTCATCAACATGGTGCAAGCTACTGAAAGCCCAAGTTTGGTTTTGGTAATTAATGACACCAAGTTGCTAATGCCATGTGTTAAGTGTTTTGAGTTAGGCATAAGCAACACATGTGATGAAGGTGTAAATGGCATGGAGAGATGGCCACAAGACCACATGATTTGGTGCATGAAATGATGAGCAAGATCATGGTGGAGACGCACATAATATGATGGACATGATGATCAAGTGGAAGAGAATGATCTAAGAGCGCAAGGCAAAGGTATAACTATAGGGTTTTCCTTTTGCCGGTCTAAGTTGAGTAGAGAAGTGATTGACCGGGTTTAGGATACATAGCCGACTATCAAGAGGGGAAATCACGGTTAGCTCGGGAATCAAGTGCCACTAGATCAATGTCTTGAGCATATGCATTTAGGATCTAGTAAAGAGCTAACATAACGCCTTGGAAAATATTTGTGAAAATGCTAACACACATGCACATGGTGGTGTACACTTGGTGGTGTTAGCACATTTGCAAAGGCGGTGGTGTTTGATCGGTAGTAAGGGGTTTGGGGTTCGCTCTCCCTCCCGCCGAGCGTGCGAGCGCGGGATTCAGGCGTTTTCGAGGAAATGAAATGCCTATTTTCTATTGCGCCGGAAGTCGGAAAAGAAACGGAGGCGAACGGCGGTCACTGTGATGACCGGACGCTGCACCGGACGCGGTCTCAGTTCGACCGGACGCGTCCGGTCAGTTCATCACAGTGCTGCCCGCTAGGGTTTGTGACCGGACGCGGGTCTGGCCTGACCAGCGCGTCCGGTCAGTTCAACTGGGCGTAAAAGACAAGCGCGCGACCAGCGCGTCCGGTGCCTCATGGAACCAGAGCGTCCGGTCAAGTGTCCAGAGAAGCAGAGCGCAGCGGAAGTGACGATCGGACGCGCGGCGCGTCCGGTCACGTGCGACCGGACGCGTCCAGTCGCAGCGGGAGCTTACTGGAACGCGACCGGACGCTGGCACTGTCGCGTCCGGTCATTCGCAGGAGCGCGTCCGGTCAGGGCAACGGCTAGTTCTGACGCGCACTGTTTACATTTGTCGTGTAGTGACCGGACGCGTCCGGTCACCCTGACCGGAGCGTCCGGTCAACACGAGTTTCGCTGCGTCGTTTGTAACGGCTAGCTGCGTACCCCTTCGTTATAAATAGAGGATGTCCGGGGTTTGAGGGTAACTCTTGCACATTTTGAGACCTAGAGACATCCTTTGAGCTAGAGAACAACCCCTCCACTCATCTCTTTGCAAAGTTGCACATCTTGAGTGAGATTGAGTGAGATTCAAGTGCATTGCTTGAGAGTTGCATTCTAGAGGCACTTGATCTTAGAGTTGCTGTGGATTTCTTGTTACTCTTCCGTGTTTCCCGACACGGTAGACGGCTTGGAGCAGCGGAGGTGATTGAGCTCGCAATTGGAGATTGTTGGAGCCCTCACCAAGTATTGTAAGGGGTTCTTGATCCTTCCCCGTGGGAGTTCGCAAATTGGATACTCTAGTGGAGCTCGTGGCTTGGAGGATCCCCATCTTGTGTGCGGTTGTGCGGTGCCCGCCGAGGGCTCGACTCTTGATAGTTGATTAGCTCACGAACCGACAAGTGGGTGTATCGCCACAACGAGGAGTAGCTTGCCGGGAAGCAAGTGAACCTCGGGATAAATTCTTGTGTCATTCTCTTCCCGAGGATTTCTCTTGTGTGATTGATTGATTGGTACTTCTCATCTCTACACGGCGGTATAATCACTCGAAGCTCTTCTCTAGTATTACATCTTGTATCTAGCTTGTTGTTGTTGTGTTTAGTGGATAGCCTTGTACTAGACTTGTGCAGGTGGCTTGCTTACTTAGTTAGAGCTAGTGCATTTTGCTCCGCCACCTTTTGTACTAACTTGTGGTTAAGTAATTCGTGTAGAAGTTTTAATTAGGCTATTCACCCCCCATCTAGCCTATTTGGACCTTACAAGTGGTATCGAAGCCGAGGCACCGTTTATTTGAGGCTTAACAACCTACGGTGAAGAAGAAATGGCTCAATTAAGTTTGCACATCAACAACACCAAGAAGGCACCTCACTTTGATGGGACAAATTATGCATATTGGAAGGTTAAGATGACCGCACACCTCAAGTCAATCAATAGAGAAGTGTGGAAGGTCACCGAAACAAAATTTGAAGTTGCTAATCCGGAAGCACCTACACCGGTGGAGGAGAAGAAGCTCCAATGCAATGACATTGCCATTAGTGCTCTTCATGAGGCATTAGATGACAAGACATTTGAGCAAGTGAAGAACATAGAAGTTGCACATAATGCTTGGGCCAAGCTAGAAGAAACATTTGAGGGCACCGAAGGCACAAAGACCGCTAAAGCATATATCTTGCAAGAAAAATTTTCAAGCTTCAAGATGCAAGATGATGAGAGTGTACCGGAGATGTTTCATAGATTGCAAGTCATTATCAATGAGCTCAAGGCACTTGGTGAGGAAGTCAAGGACAACCAATTCTCTATGAAGTTCTTGAGAAGCTTGCCCAAGAGGTTTGATACATTGATCACCGTGCTAGTGAGGACTACATTGAAGGATTCAACTCCTCAACAAGTATTCCAAGAAGTAATGACCGATGATTCATATAGAGAAGATGATGAGAAGGATGAGTTGGTCAAGAAGAAGAAGAAGGAAAATGAGAAGAAGGATGATGAGAAGAAGAGGAGTGTGGCATTCAAAGCCACCACATCCAAGGGCAAATCCAAGATTGAATCATCAAGTGATGAAGACTCAAGCTCTTGTGATAGTGATGACATTGATGAGAAGATGGCTCTCTTTGTCAAGCAATTTGGCAAGTTCATGAAGAAAAAAGGCTTTCGTGCAAGAAGAAGAAAGAACTCATCCAAGAAGAATGAGCATACCATGAGATGCTTTAGATGCCATAGCAAGGACCATCTTATTGCAAAGTGTCCTTATGATAGTGATGATGAAGATGCTATCAAGAAGGAAAGAAAGAAGCAAAAGAAGAAGCAAGAAAAGAAGGAGAGCTCTCATAAGAAGAAGAATGATTCTCATGTTGCTACATGGGATAGTGATGATTCCTCAAGTGACGATGAGGATGACAACAAGAGCAAGAAGAAATGACATGCTAGCATTGCCATCCAAGAGAAGGTCTCCCTCTTCGACACTCCATCGTGCTTCATGGCTAAGGCCGCTAAGGTATCATCCGATGATGAGAGTGATCATGATAATGCTAGTGATAGTGATAGTGATGAAGAAGAATTCACTAAAGATGAACTAATCACTATGCTAGAAGATTGCACTCAACATTTTAAAGAATCTAGAAAGGAGTGCAAGAGCTTGCTTAAGGATAAGAAAAACCTTATGCAAGAACTTGATGAGCTTAGGGCATCTTATGAGAGTCTAAAGGTAGACCATAAGAAGCTTCAAAAGTCTCACACTAAGCTTGAAGAAGCTCATTCCTCTCTAGTTGAAAAATGTGAAAACATGCCAACTAATGTTGAGAAAGCTAAAACTTGCAACATAGGCATATCTTGTGATATAATTGATGAATCTTATCATAAGCCTATTGTTGTTGCTCCCACTAACCCTTCATATAGCTCATCTACATCATCCTCATCTAGTAGTGACGGTTTCACTTGTGACTCCACACTAATAGTTGAGAATGAAAATCTCAAGAAGGAGGTAAAAGAGCTCAATCACACCTTAGCCAAGGCTTATGGTGGTGAGGACCGCTTGCTTATGTGCTTGGGTAGCCAAAGAGCTTCTCTCTACAAAGAGGGATTGGGCTATAACCCCAAGAAAGGCAAGACCGCTTTTGCTCCTCACAAGACTCGTTTTGTGAAGAACAATGGTAGCTATTGCAAAAGTTGCAAGCAAGTTGGTCACATAGAGCAACATTGCATGAACAAGAAATCTAATGCTAATGTATCCTCAATTAAGTTTGATTCTTTCTATATACTTACCAAGGGTACAAATGGTGTTCATGCTAAGTTCATTGGTGCACCATGGATGGGCTCAAAGAAGAAAGCCATTTGGGTACCAAAGAGCTTGGTCACTAACCTTGGAGGACCCAAACAAGTTTGGGTACCTAAAAGGAATTAATCTTATCTTGTAGGTCAATTACAAAGCCGGAGGAAGGCATTGGGTGCTTGATAGTGGGTGCACTCAACATATGACCGGGGATTCTTGTATGTTCAAATCAATTGATACAAGTCAAAATGGAGGTTTTGATGCTATCACTTTTGGCAACAACAAGAAAGGCAAGGTCAAGGGGCTTGGTAAAATTGCTATCTCAAATGATATGAGCATATCTAATGTGTTGCTAGTTGAGAGCTTGGATTTCAATCTTTTATCGGTGGCACAACTTTGTGATCTTGGCTTCAAGTGCATATTTGGTAGTGATGATGTTGAAGTCATAAGTGTTGATGGATCAAATTTGATATTCAAAGGATTTAGACATGGTAGTTTATACTTGGTTGACTTCAATGATAGTGAGACACAATTGACATCATGCTTGCTTAGCAAATCTAGTATGGGATGGTTGTGGCATAGAAGGCTTGGTCATGTTGGAATGAAACAATTGAACAAACTTTTGAGGCATGACTTAGTTAGAGGCTTGAAGGATGTCACCTTTGAGAAGGATAAACCTTGTAGTGCTTGTCAAGCCGGCAAACAAGTTGGAAATACACATCCTAGTAAGAGTGAAATGAGTACATCAAAGGCATTTGAGCTATTGCACATGGACTTGTTTGGGCCAACTACATATACTAGCATTGGTGGCAACAAGTATGGTTTTGTGATTGTTGATGACTACACTAGATACACTTGGGTGTTCTTTCTCTATGACAAAAGTGATGTTTATGATCTATTCAAGTCTTTTGTCAAGAGAGTGCAAAATGAGTTTGAGACAACTATCAAGAAGATTAGAAATGACAATGGTAGTGAGTTCAAGAACACAAAAATTGAGGAATTGTGTGATGATCTCGGTATTGGACATCAATTCTCTCCAACATACACTCCTCAATCCAATGGTGTAGTTGAAAGGAAGAATAGAACCTTGATTGACATGGCTAGATCAATGCTTAGTGAATACAATGTGAGTCATTCATTTTGGAGTGAAGCTATCAACACGGCTTGCTATTATAGCAACCGTCTCTATTGCCATGGGAAGCTTGGAAAGACACCATATGAGCTATTGAATGGAAGAAAGCCCAACATTGCATACTTTAGAGTGTTTGGTTGCAAATGCCATATTCTCAAGAAAGGCACCAGATTGAGCAAGTTTGAAAAGAAATGTGATGAAGGGTTCTTACTTGGCTATTCTACCACAAGCAAAGCATATAGAGTTTGGAATCACACAAATGGCACATTGGAAGAAGTTCATGATGTTGAGTTTGATGAAACCCAAGGGTCTCAAAATGAAGCTCAAAACCTTGATGATGTGAGAGGAGATCAATTGTCAAATGCAATGAAGAACATGGACATTGGTGATGTTAGGCCAAGGCAAGTTGATGATGATGATATTCATGTGATCAACCAAAGTGTGCAAATTGATACAAATCAAGCAAGCTCTAGTGGTTCTCTTGATGAAGTGCAAGATCAAGGTCAAGCTAGTGGAAGCAATCAACTCCCAATACTCCAACCTACTAGTATTGCAAGAGATCATCCATTGGATCAAATCATTGGTGGAATTCAAAGTGGTGTTCAAACTAGATCAACGCTAGCATCCTTTTGTGAGCATTACTCATTTGTGTCACTTGAAGAACCTAAGAAAATAGAAGATGCTTTAAAGGATTCCGATTGGGTAAATGCAATGCATGAAGAACTAAATAACTTTGCTAGAAATCAAGTTTGGGAACTTGTTGAGAGGCCAAAGAACTACAATGTGATTGGTACTAAGTGGGTCTTTAGAAACAAGCAAGATCAAGATGGCATGGTTGTGAGGAACAAAGCAAGATTAGTAGCACAAGGATACACTCAAGTTGAGGGTCTTGACTTTGGAGAAACATATGCACCGGTTGCAAGATTGGAAGCAATTAGAATCTTATTAGCATATGCTTGTGCACACAACATCAAGCTCTATCAAATGGATGTCAAAAGTGCATTTCTCAATGGCTACATCAATGAGGAAGTTTATGTTGAGCAACCTCCCGGTTTTGAAAATGATAAGAAGCCCGACCATGTTTTCAAGCTAAAGAAGGCATTGTATGGTTTGAAGCAAGCACCTAGAGCATGGTATGAGAGATTGAGGGACTTTCTTCTCTCTAAAGGGTTCAAGATGGGAAAGGTTGACACCACTCTCTTCACCAAGAAGCTTGGAAATGACTTGTTTGTGTTGCAAATCTATGTGGATGATATCATTTTTGGATCAACAAATCAAGACTTTTGTGAAGAGTTTGGAAAAATGATGGCAAAAGAGTTTGAGATGTCTATGATTGGAGAGCTTAGTTATTTTCTTGGACTTCAAATCAAGCAATTAAAGAATGGCACTTTTATAAGTCAAGGCAAGTACATCAAGGACATGATCAAGAAGTTTGGATTGCTAGATGCTAAGCCAATGAGTACACCAATGGGCACAAATGATCAATTGGGTGTTGATGCTAGTGGTAACATGGTAGATCAAAAGCAATATCGGTCCATGATTGGAAGTTTGCTCTATGTCACCGCTTCTAGGCCGGATGTGATGTTTAGTGTGTGCAAGTGTGCAAGATATCAAGCTTCACCTAGAGAAAGTCACTTGAAAGCAACCAAGAGGATATTGAGATATCTTAAGGGCACTCATGATGTTGGATTATGGTTTCCAAAGGGGTCTAATTTTGAGTTGATTGGATATTCGGACTCCGACTATGGTGGATGCAAGATTGATAGAATGAGCACAAGTGGCACTTGTCAATTGCTTGGAAGGTCTCTTGTTTCATGGTCATCAAAGAAACAAAATAGTTTTGCACTATCTACCGCCGAGGCCGAATACATTAGTGCCGGTAGTTGTTGTGCACAATTGCTTTGGATGAAGGCCACTTTGAATGACTTTGGAATAAAATTCAAGAATGTTCCGTTGTTTTGTGACAATGAAAGTGCAATCAAGATGACACAAAATCCGGTTCAACATTCAAGAACGAAGCACATTGACATAAGGCATCACTTCATAAGAGACCATCAACAAAAGGGTGATATTAGCATTAAAAGCATTGGCACCGAAGATCAACTAGCCGACATATTCACAAAGCCACTTGATGAGAAGAGATTTTACAAGTTGAAGAATGAATTGAACATACTTGACTTCTCCAACTTGAAATGAGTGCAACCCCATATTCTTAAAATGACATGCCTCTCCTCCGACATAGCAAGGTAAAGTTGTTTGGCATATCATTCATACTTTGTTAAGGACATGTTTAGAACATATAGACATATTTGCATGACAAATAGGCTCATTCATGAAAAACAAATGATTTTGATGTATATATGGTACCACTATTGCTTCTATGTTTGATTGATCTAGTGGTAGCATATGACATGTTTGTGGGCTTGCAAACCTAGTGTTGAATCTAGAAAATGAGCTCATGATGTGTAATTCAACATGGTCAAGATAACCCTTATACTTTATGAGGTGTGAAGAAGCTTGTCCTTGGATCAAACCGAATTACATATTCTAGGCAAGTGATCTAGATTGAACCATAATTTGGACTCCCTCATATTGATTGACTTATCTCTCACTAAAATTGGCACCTTTTTGGTGATTGTTGACAAAGGGGGAGAGAAAAGTCACAAAGATAGAAAAGTCACAAAGATAAAAAGTTAAGTTACTAAGGGAGAGAAAGTTACTAAGAGGGAGAGAAAGCATAAGAGAATGACTTTGGAAAGGGATCAATTAAAATTGAGCACGTAAGTAGGGGGAGCAAGCTCATGAATGTTTTGTTGCATTTGTATGTGCATTAACATAATGTTTTGTTGCATTGTAAAGATTAAATTCATATTCATGTTTGTATGGTGTATGCTAGAAATAGAACTTGAATGATGATTTGTTGAGAGTAGCTTTATAAGTGGTATCTAGACACCCTTTGTTTTTAATGTTGATCTCACGGGGTACTTTAGTGTTTGTGATCTTTACAAGTGATGAATTACAAGTGGTGTCTAGCTACATTGATGCTAAGGATGGTATATAAAGGCAACTCCGATTGGTATCACGCTTCAAAGGTCCATTCTATATACCTTAGCATCAATTTGATAGTAGTAACTCTCCCAAAATTCAAATCCATACATATGTGCAAAATTGAACCAAACTCATGGAAGCACATATGTAGGGGGAGCTAATACTATCGAAATTGAAAATTGATTTCATTTCATATCTTTGTGATGGTTGTCATCAATTACCAAAAAGGGGGAGATTGAAAGCCCAAGTTTGGTTTTGGTAATTAATGACACCAAGTTGCTAATGCCATGTGTTAAGTGTTTTGAGTTAGGCATAAGCAACACATGTGATGAAGGTGTAAATGGCATGGAGAGATGGCCACAAGACCACATGATTTGGTGCATGAAATGATGAGCAAGATCATGGTGGAGACGCACATAATATGATGGACATGATGATCAAGTAGAAGAGAATGATCTAAGAGCGCAAGGCAAAGGTATAACTATAGGGTTTTCCTTTTGCCGGTCTAAGTTGAGTAGAGAAGTGATTGACCGGGTTTAGGATACATAGCCGACTATCAAGAGGGGAAATCACGGTTAGCTCGGGAATCAAGTGCCACTAGATCAATGTCTTGAGCATATGCATTTAGGATCTAGTAAAGAGCTAACATAACGCCTTGGAAAATATTTGTGAAAATGCTAACACACATGCACATGGTGGTGTACACTTGGTGGTGTTAGCACATTTGCAAAGGCGGTGGTGTTTGATCGGTAGTAAGGGGTTTGGGGTTCGCTCTCCCTCCCGCCGAGCGTGCGAGCGCGGGATTCAGGCGTTTTCGAGGAAATGAAATGCCTATTTTCTATTGCGCCGGAAGTCGGAAAAGAAACGGAGGCGAACGGCGGTCACTGTGATGACCGGACGCTGCACCGGACGCGGTCTCGGTTCGACCGGACGCGTCCGGTCAGTTCATCACAGTGCTGCCCGCTAGGGTTTGTGACCGGACGCGGGTCTGGCCTGACCAGCGCGTCCGGTCAGTTCAACTGGGCGTAAAAGACAAGCGCGCGACCAGCGCGTCCGGTGCCTCATGGAACCAGAGCGTCCGGTCAAGTGTCCAGAGAAGCAGAGCGCAGCGGAAGTGACGATCGGACGCGCGGCGCGTCCGGTCACGTGCGACCGGACGCGTCCAGTCGCAGCGGGAGCTTACTGGAACGCGACCGGACGCTGGCACTGTCGCGTCCGGTCATTCGCAGGAGCGCGTCCGGTCAGGGCAACGGCTAGTTCTGACGCGCACTGTTTACGTTTGTCGTGTAGTGACCGGACGCGTCCGGTCACCCTGACCGGAGCGTCCGGTCAACACGAGTTTCGCTGCGTCGTTTGTAACGGCTAGCTGCGTACCCCTTCGTTATAAATAGAGGATGTCCGGGGTTTGAGGGTAACTCTTGCACATTTTGAGACCTAGAGACATCCTTTGAGCTAGAGAACAACCCCTCCACTCATCTCTTTGCAAAGTTGCACATCTTGAGTGAGATTGAGTGAGATTCAAGTGCATTGCTTGAGAGTTGCATTCTAGAGGCACTTGATCTTCGAGTTGCTGCGGATTTCTTGTTACTCTTCCGTGTTTCCCGACACGGTAGACGGCTTGGAGCAGCGGAGGTGATTGAGCTCGCAATTGGAGATTGTTGGAGCCCTCACCAAGTATTGTAAGGGGTTCTTGATCCTTCCCCGTGGGAGTTCGCAAATTGGATACTCTAGTGGAGCTCGTGGCTTGGAGGATCCCCATCTTGTGTGCGGTTGTGCGGTGCCCGCCGAGGGCTCGACTCTTGATAGTCGATTAGCTCGCGAACCGACAAGTGGGTGTATCGCCACAACGAGGAGTAGCTTGCCGGGAAGCAAGTGAACCTCGGGATAAATTCTTGTGTCATTCTCTTCCCGAGGATTTCTCTTGTGTGATTGATTGATTGGTACTTCTCATCTCTACACGGCGGTATAATCACTCGAAGCTCTTCTCTAGTATTACATCTTGATCTAGCTTGTTGTTGTTGTGTTTAGTGGATAGCCTTGTACTAGACTTGTGCAGGTGGCTTGCTTACTTAGTTAGAGCTAGTGCATTTTGCTCCGCCACCTTTTGTACTAACTTGTGGTTAAGGCTGGACGAAAAACTCGAAACTCGCTAGCTCGCTCGACTCGCTCGTTAATGGCTCGGCTCGAGCTCGACTCGTTTTATAATGAGCCAGCTCGTTTTATAATGAGCCAGCTCGTTTTATAACGAGCCAGCTCGAGCCAGCTCGCGAGCTGCTCGCGAGCCGTAACGAGCCAGTGGAAATCAGATCACAGGAACATACATGGGCCCTTTTGTCGCTTGGCCCATTGGCCCAATAAGGCAAACCCTAGCCTCCAACTCCTCCCACGCTCCTAAGCCTTCCCCAGCCGGCCAGCCGCCACAAACACATACGCACGCACTGGCAGTCTGGCACAGACCGCACTAAGGCTCGGTCACCCATTCGGCCATTCCCTTCCCCTCCCGTCGCTCCTGAGGTGCTGCACCCGCACGGCGCACGGCGGCGTGGAGGCGGAGCACGCAGCCTGTCCACCTCCTCCAGTCCACGCACAGCAGTCCATCTCGCCGCCGGCATCTCCTCCCCTTTGCCCTTCCCATCTCGAGCTGGTCATGGAGGATGAGGAAGAGGTTGCAGGGGTGCTTTCTCCGGTGGCGGCAAGTCTTGAATCGAGGAGCAAACGCAAGAATGTTCCATCCTCATCAGGCATTCGCGGCGGGCGCGGTCGAGGTCGAGGATCTGCAGCTGCGAAATCCACTACTCCATCAGCCTCCATAGATGTCGACACGGACACGGTATATACGATGCATCCCTCCAAATCCAAGTGCTTATTTATACTTTTTTTTCTTGATGCTTTGATCTCATCAGTACGAATTAGGATGTGCCGTTGTGGCCTATAGCCCTAGAATGTGTGTGGTTCGGATGCACGGTAGGTGCTGTACCCCCAAAATTTCTGCAAAAAATATTAAATAGATATGACTGATATTTTCAGTTGCATATTGGATACTTTTATGATGGTCAATACCATATGCAACATTGTCTGCTTGCTTACCACTCTTCGACAATTCCTTTTTGGACCATTTGTTGTAGTTTAGCATGAACTAGAAACTGTCAAACAGCATTCAATTTCATTTTCATTGTCTGAACTGAAATTAAATTTTCACAGAGTGAAATATTCTTTATTGTTGACGACAAATTAGGAAATCAATGCAACTTGAGGTAATGTCTACTGTCGAGCATGACTTTCACTGTGCTGAATATATGGAATTGCAATCATTAGTCTCAAAATGCTCTGGGAAATACTGACCAGGAACCCACTGAATACAAAATTAAGAAAGAACCCATCAATGTCATGAAATGAAGCAGATACGTACTACTGAACTTAAGAACCAAAGACCTTTTAGTAGAAATGTAAAAGCAGATATTTTCATAGGGCTACACAGTATATCTGCACCTGCATGTAAGAATATACGAAGAACCTACCCATAACAACGAAAGACATGAAGCAAACTAGATGTATCTGAACCTAAGGCACATGAAGCAAACTTGATGTATCTGAACCTAAGGCACAGAACACATGTGAATAGGATTTGGCTATTTAGGAGAAGAGCAGTGAACTCACCAGTCACCCCACCACGTCCAGGGGAACAGAGGAAGAGAGGAGAGGACTGAGGAGCAGCCGGCGGGATGGGGCGGGCTGGTGCCGGACTGCTGGCCGCCGGGTGACTGCCGTCCGCCGTCTAGTTTTTCTTGGTTTGTCAATTTCTTCTGGTTGGATCTGAGCCAAGTCACTGGTGCTTAGTTTTTTGTTCTATGCACATTATCTTCCCAGTGTAAAAATGCTAGCAGAGAAAATCTAATAATGATACTGCTACTACAAATTTGTCGTCCAAGCTAGTTGCTAGAAAGAATGGTCAATTTGATCCCAAATATTTCCATGTTCGTTGTGCTGCCCACATAGTCAATTTGGTTGTTAATGATGGTCTAGACGAAATAGAAGGTCTCATCAGTGACCTAAGGAATACAGTAAAATATTTCAAAAGGTCTCCAAGTCGCCTGTACAAATTTGTAGAGGTTTGCAATGAGTATGCTATTAAAGTTGGGAAATGTTTGTCTCTTGATGTTAAAACAAGGTGGAACTCAACATATAAAATGCTTGACACTTGCATTGAGTATAGGGCTGCATTTGGTTATTATGCTGAAATAGACCAAAACTATGCATGGAAACCTACAGAATCTGAATGGAACATATATGAGAAGATTAGACCAATTCTTGGAGAGATGGCTGGAGCAACTACTGCATTTTCAGGATCAGTGTACCCTACTGCTAATGTCTTCTACCCTTACATTTTGAAAGTCAAGCTTGCATTGTTAAAGGCAAAAAATTCTAGTGACACATATTTGAAGAAAATGGCTGCTGCAATGTTAGACAAATTTGATAAGTATTGGGAAGTCACGAACAATGTCATGGTTATTGCTACAATCCTTGACCCTAGGTTCAAAATGAGATATATTCAGTTCTATTTTAGTCAGCTTTATGACTCCTCAAGGTGTGAATAAGAGCTTGCAGATGTAAAAAAAGAGTTAGAAGAGCTATACAAGAAGCATGAGTTGGAGCAACGCCGGAAAATGGGTGGCACTAGCAGCTCAACCACTCAATCAGCCTCATCATCAAAGGAAACAATCAGCTCAGTAGCTTGTCTTGTTTCAAGTGAATTTCAGTCCTTTCTAGAGTCTAGGGCTTCAGAAAGTTCAAAGTCTGAGTTACTTATATACCTAGATGAAGCAAACCATCCTTTGCATGATAAGAATTTCAACTTACTCCACTATTGGAAGGTGAATGCTCTTAGATTTCCTGTTGTGTCTAGTATGGCAAAGAGGTTCTTAGCTGTCCCGGCCAGCAGCGTATCATCTGAGTCCACTTTCAGTTGTGGAGGTAGAATTCTTGATGACTATAGGAGTTCTTTGAAGCCAACGACAGTTCAAGCACTAGTTTGTGCATCTAGTTGGATACGAGGTTCTAAGAGTCCTCCTATTCTTCTGGTATGTGATGCTTAGACTATTTTTTAACTCCATTTTTTTCCAAAGTTTGTGTATGTAAATATGTAATGCTTAATTCTTTAACTGTTTTTACAGGGAGAAGATGGTGATGATGGTGACACTGAGAGTGTGGAGTTTCCCACCAGTGTGGTGGAAAGCAACTAGTAAGTCTATTTTACAATGTCCAGCAGTGTGGTACAAATCATAGTTGTTCTCACTTGATTGTTTGTTCACATACAGGTAGCAAGCTACAAGGGACAAGAGAAGTGAGAACTAGGGACCTGTTGGCTGCACCCCATGGATGCTTTTGATGTCAATTAGCATGCTGTCATCATGCTGCTGGTGCTGTAAGCCTGTACCAGGCTACCAGCATACTGCATACTAGTTGTTGCTCTTATATTTTGCTTCGTTCTTGAATTGTCGTTCTTGAATGATCGTTGTCAATTGTCATGGTGGGCTGTCTGGAGTGGACAATGGATGATGCTGCAAACTACTAAACTGGATGACAGTATGAGTATGAGTATGAGTATGATGGAGTCATGGTCGTGGTCATGGTGTGCTATCTGCAGTTCTGGACAACTCTAGTTCCTTCGTCGAATTGTTAAATTTAAAATTACTTTGTTTAGTTCAATATGAATGTGAATGTGATGCATTTGCTGCTCAATTGCTTCTATAAATTTATAATCACTCCTTATCTTGTGTTTTTATGATTTGGCTCGCGAGCCAAACGAGCTAGCTCGAGCTCGCTAACGAGCCGAGCCGAGCTAGTCTGCTGGCTCGTTAGTTAACGAGCCTTAACGAGCCGAGCTGTTAACGAGCCGAGCTGAAACGAGCCGAGCTGAAACGAGCCGAGCTGGCTCGATATCCAGGCCGACTTGTGGTTAAGTAATTCTTGTAGAAGTTTTAATTAGGCTATTCACCCCCCTCTAGCCTATTTGGACCTTACAGCTACCCTATTCAGTGGAAAGGCACATGAAGATGCTTGTGCTAAGATTAGTAGCACAGTCGTTATCAAGAATGTTGCTCAAGACATCATACTACTTCATTTGTTCCCATTCTCACTAGTGGGAAGAGCGAAGTAGTGGTTCTACACCAACAAAGATCACATCAATACATGGGCAAGATGTTCAAAGGCCTTGCGAGAAAAGTTTTTCCTAGTAGGCAAGACAAATGCCTTAAGAGGAAGGATTTCGAGTTTCTAACAATAGAAAGGAGAGACCATTGTAGAGGCATGGGAGTGTTTTGAAGAATATGTTTCAGATTGTCCCCATCATGGAATGGAAGAATGGTTGCTCATGCAGACTTTCTACCATGGATTAACTCAGAAATCTCGTGAACAACTCGATGCCACTACTGAAGGATCATTTATGTCACTCACCCTTGGGAAAGCTAAAGTTCTTATGGAGAGGATAGCCTCTAATCGAGGCTGGTCATCATGCAACATTCAATCATGCAATAAGAGCGAAGGAGTTCCAGAAGAGGTGTGTGCATTGTCAACCAAGATGGACATACTGTTGAATTGGCTTGAACATCGAGACAATTACAAGAGAGATCGTCAAGCCACTCAAGATGCATTCAATGCTCAAAACAGATGTGGAGAATATTTAGGGGTTGAATTCCCTAAATCTCAAGAAGATATAAACACTATCATAAATAATTCTGCTCCACAGAAACAGAGGCAAGGATGGAATCAACAACCACGGTCTACCTACCAAGGTAATTATTATAATTCTTCTGATTCTATACAACCAAACTTTAGGGATTTAATCTTAGAACAAGCTAGGATTAATGATAATATTTTAAAAAGGCTTGCTTTAATGATAAGGTCCTAGAAAGCATAAATGTTAAAGTGGATAGTTTTTCTTCTACTATGAAAGATCAATTGAGCTGTAATAAAAAGATAGAATCACAATTAGCCCAATTGGCTTTTGCTCTGCCTTTTGCCACTAACCTTGAGAAGGTCAACGCCATAACCACAAGAGGTGGCAAATCTACTCGTGATCCACCATACCCGAAAGGGACAGGCAGGACACCATTGTTAGTATAGCAAGAAGAGAAAAAAGATGATGAAGTTGAAAAAGTTATACCACAAGAGCAAGAATTGCTACAAGATTTTTATGATGCCACTCTCCTACCGTTTCCATGGAGAAATCAGAAAGCCAAAATGGACGAGCAGTTTGGTAAGTTTATACAGGTAATTCAAAATTTATATATTAATATTCTGCTGCTAGATGTCATTCAAGTACCTACCTATGCGAAGTATCTTTGAGATATCCTCAACAACAAAAGACCACTGCCCTCCACTGAGATGATCAAGTTAACAGAGGAGTGTAGTGCGGCCATCCAAAACACTTCACCTATCAAGAAGGATCCAGTATGCCCCACTATAGATTGCTCGATCAGAAGTGAGAACTTTGAAAATGCAAGAAGACATGAAGACACCTCTCATTCTTTGGAGACCTTTCTTGAGTGCCACAAATGCCCACATTGACGTTGGAGGAGGGAAATTAAATTCAACATTAATGGAAAAAAGAGTGGTTTGCTTTCAAGCCAAGACCGAAACAATGCTCCAATTTAGAGTGTCACGAGAAGCCAGTATCAAGGTCTCCATCTCTGGGACTGAAGAAGATTAAACCCAAACGGAGAAGTCTGGTTCGGCGGACTCAAAAACCTGAACCCTCACCGGGAGGTAACTCGGTAGTTATCCATATTTACTTTTTGCATTGCATTGGCATAATTATTTTCTAACACTTGCATTAGAAAAATAAAATAAAAATTCTTATCATGAAATAGTAAAAATTAAGCCCCATGTCAATAATTTTTATGCAGCATAAGAACCCCATAAGAAATATTTACTGTGGAGGCACAAAAATATAAAAATACCATCATTCATCTTCTTATATTTCATAATTCCATAAAAGTATTTTTGCATATTTATACATGTAAATGGTAGAAATACGGGAGACATGTGGGGTCCACTCAACCGCCACCAGCCACTCAAATTCCGTCATCTCCACTCATCCTCCATTATTCACCATCATATCTTCCACTTTCACTCTCCACCAGCCAAATTCACGAAAGAAGCACCGAAGGACATCAGAGATCACTTAACCATGAAGCAAGGAGCACTCACGAAGATGGAGAGGCCATTGAGCCAAAGTGTGGGGCTGGCCGGTCTCCCCCTCTCCCCTCTATAAATATTGCTTCTCCTGGTTGCTCAACTCATTCACACACACTATATTTCATCACTCTGAGCACGAAAAACAGTTCCAAATTCTGAAGTTAGGATCCATTCCATTTGAGTGAAGTTTGAGTGAGTTGAAGTTTGAGAGAGTGTGAGTGTGCTACTAGAGTTAAGATCTTAGTGCTGCTGCAATTTGAGTAGAGAAATTTAATACTATTGGGGAGGTGGTGTCCAACTAGAGAAATATAATTAAAAAGAATTTGCGAGAGGTTGTGCCAACATAAAAATTTTCATTTCGGACGACTAACTCCTGGACTACTGATTTCCTAGACGGCTAACCCCTAACATATTATTTTCTCTAATCTCTATTTTTCCACGAGTTGTTTTTGCCTTGTGTTTATTTTGCAGGAAGAATGAGCAAGTTCATTGGCAAGGTCAAGAGTGCAGTGTCATTCTGCTCATCAACGAGTCCTTCCTCATCCCGTGCAGGTTCTGATATGGAGGTTGACCCTTCGTCCCCTACCGTCGGATCGTCTTCATGCCCAATTCTAGAAGAAACCTTCACCCTTCTTAGGGACAAGCAGATCAAGCTTCAAGATGACCACGAGAAGAAGATTTTCTGAGAGTTGAAGAACCAAGAATTCACTCACACTCCCGTTTTGAACCTAGCACTCCTTCAAACGATAGGTATGGACTCCGAATTTGAACTTGTTTTTAATAATGTTGGATGGGAAAATGCTTGAATTAAATGAACAAGGGTGTAGGCTTTTAACCATTGAATTTATATGCACCCTACAACCCGAAGATACTGAAGTTTCCTTTAGGCTTTTCAATAAAGAATTTTCCCCATCATGGAAGAACTTCAGTAGGTTCCTTGGTTTCCTAGAACAATGTGCTATTGACATAGATGCTGCAATAAATGATTTTGATGGAACTAGATTTTGGCAAGAGATTTCTAAGGACGTAGTGTGTCTCCACCGCTGCACTAATGAAGCGCATCACCCCACTTTGTGATTTCTGCATAAGTGGTTGGGTTTCCCAGGGAAGATTTTCGAGTAGTTAGGATAGAGGAACTTAAATTGCTTTATGCTATGATTAAAAAGAAGAAAGTTTCTCCTGTTAAATTAATGTTGCATTGTTGGTTAACAATTCCTAGGATAGAGGAACTTAATTTGCTTTATGCATTGTTGCACTTCATGGGTGACTCATTTGGCTAGAAATTTGGGTCTGTTAGCTAGTGCCACTATCACATACATTACTACCCCTCGCTGGATTATCGATTATGTATATTTTAACAAAGCTCATATGCTCAAGAGGGGTAAGAATGGAAAAACTGTGATGATGTATAAGGACTACATGAATGAATTTGAAATGCCAAACCAAAGGCTTGGTCTATATGTGGTGGAGTCTTTTGTTTTTGATTTGGAGAAGAAAGGACAAGAGCCTCATAGGAGTGCCTCTGCCAGATTTACACGTAACCCGAACCTGAGGTATCGTGGTGAAGACACCGCTCCAGTAGGTCTGGCCTTCACCAGCTACGCTAGATTCAATCAAGCAGGACCATCTATGGTACATCATCTAGGGCATGATGGTTGGGAGCAACCTGCTCCCCATCACTCGGAGGCATCATGGCAGCAAGGATCTAGTGCATAGTGGGAGCACGGGAATTTCGACAACTACCGGCACTAGGAGTACGAGGAGATCACTAGTGATATCTAGGGAGGACGTATGTCCTTCTCAGCATGGGGCTTCCACAACCATAAGCCAGGCTTTCATGGTCTATGAAACAAATTGGGATTTCAAAAATGAAATTCCGACTCTCTTGCCCCTCTGTGATAGTCCTAGGATACCTCAGCTATCACGGGCGTCCACTTTTCAGATGATTACAAAGTCATACAACACATCAAAGTACAAAAATTAAGCCTATTACATTAATCTAGTTACAAGCCCTTTGGACTAAGTCAAACAAAACACCGGAAACTATTCATAGCAGCAAAGTTTGACGAGTCTTCAATCCACAGGCATCCTTGAGAGTAGATCCGCAAACCAACTATCACTCAAAACACCACTGCGAGGCAAGAAATCTGCACACCACTAGATGTGTGCAGGCCATGGTCAGCACTGAATGAGATTTGGTGAAAAATAGAAAACAAAGGGATCTGGTGATCCTAATAGTTTGGCTGTAGTTTGCATCCTTAGCGCATGCAGAAAAGCATCAAAAGTAATAATGTCATCTCAAGTCCCAAACCACATTCTCATTCTCACCATCCACTCATCATCATCACAAGCCACCACTCAACATCCCTCACAACACCCTCAGTCTCTCAGTCTAGTCGACAAGGCGACCTCCACACGCCGCTCGTCTCAACGGCTTCAAGTCGGACCTTAGCTTCGGGGGAGAGAAGCAAAGCACAAGAGAAGCTAGTGAGCTAAACCCTGCACACAGGTAAGTGATCATATCCGAGACCGCGGCTATATGTATAGATTATTAGCCTCTGTAGAGAGTACACTGTTACCCCACATGAACACCACCGATGAATCACCATCAGTGATGAACACCGCCACTGCATACTAGGCCGACTAACACCAGTCCTGTCCACCAGCCGGAGCGAAGATATTGTAAGTGCATTCGCCCCCGATGTGGGTTTTGGATAATTAATGACAATCAAATTAGGGACTAACATGTTTATCAAGTGTAATCTACAGGTGCTAGTCCATTGATGGAATTGAAAAAGAATATTTGGTGAATTATAGCACCCTTTTTTTGATGGACAAAAGGCGCTTCGACTCAAGGGCTTCAACACCGTTTATTTTGATTTGAGTCGTAGGCAACGCCACACTATCAAGAGGGATACAAATTTAGTAGGCAAAATGGGGAAAAAAGTGCTCTTGTCGAAGCTTTGTAGGCTGGAGAGACGTGCACCGGAAGTTCTGGTGTGCCGGACCAGAAGTTCTGGTCGCTGGCGCCCGCGTTCGAGAAAACTGTTCCGGTCTCGGTCCGGAAGTTCCGGTACTCACCGGAAGTTCCAGTCAGGCACCGGAAGTTCAGGTTTATGCAGTTGGCGCGCACATCTGCATTCGAGAAAACTATTTCGGGCTTCGTCTGGAAGTTCCGTTATGGACCAGAAGTTCCGGTCTTGGCACTGGAAGTTCCAATGAACCCAAGTTGACTGACAAGCCCAACGGTCTGATCTTGTTTGACCGGAAGTTTCGGTGGCTTCCAATAGAACTTCCGGTGGCTCGTCCGAGCTCGAGTATATAAGACACTCACTTCATTTCTAACCATTGCCCGAGCTTTGCACACTCATTTCTGCTCTCCCAACTCTCTTCAAGCTGTGACTCACCCACTCTCCCCCTTTTGCCTCCGAGCTTCAATCCTAGATTGTTTGAGCTAGGGACGTGAGATTTGAGAGCGGGAGCATTGATCTTCGACTTGAGCACTTGGGTTCCTTGTCTTGCCGGCTTGATTTGTGTTTGTTTGTCTTGGGTTCTTGGAACCCTAGCCGGCTAGGCGTTCTTCGTGGTTGCCCATGTTGATTCATTTGTGAGGGCAGCCCGAAGTGTTTGTAATCACCCCTTGATTCTTAGTGGAAATCTCAAGCTAGCCTTCGTGGTTGCTTGAGGGAGGAGACCTTAGTGGTCGGACCTTCGTGGTCACCTTAACAACGAGGAAGTAGGAACTCCTTAGTGGGGATTGCCGAACCTCGGTAAAAATAGCTTATCTTGTTGTGGCGGTAGCTTTGACTACCCTTTGTTCTTGTGTTCTTGTTGTTCTGCCTCTCTACCCCAACTTCTTAGGTGGGAGGTCCCGATCTATGATTTGGTGCGGTGCCAAGCCTTGAGGAGCTCAACATATTCATCAACAACCTCTAGGAGGGTGTGCTATCACTTGGATCTGAAATCCCATCTTGATTCACTTTGATTTCGTAGCTCATTTAGGGCACCAAAAGTTCTGAAGGTCTGCACCGGAAGTTCTGGTCCCCCTGACCGGAACTTCCGATCCAGACCACCAGAACTTCCGGTCTGATATTTAACTTCTGCAAATTCGAGTTTGTGAGTTTTAGGTTTTGCAAAAAAGGCCTATTCACCCCCTCTCTAGGCCAATTGTGTCCTTTCAATTGGTATCAGAGCCTTGGTCCCTCGGATAAACGCTTCACCGCGTGAGGAGTAACATTGGCCAAGATGGATCCGGAAGCACAAAAGCAAATTGTTGATCAAATCGCAGCTTAAATCACCGCATCCTTGCAGCTGCAACAACAAGAGCAAATGACCAAGATGCAAGAGCAACTAGGCAAGATGCAACAACATCTAGACAAGAAAAATCAAGAATCATCAAGTGATGGTGGTGATGCAAGCAAGACACCGAAGAGCTACAATAGAACCAGTTTTGATTATGGTGGATCAAGCAAGAATAACAATCCTACCCTGCCCATGATCAATCCCGGAAAGCCACCTCCATTTGATGGTACAAGGTACATCGAATGGGCTCATAGGATGAAATTGCATCTTATAGCCGCAAGATGTTGGGAAGTAGTGGATGTTGGTGTCAATCCGCCTCAAGATCCTAATGATTGGTCACCCGAAGATGAAAGAGACTTTCACCTTAATGCAATGGCTGCTACCTTGATTTTGCAATGCCTCACTCTGGAAGACAACAACAAGGTTAATGGAATGGTCAATGCAAAGCAAATTTGGGACACCTTGAAAGTATCATTTGAAGGAGACAAGAGTGTAAGAATTGGAAACATTGAGCTCTTGCAAGGAAAGATTGAAAACTTTACCATGATTGAAGGAGAAACTACTCAAGCAATGTTTGATAGGTTCATGACCTTGATCAACAAAATTAGAGCACTTGGAGACACAAGATGGGATGACAACTCTGCCGCAAGGAAGATATGTAGAGTGTATAGACAAAAGAACAACATGCTTGCATCCGTCATAATGGAGAGAGACAACTACACCACAATGACACCACAAGAGATGCTAGCCAAGTTGATGCATCATGAGGTACTTGATGATGAAGCGAAGGAAGCAAGTGTGCTAAAGAAGAGTATTGCCCTCACGGCATCACATGGAAATGAGTCAAGTCATTGCCACAAAGGGTGTTGTGAGCATAGGCATAACAATGATGATAATGACCTTGACGAAGAGCAAGCCTTACTAGTAAAAAATTACACGAAGTACTTGAGAATGAATAAAGAAAAGATGATGAAATATGGAGGAAACAAGCCATACAAGAAGAGGTTTTGCTATGAGTGTGGTGACACCGGCCATCTTGCGACCGATTGTCCTAACAAGGGGAAGAAGTCAAGATATAGCAAGCAAGGTGACAAGAAATACAAGGATAAGAAGAGAGGTGAAGCACATCTAGGTCAAGAATGGCAATGATGACAATGAAAATGAGAAGAAGAGTGTGGCCACAATTGCTAAACAAGAAAACTCTTCCTCAACAACGGTCCTCATCAACAATGCTTCATCAACATCTCTCTTCACCAACACCTCTTCATCACCTAGACTCTTTGCCAACCTCTCCGACGACGACGACGATGCTCCTTCTTGCCTTATGGCATTAGGAGATAAGGTACAACTTGATCCTCCTACACATACCACTAGTGAATGTGATAGTGATGATGAAAATGATGAAAACTATGCTTATAATCTCATCAAAAGATATGGTAACACTGCTACAACTAAAATCTTGAAGCTAATATATGCCAAAGATAAGCTTGAGTCATGCATTGAGTCGCAAGGGGAATTGCTCCTAGAGGAAAGGGAGAAAACCCAAGGACTTGAGGCATGTCTCTCCAAGGAGAAGGAGAAGGTTGAGAAGTTGAGTGTAGAATTGTCTTTAGCCAAGGATGATAATGAGCGTTTGGCTAAGGAACATTCTTCACTCAATGACTCTTTGGCAAGTCTAAAGAATGATCATAGTTTGGCTCAAGAAAGCCTTACAAGCTTGACAAATAAATATCATGAGCTTGAACTAAACTATGACAAACTTTGGACTAGCACTTCTACCGTTTCCAAGGATGCCAAAGCTACAACAAATAAAGGTTGCGAAAGATGCTCTAATATTGATATACATGCTTGTGCTACTAACCTTGATGAGCTAGCCAAGAAGGATAAGGAGATCCAAAGGTTGAACACAATTGTCAAAAATGGTTGCAAGTGCAAGGATAAGCAACTGGCAAATGTGTTCAAGGCATCAAGGCACCCCATGATTAAGGATGGCATTGGTTACAATAGGTATGATGGCAAAGCCAATGGAAGAAAAATGATTAATGGGGTGGCTTGTGTGAAGTTCAACAAGAGTGTGCCGCTTGTTGACCTTATCAACAAGGTGAACAATGTTGTCACACCTACAAATTCACTTGTCAACAACAAGAACAACAAGAAGAAGAAAGTGGAGGTGTCCAAGGAACAAGTGCCTATTTCACGCAATCACATTTGTGATTATATGTGTTGTTGGGACAAGGATGGCAAGATTGTTGTGAAGTATGTGGGCGCCCTCAAGAAGAGACAAATCTTGAGGAGTGTTTGGGTGCCCAAGTCTTATGTTTCTAACCCCCTAGGTTCCATCTCGGGACCTAAACCAAAATCTTAATCTTGTTTTGTAGGAATATTCCTCCGGCGGGCCAAGTTGGGTGCTTGATAGTGGATGCACCAATCATATGACCGGAGAGAAGAACATGTTCACCTCCTTTCAACCAAATCAAATCACAAGTGAAAGGATTGTCTTTGGTGACAATAGTAAGGGGGACATTCTCGGTTTGGGTAAAATTGCTATCTCAAATGATAATTCTATTTCCAATGTATTACTTGTGGATTCGTTGGGATATAATTTGTTGTCCGTCTCACAACTTTGTGAGAAGGGTTCAATTGTCTCTTTACGAGAAGATCGGATTCCTCTATTGCCTTTATGGGTCAATTAAAGGGCAAGCTCTACCTAGTTGATTTCTCATCTAGTAGAGTGGGGTCCGAGACTTGTTTAGTGGCAAAATCTAGCATGGGCTGGTTATGGCATCGCCGACTAGCGCATGTTGGCATGAGGAACTTGGCCGATCTTCAAAGAGGCGAACACATCCTTGGACTAACAAATATTTCTTTTAAGAAAGATAGAATTTGCAATGCATGTCAAGCGGGTAAGCAAGTTGGAGCCAAACATCCCGCTAAGAACATCGTCACTACAACAAGGCCACTTGAGTTACTTCACATGGACCTATCCGGACCCACTGCTTATATAAGCATTGGAGGTAACAAATATGGTTTTGTAATTGTTGACTATTTTTCTCGCTTCACTTGGGTGTTCTTTTTGAAAGATAAAAGTGAAACCCAAGGGATCTTCAAGAAGTTTGCAAGAAGAGCTCAAAATGAGTTTGAAGTGAAGATCAAGAAAGTGAGAAGTGACAACAGGACGGAGTTTAGGAACACCAACATTCCTTGATGAAGAAGGCATCAAGCATGAGTTTTCGGTTCCATACACTCCACAACAAAATGGTGTTGTGGAGAGGAAGAACCGAACGCTCATTGAAGCCGCAAAAGCAATGTTGGAAGAGTACAAGATTTCAGAGAAAGATTATTGGGCGGAAGCGGTTAACACGGCATGTCATGCCATCAACCGCTTGTACCTCCACAAGATAAGGAACAAGATCGCCTACGAGCTTTTAACCGGTAAAAAGCCTAAGGTGGATTACTTTAGAGTTTTTGGATGCAAGTGTTTCATACTTAATAAGAAATCCAAAAGCTCTAAGTTTGCACCAAAGGTTGATGAAGGGTTCTTACTTGGTTATGCTACTAACTAACATGGCTATCGTGTTTTCAATGAGGCCACCGTCCAAATTGAAATAGCGGTAGACATGACTTTTGATGAAAGCAATGGCTCTCAAAAGGAGCAAGTCAATGCTGAAATTTTAGGTAAAGAAGAACCATCTCATCAAGTGATCAAGACGCTTACTACCGGTGAAGTGAGACCCATTGAAGATGAAGGTGATATGCATGTGCAAATTCCTCATGATCCAAACATGCATCATGTGTCAACCAATGCTCATGGTGATGCTTCTACCTCAAGAAGGGGTCATGACTCAAGGGAACAAGCTAGGCAAGATCCACCACAAGCTCAAGGAGACAACCAAGGTGGTGATCAAGACATCAAGATAATGAAGATGAAGATGATGGTCCAATCCAAACAAGAACAATCATTCCTCACCCAAGAGTTCATCAATCCATTCAACGGGACCATCCCGTTGATAGCATGTTGGGAGACATACAATGAGGGGTAACTACACGCTCTCATTTAGTAGCTTTTTGTGAGCATTACTCTTTTGTCTCTTCCAAATTGCCAAAAAAAGGTGGAGGATGCTTTGAAGGACCCAGATTGGGTGATGGCCATGCAAGAAGAGTTGAACAACTTCACCAGGAATGAAGTCTGTTCCTTGGTGGAAAGGCCCAATCAAAATGTGATAGGTACCAAGTGGGTCTTTCGCAACAAAGAAGATGAGTATGGTGTGGTCACAAGGAATACAACACGGTTGGTAGCCAAAGGTTTCACTCAAATCGAAGGTTTGGATTTTGGGGAGACTTATGCACCTGTAGCTAGGCTTGAATCTATTCGCATTGCCTTTGCTGCTCACCATGATTTCAAGTTGTTTCAAATGGATGTGAAAAGTGCATTCCTCAATGGCCCCCTCTCCGAAACCGTGTATGTGGAGCAACCACCGGGTTTTGAAGATCCACATCATCCCAACCACGTCTACAAGCTTGACAAAGCACTCTATGGGCTTAAGCAAGCCCCTAGAGCTTGGTATGATTGTCTCAAGGATTTCCTACTCAAACAAGGGTTTGAGATTGGAAAGGCCAATCCCACTTTATTTACTCGCAAAGTCAATAATGATATATTTATTTGCCAAATATATGTCGATGACATTATATTTGGCAATACTAATGCAGATTTTTGTGAGCAATTTAGTAGGATCATGACAAAAAGATTTGAGATGTCCATGATGGGGGAGTTGACATACTTTCTTGGGTTTCAAATCAAGCAACTGAAGGATGGCATGTTCATAAGTCAAACCAAGTACACCACCGACATGCTAAAGAAGTCTGACATGGACAAGGCCAAGCCCATTAAGACCCCAATGCCTACAACCGGACATCTCGACCTTCATGGAGACAGCAAGGCCGTAGATCAAAAGGTATATCGCTCCATGATTGGATCCTTGCTCTACCTTTGTGCATCTAGGCCCGATATTATGCTTAGCGTGTGCATGTGTGCAAGATTTCAAGCCAATCCGAAAGAATGTCATCTCATGGCCGTTAAGAGAATTTTTTGGTATCTTGTGCTCACTCCTAGTCTTGGCTTGTGGTATCCTAAGGGCTCCACTTTCACTCTACTTGGCTATTCCGATTCGGATTATGCCGGTTGCAGGGTAGAGCGAAAGAGTACATCCGGGATATGCCAATTTCTTGGTAGGTCTTTGGTGTCATGGAGTTCTAAAAAGCAAAACTCTATTGCCTTATCCACCACTGAGGCCGAGTATGTGGCGGCCGGCACTTGCTGTGCCCAACTGCTTTGGATGAAGCAAACCTAGAGAGACTTTGGTTGTGAGCAAAGTAAGATCCCTCTCTTATGTGACAATGAGGGAGCAATCAAGCTAGCTGACAACCCCGTAAACCACTCAAGAACAAAGCACATAGACATTCGCCATCACTTCTTGAGAGACCACCAAGCCAAAGGAGATATCATTGTGCAACATGTGATAACCGAATTTCAGCTAGCCGATATCTTCACAAAGCTTCTAGATGAGTCAAGATTTTGTGCTTTGAGGCGTTAGCTCAATATCGTTGATTCTCGTAACGTGGCTTGACATCTTGTGCACACTTGTATGCTTTAGAATTGGACAAAAACTATTGTGAAAAGTTGTGTGAAAGTTTGAAAACCTATTTTTCACAGCTCCAATGTATCCATAGTTATGTATTGATTTCATGAAATCTGGACATATTTGAGTTGGTTTGAGTATATCATATGGTTCACCACTTCTTAGTATGCTTCTCGCTCATTTTTGGCCCCTACCGGAACTTCCGGTTGTTCAATTCTCTATGCAAATCTTATCTGACCTGGCCGACCAGAACTTCTGGTAACCTTCACTAGAACTTTCGTTCAGTCATTTTGACTGCGGTATAAATGTGGGCCGTGGGGTTAAAATCTGTTTTCTTCATTCCTTCTCACTCCGACCCTCCTCTAACCGATGGCGGCGCCCTCACCTTCCCCACCGCCGATCTCCCTCCTCCTCCATTCCTTTTCAAATCCCTTTGAGGGGGAGCTTGCCCTTGCATTGGAGGTCGTTTTGGTTGTGTTGGTGGCTGCCGGGACGGCTCGCCATGTGCGGATTCAACCCTTCTCTTCAAGGAACGAGGTACCAGGACTTCGCGCTCGATCTCCCAATGTACTTTGTTTTGGGTCGATTCCTCGCATGTGCTTGCTCTCTATTGTCAATACATGTAGTTTGGATGCCTTTTGTGCAAGTTTCATGGATGGATTTATCGGAACGCGACCACGTGCCGCGCACTGCCTTGGACCGGAACTTCCAGTGGGCAGTGGGCAGCACGTGTCCGTGGCTCCGCTTGTCCGCCCATTTGCCACATTCCATACATGTCTTGTCTGAGCCCTTCCTTGCCTTGTTTGTATCGTAGAATGGTTCGTACCAATCCTAACCGTGCTGCTCATCCCCATCCTTAAAGTTTGGGGGATGGCGAGGAGGATCATCCTCGTGGCAGTGGTGCTCGTCGTCCAAGCAATGCTCAGTCCTCTCAGCAGCAGCCCAACAGTGAAGAAGGTCCGTGGTTCTACCCCGATCGCTCTACCATCCCATGTCCTCCACCCTTACATCATGATTTGGTTCATGATGTAGTGGCTCCTAGTGTGATTGATGTGGAGGGCCGTGCTATTGATCTAGGAGTTGTTCGCCACTCTCCGATTTGTATTGGGGCTGCCACTATGAACCGCGTTCTGCAGCGGCTTCCAGAACATGCTCCTCGCATCCATCGACCTCATGAGCCTGCTCATTGTGTTCCAAGGAGGACCATCAACTACAAGGTACAATCCTTAGACATCATGCGTATGCGGGAGGAGAATCCGTTTATGTGGTCCAAGTTTGAAGCTGTGGATGATCGTTTTTGGTCTCAATTCCACAAGGATTATTATGAGTCTGTCTGCATGAAGGATGGCATCCATGGTCTGACTACACCCATCATCCACCATAAATCACCAACTCTGAGCTCTCTACAGGGACACCATCATCCAGAGGTTGATGCTTTGATTGCCAAGCTTGAGGAGTGGCGCATCTTGCCACTCATGACCTTCAAGCATAGCTGGAACACTGATATCATCTGCCAGTTTTGGGCAACTGTCCACATTGATTCGCAGCACAAGGTACTTCACTGGATGACAAATGGACTTCACTACCGCTGTGACTACTGTCAGTTCTCTAGGCTTCTTGGGTTTGATCATCATGACCGTGAGGCTCTTAGCTTGTATGATCACTATCCCAATGGTGTTGGAAGGGCTGATTTCATTGAAGCCGGTATGTATGTTGATCCACAACAGGCTAATAAGAAGACAGTTGGTCTGAAGCCCTATTTTTATGTGCTCAATAATTTGCTCCAGGCTACTATTGATCCTAAGATTGGTGACTCCACTTCCATTCAGAATCATGCTCCTAGGATCTTAGTATGGTTTGGACTTGACAAGACGTTCAGTGTGACAAACCTCTTGTGGCGTCACATTGACGAGGTGTCTTTGACTTCCACTCAGTCTTTCCCTTATGCCCCATACCTCATGTACATCATTGAGCAGGTCACCGGGTTTGACTTTCCTTGTGACATGAAGCATCCGGATTGGAATGTCAGGCGACTGCAGGCTCAATCTACCAAAGGGAAAGGGAAGGCAACTGAAGCCAGTGATAGTGGTGCAAGTCAGGATGATGAGGATGCTCCTGCAGCAGTGGAGGAGGATGTTGTCCCTCCTGTGGATCCTTCAGCTGGAGTCTCTGGAGGGCATGGGTGTGGGCATGGTCATGGGCGTGGCCATGGTCGTGGTCCCATGGATGCCACTCGCCATGCACTTCAGAGGTTCATGTCTTACTTCTGCTATTGTCAGGCCAAGCAGGACAAGCGCATGCGGCGTCTGGAGAAGGCCGGTCTTCCTCCAGCTTCTCCTCTTCACCCTTTCGTTGATCCTTATGTGGAATATGACAACCTCTCTGGACAGTAGTTTGATGATGCGGAGCAGCATGGCACAGAGGATTTTCAGCAGTTTGAGCAGCAGCAGGGCTTTCAGCAGCCTAGTGCCTTTGATCCCACCTATGGTGGTGGTAGTCCTGCTGGAACCGAGGGTGGCTTTGCTTAACAGGACATCTTCAGTGGTGCAGATGATATCACTCAGCTTTTCTACCTCTCGTGCTCCTGCTTTTGACCCTCAGTTTGGGCAATCCACCTCTGCAGATCCTCTTGGCAAGAGCTATCTAGTGGACTATGCTACTGATGATGATGACGAGTAGATCCATCGCTGCCTTTGCCCCTTGGAGCTTCTCGGAGCCTACCCTTTTTGGCATTTGATGCCAAAGGGGGAGTGTTAGGCTTTTATCTTGATGTAATAGGGGTAGTTCAAAATTTTGTTTTGTAATAACTTAATTTCGTGTGGTGAACCATGTGGTAAACTTGAACTATGTGTGTGTGATGGTTGATTGTAGGCTAAAACATTTATGCTTAATGTCTATCTCAGCTTGTTTAGCCTTTTATGTTGATGCTTATGGTGGTTGTTTATTTGAGAATGGTTATGTTGAGTTTAAGTCCTTTTCTTTCTTGCATAACCATTCAAGTTCTCTTGATTTATTCTTGTGATATAACTTGTCATATGCATCACCATTTATTGTTCCACACACACTTAGGCACCCCACGGATTGCAAAATTTAGGGGGAGCTTATTCTTAATGTATGCAATCATGACTTGAATCAAGATTTGAAATTTCAAATCCTATGCATACATTAAGGGGGAGCTCAACTTGAATTTTGGAATTCAAAAGCTTCAATTATTTCTATTGTAAGCCTAAATTGGTTGTCATCAATTACCAAAAAGGGGGAGTTTGTAAGTGCATTCGCCCCCGATGTGGGTGTTGGATAATTAATGACAATCAAATTAGGGACTAACAAGTTTATCAAGTGTAATCTACAGGTGTTAGTCCATTGATGGAATTGAAAAGGAATATTTGGTGAATTATAGCACCCTTTTTTATGGACAAAAGGCCCTTCGACTCAAGGGCTTCAACACCGTTTATTTTGATTTGAGTCGTAAGCAACGACGCACTATCAAGGGGGATACAAATTTAGTTGGCAAAATGGGGATAAAAAGTGCTCTTGTCGAAGCTTTGTAGGCTGGAGAGACGTGCACCGGAAGTTCTGGTGTGCGGCACTGGAAGTTCTGGTTGCTGGCGCCCGCGTGCGCCCGCGTTCGAGAAAACTATTCCGGTCTCAGTCCGGAAGTTTCGGTACTCAACATAAGCTCTGGTCAGGCACTGGAAGTTCCGGTTCATGCAGTTGACGCGCGCATCCCTTCTCTTCAAGGAACGAGGTACCAGGACTTCGCGCTCGATCTCCCAATGTACTTTGTTTTGGGTCGATTCCTCGCAAGTGCTTGCTCTCTATTGTTAATACATGTAGTTTGGATGCCTTTTGTGCAAGTTTCATGGATGGATTTATCGGAACGCGACCACGTGCTGCGCACTGCCTTGGACCGGAACTTCTGGTGGGCAGTGGGCAACACGTGTCCGTGGTTCCGCTTGTCCGCCCATTTGCCACATTCCATACATGTCTTGCCTGAGCCCTTCCTTGCCTTGTTTGTATCGCAGTATGGTTCGTACCAATCCTAACCGTGCTGCTCATCCCCGTCCTCAAAGTTTGGGGGATGGCGAGGAGGATCGTCCTCGTGGCAGTGGTGCTCGTCGTCCAATCAATGCTCAGTCCTCTCAGCAGCAGCCCGACAGTGAAGAAGGTCCGCGGTTCTACCCCGATCGCTCTACCATACCATGTCCTCCACCATTACACCATGATTGGGTTCATGATGCAGTGGCTCCTAGTGTGATTGATGTGGAGGTCCGTGCTATTGATCTGGGAGTTGTTCGCCACTCTCTGATTCGTATTGGGGCTGCCACTATGAACCGCGTTCTACAGCGGTTTCCAGAACATGCTCCTCGCATCCATCGACCTCATGAGCCTGCTCATTGTGTTCCAAGGAGGTCCATCAACTACATGGTACAATCCTTAGACATCAGGCGTATGCGGGAGGAGAATCCTTTTATGTGGTCCAAGTTTGAAGCTGTGGATGATCGTTTTTGGTCTCAATTCCACAAGGATTATTATGAGTCTGTCTGCATGAAGGATGGCATCCATGGTCTGACTACACCCATCATCCACCATAAATCACCAACTCTGAGCTCTCTATAGGGACACCATCATCTAGAGGTTGATGCTTTGATTGCCAAGCTTGAGTGGCGCATCTTGCCACTCACGACCTTCAAGCATAGCTGGAACACTGATATCATCTGCCAGTTTTGGGCAACCGTCCACATTGATTCGCAACACAAGGTACTTCACTGGATGACAAATGGACTTCACTACCGCTGTGACTACCGTCAGTTCTCTAGGCTTCTTGGGTTTGATCATCATGACCGTGAGGCTCTTAGCTTGTATGATCACTATCCCAATGGTGTTGGAAGGGCTGATTTCATTGAAGCCGGTATGTATGTTGATCCACAATAGGCTAATAAGAAGACAGTTGGTCTGAAGCCCTATTTTTATGTGCTCAATAATTTGCTCCAGGCTACTATTGATCCTAAGATTGGTGACTCCACTTCCATTTAGAATCATGCTCCTAGGATCTTAGTATGCTTTGGACTTGACAAGACGTTCAGTGTGACAGATCTCCTGGGGCGTCACATTGACGAGGTGTCTTTGACTTCCACTCAGTCTTTCCCTTATGCCCCATACCTCATGTACATCATTGAGCAGGTCACCGGGTTTGACTTTCCTTGTGACATGAAGCATCCGGATTGGAATGTCAGGCGACTGCAGGCTCAATCTACCAAAGGGAAAGGGAAGGCAACTGAAGCCAGTGATAGTAGTGCAAGACAGGATGATGAGGATGCTCCTACAGCAGTGGAGGAGGATGTTGTCCCTCCTGTGGATCCTTGAGCTGGAGTCTCTGGAGGGCGTGGGTGTGGGCATGGTCATGGGCGTGGCCATGGTCGTGGTCCCATGGATGCCACTCGCCATGCACTTCAGAGGTTCATGTCTTACTTCTGCTATTGTCAGGCCAAGCAGGACAAGCGCATGCGGCGTCTGGAGGAGAAGGCCGGTCTTCCTCCAACTTCTCCTCTTCACCCTTTCGTTGATCCTTATGTGGAATATGACAACCTCTCTGGACAGTAGTTTGATGATGCAGAGCAGCATGGCACAGAGGATTTTCAGCAGTTTGAGCAGCAGCAGGGCTTTCAGCAGCCTAGTGCCTTTGATCCCACCTATGGTGGTGGTAGTCCTATTGGAACCGAGGGTGGCTTTGCTTATCAGAACATCTTTAGTGGTGCAGATGATATCACTCAGCTTTTCTACCTCTCGTGCTCGTGCTTTTGACCCTCAGTTTGGGCAATCCACCTTTGCAGATCCTCTTGGCAAGAGCTATCTAGTGGACTATGCTACTGATGATGATGATGACGAGTAGATCCATCGCTGCCTTTGCCCCTTGGAGCTTCTCGGAGCCTACCCTTTTTGGCATTTGATGCCAAAGGGGGAGTGTTAGGCTTTTATCTTGATGTAATAGGGGTAGCTCAAAATTTTGTTTTGTAATAACTTAATTTCGTGTGGTGAACCATGTGGTAAACTTGAACTATGTGTGTGTGATGGTTGATTGTAGGCTAAAACATTTATGCTTAATGTCTATCTCAGCTTGTTTAGCCTTTTGTGTTGATGCTTATGGTGGTTGTTTATTTGAGAATGGTTATGTTGAGTTTAAGTCCTTTTCTTTCTTGCATAACCATTCAAGTTCTCTTGATTTATTATTGTGATATAACTTGTCATATTTATCACCATTTTATTGTTCCACACACACTTAGGCACCCCACGGATTGCAAAATTTAGGGGGAGCTTATTCTTAATGTATGCAATCTTGACTTGAATCAAGATTTGAAATTTGAAATCCTATGCATACATTAAGGGGGAGCTCAACTTGAATTTTGGAATTCAAAAGCTTCAATTCTTTCTATTGTAAGCCTAAATTGGTTGTCATCAATTACCAAAAAGGGGGAGTTTGTAAGTGCATTCGCCCCTGATGTGGGTGTTGGATAATTAATGACAATCAAATTAGGGACTAACAAGTTTATCAAGTGCAATCTACAGGTGTTAGTCCATTGATGGAATTGAAAAGGAATATTTGGTGAATTATAGCACCCTTTTTTTATGGACAAAAGGCACTTCGACTCAAGGGCTTCAACACTGTTTATTTTGATTTGAGTCGTAGGCAACGACGCACTATCAAGGGGGATACAAATTTAGTTGGCAAAATGGGGATAAAAAGTGCTCTTGTCGAAGCTTTGTAGGCTGGAGAGACGTGCACCGGAAGTTCCGGTGTGCGGCACCGGAAGTTCTGGTCGCTGGCGCCCACGTGCGCCCGCGTTCGAGAAAACTATTCCGGTCTCAGTCCGGAAGTTCCGGTACTCAACAGAAGCTCTGGTCAGGCACTGGAAGTTCCGGTTCATGCAGTTGACGTGCGCATCCCTTCTCTTCAAGGAACGAGGTACCAGGACTTCGCGCTCGATCTCCCAATGTACTTTGTTTTGGGTCGATTCCTCGCAAGTGCTTGCTCTCTATTGTTAATACATGTAGTTTGGATGCCTTTTGTGCAAGTTTCATGGATGGATTTATCGGAACGCGACCACGTGCTGCGCACTGCCTTGGACCGGAACTTCTGGTGGGCAGCGGGCAACACGTGTCCGTGGTTCCGCTTGTCCGCCCATTTGCCACATTCCATACATGTCTTGTCTGAGCCCTTCCTTGCCTTGTTTGTATCGCAGTATGGTTCGTACCAATCCTAACCGTGCTGCTCATCCCCGTCGTCAAAGTTTGGGGGATGGCGAGGAGGATCGTCCTCGTGGCAGTGGTGCTCGTCGTCCAATCAATGCTCAGTCCTCTCAGCAGCAGCCCGACAGTGAAGAAGGTCCGCGGTTCTACCCCGATCGCTCTACCATCCCATGTCCTCCACCATTACACCATGATTGGGTTCATGATGCAGTGGCTCCTAGTGTGATTGATGTGGAGGGCCGTGCTATTGATCTGGGAGTTGTTCGCCACTCTCTGATTCGTATTGGGGCTGCCACTATGAACCGCGTTCTGCAGCGGTTTCCAGAACATGCTCCTCGCATCCATCGACCTCATGAGCCTGCTCATTGTGTTCCAAGGAGGTCCATCAACTACATGGTACAATCCTTAGACATCAGGCGTATGCGGGAGGAGAATCCTTTTATGTGGTCCAAGTTTGAAGCTGTGGATGATCGTTTTTGGTCTCAATTCCACAAGGATTATTATGAGTCTGTCTGCATGAAGGATGGCATCCATGGTCTGACTACACCCATCATCCACCATAAATCACCAACTCTGAGCTCTCTATAGGGACACCATCATCTAGAGGTTGATGCTTTGATTGCCAAGCTTGAGTGGCGCATGTTGCCACTCATGACCTTCAAGCATAGCTGGAACACTGATATCATCTGCCAGTTTTGGGCAACCGTCCACATTGATTCGCAGCACAAGGTACTTCACTGGATGACAAATGGACTTCACTACCGCTGTGACTACCGTCAGTTCTCTAGGCTTCTTGGGTTTGATCATCATGACCGTGAGGCTCTTAGCTTGTATGATCACTATCCCAATGGTGTTGGAAGGGCTGATTTCATTGAAGCCGGTATGTATGTTGATCCACAACAGGCTAATAAGAAGACAGTTGGTCTGAAGCCCTATTTTTATGTGCTCAATAATTTGCTCCAGGCTACTATTGATCCTAAGATTGGTGACTCCACTTCCATTCAGAATCATGCTCCTAGGATCTTAGTATGCTTTGGACTTGACAAGACATTCAGTGTGACAGATCTCCTAGGGCGTCACATTGACGAGGTGTCTTTGACTTCCACTCAGTCTTTCCCTTATGCCCCATACCTCATGTACATCATTGAGCAGGTCACCGGGTTTGACTTTCCTTGTGACATGAAGCATCCGGATTGGAATGTCAGGCGACTGCAGGCTCAATCTACCAAAGGGAAAGGGAAGGCAACTGAAGCCAGTGATAGTGGTGCAAGACAGGATGATGAGGATGCTCCTACAGCAGTGGAGGAGGATGTTGTCCCTCCTGTGGATCCTTCAGCTGGAGTCTCTGGAGGGCATGGGTGTGGGCATGGTCATGGGCGTGGCCATGGTCGTGGTCCCATGGATGCCACTCGCCATGCACTTCAGAGGTTCATGTCTTACTTCTGCTATTGTCAGGCCAAGCAGGACAAGCGCATGCGGCGTCTGGAGGAGAAGGCCGGTCTTCCTCCAACTTCTCCTCTTCACCCTTTCGTTGATCCTTATGTGGAATATGACAACCTCTCTGGACAGTAGTTTGATGATGCGGAGCAGCATGGCACAGAGGATTTTCAGCAGTTTGAGCAGCAGCAGGGCTTTCAGCAGCCTAGTGCCTTTGATCCCACCTATGGTGGTGGTAGTCCTATTGGAACCGAGGGTGGCTTTGCTTATCAGGACATCTTTAGTGGTGCAGATGATATCACTCAGCTTTTCTACCTCTCGTGCTCCTGCTTTTGACCCTCAGTTTGGGCAATCCACCTCTGCAGATCCTCTTGGCAAGAGCTATCTAGTGGACTATGCTACTGATGATGATGATGACGAGTAGATCCATCGCTGCCTTTGCCCCTTGGAGCTTCTCGGAGCCTACCCTTTTTGGCATTTGATGCCAAAGGGGGAGTGTTAGGCTTTTATCTTGATGTAATAGGGGTAGTTCAAAATTTTGTTTTGTAATAACTTAATTTCATGTGGTGAACCATGTGGTAAACTTGAACTATGTGTGTGTGATGGTTGATTGTAGGCTAAAACATTTATGCTTAATGTCTATCTCAGCTTGTTTAGCCTTTCGTGTTGATGCTTATGGTGGTTGTTTGTTTGAGAATGGTTATGTTGAGTTTAAGTCCTTTTCTTTCTTGCATAACCATTCAAGTTCTCTTGATTTATTCTTGTGATATAACTTGTCATATTTATCACCATTTTATTGTTCCACACACACTTAGGCACCCCATGGATTGCAAAATTTAGGGGGATCTTATTCTTAATGTATGCAATCTTGACTTGAATCAAGATTTGAAATTTCAAATCCTATGCATACATTAAGGGGGAGCTCAACTTGAATTTTGGAATTCAAAAGCTTCAATTCTTTCTATTGTAAGCCTAAATTGGTTGTCATTAATTACCAAAAAGGGGGAGTTTGTAAGTGCATTCGCCCCCGATGTGGGTTTTGGATAATTAATGACAATCAAATTAGGGACTAAGATGTTTATCAAGTGTAATCTACAGGTGTTAGTCCATTGATGGAATTGAAAAGGAATATTTGGTGAATTATAGCACCCTTTTTTTATGGACGAAAGGTGCTTCGACTCAAGGGCTTCAACACCGTTTATTTTGATATGAGTCGTAGGCAACGACGCACTATCAAGGGGGATACAAATTTAGTTGGCAAAATGGGGATAAAAAGTGCTCTTGTCGAAGCTTTGTAGGCTGGAGAGACGTGCACCGAAAGTTCTGGTGTGCCGCACCGGAAGTTCTGGTCGCTGGCGCCCGTGTGCGCCCGCGTTCGAGAAAACTGTTCCGGTCTCGGTCCGGAAGTTCCGGTACTCACTAGAAGCTCCGGTCAGGCACTAGAAGTTCTAGTTCGTGCAGTTGATGCGCACATCCGCGTTCGAGAAAACTATTCCAGGCTTCGTCCGGAAGTTCCGTTATGGACCGAAAGTTCCGGTCTTGGCACTGGAAGTTTCGGTGAACCCGAGTTGACTGATAAGCCCAATGGTCTGATCTCGTTTGACCGGAAGTTCCGGTGGCTTCCACCAGAACTTCTGGTGGCTTGTCCGAGCTTGAGTATATAAGCCACTCACTTCATTTCTAACCGTTGCCCGAGCTTTGCACACTCATTTCTGCTCTCCCAACTCTCTTCAAGCTGTGACTCACCCACTCTCTCTCCCCCCTTTTGCCTTCGAGCTTCAATCCTCGATTGTTTGAGCTAGGGACGTGAGATTTGAGAGCAGGAGCATCGATCTTCGACTTGAGCACTTGGGTTCCTTGTCTTGCCAGCTTGATTTGTGTTTGTTTCTCTTGGGTTCTTGGAACCCTAGCCGGCTAGGCGTTCTTCGTGGTTGCCTGTGTTGATTCATTTGTGAGGGCACCCTGAAGTGTTTGTAATCACCCCTTAATTCTTAGTGGAAATCTCAAGCTAGCCTTCGTGGTTGCTTGAGGGAGGAGACCTTAGTGGTTGGACCTTCGTGGTCACCTCAACAACGAGGAAGTAGGAACTCCTTAGTGGGGATTGCCGAACCTCGATAAAAATAGCTTGTCTTGCTGTGGCGGTAGCTTCGACTACCCTTTGTTCTTGTGTTCTTGTTGTTCTTCCTCTCTACCCTATAACAGAACCGACCAAATTATAAGAGCACAAGTACAAAAACAAGCACCGAAGCGCTCAAATTTTCGAACTTGAGCCCATATATCCCGGTAGTCAATCGAAACCACGAAGGATTTCAAACCAACTTGCTTACAACCAAGATCGCATCATTCAATATACACATCATACGTTACATTTCGCAAGTAGTTCTGAAATACGCTTACACCCCGGAGTCACAAATTATTATAAACCAAGTTCATAAGGTAGCGGAAGCATAACACACACCAGTTGTTTAAGTACTACGGCCAGTCTTACTGATCAACATCCCGCAAAAGCATTAGGGAAAGTACATAAGGGATGATCACGCCCTAGTGATCTAGTCTTCGTCACCCGCAGGGTGGAGACAGGTCTTGCAGAAGCCTTGATAAAGCATATCATCTGCAACAGGAGGGAATAAACCCTGAGTACTGGAATGTACTCAGCTAGACTTACGCATCAAAAACCAGAAATAAGATGACACCAAGGATTATGCAAGGCTTACACAAGAGGCTAGCTGACATCACATTTTGCAGAAAGGCATAAGTAATTGAAACTCTTTTAACCTGTACTAGCAGTTATTTTTAGCATTTACCTGTCATCTATCTTAGCACCTGTACTAAACATGCACTTGATTATAATCAAACAATAATTAACATTATATCCATAGCAGGTATAAATTGTGGCAACATTGTATCATTCACTTAACCATCTGTTCAATTAATGAGATCTACGTTGCCGCTGCTCAAGTCAAGTGCTCACTAACCGGGAGCGACGGTGATTCGAATCAAATTCCTATCCAGCTGGAGGGGTATTTCTAACACTCACTGTGCAGACCTCTGCCAGGGTCGCACAGGCCACCTTTTCATATGATTCAGGAATCGCAGGTCCGAATGATGTCGCAACCCCAAGGGCGACACTCTGCCAGGTGATAGGGACTCTAACCCCCCTTGGTCTCACGCCAATGTCCCCAAGCACATCCTTTCTCTCCTCCAAGAAGCAACCTACCATTCGATTCCTAGTCTGAACCATATTACTCGACTTCGCGGTCGAAACGACTTATCCGGCCAACTAAGTGTTAGACTGCATTCAACATGACTCAAGGACGTACAGCGAATCGGTCCATAAACGACTCAGACGGGCATAGCTCCACACCCAAGATGTGAAGTGTCTTGCGGCTGTACTATCGAACTCCCGCCCGGTCTCAATTTCATTTTAAGGCATGGTTCCATACATGATAGCCATACAGCCACTCGTGACCCATTCCTACATCTCGCGGATGACCGGAAACCACCTGACTTCTACCGGACTATGCAGGGCTAAGCATTGACACGTGCCTAAACCTAATGTAGGGTTAAGTACGATATCTGGACAAGGACAGGTGTAATGCAACAAGTGTTTTCATACAACTCCTACAACTTAATGCAGTAAACAATTAAAAGTACTCAAGATTGCTTTATAGAACAATGGGTTCAGCATGCACCGGGGCTTGCCTTTCAGAAAGGTAGATGGCCGGTGATCAGGACACTCGGGCAGATCTCCTGCAGGAAATTCGTCGCCGGTTGGTTCCTCTAGCTGCTCTGGCTGCTCTTGGATTTCCTCCGGGATCGCTTGCTCAAACTCGAGGAGAGTCACCCCCTCCGGAACACCTATTGCATGAGTGCATAATAAATTTCATGGACGCATAATGAAGGATGCAACATGCTCGGAATGAAATAAATTACAACCACTGCTAAAGCTCTATTCAAATCACTTCAATTATTAACTACAAATTTCCTCTTCGGTAGAGAAGTACTCACCTAATCTACTCAACCTAAGGTATAGCTGTTCCTCCTCTGTTAAGGCCCTAACACCTAACAATCACAAGAACAACTTTACTTAAGTTACCACATCCAAACACAAATATCAAGGCAAGACATTCTAGACAGCAGCTGAATGTTTCTATCATAGCAGGAGATTCCTAACTCCAAAATATATGATCCAAGACAATCTGGAAAGCTTATAAAATGCCCTACAAATCATTTTCAGACCTCAACCCTTAATTCCTAAGTTTTCCAGGTCGAATTTCCAAAGTTCCAGAAATCTGTCCTCTCTAAACAGAGAGCAGCCATTTCTGGACAGTCACTTAAAACAGTAATAACTCCTAAACTACTAAGTCAAATGCCCCCAAATTTGGACACGAGCTAGTTTATCAAGTTTACTACAACTTTGGTACTCACAAGTGTTCCAGCAAACACTTTATTAAGGGTCAACTCCAAAGATACTACTAGCTGTCCAGAAAACCTAGAATTGGGAAGATTAAATATTTATTTATGTGGCAAACTTCCTCTAAGACCAAACTAATGTTACCAAAAGTTCACATTGGTCACAAAAACACTAGAAAGTAAGGTGTGCCCACCTAGAATATTTATTTACACCCCTTTCTTAATTTACTTAATTAAGTGGAATTTTAATCATATACGTAAACTACTCATAAAATTCTACAAAAATTACAGGAGACTCTCTGACCTAAAAAGAGGCTACTGTAAAAATTTGAACTAAAGTTATTCACAGAAACTCCCTACACTTTAGGGTACCAGGACACTCTACAAAAATTTATATAAACATTGCACATGTAGAAAATTTACTAAAATTCATTCAAGTATTTCCTAAAACAACATGATATCATCATAACTTGAAAAGTACTCAAGCACTAGTGCCGAAATTTTTACCAGAGCTAATATATGTACAAATTAACTTACCCATCAATTTCCACAATTTTTGGGACAAAAGAACTCTAGTTATTCATTTATCAAGTTTATATTCCAATTAAGACACATTTCAAAACCCTAATTATTTCTTCTAGAAAATAAACATCACATATCTATTTTATATTTTTCTTAAATACTACACATCATGCAGAGCCCAACAAAATTTACTTCATAATTTTTGAGCAAGTAAAACCCTAGATATACATTTCCTAAACATTATCTAAAATCTGTGACAAAAATAAAAGGAAAACGAAAACTAAATTCAAAACCCGCTACAGGGCCGGCCTGGAAAAACCGACGCGGCCCAATCCGCGCGGCACGGCCCGCTCCCGCGCGCGGCCTGCAGTCGGCCTCCCACCCGCGCGCGCGCGCCTGACCAGGTGACCCCACCGGTCAGAGAGGGAAACAGAGGAGGGAAGAAAGGCGACGGCGGTAGCTCGCCGCCGGTGGCATCTCTGGCGAAGCTACGGGTACCAGCGCGTTCACCTCAACCTCGCGCACCTAGGGGTACCCTCAATTGCTATGATTTTGGCGTCTAGAGAGGATGGCAGCGGTCATGGCGGCGTGCGGCCGCGGTTCGACCAGCTCCGGCGAGTCGCCGGCATCCCGGCTCAATTAGCCTACCCTACGAGCCTCAGCATACCTAACTGCACCTACGGCATGGAGGAGATAGGATAGGGAGGAGCCCGAATGGCATGGCCACGTGCGAGCTCGACGGCGGCGGACATGGCGGCCCGGTGGAGCCACCTTCGCGGTGTACCTCACCTGAAGCGACAGAGGTGGTTCGGTGAGGACCAGGAGGTGGAGGGGCTCACGGTGGTGCGGTGGTCTAGACAGTTTGGCCAATGGCGCTGTGGTTTGGGTGAATGGCTCGAACGCGGTCGCTGTTTCACTCCTCCAGTCACCGCTTGCGCGCGGAGGAGGAAACAGAGAGGGAAGGAATGGTGAGCGCGAGTGGTGGGGGTTGAGGTGTCGGCTCCGTCTTCACGCCCGCGCATGCGCTTGCGACGTGGAGGCGATGGCAGGGTGCGAGCGCCACGCGGCCACCTTGCTCTGCACGGTCGCCACGACAGCGTTGCTGTCTGTCTTCTGAAACGGCGCCCAACGGTGGTCTGACAGTGCGTTTTCGACGTCGATTAACTCACAAACGACCTCGATTTAGCAGAGGACGACAACATCAATTTGGTAGAGCTACGTGAGGCCTATAACTTTGTCAATTGGCTCCAGGGCTAGTTCGGCTCAGTTAGTGATTTACAGGGCCCTAAAGTGAGGTACCCGGAAACTGAAACCGAGTTTCAGTTAACTAACCGACTGAAACCCAATTTTCCAAGCACCATATCTCCTAACCCTTTTAGAACTAGGTGATGATGATGTTGACAAAATTGTAGAGCTAAGTGAGTACTACAACAGTGTCAATAAGAGTTGGGGCTGGTTTGGTCTGGTTTGCAAACTACAAGCTCCCAAAGTAGGCCACTATCAAACTGAAGGGTCACTTTTGAGACTTAGAAATTTTCTAAGTGCTGGGGCAGCCTTTCTAGCTGACTTGTGGGCCAATTTTGAGCATGTTCTGGTCATTTTCATGAGATGGCCATATTGAGACTTTTGTTCCCTAGGAAATTCTCTACAACTTTACTTAAGGTTGCTCCTCCATGCAAGGTCTCTAAGCTAGACTTTTTAATAGGTCAAACTAAGACATTCTAGGGCCAAATGCTGGTCAACAACACATTAGAGGCATTTTGGTAGATTTGGTCAACATGAACATTGCTCCATTAGTTACTCTAAGTGAGATTAAGGTATTGTAGGATATAATTAGCCACTCTACCCCTTAGTTACACAAAAATCCTAGGCTCACATGATTGGAAACAAATCAAAACCCTAAAACACCCAATATTGTTGCAAGCAAAGTAAAACATAATGAGATGATGAATGTTCATGCTTATGCAATGCAATGCAATTATGGAGCTAAACACCTGAGGTGTTACATACCCCAACTTCTTAGGTGGGAGGTCCCGATCTATGATATGGTGCAGTGCCAAGCCTTGAGGAGCTCAACATATTCATCAACAACCTCTAGGAGGGTGTGGTATCACTTGGATCTGAAATCCCAACTCGATTCACTTTAATTTCGTAGCTCATTTAGGGCACTAGAAGTTCTGAAGGTCTGCACCAGAAATTCTGGTCCCCCTGACCGAAACTTTCGATCCAGACCATCGGAACTTCCGGTCTGATATTTAACTTCCGCAAATTCGAGTTTGTGAGTTTCAGGTTTTGCAAAAAGGCCTATTCACCCCCCTCTAGGCCAATTAGGTCCTTTCAGATATATAGACACCACTATATAAGCTAGGGTCGCGTCATCGAGGTTCCGCCCTCCTGACATTAATTGCACAGGGCCACAGACCTTGTGCCTACTCACTCCTACAGAGACTGATGGTCGCCTGCACTACTAGGGCAATGGGCCGTACCCACTTAGGCATGTGGTGTGTATGAAGGTATCCCGTGATTTATGGTTGCAACTTAAGACGGTCCTTAGGTTGGCTAGAGCGAGCACCTTCCACCAAACCGTGTGCCCTCAAAGCACTAGACCCACCCTCAAAGGTGGTCTAACCACAAACACCTTATTCCAATGCACCTCGGGGACCGTACGATGTCCCTCTAGGACTTTGTGTTCCTACCACAGGAACTACCCTTGGTGCACTCTGTACACCACAGCAACCTCTCACTCTAGCCAGTATCTCCCAAAATCAGGTCAAGGGCAAGGAAAATCTCCAAAACTCCTCACATCACCACCACCCACTTGGGATTCACTGCTCCCGTCGCGTATACCTCATGGGGGTGCCTCACGACTAAACTGCATCCACCAACCACATCATCCAACATCCATCACACATCACATATCAAGGAATATATGTAATTATGATGGAAGTAAATGCAAGTAAGCAGACATGCATATATAAGTGCGAGCACAGAGCTGGGTAATCAGGATGAAGTGGTTTCAATCAAGGCAATCAAGGCTCAGACAATACCATGCATCATATATTCTAGCAAAGGAATAAATGTAAAATGCTAGCAGTTCTAATTTGCAATGCCTAATAGGATTCTTCTAAGAGAAAGGTGCTGCCATGACACCTGCAGTGTAGAGGAAGTAGTGGTTTGCATCTCCGGAAGTCGTCGTTATTGATCCACCAATAAGAAGCAATAAAACTGCAACAAAAACCTAACACAACTAGACACAAGAACTACACTAGGAGGCAGATTAGGATTTTAGAAAAATTATGAAACTCATTTCATAATTTTTAGAGCAAGGATGAATTTGATATGAATTTACAAAGTCGGATCAGATTTCTGAAAAACAAAAAAGGAGAAAGAGGGCAAGGGATGGATGGGCTGCCTTTGCACTGCTGGTGGCCCATCGGAAAGGAGAGGTGGGGGCTCGACATGGGCCCAACCCAGAACTGGGCCTGGCGCTGCCAATGGCCCAGAGGAAAGGAGAGGGGAGCCTAGGCTGCCAGCGGGCTTCCACTGGGCTTGGCTGCTAGCGACCTACTTGTTTCACGGATGTAGAAAAGAGAAGGACGTAGCAGAGGGCAACGTCGGCTAGGTGCTCGACAGAAAAAACCTCAGGCTGCGTCGGCATGTCCGAGCGGGTGCCGCGACTTCGACTACAGGCACCGGAGGAGGCAAGGGAAGGTTCGTGAGGTTCGGTCAGCGTCCCTTAGAGTGGTGGCGGTGGGGGCGCTTCCGTGCTCTGTGCCTGGGCGCGGTGTGTCTCCGGCCATGGCTGTGAGCGGCCAAAGGCGCCCGCGCTCAGGTGCGCGTGTGCAAAGAAGGGGCAAACATCCCGCATGTGTGGTTTGCGGCCCTGGCGCGCAGCACTGGAGATGTGCAGCGAGGCCAGGTGGCGTCGGAATGGAGCGTGCGCATGGTTTGGCGTGCTCAAGGTTTTCATTATCAGAAATTAAAATTTATCGGACGTCATGGATAAAGAGGATAAGCAAGATACATCGGAAATATCAGACCAAATTCAAAAAAAATATTTTTTTCAAACAAATTGTAGAATTTGACTTGAAACTATTCCTAAGATATTAAACATCACTTGTTCATAAATCAAAACAAGAATAAATCATTATAAGTGTCGGACCATCGCGTGGCTGATTTTGGATTGTCTGTGTAGAAACATGAAAGAAGGAAAAATTTTGGCTGATATCAAATTTTATCGGACCCCAGGGATAGAAAGGAAATTTTGAAAATATCGGCGACTTTCGACCGATAAAAAAACCATGGGCGTGCTGCGTGAGTTTGCGAGCACCAGTGCCGGGCGGGACGCGTGCAAGTGCAAGAGCGCGCGGCCGAGGGCTCCAGAATGGCAAAAGGTGAAGCGATTAGGCTCTGTGATGGGTAGTGCAGTGGCGGCGGTGGCGAGACCACGATGGTCGCGAGGTTCACAGCGTCGCCGTGCTGTGCAAGTCGGTGCCGATTGCGCAACGTGTAGGAGGATAAAGGCAGGTGGGCCAATGCTTGATGCACTGGCTGAGGATGTGCTGTGTGCGCGTGCATGACCGCGGTGACCCCCATGACGAGCGCGAGGCGGAGCCATGCGGGCATGTGTGCAGTGCGGTTCGGCGGCACGGTCATGGCTGCGGCGCGCCACGGGGGGTTGTGTGGCTGACGCGGACTCATGGTGGTCCGTGCCCTCGGAACGGTAGGGGTGGTGCATCGAGCGTGCAAGTGGGTGCTCGGCCAAGCTGGGCACGGCGTGGTCATGACCATTGTGACCGTGCGGGGCGCGCCGGCCATGGGTAGCATGAAGGTGCTCGTGCAGCGGCATGCTAAGGCACCCTCGGCCAGGGTGTGTGTGCCACAGGCTCATGCGAGACGCGACTGCGGTGATTAGGCAGCGGCTCGACAGACGGCAACAGAGAACGACGGCACGAAGGCCGGGCAGGCAGTGCAGGTCACGAACCGAGGAAAGGAGGTGGCTTTCGTTCGCGAACTCACTAGAGGGCTCGACGCCGGGAGTTCACGCGGTGCAGGAAGGTCTCGGTGAAGGCGGAACGAAAATTTTTGAAAGTCGGGATTTTTACATTACATGCAAACACGGGATGTTACAGTCCATTCATGGGCCATCATCATCATCATCATCATCCATTCCCATGGACCATGAGCAGCTGGTTGACCTTGCTCGTATCGACACCAGGCTTACCACAATTGAAGAGAACCAACAAGAATTCTGCAACACTCTCCATCAACATGTCCAATGGCAGGAACAAACAAAGCAGACCCTTGCCGACATTCGACAGCACCAGCAGCAAGAACAGAATGATTGGGATTGGTTGTTCAATGGCCTCAACATTGGCCATCTGTCGCCAGCTCAGTGAGTACCACTTGAACACCTAGCTGGGGGAGGAACCCCCTGTACCCGAGGTATGTTTTTCTTTCTAGTATTTTATTTATTTTTAGTTTATCTTATAAAAACGTATAATCAAAAAAACAAAATAAAAATTTGCTATTATCTCTACGTTAGTATGTGTTTGTCTTTTACTTTGAATTTCTGCATGCTAAAAACAAAAACCCAAAAAAGAGAAGAGTGTGTAATATAGTTGCCTTTAGTTTGCTTAAGTTTTCTTTATGTGTGTCATCTTGTTTTTTAAGTAGAATAAATAATTAGAACTTGAAGATAATCTCCTACGATGGAAATGATGAATAGTTGCTCTATTATAACTCTTTTCAAGTACCTAGTATTCAGTTTTGAGTTCTTCCGAGTTTTGGATGAAATTGATTTGACATGAGAATTTGCTCTGAACTTGAAATTTGTGGGTAGTATATGCTTGATCTAAGTCTAGATAATTGACAGATATGATATGAGAAGGTCTGAGCTGTTATTTATCTTGTTCTAAGTGATACTTGAATTCTGAAGATTTCTTTTGAAAAATTTAAAAATCCACGTGATGAGATTCTATGTGACAAAGCTTGAATTCCCACCAAAGCCAAATATGTTTATCTAGGCTAGAAAAAACTTTCACATATATGCTACTTGCTTTGCATTGAGTTTGGTAAAGCTTTGTTGATGCCTTATGAGAGGTTTGTCATACTCTTAAAATCAAGATCACATACACACCACCCACATATGCACTACTTCTATACTAGGGGTAGACGCAGAACATGCTTTCCATCTAGATCCATCCAAAAATGTTTTACTCCTACACTGAGGAAACACCAAAAATATTCCATATAGATTTCCACCAAATAAATGCTCCAAATTCTTGTACTATCTCTCAATTATTTTCTTTTGCAAAAGAGAGGCATGGGTTATGCAAAATTTATCCACAAAAGAAAAAATAAAGCATTGAAAAAAATGGACAAGTGTCCGAATGATTAAAACAATGGGTACTTTGATGCCCGCCTGAAAAAAAGAGAAAAGGATGAATAAGATAGCCCATGTTTTCTTGCAAATGTTTCCAGTTTCAAATGGGAGATATGTTTTCAAGGAGCTAGTAGAATTAGGATAGCCACCATATATATATCCATCGCTCTACACACATGCACATCCTGATTTTATTGTATGACTCAACTCTCTTTAGATCTGAGGTTTGACTTTACAATATATGTATTGTAAGTATGCTTTTTCATGCACTTACCAATTCCCATGAACTACACATAAGCCTTAGTGCAGGAAGAAGGCATAACATTATTCATTGTCTTGGTGAGAATCTAAAAATACCACATATATGAGAGATTTGAGAGTGTCATGCAATGAATCTCTGATTTTTATTTTGAAAACTTATAAAAACTCTGAAACTATGGTTGAACAAAGAATTAGAGACTTAGTGCTTGACTTGATTGTTCTATCTTTCAATTGCTCATGATCCAAGTGAAAGCTCAAAAGCCAGATCGGTGAATTTCAATCCGGAGGAGAATTCCTTGTTGAATGCAAGTGTACTTTTAATCCATCATTAAGATTAGGTTTGCTCAGGGACTAGCAAAGGTTTAGCTTGGGAGAGCTTGTTGATGAGTTATTGTTCATCACAAACCGTCAATTTATCTTGAAGAAATGCTTGAAATGGATCACCAATAGAAACTTAGGGGTTTAAACTAACAATTTCTATGAGTTTTGGTGAATCTGTATTTTTAGCAGGGTTATTCCAGAAAATAGGAAAGGCGGATCAAAACGTGAAAAGAACCAAACTTAACCATGACAAAAACTACTCCAGAAGGTTCTAGAGACACCAGAAGACACCACGCCATGGCGGACCTCGAAGAACTACCAGGTGGGGCTGGCCGGCCCCACCATGGTGCCACCCTGTCCCCCACGGTAGCCCTTGCCTTTCAGCTTCCAGAAGCTCCCTCTACCGCCTCCTAGGGTTGCATCTACATCGTCTTCAAGTTGGTTTGATCAAGGGCTCACGTTGCACCCTCAAGGCTATATAACCAGGCCTTAACACCCCTAGAAAGACATCTACATCTGCCATAAGTCAAGATTAGACTAGAAATTAGGGGTTCCAGAGATTAAAGAGAGCTCTAGTTCTTCAAGTTATTAGTATAGGCTTTCTAGCAAGGTTAAAGTAGAGTTTGGGCTAGTGCTAAGGATTCTAGATCTGCCATCTGGAGACCGGTAATAGCCATTGTATCTCTTTATTTATGAGTTTGTGCTACTTCAATATTATGTTGCTATTTATAATGTTCCTAGTTTGCTCTAATTTGCTCCTATTGAGTCCTTTGTAGTCCACTCCCCATGTATAGAACAAGTAGAACCTCGGTTACGAAGGAAGGAAAAGCTCTGTTCTCAAGCTTCCCTAAGTAATGTTCCTTATGTATAGACCCAAAGTTAGTTATACTATAGATAAGAATGTATATGCTTGAGTGTATAAAAGACTTAGTAATTAGGAATGACATAGGAATCTTTTGCTCTTATCAAATCTCGAGCTTAGTCATACTACATTTGTGAGTCCCTGTTTCTATCTCTGGAATACCTTTGTTACCCTTTCTTTATCATTTATTTATCACTTGACTTACCCTTGCTAAATCATAAGAGTGGTTTGGATCATAAGTATTTATATTAGCCAGTGTCTCAATGTCAACTCAACCCCATAGCTCTTCCTTGTGGATTAAATATAAATAACGATACTCAATATACTCCCGGGTAAGATGCTACAATGGTAATTTATCTGTGCGCTTGTGGATACTTAACTTTAATATTATTTTCTCAGAGTTTATAAGTGGCATTCATAATTTACCAATAGAGCATTTTTGGCATCATGCTAGGGATGACAACTTAGTAAGAGTGATGCTAAGAAATGCCAACAGTGATGCTTGCTAGTGCGTTCTTGATGGATTTCTTGTCATCATCACTAGAGCCATCATCATCATTAGAGGTGCCATCACTATCCCAAGTGACAATAGAGCCACTTCCCTTCTTCTTCTTCTTCTTTGTGAAAGTCATTTTCTTCTCCTTCTCCTTCTTTTCCTTCTTCTCCTTCTTATGTTTCTTCTTCTCATCCTCATCATTATCACTATTGTAGGGACAATCCACTACAACATGATCCTTGCTCTTACACTTGTAGCATCTTCTCACATAGTCCTTGCTCTTGAAGTTATCTCTTCTCTTTCTTGCACCATAACCCTTCTTCTCATGAATTTGCCCATCTTGCGCACAAAGAGAGCCATGGCTTCATCTCATCAATGTCACTAGCATCTTCATCCTCACTTGATTCTTCATCCTCAAATATTTTATGGCACTTTAACATGGTTCAAGGTAAAGGTAACTTGCAACAAAAGACAATGTGAATGATATTTGATACTTACAATTCTTCCTTGGACGATGAATGAGCTGTGTCTTTTGTGCGAAGTTTTTGGAGTTCATCATATGCCTTGCTTCATCTCTAAAGTGAGTTCATCTCTCGACTTACTCGAATTGGATTTGTGAGTATTCTGCAGGGGTTAGTCCAACAAAATAATCATTGTCTACACTAGCAATTTTTAGTTCAATAACCAAACTAGACTCCATGTCTTAATTGGGTTAAGGAAGGCTATTTAACCTAAGCACCACGCTTAATTTAAAAAAGCCTTTGCCTTTGGAAGCATGTCAACAGTACTTCAAAACCAAAGCATACTATGGTAGATAAAGGTAGCATGAAAGCACTATAGAGATTCACTCAATTAGAGATGAAAGAGTGTGATCATGGTGAGGATTTTTTTAAAGATGCAGGCAACATGGATGTATGCAAGAAACTAAACATGCAGTAGATTTGATATGAGAAAACATAAACTAAATGGAGTGGATGCATGGATTATAGAAAGTAAACATGCAGTGAGATGCAACAATTAGAGATAACTACCCAATAATTTTAAAGTCCATGAGCAAGACTATCTCACCTTTATTGATCATACTTACCATGACTCACAAGATGGTTGTGAGTGGTGTAGCTTCTAATTTTGTCACTTGAGATGTGAGTTGAGTTCTTGTAATGACGACCTTTTCTCCAATCTACACATGGTTAAAATAATATATATGTATACACGAACCTGTGAGATGGCAGAATTCCAGTGTTATTGAATGTTGAATGTTGAGGCACCCTGGGCTCTTCAATATCTTGTGGAAGCTTGTCGGAAGGTCGAAACGACATCTATTGTCCTGTCTATTCCACACTCAACAGAACAAGGGTAATCCTACTAAAGCTAGTGATACACTAACTTAGTAGACATCAAGATCATTGCCAAAATCTTTACACCAATTGCTTCCCTGGCAACGGTGCCAAAAATGCTTCTTGGTATAAATTAAGTGCAACTAAAATATGAAGGATTCTGCAAGCGCACAGAATATACCATTGTAGCATTTTACCGAGAGTATTCTAGGTATCGTTATTTATATTTTACCACAGGGAAGCAAGGGTTAAAGAATCCGATAATTTACCATCATGTATCTACTAACTTAGTAAACCAACTAGACTATAGCAGGGGTAAATGATACATGAATGATAGGATTTATGTAATATGACACACATGGGATAGGTCACTAAAGATACACAACTAGTTAACTTGGGAGGTCAATGGGTGAGGTAGATTCCTATGATAATGTTATCACATGGTAAAGGTATACCCAACTATGCTAAGACTTACCATACTCTTGTGCACTTCGGGACGCCACTAGATAGGAGAAAGTACCACAAAGGATACCTCTACTGATGTGACTACGGTCCTACAATTTAAGAACCTGCTCGATTTGACATGGACAGGGCCTCTACTGACGTGACTATGGTCCTACAATTTAAGAACCTGCTCGATTCGACATGGACGGGGCTGTCACCTCTCGTAACTACCATACAACCAGGGAACAGGGTGTACTCATAGGCAGAGCATCGTGTAAACACCACGCTTACATGAGGCTTGGCTACTTAGCCTAACTGGTAAAGCCTAGACTAAGCGCTCTATAAACTAGCACACAAAAGCAATGATAAACTCAACTGAAAGATATATTCAAAGTAAGCATATGCATGTAAATAAGCGAATAAGTATAAGTCTTACAGAATGCTAAAGTGAAGATATAAGGCTTTACCAAGCCTCCATGACTAGATCTGGAACCTTGAGCAAGATCCCGACTCGACCCTCTCTCCCAAGATACTAATCTACTACATTGGGGAAGCTAGACCTAAACCCCTAGAGAGGTCATCCTTTCATGGGACACCTCTCACCTAATCCTGGCTAGGAAATAATGAATTAGGGTTTTAAGGGATTGCCTCCTCCAGGGGCCAGGGGCCTTACTTATATAGCCCTCTAGGAAGCACCACAGCCCTCGGATCAAACCGACCTTGATCTATGATTATTATTGATCCTCAAAGGCGGTGGAGGCATGATCCACGAGATGGAGCCTGATTGGCTCTGTAGGTGGGGCGGGCGCCCCCACCCCTTGGGTGGCCGCTTGGCTTCTAGGCCCGTTTTGCCTCCTATTTGTTTCTAGAGTCTTCTCGTATCTTCTAGATTACAGAAAAGTTATGCGTGGCCCTGTTGTCTCTATGTAAACCTAACATGTGGGCCTTTCTTGGTTCTTTTCAACTGACACCCTGCAGAAACAAACATTCACCAAAACTTATGGAATTATGTTAGTAAACCCCCTATATCTAAGTGGTAATTATTGTTTAGTCCTTTTTCATGCTATGTTGACAGTTAAAAAATGATACTTATCTACTGTCAACACCCCTAACAGTCAACTACCAGGGCATGACAGTGATGTCAGGCGACACCAGCAACGCCATCGACTCCTCCCTACACGATGAAACCAAGGTCCATCCACACCACAGTAGCACGCTCCTACACTTGGCATACATAGACCATAGACCGTAAACTAAAATGACTTGTACCCGACCCCTCCTCAGAATATGAGGGGAGGGTCAGCTCCCTAAAATGATCCCAATTTTCCTTGAAGGGAAAATCCACAGATACAATTTATAATGTAGTAGATCACGAGAGCAATCCATCACATTATCAATTATCAGCTAACATCATAGTCATACATCGTAGAATTACAAGTTACAAGGCTTTACAGCACTGGTTAACACATCTATTACATCGATTAATCTAGCGGAAACACACACACATCTTCATCAGAGTCGTTGTAGCACATCAGCGGGTGAAGGCTCCTCCTTCACGGCAGTCATCAGAGTTGGCATAGAATGTCAGTGGGCGTGGACTCCATCTTCTCAACCACACTTAAAGTGTAGGCACGAGACCATCTACTCCTGATCCAAGTCCTCGTGGTCATCGTAGATTTTGCCCAGACCTGTCCAAAATCTATCAGTATGATTTGTACTGGCCATTGTCTCCCCCCTATGCTTTTGCGTATGCTTTGTGGTAAGTGGAATGCAAGGGTAGATGAAAAGGCCTATATATGGTTGTAGGTTTCCTATGCAAGTCAACAAGATTTTGTAATAATAGATCATCAAGTTTTAACCCATTCATTCACACGTTCTCCCATCCCAAACACACCTCTCATCTCATCTCATCTCACCCTCTCTCTAGGCGGCAAGGCCGACTCCTGCTCGTACCTTTCCTCAACGGCCCAAAACCGGAATCCAACACGAAACCCGGGGGAAGGTAGAAGGGACTCCTCTCACTAATCAAGTGAAGCGCACGTCATAGGAATGTCCATATGCACGGACGCGGCTATACGTATAGATCGATTAACTCTGTAGAGCGTGTACACTTGGAAATCCACAAGATCACCATCATCGGCGGTGCCCCACCTAGGCTGATGTCGACTGCCTCTCAACCGGTATGATACCACCCTACCACTCAGCCCTGGGTCACCCCAGAGTCCACCAAAATGCTAAGACTGTGAGACGTAGTACTGGGCCCCAAGGTCACTACGCTGTCTTAGGAGGGTGTGGGCCCCCATGCCCGTACCTCCCTACACTATCACCTTCCAACCTAGTAGTAGTGGCACCACCCTAGTTAGTCAGGTAATAGTCTCCCGCCCATCAGGAGAGAGTGGTGTGTACGAAAGGTCCTATGATTCCAGTTCTCGAGACATACCAATCCTTAGGGGGACCGGACAGGATATCTTCCCAAGGGGATAAGCAACACCCTGTGCCTCGACGACACCTCCACTGGGGATAACCAACACCCCGTCTACTCACACATGCACCCACCATAGGTACCTTCCACGAGGGATGCCCAGGTCGCACCCCTCCGACATGACTTGCCCCAAAGACTCATCGTAGGATCCTGCCCGATTGACTCAACCCTCACCACACACCCAAGACGCACACTAAGATCTCCCCAAGTTCATTATCCAGTTTTATCAAGTTATCAGCACCACGTGCCATATCCACTCACGTTATCCCTTCACCAAGCATCACAACACAGGTATAATGCATAGTGAAAGTAAAGCAATAAGTAGAATGTGAGCGTCTAGCCTAATAGCAGTTGTGCAGGAGAATAGGTTGCGAAAAGGTAATGGCTCACAAGGAATCTACCATGCAACCTATCATAGTTCATTTGCATAAAAGTAAAGCACTAGCATCTACATTGTAGCATGCCTAATAGGATCTACGAGGTTGGATGGGACGTGGAACACCTATTAAATGTCTTTTTCGAGATCCTCGGTGCACTTGTAGTCATACTTCTCCATGGTACTTCCTCCACCCGCATGTCCTTCCTCCAACGGTCCTGATCTGATCATTGCTATCCTTGACGCAACTACCTCGAAACAGCGACAAACAAAAGAGCAATCACACCACTAAACCTAGAAAGACTATGGATAGAGAGAAACAAGGCACAAAAGACTACACCAGAATAACACAAAAAGGGGAACGACTTAGCCCTCTTGGCGGATGTTCGATCCTTGGGCCAAGAAATGCGAGTGGTGATTTGCTAAGCACAAACTTAGGTCTTAGCCTAGCCAGTACTTCCCGGGTCGATCGTGTCGACCTGTACGGCTCAAACAGAAAATGCATAGGCCCTAACTCATTCCAAGCAAACACCATAGCTCGCGGTCTTTGATCCGTGCACCATGGAGACTGACGAGAACCGAAAGGACTGTAAGCAGGAGAAGTTCCATTCTCTCTCAATCCGTACGCCTTATACTTGATGAGAACCAAAAGAGGGTGGAATGGGGAGAGAAGAGAAGAGAGAAGAGAGGCGGTCTACTTCTTCCAATACACACGTCATGGCAAAAGATGAAGCATCAGAAAGGAGCGACACACAAAAGAACACGAGTGCCCAAACAAATTGTAGCATACCAAGACCTAGGTGCACTAAATGCACTAAGACATCCCTAAAGTTCTCAGTGATGTGGTTGTCACCGCAAGAACCAAAGAGACGCTACGGTCTACAAGGTACAAGCATACAAGGGCTTAGGCACGATAAAACAAAAAGATGGGAAGGGGCATAGGATTCACCTTCCTTTGATCCACTCGCCATAGCAATGATGGGAATCAGGGAAGTGGAATCAAAAGAGCAACAAATGCCAAACAAGCCAAGGGCTCAATCCACATCTTACTAGATCGACGGGGATTGAGAATAAGAGAGGAAGAAGAAAGAATGGAACCCGTACTCCTTCGGCCAACTCATCATGGAATGAGCGAAGATCGGAAGAAAGGAGATACGATCCCACGATCCAAAACCACTCGTAGGGCACCATGACCGTGCAACTAATCGGCATAAGGCTATTCTTATGGTCCATAGTGATGCGATTGTCATCACTTGAACCAAGGGAACGCTATAGTAAAAGTGGCACAAGCATACGGGGTGGCTAGGATAAACTACAAGCAAAAGGGGTAAAGCTCGATGGACATGGCAAGGCGGCTCACGACCATGAGCTTCACCTCAACGAGTTGGCTTCCATAGTCCTCTAACTGTCATCCCCTAACTCCCCTCCCACGAGACTGTGTCATGAAGGGCTCGAATTGTGCAGGTAAGAGCCGCGTCTATATCGATATCGAGTCCAAAATGGCCAAGTCATAGGGATGGAAAAAGGAGCTAACTATTGTAATACCACGGAGTCAACTAACACGAGAAAATGAACTACGCTCGGCATTATGGCCACGGCGAGATGAACCCACGACTAAATGGTCGAATGAGCTACGATTTCCTTGACCGGATCGAAGGCACGATCCACAGAAAGCAACACAAACACACAAGAATCCAAACACAACGATGACCGGAGTAACACAATTCCGTAGCACAAGAGAAACATCATATCATAAGAGATAGATCAGCATGAAGGCATGACTCAGGCACAAGATAGATAGAGATATCATCAAGATAATCATGAACAAGAGTAGACAATTGATATTGGAAGATCAAGTATAACAAGTATATGAAAGATGAAAGGAAAGAAAAAGGCTTTGCCGATGTCTCGATGGGCATTAGCTAGGCGCAAAGGGTCAACCTTAGGGGCAGAGGGCTGCTGCAGCGTTGTGGGCTCGATGAGGAAGGAGGCGAGTTCATGTTGCTGGATGGCGATGGAGCACGACAAGTTAAGAACGGCATCACGGTGGTTGATGATGCTCCCTACTCCACATCGGAGACATGAAGGAGGGCACGGCATTCTCACGGACGACTGCATCGCGTCTGCTGTGGTTGCAGCAGAGCCGAGGCTCGATGACAGAGCAGCATGAGGAGGCGGAGCAGAGGATGCTCATGTGAGGCTCGGCGAAGAAGGGGAAGGCGGTAGTGGCTTGTGGTGATGCGGTCATGGCCGTCGAGGTGGTGGGGCAGAGCACCAAGTGGCAGTTGTCGTGGCCATAGGCTCAGGCGATGTCGTGGGCTCGGCTTGGCAAAGTGGAAACTGAGGTTGCGGTGATCGACGAGGAGAGCACGATGAGGTTTGGCACGAGGAGGAGGTGGTGCTGCGAGCCTAGTCTGCTAGAGACGCTCAATGTTAGAGCTGGTATGGGCGAATGCTGCCCTGGCTCCAGCGCGGTGAGGCGAGGAAGGTGCAGGTGGGTGCGGAGGAGGCTCGATCATGCGGCTCTTATGGTGAGGCTGCTCGGGCATTGCTCGATGGCGTTCGTGGCTTGGCGTGGCTCTGTGCTCGGCTGCTACGGAGGAGGTCGCAGCCGCGGAGGTGCACGACGCGGTGGGGAATCGGAATGCCTGAACGCGTTCATGAGGCTTGGCGGCTCCGGTTTCGTGAGCGCGGACCAAGGGTGAGGTCACGCGGCTGGTGGCGCTCGACTCCGAGGGGAGCATCGGCCAGCGGGGCACCACGAAGGCGCAGTGGTCGGCTGCTACCACGGCACCGGATGGAGCAGCGGCTATGGCTTGCGAGGAGGAAGGCAGCAGAGCGGTGGCGACGCCTTGGAGGAGAAGAAGAGGGCAGCGGCACCTGGGGAGCAGCTGCTCCTTAGGGTTTGAAGGGGCAGGGGCACTGGTTGGGCTGGGTAGGCCATGGCTTAACCCAAGGGAAGCTGGACCTGTGGGGCGCGTTGGGCCACGTGGTGAAGGGGCAGGCCGAGGGAGCTGCAGCGCGAGCTGGGCCTTGGCTCCCGCATGGGCCAAGGCAAGGAGGACGTGAGCTGGGCTGCTGCAGCTCCGAGTTGGGCCAACGGCATGAGCGGGATGGCGGGAGGTTGGCTGGGCCATGCGAAAGGTAGGCTAGTCGGACTAGATGAAAAGGGGAAATAGAAAATAAGTTTTTTCCCCTTTGTGATTATAAATTAGAGAGGAATTCGGATAGGATTTGGGGTGAATTCAAGAGAAACTTGAGAGTAAATCTAGGAGAGGAGGAAAAAGGATTTTTCTCCAATTCCTTGCTAGGGAGAAGATAAAGGTCTTCCCAAGAGAGATGAAGATGGTCTCCATTTAAGATTCGATGAAATTGAGATGAATTCAAGGAGAGTTGGGAGAAATCCCAAAAAGGATTCGGGGAAAATTGCTACAAATTTGTGCACTCCAAACTCCAACAAGTCTCACACACAAAACAACTCAAGAACTCCGGCACACTCCTACAATCAAATCTACATGAATGCAATAGCTTATCGCTAAGCTCTCCCAGGTTTGACTAGGGTTTGACCTAGATGCTACATGATCCACACATCGCAGGAAAAATTTTAAAAAGCTCGTATTTTTGGTTGCCCAAAAACCCAGGTTGTTACCCTCCCATATAAGAGAGACGTCGATTAGACATTAGAAGCGTCGACTACTCAAAGAAGCAGAGGAACAGTAGAGAGTTCGCCTCGACAACCCAGATAGAGAAGGCTAGTTCCTTACTCATTGTGGAGGAACCTCACCGCTTAGGATAGTACCGAGCAATCCCTAATTTCTGTCATTGTAACATCCTGATCTAGGTGCTCCTTAACAGAAAGAACACTACTCTACTGCACATAGGGCCTCGATAGTCCAAACCAGGATAAACCGCTATGTGTCCCATGTCTTTTTTAGTACTCGAGCCACCAGAGACCCACACATCGACTTCCAATGAACAACCACAACATCCTCTTAAAATGATGATGTGTGGGTTGTTCATTGGAAGTTGATGTATCGGTCTCCGGTGCCTCAGGTACTCGAAAACACAAGGAAGACACAATGATTTATCCTGGTTCAGGCTATCGAGGCCTTATGTCCAATAGTGCAGTGTTCTTCATGTTCCAAAACACCCAAATTGGGGGTTATAATGGAGGAAAATGAGAGTTTGGTAGGGGATTGCTCAGTGCTATCCAACGGCTCATCGGAGGTGGTGTTCTTTCGCAACGAGTAAGGAACTGGCCTTCTCTAGCTAGGTTGTTGAGAGAAACTATCTATCTCTGTTTCTTGGATCGGGTCCCCTCCTCTATGGCGGCCAACCCTCCCCTTATATTCTGAGGAGGGGTTGAGTACAAGTCGGTTTGGGTTATAGTTTGTGGTCTACGTATGCCAGGTGTAGGAGTGTCCTATCGTGGCATGGATGGACCTTGGCTTTGTTGCATAGGGAGGAGTCGATAGCGTTGCAACTGCCCCCTGACGTCGCTACCACCGCCTGTCACTTGGCCATCAGGGGCTATCTGCTGCAGTGTGGCTGTAACACCCTAAAATTTGCTTCTTTGGAAATAGAGCTAAAATGAGTTAATTTTGAATTTTTGTGCTCATGAAAACATAGGAAAATAATATTTTTCACTAAATTGAAATTTATCATAAGGTTTAGCAGCTTGTTGATGCATTCATGCTGATGCATTTGTGTTTTTGTATTGCTTGGTTTTGACCAAAGATCAAAATGAATTCAAGTTGTTTTTTTTAAATGCGTTTAGGTCGATTTTCCTTCTCCGATATACATATATTATTTTTATACAATCAAATTCCCTGTTTCTCATCCATCAATCAACCTCTACAAACTTCTCTGGAATTTTTCCGGCTTTTTATGTAGCTTGTTTCCACTTATCTGTGAGCATAATCTAATTTTTAGATGCTCTAAAATATCTTATCATGAGCTCCAAATACTTTATTTGGGTTCCTCATGTTCCATAATGTATCTAGAAAATTTCCACGAATTTTCGGAGCTTTCGGAGTATTTTTCGCGGCTTAAATAATAATTCTGGACTTTTCTAGAATTATTTTATCCACGAAATTAATTAATTCCGAAAATAGGAAATATCTCATTTTCCACCAAAGCCCGTGTGCAATAATCTTAAATGCCTATACATTTATTTACTAATGGGCTTTAATAGTTAATTAGGCCTATTAGTAAAGACGGAGGGTGCAACATCAATTAGTACCATATTGCTAGTTGATGTGAAGGCGAGGAGTTTTCTCCCAATAAATATGTACCTACCCCATGGGCAAAGCACACCAAAACTACTGTAAGGGGAGCCCCTATTTTGGAAAATCCCTCGTGCAGTAAATCATATTTTTCTCATCTTTCTCTCGCCGTCGCTGTTGCTGTCGCTGTTGCCGTCGCTGTCGCCGTCGTTGCCGCGCTACCCAGCCCGTCCATACTCTGCTCGGCAACAAGTAAGTCCGCCACCGTTCTTAGCCCTAGCTTTATCCCAGCGCCGCTGCCGCTCACTCGTTTTGGATCTCGTCGGTGAGAAGCTGGAGCCGCGCCTCGCCGATCCCTATCGTCCCCATCGCCGCTGCTCAGACCTCGCCGATGAGCAGAGCAAAAGCTGTCGCCTCTGGTGACCACCGTCGTCCTTCTGGTGCGTGACTCCCTCCTATTTGTTGAGTACTCACGTTTGTTTTGCTTCTCGTTTTCTTTCCGGTTAGTACCTTATCTGTCAGTCTGCAGCAGCAAGCTGCGAAGACGGCCGTGTACTCTATTCGATCTCCTTCGAGCCATTAAATTCAGCAAGCAAAAGTCACGAAAGGTCAAGCCGTTGCCTTCCAGTTCATCTCCGGTGGGGCAGGCCCTACGTCGTTCCGTTGCTGTCGCTTACATGCTGGCATCAAGAATGCACGAGCCTTCCCAGGAGAGTTCATCATCTTCTTCGTGTTCAAAAGAGTCAGGCAACGTTGTCCATCTCCTGAGTCATGTCCCTTCTTTTTTTTTCTACCTCTGCCTTTCGCCGATCTAGTATCGCCTGCTGCAGGAGGCAGGCTACTGCTATGAATCTAGGGCTTCCGTGAAGGGGCTCAGGTCGTCCAGAAGTCCATGGAAGCAAATCACAGCCAGAGGCGGCCACGTGAAGCACTTGCTGCTAACTTCGTTCTCCTCGTCGTCCGGTCAAGCGGCCAAGCTAGGCGCCACCTGCACGTAGGAGCAACTCCACCAGTGCCATGCGCCTAAAAAAACAAGAAGTAATCATCGGCGATTCAACCAGAAATCACCAACGTGAGCCCCTGTCACCTTGCCTTTCAGTTTACCCTTTCTTTTCTAATCAATTCTCTATTCCTTGCTTTGTCTTTAAACATCTCCAGCACCTTTGGTTAGATTTACCACCGGGATGCATGCGTTCCTGGCTGCTTATCTGTCTTGAGGCCAAGCAAGCTCGCTCCAAGCTAATCCTGCATCTATCATCTGTTTCTCGCCATGACTAGAGCAAGCTACGGATGACATGCATGGTAATCTTGTCAACTTCCTCCACCATTCGTCTATTTCATCAACTAGCTACGGGTTTTTGCCTAGTGTATATATATCTTCTTTCACCTGTGGATGATTAATAATCGTGCATTGGATTAAATGTTTCTGAGTTTATAATTTTAATATTTAATTGATTAATGTTAATGTGAACTAGTTTTTCAATTTAAAAGGAACTTTGGACCATAATGATTGCTAACTAGATTAATGGAAATATGAATACGTTTTTAAATCATATTTTGCTTAGCTTAAGCATGTTACAGACACAACATGACTAATTCAGTTGCTTTCACATACACCTTTTCTTTTTGAAAAGATAAAAGTTTAACTTGATTAATGAATTACATGATAATATTTATAAATAAAACATGATTAGTTATAAAAACTAAATATATTTGATTAATCTGAATTAATACTATTCACATAGTTTTTCTTAATTAAAATAAATCAAGCTCGTAGTTGTTTCCTTTATAATATAAAAACTCTCGATAGTATTATTGTTTAGTATGTTTTAATTTATGCGTTCAAATAAAATATTAATCTATATGTAATTAGTTTTCCAATTAAAAGCAACATAGGTTTTTCGTCTCGATCCTTTATAAATAGAATATGATTAGTTTTATCTTGTTTTTTTTATTTAAAATATAATTTAACTTAATTTAGGTATTTCTCTAAAAGTATCTTATACATATTTTATATAATTATTAAAATCAATGAAGCCTGTAGTTTTCTTTTCTCGTATAGAGTGGATCTTACGGTAGTCGTTTCTTTTGCACCATAGTTCCGATTAGCATGCTTCTTGCGTCTGTGTGTTCATAGCAACGTGTCGAACATCTTTAAAACCTTTTCACATGTTGTTTCATATATTTGGTGTACTGTTCTAATTTAGTTCTATTGTTTGCTCCATGTATGATTGTATGGATGCTTGTGTGGTGCTTTATAATCATGTCCAGTCGGTGAGATTTACGTGTTGATCAAGAAGGAGTTCTTCTGAAGCTTTGGACTAGAAGAAGGATCATAGCTTAAGGCAAGTATAGCATGGGATCATCCTAATCACTTTTAAAGCACTTAAATCACTATGCATGTGTCTCCTTGCTAAGGATGCCTTAGTATTGATCTTGTACCTTGTCACCTATGGTTTTGCATTGGGTAGCTATTGCTAGTGCTCAACATAAACTATGATCTTGTAATTTGACTAATGGAATATGCAATAACATTAAAAGATGACTTTTTAGTAACATAATGAAAGAGGGCTAGAGCCTTGGGTTATCTTTTGGTGCTCTAGTTTCTCTCCATAAGGACTTATCTGTAAGCGAACATCCGGGACTTACAGTACAACTGTGAGGGCTATATGGCTCTGGCTTTAGTCATATAAGAGGACCTTTTCTAGCTTGTTAGTGGTTACCTTTAAGGCGCAAAAGGGGTTGTGTTCCGGGTTGGGTGTAGTGCGGCTCCTGTCCCTATGAGTATAGGCTGCGTGTCATTGTGCCATACGGAAGGGGGGCTCTACATTTGCAGGCCACAGAAACCTAGCGGCCCTAACTTGTTAGACGAACCTTGGAAAGACTTCATAGTGAAACCTATCTGCCTATTGAGGCCTTGCAAACCTCGGGCTTATGGGGATCACGACTCACAGTGAAAGTGTACAACCTCTGCAGAGTGTAAAACTGGTATATCAGCCGTGCTCACGGTCATGAGCGGCCTTGGACCCTTACGGAATAGAGATCACTATTAATTTACTTGTTCTTGCTATTCATTATTCTCTTTACATGATCATGTGTTTATTATGGGAACATCACCTATTTGATGCTACTCAATTACTTAAAATATGATCAACTAAAAGCTACATGCAGTTGAACCCGTGTCATGCCTCTTGAGCCTCATGAACCCCATGTTATGCTTGTTGAGTTCGACATGGACTCACCCTTGCTATTTCCCCCACATCTCAGGAAGGGTACGAGACTGCTAGATTCTGGAATTGTTAGGCTTGTGATCAACCAGTCAGTTTGATCCTAGAGTGAAGGTTACACCTGGTGTTCGGAGTTGTCTTGCCGCTGTGTTGCTCTCTAAGGTTATATCTTATATTATTGCGTTATTTTTAATAAGCATTTGTTTCTTGATATTACACTTATCTGCAACTATATGTGAGATTTGACCTCTTTATTTCACATATGGTGTATATCTGGTTTTGTCCTTAAAACTGGGTGTGACAGTGGCCTCCTAGGATAGTGAACCTTCTCAAGGCTTCCTTGATTGAGAAGGAGCCACATCCTATGGGGATAATGAGTGGGCCCTAGAGCCTTACACCTTGGGAGTCGATGAAGTCACTTGTTCTGTTGTGTCACACCGATTGCATGACCCTATTGAAAGAGTGGCAGATAGAGCCACATGCCCATTGGATGGCAAGCGTTGTGGTATCTCCATACCCACCAGGCCTCGGATGCCCGGAAGGTTGCCCATGGCTTTGGATGTCGGTTGGTCACCCGAGCGCTAGCTCGGGCTTGTACTAGGTTGAAGCCTCGGGTTGCCATCGCTACACAGTCCGGGCCTGGGCAAGACCTCGAGCCCTGAGCAGTGGCTGTCGGCTTGCTCTGGCTCTCCCTAACTCCTTCCAGAGGTTGTGCGCATGCATATCCGATGGGTATAGCCCTCGAACCACCGAGTAATATGTGAGATCAGTCTGGGGGGTTCCGTCGATCAGCACCTTTCTTCTCAGGGATTTAGTAGCATACCCCTATCTTTGACTCTTGTCACCCAACAACCACTTATGAAGATCTACGCATGATCTATCTAGACGTAAACTAGTTTTTTCTAAGTGTTTCTATCCCTAATGGAAAAACATTTTGCACCATACATTTCAATTCTACCAACTAACCAAGAAAAAAGGACTAGGAAGGTAAAGACAGTGGTTGACCAAGTCAAGCAAAGGCGTTGGAGGACTTAGTGATTATGTGGTTGAGGACAACAGTGACACGTATCGAGATCATGGAGGAGGCGTAGCAGATACGCTTCTCAAGGGGGTTTGGTGATTTGGGTCGAATGGTTTCTCAGGTTTGGGCCTCAAAACCCTATTGGAGTTTGGGCAGGAACTGGTGGTGGCATGTAGTGTCATCGCGAAGCTTGCGTCGAGGTGAAGCAATGTCATGAAGAGCATGTGGCCGTCAAATGCACCTATCAAGACTTGGACCATTTTGCCCCTGGGGTTAAGTGGTTTAGCCAAAATATCTGAGGGCATACTAGGGATTGTGTCATAGCTCTAAAAAGAAGAGGATGGTTGCCACTAACTAGCCCATCTCTCTAGTTGTCATCTCTAGGTTTTCCCAGTCCTTAGTTTCCTAGTTCTACTACTAGTTGAGATCCGTATATGGAGTCAGTGATAGACTGTCTATGTTAATCTTTCATCTATAAGAACCAAACCTAGTAGATCTTAGAAATAAAGCAATCATGTTCTCTGAGATCTGAGTCTAAGTTCTTATATGATTTAAATTTGACTTTTCCCTTCTCCTTCTCCCCCTCTTCACCGTTTTGCTTGATCTTGAGTTCCTGAGGTTGTAGGGTTCTTTTGGTTGGTAGAATTTGTGCAGGATGCTTGATGGATATCCTTGCCAAGTGAATCGGGTAGATTCATCACGAGCACGAGTTTTCATCCTGGGAGCATTTCTTGTGAAAACGTCAACCCCCTTTATGGATCCTTAGATCTGTGTTTCTTTCGGTGTTTGTAGTGTTTGATTTCTTGGGAATATCTTCCAATATACCTAAGAATCACTTTGGCAAAGTTTGGGAAGTTTTGGAGACCATTTGATTCTTCTTTGGATTTTGGGGAGAAGTTTTTGGGGGACAGTGGATCGTACAAACTGGCTTAGCCAGGTCCCCCATCTAGCCTAGCTAGTTCATCACTCCAGCCAGCCAACCACCTTGTGCAGCCGGCCAGGCCGAGCCCCTAGCCAGCCAAGCTGGTTCGCACTAATACACTAGTGCTTTCTCTTGGCGCCACCCTTTTTTTTACCGGCGGTTCGGAAAGAGTAGGCGCCACTAGAAATAAAACTGTGGGTCCAGATCATGAACCGCCAGTGTAAATTCATTTTTACTAGCTATTTTATTAAGTTTACCGCCAATAAAAATATGTGATTTCTACTAGCGGTAGCCTTAAGAAAACAACTAGTAAAAATGTATTTATAGTGGTAGTTTTCATAACCTAGCCTCACTACAAATAGATGCCAAATATTAAAAATTAAGTACTAACATTTGAATTTTTCAAACGACCTCGGATAGAGAAATTACCATAAAAGTTGTAGATCTCAAAAAGTTATTGAATTTTGTTGTTTACAACATTTCCATTTAAAATCATTTGACGTTTCAAAATGCTATTTGAAATTCAATTTTTAAATGGTTGAAGAATTCTGATCTCTTTTTTTAATCTGTAGCTCAAACTTGTAACTAGTCTTTCTCCCTCATACTATCTTCAAATTACTTGATTTTTTTCCTAAAATTTTATAAAATCATGCTCTATCAATTTATTGTGTTCTTACATCTAATATTTTGGTCATCTTTTCTTGTGAACATTTCAAAATTTGAGTTTCAAAATTGACAACTTCAAACAGCATTTTGAAACATCAAATGATTTCAGCTGAAGAAGTCACGAACATAAAAGTTGTAGAACTCATCAAGATCTACAACTTTTATTTCGGTCATTTCTTCATCCGAGAAAGTGGTAGTAAACATTATTCACAAATGACATATCTCTTATATAGTTTCATAAACTATGTGAGAGATTTATGAATTTATGAACAATGTAGACTATCACTTTGTCAGATGAAGAAATGACCAAAATAAAAGTTATAGACCTTGATGAGTTCTACAACTTTGTTGTTGATGACTTTTGCAGCCCAAATCATTTACTGTTTCAAAATCTTGTTTGAAGTTCTTATTTTTTGAAATTCAAAATTTGAATTGTTCAAACCAAGTCACATGAAAAGATGACCAAAATGAAAGTGGTAGATGTCGATGATTTCTAAAACTTTGTAGTGAACAATATTTTCATTTGAAATCATTTTATTATGAAAAACCACGTTTGAATTTCCCAAATTTGAATTTTGAATTTTTTAAAACGACCTCAGATGGAGAAACAACCAAAGCGAAAGTTGTAGAACTCAAAAAGTTATGCAACTTTATAGTTGACAACTTTTTCATTTAAAGTCATCTTGTCAAGGAAAATTATGTTTAAATTTCTTAAATTTGAAATTTGAATTTTTCAAACAACCTCAGATGAAGAAACAACCAAAATGAAAGTTGTAGATCTCGAAAAGTTATGCAACTTCGTAGTTCACAACCTTTTGATTTGAATTCATTTAGGGTCTCAAACAATCAATTTAAACTCAGCTAAGGATAATATGAGGGGAAAGAAAATCTATTATAGACACAAGTGAGTGTGAGGTGCAGTGGTTAGAGGCGTATCGCGTGAGAGGGAGGTCACAGGTTCAAATCCTACTAGCTGTGAAGTGCCAAAAAATGCCGTGACTTGTGAATTCGACGGAGTGGGCTGGTGGAGGCCTCCCTAGATTAATTTTTTTTCTTTTGCTATTTTTTGAGCCCAATTTGCAATTTGTGAAAATCATTTGTAATGGTGTTTTCTTAAGAAAACAGCCAGTATAAATCATTTGTAGTGGTAGCTTTCTTAAGAAAACAGCTAGTGTAAATCATTTGTACTAGCGGTTCTCTAGAAGATGCCTGTGAAGTTTGTGATTTTCACTGGTCTTTGCCACTGGAGGTACTGATAGACGCGCGTAGAAATAGATTTGGAACCACCGGTAGTGAGTTCTGTTGTACTAGTATCGGTAGCCGCCTAGGCAAGGGCACCAGCCGGCCAAGCCGTCACCACCAGTGGACCCAGCCAGCCAAGCCATCCCTGCAACCAGCCTCTCCCCAAGAACCAGCCAAGCCCTACACTTAGTCAACTTGGCCTGCGTGTAGCAATATGTTTTTGTGTTTCAAAAGGTTCCGCTGCTTAGTTTTGTGTTGCCTTTCTTCTGTTGGTCTCCAGTGGTGCCAAAGATCTTTTCTCAGTCCTCAAGTCACTCATTGGTTTAGGGGATTTTGAGTTGGGCTCTTGCTTCGTCATGATTGGAGTAGAGAGCAGTGTTTTGGGTTTCAGGTTTCTGGTTTGCATGTGGTTTTCTTTGGTTGTGTCTAGCTGTGTTCTTTGCGAACATCCAGCCACCAGTTGGCTCATGGGTATCAGTCAAAGAGAATTTGATATTTTCGCTGGTGATTTTGGGACAGCGGTCATTTCAGAAGAAATTTTGAATTGGCTTCAATTCACTCCCCTCTTGTTGCCTTTCTCGGTCCTTCACATTCATGTGTAGCAGTGTTATAGGCAGCAAAAGAATGTTACCAGCATAGTCAATATAATGCAGAAATGTCACCGCTTCAGGTGTTAGCTGCCTCAAGGTAACCTTCCCTTAAGAGCAAGGCTAATAATACAGCCAGCAAGCCGATTGTAAGGTTCTCTGCAACTTTCTCTCAGCCCACCCATATAGTAGTTAGCTCTTCACTATTAATCAAGGTAATAAATAGTGGTGGTAGCAGCTATAATTGCACCCGCAATAGCAGTAGCGGTCCATTGCCGCTACCGCTACGAGGTAGCACTCTGAACTTTGCATCCTGAAACTTTGCGGCCGCGACTCTGAATAGTGGGCTGATATTGTGGCCGCAATTACGCATAGCAGGCCGTAATAGCATAGAAGCAAATAACCCTAATTAGTCCAACCCACTATGACTCACACCCTAAATTCAAATACTCACGCATCGGCTGTGGAATTTAAAACTATTCATGATATATGCACTTAAAATTATTTATACTCATTATTCATGATATATGTACTTAAAATTGTATAGGATTATCGGGTGCGGCTATGGGAACTCATTATCCGCAATATCGCCCACTATCCACAATACGCTACCTCGACGTCAATCCGCTATCAACCCGCTATATGCTATTTATTAGCTTGCTATTAATACATAGCCTACTTATCTCTCTTGCAGAGTTTTTTGGTTTTTGTGCCCAAGCCAGCTGTAAGCTCACAGCTCGCTTCTCCTCTCTCCTCTTTTCTCTCATCCACCTCAGCATTTTGCCAGCTTACAACCTATTATTATACTTGCTCTAAAGATAGCTGCCCACGAGGCTCCAATGTATGTTCATCGTCCTCCGTGCTGCAGAGATAACTATGGATTTAACTGCAAAATATAGGATTATTAAAAGTGCTGAACAACTGGTATGTGTGATAGTGTGTACTGATTTTTAATAGCCAAAATGAAAGGAACATCCTAAGTGGCCTTTTACCGGCATACTGCACCTGTGATGTACTGTGAGGCACAGCACTGCACTAGATATTATTGTCCCCACAACCACCCCTACCCCCAACCCCCCACCACCAAAAAAAAGGTACAATATTATTGTACAGAACTGTGCACTGCACTGGGTATGAGCTGCTTCTAGGTTTCCTAGATTCGCCAAAAGATTCCTCAATTGCCTGTGACACTAAAAGCCATGTCACGTAATTGTATAGTAATTAAGTTCCTGACAACATGAGACAATGCATACTCTCAGTCCCAAAATAAGTGTTGTACTTGCTTACCGAAGAGTCAAACGTCTTTCATTTTGACTAAATATATACAAAATGAAATATATTAGTATTTATAGTACATAATTAGTATCATTACATAGATTGGTGAATCTATTTTGATAACAAACTTATTTAGAGATACAAATGTTGCTAATATTTTCTATAAATCTAGTCAAACTTTAAAAGTTTGACCAGCACGGATACTATAGTGGCACTTATTTTGAGACGAAGTGAGTTCCTATCATTCTCTATGCGTTGAAATAAATTTTGTCCTGAATTATAAGGTACTGTAAACCCCATCCATGCTTGCCTGCCTTTCTATACACATTCATGCATGCATCCATGCATGTCTTTTAAGCAATGCATACCATTTTAAACAATATCTAGCTAGGAAAATATCAAAAAGTTAACACAACGGAACTTATTACTAAGGGTCAAGTTAGTCTTTTGCCAAACTCCTTATCTTAAAATTATTTAGATACCTTGTATTTTCAGAACAGAGGGAGTAAATCACAAGGTTATTTCACTAGATGTTGGGTAGATAAACAAGCTGCATGTATAGATAGTTTGCTTCATTTTTTATGTGACCGACTTGATCGATGACCGGGGCCTAGATCCTATAATGATAAAGAGAAGTGGATCGTGCTGTGTTCAAAAGGGCTAGACATTTTCCTTAGCTTGTGGACTTGAATAGAGAGGTGCATTGCCTGTGTACAAAATGGGAGCCAAGTGCAGAGACTGGACTACAAGCTTACCGAGTAGGTGACGTTCTGAGTGGTAGCAGCGACACTGAAGAGATGTCACCGATCCATGTTTTAGCTGCCTCAAGGTAACCTTTCCTTAAAAGATAGCTGCCCGCAAGGCTCCAACATACTCCCTCCGTCCCATTGAAAGTGTCGTTGAAAAAGCGTGCCCCCCTCACAAACATATTTCCCGGGCGACACTTTCAATGGGACGGAGGTAGTATGTGTTCATCGTCCTTTGGGATGCAGAGATAACTATGGATTTAACTGCAAAATGTGGCATTACTAAAAGTGCTGAACAACTGCCATGTGTGTCATTCACACACACACAAAAAAAAAGTCCGCCATGTGTGTCAGTGACTTACTGACTTTTCATAGCCAAATGAAAGGAACATCTTCAGTAGCTAACTAAATCGATGTAGAACCTCACAACAGTATAACGTGTGGATGCATCTTGATTAAGGCCGACACGAAAATGCATCAGCTTTGTTAAGTATTATGTGGAGAAGTATCACAAAAAATGAGAACTTAGCTTGCTGGCAAAAAAAAAAGATCTAAAGCCATAGTTGTTCACATTCGTGAGCCTTTTACCGGGATACTGCACCTGTAACTGTGAGGCACTAGGTATTATTGTCCCAAAAAAAATAGCTACGATATTATTATACAGAAACGTGCACCGCACTAGGTATGAGCTGCTCCTAGGTTTCCTAGATTCACCAAAAGATTCCTCACTGGCCTGTGACCGAGGAACCAAGGCTCTAAAATACTCCCCGTGTCCCTTATATATCGTTGTCATGGGAAGCGTGCTGGTCAAATTTTCATAAATTTGACTAGACTTGTAGAAAATATTAAAAATATTTGTATTTTCAAAAAAAATATTGTGAGAATAGATTCAACGATCTATCTAATGATACTGATTATGTATCATAAATATTAATATTTTTTATATAAATTTGGTCAAAATTGAGTATATTTGACTCATCGGGAAATGAGAACGATACATAAAAAGGGACGGAGGAAGTATCATGAAACAAACACTAAAAGTCACGTCACGAAATTGTATTGTAATTAATTTCCTGACAACATGTGATAAAATGCATAAATTAACAACACAACGGAACTTATTACAAATTAGTAAGGGTCAAGTTAGCCTTTTGCTAGGCTCCTTATTTTAAAATTGTTTAGATACCTTGTATTTTTAGGATAGTGGGAGTAAATCCATGACCGGGGCCTGGATCCTATCGGGGTTGATTAAAAGTCCCTCCCCTTTGCTGCATCCAGAGCATTCGGAGCATTGCTGACTCTTTTGCGTGCTGACATGTGGCTCTGCAATTTTTGCAAAAAAACCCTCCATATTTTCATAAATTAACCCGCGGTCCAACTCATCAAACCTGAAACCCTAACCGTTCGCCTCATCTCATTCTTCTCTCCCCTTTCTCTTTCTTCACCCGCCGCCGCCACCCTTGCTATGAGCTACGCGCACCTCTCGGCTCGCTGCCGTCGCTCCACCCACGAGAGGTGCTCTCCTCTGTGGCTCCCTCTTTGTGTTGTCCTTTTCCCCTTCTCTCTTTCATCTATCTATGTCGCTAGGAGCTTGGGAGCCGTCTCGGGCGCCACCGCCGAACCCTACCGTGCCCGTCATCTATGGATGCCAGGCTCCGATCTACTCTGACCGGCACCAGATCTGTGCCTCCCTGTGCTCATGGCAGTCGCGCCGCCATGAACGCCTGGCTTCTACACTGTTCCACAGGCCAAGTGCACCATGCTGCCTCGCCTTGTCCGCAGCCGTGGCTTCGGTCTTCCCCTTCGCTCCGTGGAGAACGGCGTCACCACCGTCCTAGGCCTTCTTCTCTATGACCACATGGATGAGGATCTTGCCCAGATTGATCCTACGGTACAACGGTGGTGGCAAGATCTGGTCCGTTTCTCTCGCGCTATTCGTCCACCTTTCGTCACTTCTGTTACCTGTGATTCCTTATTGGTAGTTGCCTCTTGTGGCTTCTTATAGATATGAAGTGAGCATGGACGGGAAGCCGTACCGAGGAAGGTGGATGTGGCTTCATATGACGACTACGACATGCTCGTGGAGGCGAGGCACTCAGTGGCTCGTGGAGGCGAGGCGCTCAGTGAGACGGTCTGCTACTGCTCAATCGGTAAGCTTGCTGCTATGCTACACGAGATCTATCAGATCGACGACGCTTGCCTGTATAATAGGCCATGGGAAGGATGGAAACTGAAGAAGAATTGCACTTTCTATTTCATTTCGTGCAGGGTCGTGCAGGGCCGATGGACAAGTAGGACGACCAGGAGCATGCCATGGTGTTTGAGGACAGCGACAACGACTGGATGCCACTGATGTGCCGTGGGACTAAGCACCCTTTCTGAGCTGCACTACCTTTTGTGTATTGGACGATTGGGGTAAATATGGTAGGCTCTAACAGACAGCAAATGCACGTGTCCAGCATGCAGAATGTTCATTCAGATCTTTTTAAGCTATATCATTGTGTATAGTGATCAAAATTGGATCATTGGTTTCTACTACAGTATTTTATTTATTACAGTAATAGGGCAGAGATGCATCTCATGCTAACTGAATTTCGGAGTTGCCATTTATTTCAGCAGGGTTAGTGTTAGTATTAGGTGTACCACTGCTGCTCCTAAATTGAATAATCATCCACTTAGTATTGGCTAAAAGCGAGTAGTGTCTCGCTAAAACAAACTGATCTGTGATCTCTATCCTTCTCCAGTACTAGCGAATCCTCTTTGATATAATCAGTTACAGTGATGCATGTGTCTATGTCTTGTGCGGTGAATGTGAGGATGTCTAAAACAAACTGATCTCTATCCTTCTGTGGGGATAGCTGCCATTCTATGAAAATATTGTTTTGCTACTCTACTATTTATTCAGGCATCTTTGTGTCAACACAAATTGGATATATCTTCTGTCATGTGTGCTTGTTCCCATGGACTTGTTTGTATATTAGTACGATTATTTGCTATTCTCAATATTTATTAGACTGTTTGTATATAACCCCTATAGATGCATCTATAGTCCTTTCATTTGGTTAGTTTGTTTTGCTATAATCTGCTATTATTATCTTTTAACCACGCTATGTATTGGCAGGTGACATGTGGGCGTGTTGTGCTGGTGCAAATTTTCGTTCCGCATATAATTACCGTTGCTCCCAGTGTGGTAGATCTAGATGCTGCCTATGATGTGTTCAACTGGCTGTGTACACTTGATCTCATTTGATGGGTAACCAAAGGGCAGTAGCAAAACTAAAAGCAGTCAGTGTAAGATATAGTAAGGGATGAAAATGAAGAATACCTAAACTCTTAAGAGGCATTGCATTAGGAGATCTCTATCAGGCTTTAGCTTGAAATGAATAAAAATCGTTGTGTTTTAGTTTTAGCTCCTATAGTTTAATATTTCTAGCTGCTTACAGTTTGATAATGTTTAGGGTACTCAAACTCTACTGCTGCGCCATTGCTTTCTGTGTTTAGGGTAAAAACTAAGCAATAATGTTTAATGTGTTGCGGTCATAGTCTTTAGATGATCCAAGACCAAGTAGATCCAAGTGTGACATGACTTTGTCTAATGGTCATTCTACTTCTTATATGCTAAACCCACTGCAAAAATATTGTATTTAACATGGTATAGTTTTGTCAAATGCATTATTTATGTAAACCTGAGACTAGTACTTTTGTTTCAGACACTTCAATTTTGCATTCCATTGTGTGCAGGGTGCAGTTATTGGAATGTTATGGAAATGACAAAAATCTAGGAGAAGCTGAGGAAAAGCTTTTTGACTTGTTTGGTCGACCTTTTTATGGAGGCAAAATGTAGGTAGGATTATTTTCATCAAATGATGTAAATGGCTCTAGAATGTTATTACTTTGTATAAAATGAACAAAATTTGTCTTTATTTACCCTAGAGATTGAGACAATGATTCAATAGATTGACAGTTGTAGTGCTATAGCTGAGTTCCTTGAGGCACAATGAATGTATATTTCGTCTTGCTTTCTAAGTGATGATGGTTACATAGGGCTCAACTGCTTGGCACTGTAGATGAATAACCTGAACCTGCTGAAATTCAAGGCTGTGGTAGAGCAGTCGTGGCAGGGCGCCCGAAGGGCGCCTGATGTTCTAGTAATGATAAAGAGAGTGGAACGTGCTGTCTTCGAAAGGGCTAGACATTTTCCTTAGCTTGTGGACTTGAATAGAGAGGTGCATTGCCTGTGTACAAAATGGAGCCAAGTGCAGAGACTGGATTAGAAGCTCACCAAGTAGGTGACGTTCTGAGTGGTAGCAGTGACACTGAAGAGCACAAAGACATGACCGTCAAGAGCGTTGAAGATGAGCACTTTTCAGTGCAGGTAACATGAATACAGTTCTACGCTTGCAGTTTTTAGATCCATTTGGGTTCAGTTGCATTTCGTTCAGTCGTTCATCTTTTGCTGTGCGTGGACAGCCAACATGGAGGAAATTCTTGGCTCATGTTGGTCCCGGAGCTCTTGTGGCTATTGGCTTCCTGGATCCTAGCAATAGTAAATTTCTATCTTTTTCTCACTTTCTCAGGGCAATAAAAAGTTCAGAAGTATCTTTTTACGACGTAAGAAGTTGAGACGCTATATATATAGCTTGTTTTTGAACTATATTATTTTTACAGTTGAAACTGACATGCAAGCTGGGGCCGAGTTCAAGTATGAGGTACACTACATTGTTCTTCGATTATTACCATGAACGAGCATTACTTCTACAATGCAATAACCAATAATACCCCCCACCCCCCACTTTTATACTAGTGGCTGTAGATCTGGTACTATTTCCCCACAGCTTGCGTCAATAAAGATTGCAAGACCTTTAAAAATACAAACAGTAATGACATTGGCCTTTGAAAAATGAATTCATTGCTAAATTTCAGTTACAAAGCTCAATAGTTGAGCGAGAGGATACAATATACCTGTTTGGTTCTGCAACTCTCTGTCGCGCGACCGCGATGAGCGACTGTGGCTCGGACGCTGCGATCACCATTCCCGAGCATACAGTTCATTTTGCCGCGAATCGCATATAGCACCCAGCCTTCGAACGCGCGGTCATCGCAGACCGTTCGGCGGGATTTTTCCGCTCAAACGCATCGCCACCACAGAACCAAGCAAGGCCATAAAATTTTAGTTGTGCGCTCATGCATGACAGAGACAGAGTCAAGAGAGAAAAATTCGGAGAGAAAAGGCTGCTTCAACAGTTGTAACTATAAAAGCAACTACAATCACCCTTCTACAAATTCGATTTCTAGCAATGGGAGGCCTTTTACTATAGAGGCTGCTGGAAATTTAGCCACCTCTATAGTGGCCTCCAAAATGAGCCGCCTCTAGAAATACATTTTTAGAGGCGGCGGATGTTACAAATACCCCTATTTTTAGAGATGGCTCTATTTCTAACCACCTCTAGAAATCAAATTTTTAGAGACGGCTCTATTTTCAGCCGCCTTTAGAAATCCAATTCAGCCGTCTCTAAAAATAGGAGCTGCAAAAAAAAATTTGAATTTTTTCAAACGACAGAAACGACCAAAAACAAAACTTGTAGATCTCGTAAACCTATGCAACTTTGTACTTTACAACCTTTTCATTTAAAATCATCTATGCATGGAAAACTATGCTTGAATTTCTCACATTTGAAATTTGAATTTTCAAACGATCTTGGCTGAAAAAATGACCAAAACGAAATTTGTAGATCTCATAAAGTTATGCAACTTTGTAGTTCACGACCTTTTCGTTTGAAATTATCTATGCATGGTAAACTACGCTTGAATTTCTCACATTTGAAATTTGAATTTTCCAAATGACCTCGGATGTAGAAATGACCAAAACTAAAGTTGTAGATGTCGACTTTGTAGTTGAGAACTTTTTCATTTGAATTCATTTGAGGTCCCAAATACTCATTCCAAACCCGGACCAAGATAGAATGAGGAGGACCAATATCCCATTTAGACACAAGTGCTATATGGGTACAATGGTTAGGGGAGGAATGCGCGAAGCCACAAGTCGCGGTTTTGAGCCCCAGCAGCCTTGAAGGGCACGAAAAATCGTGGGACAAGCATTTTTTTGCTATTTCTCCAGACCAAATTTGTGATTTCTGGGAAACGATTTGTAGAGGTGGTCAATTTTTAGAGGTGGCTGGGTGGCCATCTCTAAAATGGTTGATTTTTAGAGGCAGAAAAGCTGAGGCAGCTAGAGCAGCCGCCTCTAGAAAGATTTTTTGTAGTAGTGAATTGCCGAAAAAGTTAATATTAGGACATTATTGATCATTTATTCAATACCAATACACCACATCATGATTTCGTTGATAACCTTATAGACATGTCTAGAACCAAGCCTTGTTGCATTGGAAAATAATAAATATCTATATCTATACACCAACGTGAATCTGCCGGTGTGTACTATGGAGTTTGGTACAGCTCCCAGACCAGCTTCAGGAGCTATTTTTGCATCTTGTCAACCAAACGGATCTCGGGGAAACAGCTCTGCGAGTGAAGTCCCGCAAAAACTGCTGAGAGAAGGCAATGGGGAAGACGGAGCTGAAAATTTTAGATTCACTCGGCTCCTCCCTCCATTGTGTGGGACCAGGGCAAATTTGCCCCCGCGTGGAGAAGACGGCCGCTGAGGTAGACACGGGCGTGAAGAAGACGGTCTTGCTGGGGTAGGCGCGGCGCGGAGGAGTCGCTGGTGCGCGGCCACAGCCGCTGGTAGCGAAGGAGCCACCAGGGTCGCGCGCTGCTGCGGCCGCCGCTGCCGGGGACATGCGCGGAGGCGCCGGGGACTTGAGGAGGGCGGCACGGAGGTGCGATGAGGGAGGTGCTGGGGAGAGCTGGCACGGGCCGCTGCTGCCCATGGCCTAAACGATGCCATGTGCGGGGTCGGAGTTGCGATGCGAGATATCTATGTGCGGTGGTGCATGCAGTTGTGATAAGGTAGAAAGAGAAAGAATAAAGAAAGAGAAATAGAAGGAGAAAAAAAAAGAAAAAAAGAGTATTTTGGACCTTTCATCTTTTTTAACCGGAAGGAGAAGTTGTTTTGCTAAACAGCTTCTCGGATGAATCTGCTCCACAGGTGAAGCTACAACTAAAGCTGTTTTGGCTGGAACCGGAGCTCTACCAAACGGGCCCTATGTACCAAATGCTTTCTAGCAAAACCGGAGCTCTTGAATATGGATGGAAGAAAACAATTCTAGCTTTACTAGCTTTCTCGAAATAAGTGCATTTGTTGCTACGAACAATCAACGTGCATAACCAGATCAAAATCACTTATTTTTGACGGAGGCAGTACTCTTTTTATTTTTATTACCATTCACATTACTAATTTTATCCTATAAACAGCTCCTCTGGGTGGTTTTAGTTGGCATGATCTTTGCACTTCTGATTCAAACACTAGCTGCAAACCTTGGAGTGAAAACAGGCTCATTGTTCTCCAAGTGTATATATATTGACCAATGACTGCATGATTGTATAGGGAAGCACCTGGCTGAACACTGCAGGGAAGAGTACCCACGTTGCGTGACCATTTTCTTATGGATCACCGCGGAGCTGGTAGTGATATGTGACGATATCCCTCAAGGTTGAAAAGTATAAACATATTGCTTTTATAATAAATCTTTTTCCTGCTCCGCTTGCATTTGAGTTCCATTGTACCAACTTATTGCTTTGCTGGTGCAGTGTTAGGCACAGCCTTTGCCTTCAATATATTGCTCAAGATTCCAGTGTGGGCAGGAGTTATCCTCACAGTGCTCAGCACCCTGGTGTTTCTTGGGGTGCAAAGATTTGGGGTATGCAACGTGCTACTAAAAAATTTGCATACGTTTATTGTTCACACACACACACCCCTAAAATTGACCGATATTATTAGATTTATTGCTTAAAACTGGCTAGACTGGTTTTGAACCTTGCTCAAGATGCAAATTGGACTTCAATACTTCGTTGCTCTCACCCACTATAAGGTTTTTCTAGTAACTAGTATGCTCTACCTATTCAAACCCACAAAGAGTTTTGCAATTTATAGCCAATCAAACCATCTAGACTATGCTAATCTAGAAAAGGCAAAGGGTAGACAAACAAAACACTATGCAAAAGTTTAAATGCAGTGAGTAAAGAGCAAGTCAAGAGTGGGCAGATCCGAGGAGATGAAGGTGTATCCCGTGGTATTGGTTGCCAATAAACTATAAACCATAGTTCACATCGGAACTCCATTATTGATGTATGCTTCTGGTCACCAAGCCTACCTGTGCCCAGACACAGTGTTGATCTGCTACCATGACTTGAATGTGCCCTAATGTTTTTCATCTAAATTGTCCACTTATCCAATTTTTTAAAAAGAAGTCAAAGTAACCCAGTTAATCTGAAGCTAAATTAGCTAGCTCTGAACTCTGACATGTTGTGCTTGGCGTATAGGCCCGCAAACTAGAGTTCATCATAACAGGCTTCATGTTCACCATGGCTGCTTGCTTCTTTGGAGAGTTGACATACCTGAGGCCATCGGGAAAGGAGGTGGTTAAGGGAATGTTTGTCCCATCGCTCCAAGGGAAAGCTGCGGCCACAAATGCAATTGCGCTCTTTGGCTCTATCATCACACCAGTAAGAAATTTATCGCCCATCGAGATTTGGTCGATTGATCAATATTGTGACTGTTTTTCGTTTCATGGATAACATGGTTTTGTCGCATTGATGCAGGTACAACTTGTTCATGCACTCTGCCTTGGTCCTCTCGAGAAAGACCCCACGATCAGTTAAAAGCATCAATGTATGTTCCACTGACATGGAAATGCTGTCAGTAATTAGTTGCCTACCTAGTTGGTGATGTATGGCTGATGTTTTGTTGGCATGCTTTTGGTTTTTGGTAGGCTGCCTGCAGATACTTCCTCATCGAGTGTGGCCTTGCGTTCGTTGTGGCATTTCTCATGAATGTTGCCCTGATCGTCGTGGCAGGAACTGTTTGCAATGCAAAGAACCTTTCCCCAGCAGATGAAAACACGTGCAGTGACCTCACTCTGCAATCTACGCCGCTTTTGCTCAGGGTAATGCAAAAGAAATTTCCGACAATAAGTTCGAACCAGATGGATTAGATCAAATGTTAATAAACCCAGCCTCTAATTGCTATCTGTTGTTGCCTCCAGAATGTTTTGGGGAGATCAAGTTCCGTTGTATATGCTGTTGCACTGCTAGCTTCAGGGCAAAGCACCACAATTAGTTGCACATTCTCAGGGCAAGTCGTCATGCAGGTACTAAATTAAATTTCCTACTATTGACGAGATGCACAACCAATCCACAAGACGGCAGTCGTTGCGAAATTTGCTGATGACAATAATTTCCTAGAACGGGCTGTTGAGAACTGTTCCAATCCCGGGTTCAGGGGTTTCTGGACACGAAGATGAAGAGTTGGGCACGGAACATCATCACTCGAGTCATTGCAATCGCTCCAAGCCTGATTGCCTCCGTTGTCAGTGGTCCAACAGGAGCGGGCAAGCTCATCATCTTGTCATCAGTACGTAGGGTGTTTTCTCAATCATTCCTAGCAGATTAATTAGTGTTGTGAGTCATTTTTTAAGCACGTGACTTATTTTTCAATGCAGATGCTGCTGTCTTTTGAGCTGTCATTCTCTATCATCCCTCTCCTCAAGTTCAGCAACAGCATCAAAAAAATAGGACCCCTCAAGGAGTCCATCTATGTAAGGATGCAGACTGACTGTCTATGGTTCAAAATCATTGATTCTGTTCATTTTCATGCTGAGCCTGTTACTGACAATGGTGGCTGCCATGACCGTTGTGTGCAGACTGTGGTACTAGCATGGACCATCAGCTTGACGATCATCATCATCAACGCCTACTTCATAGTGTGGGCCTACATGGACTGGCTCATCCACAACCACCTCTCAAAGTATGCCAATGCCATCATCTCCATCGTCTTCTTCGCGCTCATGGGTGCCTACATTACTGCCATTAGGGATGAAAACGGAACAGCAATATTCCGAATTTGACCGTTTTCGTTTTCTATATTATGAACCGTTTTTTAACATGAAAAATTGTCAGTTTCAATTGGTTTCACAACCATTTTCAACCATTTTTTGTACTCTTTAATTGCTAAATGTAGAAATATTCCGAACCGACCGTTTTCGTTTTTCCATATCGTAAGTCCGTTTCCGACCGTTTCCGACCGTTTTCATCCTTAACTGCCATCCTATACCTGATGTTAAGGAAGGACAAGGTAGTCACATACACCTCTGCACTGGAGAGGGCAGAGGCCGATTCCAGCATAATTCTGGCGCCCGTTGCAGACGGAGACCAGCCAACACCGTTTAGAGAGGACCTTGCTGAAGCCTCCATGTAATAAATCAGTAAATGATTGATGATGAGGACTCGACCTTGTTTATTTTTATTTCCGATAACACAGGCTGAACGCCCTTTAATTAACTTCATACTCAGCCAAATCTTGAGTTACCCAATGTTCGCACCTGAAATGGACAAGACCAAGTGATTCTGGAAAAATAGGTATGGCCTGTTTCTCAAACCGGTCAGGCCTATTCTGCTAACTTGTCAGATTACGTAATAGATTTTGCCATTGCATATATAGCCCTTGTCAAGGCAATCGAAATGAATATTAGAACACCCAATTTAGAGTGCAAATAAAACCCGACAAAGCCAAGCAGAAATATTTCAGAAACTAGCCAAACCAGTTTTGATTGTGTAGTCTGAATCAGAAGTTGTATCTTGAGACAGAATTTGTATGAGGTTCAACTCCTATGTCCTAATAGGGCTAGACCTCCCCACCCTATCAATACAAAGGGTTATGAATGATTGAGGCCATACAATCGAACCGAAACCAATCTTCTTTTATATGTTTACCCTAATCTTATTTCCAACCTCATAATTTTGTTCATCCCCAACTCTCGATGATCAGAGATGGCATTCTAGGCATGCCAAAAGACTTAGGAGAACCCTCTCGATGATCAGAGATGGCATCCTGGATGAGAGTTTCAATGGTGTCTTTGCTACTTTGCCCGAAAACTAGTTGTTAATCATCACATAAGCATGATAGATATGTTTTGCTAGTTTGCTTGTAAACATAGCCATTCTTTACCATATAATCGTAATATTTAACCTTTTCGTGAAACCCTGTGAAGACAGATTAGACCAGTTAGATCTATTTTGATATATATTGCCAACTTGATCCATTTGTGATACATACACCCTAGTAGGCTATACTTTGAATTCCAGGCCATATTTATGTTAGCTACTTCTTGGCGATTTCCACTATGGAATGATTGTTTTGGCTATACCTTGTAGCCGAAATTTGTTTTCTATATATAACCCATTATAAATTTGATAAACATGTTATTATTGCCCTCATACCACGTCTGTCCTTGGGGTTGATTCTGCTTGTTTATTATACTACCATGCTATTGTTCAGGACCGAAAAGTTTAAGACTTATATAATGTTGGGCGCGCATGGATGGCTATGAATACATTGTACCACAATCACATTATTATCACTACAAAAAATACCATTATACATGACGGTTTACTTTGGTCACAGAAAAGCGAGAATGCATCATAGTTAACTTACTATGGCGATCGAAAAAAACGTTATGTATCCCGCGTCATACATTTGTTGGCCCAAATTGAGCCGTCACATATTGGAATTTGTGTTCGTCGTAGAATAGTTGTCTGCATCTTATAACCATCCTAGATCCAAACCATAGTGATGAAAAAGAACATCACAAAAACTAGTGCCAAATCGTCACTGCATTAACATACATCATAGCTCATAAGATACACTAATCATATAAACAAACATTGATCATTCATGTATTAGCAAGCGCATTGTTGTAACATTGTCACATTTATCAAACAACAAACTGGCCTGGCTCACAATCATTTTATCAAACAATGAACTTGCCTGGCTCACAACAACTAAGTTTGAACTTAAAGATTTCACCTCTAGGGAATCTAAAATAACTAAACATTAGTATCCACGAGTACTTCAATTGTCTTGTTGTCCATGAGATGTGCTACCTGAAAGTCAAAATGCATATAAGATAAATAAATTTTCAGCAAAGATTCTAAAGCAGTTCAATGCACATCTTTTTGAGAGCCTAATAAGTAGAGCATGAATCAATTCACAACCAAGCTCATAACAACTAAGTTCATATTCATCATAGCAAGAGTAATAATTCAACAAATCTCACATAACATACTTGTTTAATGGCAGCTGCAGTAGGTGTAACATAGTATAGCACACAAGTAGATGCCTCTACAGAAGAGGTCAACATGGTATAAATAGGGTTAGCACAAGTAGATGCCTATGCAGAAGATGTCACCATAGTGTCAAATGACTAGAAATGACAGGCTTAACTGCACCGTTCTGTTATACTAAGTTATTAAGAAAGAACTATTTAATTGAAGAAGACCGACAACACAAGTTATTTGCAAAAAAGCAAAGTGTTGTCCAAGTTCAGCAACCACTCATCAAGCAAAGTCACATGCAACTTAATTACAGGAACTCAAATTCAGTACCTTCGGTGTTACAAAAGTTTGTGAAATCTGTTGAGACAACTTAAATATAGAGTTTTGATCTACTGAGTGTGAACAATGTTGCTACTGCTCCAAAGGGCGAACAAAATAAAAGGGTGAACAAATGAGATATCAGTGCAGATCACTGTTGTTGCTGCTCAACTAAAACTGAACACAAGCCCTGCTCCTTGTTGTGTTGAACACAAGATTCTACTGATAATTTCAATCCACATCCTGCAGGAAGACCAAAAACAAGTTTTGCTCATACAAGCATACACTTGGGTTTAGATCTACAATAGCCAAATAGCTTAAATTAGGGTTCTGAAGCTCAATTTTATACAAAATGAAGGGAAAAGAAGGGGCAGGCATACCTAGTGTTGTGAGTGCTCATTGTTGCAGATCCGGACGTCAGGGTGCTGGAGTGGAGCCGGAGCAGGTGCGACGGGGCCGGGTTGCCGGGGTGGAGCCAGTGCCGGATTGGGGTTGGGGCCGGCACGGTGGGGTCGGTGTCGACACCGAAGTGGACGCAGCAAATCTAGGCGGGGCCGGAGCCCTAGAGACCGCGCTGGCACTATGGGAGAAGAGGGGGGAGGCGGACCTAGGGCAGATGGCGGCCATGGGAAGGGTGTTGGTGGTCTTGGGCTTCACCGGCCCCATATCTCCTGAGAGGAGGTGGCTAGGTTCATGTGGAGGGCATCGGCAGTCGCACGGCAGAGGGCGGGGGTCGCGATGCGGTGGACAGCGGGGGTTGTGATGCAGTGGACGTCGGCGACGCGACAGAGGACGGCGGCGGTGGTGGCTTCGAGTGGTGCGGCACTGCAGCTAGTGTTGAGAGTAGGTGAGGATAGGATTAAGGAGTGCGGGAGGGGATAAGGTGAGTGGGTTTTTTTTTTGTTTCTCATGGATTTATCAGCTGAGACACAAAACGTCATAGAATAGAGGTTTTTATGATGATTTCTTATACCGTCATATATAATGGTATTGCTTCTAGTGTATCTTTTTAGAATTAACTATACAAAACTCCCTATTGAATAGATTTTATTAAAAGGCACAAAAAACAATTAGCAAAAAGCTAACCACCACACATAAATAAAGAAGACACAAGAGAGAAAAAAAAGGAAGCACAAACCTATAGGATCGAAACACCACTAGACAACACAATGATCTATAAGGATCATTGTAGGCTGCGTGCACTTTAAGAGAAGAAAATATTTCAAATGTTCTATCAGGATTCCTCTATCGTGCTGAATGGTGGCATGTTCGAACGTAAAAAAACGTTGTAAATAGAAAAGTAGCACACACTTTTGCAGTTGAAGAAGCATATCCATCTAGTAAAAAGGAGAACAAATATAAATGGACAAAAGATATATATATATATGCCTTGAGTCATCATAACCAGCAGTCCAGAACCGGAAAGAAATTCTATGCTGTATTAGTGCTGCACGATGCCATCCGATCCCAGCGAAAAGCAAACGTTAGCATTATTATTATTATTATATTATCACATTGCAGTGCACACCGTACCGACGCCTAGGATAGAATCAAGCACTGCTGCGTGGTGTGATGCGCGCCCTGAGCGGCGTCCTCATCAGCTTGAAGAACATGTCCACCTCCGTCATGTCGACGCCGCCGCCGCCTCCCTGATGAGCTGCCGGCGGTGCCCACTCGAACTCACGCACGAGTGCAGCCAGGAAGCAGCCGATGTGAAGCATGCCCATGCCCGCGCCTGGGCAATACCTCCGTCCAGCGCCGAAAGGGATCATCTTGATCTCCTGCTTGGGCCCTGGGACCGGGCCAACACCTTCGCCCTCGCCGCCGGCGAGGAAACGATCCGGCCGGAACTCGTCGGGGTCGGTCCATGCATTCCTGTCCCTCCCAATGTCCCTTGCATTAATCATGACCGTGGAGCGCTTGGTTGCTCCACCTCGACCGCCCACCGCAGCCACATCCACATGGGCACTGACAACCTCGCGCGTGAGGAATGGCACGGTCGGGTGCATCCGAAGGCACTCGAGTATAACGGCACGGAGGTACGGCGAGCTTCGAAGGTGCTCCTCGGTGACATCACCAGCAGCAGCAGCAGCTACTTCGCGGTGCAGCTTGCTCTGGACCTCTGGCTGGGAGACGAGATGAGCTAGCGCCCACTCGACACAGGACGCGACCGACTCAGCACCTGCAACGATGAACTCCCACACAAGGGGGGCCATCTCTTTATCTTTGAGCATGCGCCCGGCGTTGTCGTCGACTCGCTCGTCGTCGTCGTGCACTCGGAGGTTGAGGAGCGAGTCGACATACGGGACGATCAGTTGTTATCATATCAGTTGTTATCATAACTCGTCGTCGTCGTCGTCGTCGTGCACTCGGAGGTTCAGAAGAAATAACAGGCAATCACAACTTGACCCAATCAGTTGTTATCATATCAATCCAGTTGTAGCTGATTGCAATAGATCACAACAACACCAGTAGCAAGCACAACAGTTGCGGTAGATCACTTCAAACTTCAATCACAACTACTCCCTCCATTCCAAATTATAAAACGTTTGACTTTTTTGACCTCAAGTTTGACCACTCATCTTATTCAAAAAATTTGTGTAAACATAGTCAAATTTAAGTCATTCTTGAAGAACTTTTATTAATAAAGCGAGCCACGATAAAAGAAGTGATATTTTGTAAAAAAAATTGAATAAGACGAGTGGTCAAACATGGTGTCAAAAAAGTTAAACGTCTTATAATTTAGGATGGACCTAGTAGTTACAACTAGAATCGCATAAACAATAAGACATCAGATTTAACGTGGAAAACCCCTAAATCAGGGTCAAAACCACAGGACCAAACAAGCCAAATCTTCTTCCACTATATACTTATGGGATTACAACAAGTTCATCTCTATATAGCACTAGAGGCAACCATATATCAACATACATTAGATCTTGGATAGCGACAATACGATTTAGGACTGCTACTTGTTGGCATTTCTTAGTGCAATTATCAAGTATGGAGATAGAATCCATCCCCAAAACGGCGCCAGAAATGCTTATTGGCATTTCTTAGCAACATCACTAAGATTTAGGTTTCCTAGTGACGCCGCCAAGAAATACCATTGACTATAGTTCTCCGCAAGCGTACGGATCTATCGTTATAGCATTTCACTCGGAAGTATTCAGGGTATCGTTATATATTTTCCCAAAGGAACGCATAGTGTAAAAAGTTCTAGAGGGGACATGGGCAAGATAATGTGAATGCATACTAGACCAATATTCAATACAGGGGTGAGTCATGATAGTTTTAAGATAGTGTGACACACACTCGGGCCAACCTTAAGGATAAAAGAGAAAATAAAGAATAAAAGAATATTCCTAAGTAGAGCAGGCTTTATACTAATATAGCCATGCAAAGAAAATTAAGTGATCATACAAAATACATGGTTAGAGCTAGACCTAAGTGTAAGATGGACGAGGAGATCTTCGAGCACCGGTCTGGTAGCAAGCGCGAGAGACTTTACGAACTCCTATATGAATACCCGAACGTGGGAGATTACAAGGGATGGACAGTGTGTCACCACTTGCTGTCTCCCCTCAATCATGGAGCACCGTCATATCTGAAGGTTTCCGTATACCTGAGCACTATGCCCGTGTATAAGGAAATTACCCATATCCCCTCTAGGGACTCTGACCATACGAATCGACAAGCATAGGACATGGGCAAACCCGAAGGAACGACGAAAGGCCGCTTTAGCTTAGTTCTAATTCTAATCATATAAGTTGTATGAATGATTAAGCTTAGTGTTCTATATGCTAAGTTCATAACATAAGAACTATATGATAATTCATATGCCATGATCAATACACAAGAACTATATTCTTATTCAATTGCAAAACTATAATGATAAGTGGAGGATAAGAACATATTGGAACTATTTATATTTCTCATACCAAGTGTTGCCAAGATGTCCAAGCCTCTTACAAGCTTTGTGAAACTCTGAAGGACTACTAAAAGGAAAAAAAAGATTACAATTGTGGAATGAGGTAGTGGCTCAAATGGTGTGTGTTTGAGGGGCTCTCCCCCTCCTCTTATACTAGTGGGAAGGGTGGTTTTGGAGAATATTCCCAGAGATCCCATGCAAAACCGCCTCTTCGTGTCATTAATGCACCGCGCTAAGGAAGCTAGGCCCAGGCTGCGGCACTAGGGGTGTGGGTGCACCCAGGGTGTGGCCGCACCCTGGCTGGCTCGCTTGGCCACCACCTTTGCCAGGTGGGCTAGTGGCTAGGCCTAGGTCCCTTCCTCGGTGGTTTGGCGCCCAGTTTATCCAGGTAAGTGGGCCTTCTTCTTATTTGTGCTTTGTAGAGTCTGCTTTACGCTTTCCGGATTGCGCACTTTGATCATACTTCTCATGTTTTTCATATTTATATCCTGCAAAACACTAAGTCCTCAATACATGTGGAAATATGACAATTTGAATAACATATGTGTGCAAGATGTACTAGTTCTCCTGCTTTTGTGTCTTAATTGGTGGTCGGATATGGTCATTAAGGACCGCCAACAAGATCCCCCAAGCTTAACCTTTGCTTGTCATGAGCAAATAGCTAAGTCATTGGTTGTCGATCAGGAGTTGCTACAATGTTGATTACAATTCACAAGTGCCATGCCTATATATAACAATGTATTCTTCCTTGATTCAAATAAGTTGGTATTTTATCCACCCTTTTTTAAATTAATTCCTGTGGGTCTTATTGCTTTAATTTTCTAAGTTCTTGGGCGGTTGCAAGATAGAACGGTTATAACAGAATTACTAGTCATTCATTCTTTGATCAACTTTCGATCCAGAGGTTTTATGAGTTTTGCAAGATAAAAGTAAGTTCCTCAAATGATTCACTCAATTACTCAAAGTTTATAGTCCTCACCAAGGCATTTGAAGTTGCCTTCTTTTTATCCTACCTCTAAAGGTTTTTTGTGGAGTTTTGGATAGGTATGAAAATGAGAGACATACTTGTATCACATAATTTTGCTAAGTCAAAAACTGGATTCAAGGAGATGCAAGTCATACACTTTGATCAAGAAGTGCAAGTATGTGGAATTTTAAGTATTTTACAATTTTTTGAACTCCTTTGTACATGACTCTATCTCTTTTATTGATTTTGAAAATATAGGCTACCTTTATTTCTCTCTTTCTTTTCTCTTTTTTTTCTTTTCATGCTCCTTGGCATGCATTATTTTTCTCTCATGCTTTTAGCATGGATATTTTTTCTCTCTTTTTTTTAGCATAGCCCATATTTTTTTTGGCACATGAAAACTTTAGAGAGAGACTCATGACATGTGAATAGAGTATTTATTTTAGTGGACAGAAAAGCATGTTTGTGTGTAACTCTCAGCGTAAGAGTCAGCAGTTTATGTATAGGTGTACGTGAATCTTGATCATAGGTGGATGATAAGAATCTCAATAAGAGTCACAACAATTTGATAAAGCGCATGCAATAACAAGTAGCATATGACTAAAGTTTGTATCATTGCATATTGTTATATGGCCTTGGTAGGAATTTATAATCATTGAGTAACTTTTCATTTTAGGATTTTTTAAAATTGAAAACTCCGAATGTCAAGTTTCTCTTAGAACAAAGTCATAGCATATTCTACTTGTACCATATCATAACTTGCAACAACTTAAAAAAGGATCATGCTTTTGCAACCCACAAGTTTCAAGTTTTTAGAATGAGACATTTTAGCCAATAAACTTAAATCCTAGGGAATACTAAGTTACAACCTAGGTACAGATGAATTATAAGACAGAGCAACTATTTATCATTTTAACAAGGGAGAACTACACATTCTTAACACTCATATGTGCAGTGAAATAATTTTTTTTGTTGTTTTTATCATATTTTTTATTAAGCTAACTAATAAATACAAGTATAAAGATACAAGTTACCTCTGCAGGGTCCTCTCCCAAGCTAGCTCAAGGCTTATGGTCCAGGATTGTATCCCAACGACTGCCAGTACGCCATCCGTTGCTCGTCCTGTTGCTGCAGCAAGGCATTCATTTGCGCCATCTGTTGGCCTGTCTGCTGCTGCCATTGGGTTTCCTGCACGTGAGTGTTGAGTGTATTTTTTGGATCTCACCTGTGCGGATCTCGAATCCTCCGAGTCAGGCATTGATCGTGTCCCACTCGCGACAGTCCGAAACAGAGTGTCATGGCTAGACTGATGGTGATAGCCCCTCGGAGTCGAAGGAGTGGGCTAGTAGCCTTTGGCTTGCCCACTACACGTCGTGAGCATCCTACCATCCCGATCCTCCAGCCTTGTGTGGTCGTAGGGTGTGCTCCCAGCCTGGATGGGACCTGGGTGTGAACCCTTGCAATTGCCCAGCTAGGAACCACTCCGCATGGTACGCCTATGACACAGCTAGGGAGGGTGACGGCTGTGGCTGCTGTGAACTTCCTGCTTCATTCGTAGCCCTGCTTCTTGTCAACCTGCCAGACACAGATGTCCTACGTGCTTCCTCTCGCAATTCGAGAGGAAATGGTTAGCTCCTGGCACTTATACAAATGAATTCCCGGGTTATGTAATGGGATTTCGTTCGATATCTAGGAAAGAAAAATACAAAGTTTCCTATTTCATTATATTTCAAATGATGTCCTTATAACATTTAATGCCCATTAATGATAATGCATGTAGTAGTAATGTAAACTACATCTTGACCATCCAACCCACCAATTTTCTCAGCAATAAGAGTAACAAGAGACGTGCACGAGATATATGTAGAAGCCTTAAATAAGTCTAACCAATGTTTGAACATATCTTTCATAGCAGCAACTTTAATCTTTTTGACTATGGCATAGAGCAATTGTAGTTCAACGTTGCAAACAAATCGGAATCAAGGCAATTCAACGATGCATGAACCTCAAAGTAGGATGTTGGATGTTCATATTATGAGGTTGAAATTTGCCTAATACATTTTGACCAAAAATTTCTCTCCAAAATTCATGACAATTAAAACCTTTGAGAGAATGATCTTGGTCAATTGAGCATTTTCTATGGAAGCTCAAGTGAGAACTGAGATCTTTCCAAGTGAGAAAATATTGTTGCTCAAATAATCAGATAAACCCATTTCTCAACTTCTTGCAAGGAGCATAAAAATTGGATAGTCAGGAGGCGAGAACTTTCCTCTCAAACGGGAGCAATGTCCTCCCATCCAATGGCTTTCCAAATGGAGGAGAATTCAACATCCATACCTATCTTTTCGAGGAGGTCCGGGTCGTATGCCGGTGTGTGGACAAGCTCACGTTGCCTGATGAGGGCGTATGCTTGCGTCACCCGGTCTCCTTCCAAGTTGATGTGGCGTATGCTCTTGCGCTTCCATCGGCGTAGTTTCCTCGTCCTCATGCATCAGGCTTCCCTCGGGCTCGGTGTAGTGTGTGCTTGAGCTTCCATGGGAGCGACTTGAGCTCGACCACATGATCTTCTTGAGCGCGCCGAAAAGCTTCCTCCCGAACTTGCCCATGGTGAGAAAACAACACAACAACAAGCTCGAAAACAGGGTTATGTTAGCAAAATAAATCAAGTGACCCACAAGCTTCGCTTGGTGGACTAGCCGTTGGAGAAGGGGCAGTGCCAATGGCCACCTGCAGGTGCGGCCACACCTGCGGGGGGGCCCGCTTGGCGCCCCTTTGGCAGGTTGCTTCCAACGGTTATCTAGAGAGTAGCCGTTGCGATTTGGCAATTTTTCAATCTCCAGTTTGCTCAGAATGATTTTCCATAAACGTTTTATTATATTTTGAATTTTCATAATTATTTTTAAAAATGAGAAATGATAATAGAAAATTCTAAGAAATCATAAAATGATTTTTATTTTGTTTTTCTAAAATGTTATATTTGAAACAAACTTTTAAATTTTGAATTTATTTTGAATTTTAGAAATTTAAAGATAACTAACGATTTATCCTCAGCAAGAGCTCAATGTTTATAGTCTGTCGGGCAAGACTTCTCCTCCTCTTATTGCTCTGTAGCTTCATGAACAAATTCGAACGAATTCTTGGGTTGCCCCGGGATCTTCCCCGAATGGTTGACAGGAATGGCAGTAGCTATTTGCGTGATTTGAGTTTCTATCATTTTATTAAAACTTAACTGATTTTTAATAGAGGACGATAAACTTTCAATTTTTGAATTAATATTTTCATTAATTTTTGCTTGGTCTAAGACCAAGTCTTTCAAGGAGGGTTGGTTTGAATTATAATCTGAATTGAGAAATTTGAATTGTAGTTGTATCTCCTTGCAGGCATGACTTGTTGTTCCACCCATTATTACCTTATTGTCGGAACCCATTCTTGATGTATGCAGCATCTTCACGGGTCTCGGGGCAGTCGTTCCCCGAATGTCTGACATTGCCATAGACCTTGCATGTCATATGCAAGTCTATGGCCTGGACGGTGCCCCTCATAGTTTCTTTTTCATGGGCTCGCTCGTCCAACCTCTTCATTACCAAATCTATTTTTTTAGCAAGCATATCCGCCTCCTTCACGGTATGTATGCCTTTTTGTTGTTTTTGTGTTCTTTCCTCCCTGGCTTTAATTGGAAACCATCTCTTTGATGAGAGCCATAGCTCCATCGATGGTGAGGGAGAGGAAAGCTCAACCAGCAGTGGCATCAATGTGCCCCCTTGAAATGGGTGTTAACCCATCGTAGTAGTTTTGGATCACAAGCCAGTTTTCGATCCCGTGGTGCGAGCATGGCTAGGTGTACTCCTGCAGCCTCTCCCATGCCTCAGGGTACTTTCCATTGCATTCTGCTAGAAGTTTAAAATTCTCCCCCTTAGGGCATTGGTTTTGCCTATGAGAAAGAATTTGACAAGGAATGTCGTGGAGCATTTTGCCCACATGTTCACAGCTTCCTTGACCTTGTAGAACCACTCATTCACCTTCCCCACGAGGAAGAAGGGAAATAGGCGGAGCATAATGCTTTCAGGTGTCTTTGATGACGATTGTGTCGCACAACTCAAGGAAGTGTTGAAGGTGCACATTTGCGTCCTCGCTGGGCAAACCACATAATGGGTTTGCCTGCACCATCGTGATTAGGCTAGTCCTTAGTTCAAAGGTTTCGTTGCCTGATTTGACAGCGGGCTCAACGAGCATGTTGGCACCAGCGGGGATGGAGTACTCGCGGAGTGACTTGGCCATGGAGGTAGTAGCAGAAGGTGCTAGGGCGACTAGTTTGTTTGTTGGAGGAATAGCAGAAGAAGCAGTACAGAACCGGTTCTTCCTTAGGAGTGCCTCTAGGTTGTTGGTGTAGTTGTAACACCCAAATTTTAGAGATAACAAATTTTGAATAATTTAGATAATAAATAATGGCCAATTTAAAATAATAATAAAATAAATTTGGTGTTGCATTCATGCTGTTGCATATATTTTTATTGTGTGGTGTGGATTTGTCTTATTTTATTTTGGATTAGAAAATTTAATTGAGATATTTTTTGAAAGCAAGTAAATAAAAAAAAAGAGAAAGAGCTTACCTGCTGTTGGCGGCCTGGAAAGCCACTTGGACCGGCCTGTTTTATTTTTTTTTCTTTTCCGCGCTGTGGGCCGAACCAGCCGAGCCGCCCTTCCCCGCACTTGCGTTGGTGGGCCGGCCCAGCAGCATCGCCGCGGCCCAGTCGGCCCAGAGCTGCGGCAGCCGCGTCTTCCTTTCTCCTTTGGTCGCTGACGAGTGGGGGCCACATGTCGGTTGCTTCTTCTCCGATGCGCCGTGTTCGAGCCGGATACGAACACCGTTTCTAACCGCACCAAATCTCGTATCTTGAGATTCCTAACCAAATACGAGTATGTGAGGCTATAAATTGGTAGCCTCCTGTTACCTATTTCCGTTTTTCATCTAAAACACGAGTTCTATCACGCGAAATAGGGTTTTTAGGGTTCAAGTTGGTGGAGGCGGGCGGACGGTCGGCTAGGAGGTTTTCGGGTGCTTCGGTGGTCAATTTTTCCACTTGCGTGAGTTCGCTATCTCCTCCTCTTTCTTCCCGTGCCTTTCTTTTATGATGTAAAGCAGCGAATCGAGGTTTTGGTGAGCTTGGAAGTACCGGCAATGGAACCGCCGCCCTCTCCTTGCCGCGTTCCTTCCTCGGGCTGTAGTAGTTCTCCAAAACCGTTTAAAATAGTTCGGGTTTGAATTCTCTTTCGATTAGAGTTGGTGGCGGGTTGGATGGTGACCGGGGAAGGCGGGGCCGAAGTTTTCCGGCGAGATGGGCGTGGCGGTAATGGAGGAGCCGACGGCCGGACTTGGGGGAGGTGACCGGTTTAGGTACTGTAGAGCTGCTGATGAACCCGAGCCGTCCATCTTGTGATCTACGGTCAAGAATAGATCTTACCCCTTCGCGGGGTAAATTTGTTAAAGAGACCCTCGGGTTTCTGGAAATCAACCCGCGGTCTAAAACGTAATGCTGAAAATGCGTTTTCGCGTTTTGAAAGCGTATTCTCTTTCGGTTAAATCAAAAATATGTTTTCAGGTATTTACAGTTTTGCCACTAGGATTGTTTTAGTCATAAAATCTTCGTTTTAACTCCGATTTGATCCGTTTAAGTTGCGTTAGGTTCGTATTTGCAAACTCTATCTGTTAGTATAGTTGTACAGTTAGTTTTGATAATTTAATTTTCGAGTTTATAATTAAGTATTTATTTATCAATAGGAAATCTTAGAAAATTCATAACTTTCACGTTTTAACTCCGATTTTGGTGATCTTTGCGTCTGTGTGATCGTAGAAACGTGTAGAAGAGTTTTATAAACTTTTATTACTGTTTTATTACTGTTGGTGTACTGTTCTAATTATATCTCTTGTTTGCTTCGTGTATGTTTGATTGGATGCATGTATGTTGTTGATTGATGATCGAGTATAGAAGGTGAGCAGTATTTGGACGATTCGGAGTATTACTTTGAGCCAAGTCAGCAGTATTATTTGGAGAGCTTTGATCAAGGCAAGTATAACACAGGACTATCCTTGTTACCTATACATTGAGTTATCATACATATGCATGTGCTTACCTTGACAACCTTAGAGATTATAACATAGTGCTTGTTGTCTTGATTCCTTGTCAACCTTGGGAATGCATATGGGTAGCTATGGCTAGTGCTTAAACTGAGAACAATGATCTTGTAATTTGATTAATGGATTAAGCAATCAATCATTAAGATGATTTTATTACTGTTAAAAGGGGGCTAGAGCATGTGTATTTATTTTGATGCTCTGGTTTCTCTCCGTAAGGACTTATCTGTAAGTGATAACCGGGATATACAGTACAGCTGTGAGGGCTATATGGCTCTGGCTTTAGTTGTTCAAGAGACCTTTTCTAGCTTGTTAGTGGTTACCTTAAATGGCGTAAGAATGGCTTGCCACGTTGGGTGTAGTGCGAGCCCCTGGCCTAGTGTGTATAGGCTACGGTTGTTGTGCCACAGGGAAGGGGGGTTCTACATCTGCCTGCCGAGTGAATCTAATGGCCCTAACTTGTTAGACGAACTCTTGAGTGGCTTTATATGGTTCTCTAGTGTTTGGGCTTGATCTCCCCACTCATTTGGAAATCATGACTCACAGTGAAAGTGTACACCTCTGCGCAGAGTTAAAAACTGGTATACTAGCCGTGCTCACGGATACGAGCGGCCTTGGGGATTCTTATGGAATAGTGATCATAACTGTTATATCATGCTTAATTATTGTTGATATATATTATGCTCATGTTTATGCTATTCGTTATCATTATTACAATTGATCATTGGTTCTTTAATGGGAAGTGGTTTATCTTGATGCTACTCAATTGAAAATTATATGATTAAAAGCTAACCGCAGTTAAACAGTGTCTAGCCATTTGAGCCTCATGAACCCTGTGTTATATTTGTTGAGTTCGACATGGACTCACTCTTGCTATTTCCACCATAACAGATGAAGATTATGAGGAAGATTATCGTAATGAGTACTAGTCTTGGTGTCAACCAGTCAACCGTGTCCCTGTGTGGAGTTTCCGCTGGAGATTATTATTAGATATTATTATTTATCGTTCAAGACTATGTCTTAAGTATTTATTCGCTATGTAATAAGCACTGTGATGATACTATGTAATTTGTCTGCTTATGTGTGCGATCATGTCCTGGGGCGCACATGAGTAATTTATGCATCCTATTTTTGTCCTTAAAAATGGGTGTGACAGTAGTTTTCTGGCAAGATGAAACCGGTCATAGACTATTTTGTTTTCATCCACAACAGGAGAAAACACGAAAGATTAGCCTGCATGAGTAACAACTGCTACATAATCATATTATCATGGGCATGTCCTACTAGAATCTTTTCACTAATGCCTTCCCCTGCAACGGCGCCAGAAATGCTTGTTGGCATTACTTAGCACAATTACCAAGTATAAAGATAGAATCCATCCCCGGCAACGGCACCAGAAATGCTTGTTGGCATTTCTTAGCAACATCACTAAGATTTTTGTTTACTAGCGATGCCGCCAAGAAATACCATTGATGATAGTTCTTAACGATTACAAATAATATCAGCAAGTGCACGGATCTATCGTTGTATCATTTTATCCAAAATTATTAAGGATCGTTATTTATATTTTCCCAAAGAAAGGCATGGTGTAAAAGGTTCTAGCAGGGACATGGGCAAGATAATGTGAATGCATACTAGACCAATACTCAATACAGTGGTAAGTCATGATAGTTTTAAGATAGTGTGACACACACTTAGGCCAACCTCATGGATTGAAGAGAAAATAAAGAATAAAAGAATATTTCTAAGTGGAGCAGACTTTATCCTAATATAATCATGCAAAGAATATTAAGTGATAGTACAAAATACATATGGTTAGAGCTAGACCTCAGTGTAAGATAGACGGGGAGATCTCCGAGCACTGGTCTGCTAGCAAGCGTGAGAGACTTTACAAACTCCTATACGAATACCCGAACCTGAGGGATTACAAGGGACGGATAGGGTTGTCACGACATGCCGCCTACCCCTCAACCATGGAACACCGTCACATCCGAAGATTCCTATATACCTGAGGACCACGCTCGTGTATAAGGAAACTACCCATATTCCTCCGGGACTCTAACCCTACGGATCGACAAGCATAGGACATGGGCAAATCTGAAGGAACGACAAATCGCCACCTCAACTTAGTTCTAATTCTAATCATATAAGTTGTATGAATGACTAAGATTAGTGTTCTATATGCTAAGTTCATAACATAAGAACTATATGATAATTCATATGCCATGATCAATACACAAGAACTATATTCTAATTCAATTGCAAAACTATAGTGATAAGTAGAGGACAATAACATATTGGAACTATTTGTATTTCTCATACCAAGTGTTGCCAAGATGTCCAGGCCTCTTACAAGCTTTGCCAAACTCCTAAAGACTACTAAAAGAAAAGGTTACAAGTGTGGAATGAGGTAGTGGCTCAAATGGTCTGTGCTTGAGAGAGAGGGATCTCCCCTCCTCTTATACTAGTGGGAAGGGCGATTTCAAAGAATATTCCCTGGAGATCCCATGCAAAACTACCTCTTTGTGTCATTAATGCACCGCCTAAGGAAGCTCGGCCGGGCCACGACACCATGGGTGCGGGCGCACCCAGGGTGCGGCGGCACCCTAGCTGGCTCGCCTGGCCACCGCCTTTGCCAGGTGGGCTGGTGGCTGGGTTTGGGCCCCTTCCTCGCTAGTTTGGCACCCAGTTTGTCCAGGTAAGTGGGCCTTCTTCTTATTTGTGCTTTGTAGAGTCTGCTTTACGCTTTTTGGATTGTGCACTTTGATCATACTTCCCATGTATTTCAGATATATATCCCTCAAAACACTAAGTATCAAATATATGTGGAAATATGTCATTTGAATAATATATGTGTCCAAGATGTATTAGTTCTCTCGCTTTTGTGTCTTAATTGGTGGTTGGATATGGTTATTAAGGACCGCCAACACTACTTAGTGAGTGCAGAGACCACACCAAATGATGGTGGAACTCATATTATTGACACCAAGGATGTGGATCTGAAGCTTCACAGCCTTCAGGACGAATTGATAGAACCTGATTCGACTCGCCCCTCTCACGAGTCGCCCTAAGTGCCACCGCCGCTGCCACCCATGCCTTTCACCGCCACTGGTCCCCCTCCCTACCCCTCAGGCATCTCGCCGGAGGATGGAGGGAGCGGGGATCTATCGTTTTTAATAAGTTTTCCAGTAGATCGAGTTTTTAGGGTTTGAGTCTCTCCATACCAAATTTCTTGGTAATGAGGATTTACCTAATCTACTCCAGCGATGGCGAGAGGGCGGGGTGGAATCGTTTTCTGCATGGCGGCTCTATTGAAGATGAGGGTGACAACTACGGCGTCAGCAACTTTACCAGCATGATGACATGGAGACTTTTCTTTTCGGATGGCAACATCAAGGCAGAGATGATATCGCCGGCATGGAATAATTTTCTCTGGTCTCTTCTCCATTTTGTTGTGGTTAGATCTGGCCATGATGAATGAAAGAATAAATTTTAGATCAGTCTTCCTTATTCTTCGGTAGCAAAAAAAGAAGAAGAAGAAGGAAGACACTAGAAAGAAGAAGTTTCTCAACTCCGCTCGTAGGAATGTTGGCCGTCATTCGTTGGACATCTGTTCTTAGGCCTTTTGACGAGTATTTGCCTGTGCGGTCATCCATAGAAGCATCATACAGGTTTGGCTTTTAGATTTTGAGCTATTCTCAGTATGGGTACAATTTAGATTTCTAGATATATTAGCATATTCCAGAGTGCTTGTAATATGACGATGTACCTAGCTATTATCTAGTATAGTTTTTCTTTCATCTAAAAAAACCTTGGGGACAAATCGTTCTTGATCTATTCCAAGATCTCCTCTCTAATCTCACTCTTCTCTCTCTTTTCTTTCTCTGATTTTCTTCCCTCTCTCACGCACGAGGAGCAAGGGGCTGAACTGAGTTGTGCTGTTCTCTCGTGAAGTCAAGAGACTTCTCCCTTCCTTCTCTTGTATGACAAGGGGCAAAACACTAGATGCACACAAGGTTGGTCCACTTTCTGTGCTGCACCTATGATGTGTGGGGCTGGTCTCTAGGAGCAATTACTTTTCCCATGGCCCACTCACGAGAAGGATTTGCCCACATGAATATGGTGCCATGCATCATCGACAAAGGTTAGTGCGCCCCAGCTATGATGGGGCCTTTGGGACTGGTCGTGGAGCACCTAGCCATAGTGGACATGGTGGCTATGGTTATTGTGGCTATTTGGATCAAGAACAACAAAACGTTATCAACAGAGAGACCGGCCGATGCTATACATGCAGAAACTACCCCAGAAGCCAGACTTGTACAAGATAATGCAGATCGGGTAACGGCTCCAACACAGGTCGTGGACTGGAGGTTCCACACCCTCAACAGCACAGCTATATGCATTGGTCGATGCAGAAGTTGAAATATTAATATATTTTCTTTTCTAAAAAATACCTTCAACAGCAAGCACCACATGCTGATTCAGGTACGCCAAAGGCGAAGAAACCAAGACCGCCCATTGTTTCAGATGCAAGTGCAATGGACATACTGCTGATGTGTGTAAGGCAGACCTTAATTGTGTTATATGCAACAAAAATAATTCACATATCTGGAAGATGCTTCAATGTTTGGTTTTGGAAAAAACGAGTTAGGCTTTTTTCGGATTCCAGGTTTTGATTTCAATGTGGAGACTGCAGATCCTTCACCTACAGGCTTGGTAAAGGTGACTCGTGGTAAACTACCCAGAGTTAGGCAAACTCATAAGGATTTAATGGATGGTGAGGATTCATTCCTAGTTGCCTTCTCTTCTGAGGGGGAGTTGAAACGTATGATGGATATTGATTTTCATCTAAAGAACCATGGTGTCACCCTGACAATATCTGAGTAGCAGGATGTAGGTGATGCCACACCTGCTTATCAATTGGATGAAGTGTGGGTGCACATCACTAGAGTGCCGCACGGATGGAGACATTATCTTTGCTTCTGGGTGCTTGGCTCTATGATTGGTGCCACTCTAGAAGTGGATATGCTAAAATATAGAAGAAAAGCGGTTATTCTAATTTTGGTAGGCTTCCTGAATAGAGACCTTCTACCTCTCACAACTGATGTGCACTGGAGTGCGGCACGGATGGAGACATTATCTTTGTTTCTGGGTGCTTGGCTCTATGATTGGTGCCACTCTAGAAGTGGACATGCTAACATATAGAAGAAAAAGGGTTATTCTAATTTTGGTAGGCTTCCTGAATAGAGACCTTCTACCTCTCACAACTGATGTGGTTTTTGGAAAGGTGCATGGGGCATAATGTCACATTTATGTTGGAGGGCGAAGATTTTGTTCCTGCTGTTCCACTTGCACCACCTCCTCATGATGATCCCACTAATCATGATGAAGAGGGCAGAGAGAAAGATGGGGCAGCAGAATGTCGATCAAGACTGAAAATTTTGCCGAGAAACAAAAAAAAATGCAGAAAGTTCAGGTAGCTCATTCCAAACAAAACACAGATGAAGGATCGATTCCAATACAGACGATGCTCATGTCTGCTGGTGGAAGCACACCAACCGTCTTTCTTACACCAGCGAGAAAGGGAACTTGCTTGTACCATGTTTTTGTTTATTATGGGAGAAAGGGAGGTCATAGATTTATTTTTTAAAAAATATAAGTCTAAGTTAAAAAGAGTTTGTTATGCCAAGCAAATATAAATTTTATTATTATTATTCTAGTAACTGAAAAGTGATTTTTTTATTTTATTTTATTATCATTATATACTATTTTTTATGACTTTGTCATGGTAAGCAAGGCATAAATGTAAAACAAGGTATAAACAACCAAGATGAGATCAAAGAAGGAAGTATGTCATGAAATGTCCTTAGAGAGGTTCACCCCCACACTTGCATTTTGCAATATGGAAAACCAAATTTGATGGTAGCACTCTCTATTGAATGTGCTTCATTGCTGAAATCATACTTGGTTGGATTTACCTTGAATTTCATCCCTTGGTTCTTTTTGCTCAAATCTGAAAGGTTAGTGACAAACATACCTGAAGGAGCAACTATGTCCTTAAGCTCATTTTCAAAAGTCTTGTTATTATTATTATTTTTTTATATATTTTTATTTCTTTATTTTTTTATTATTATTATTTTGAAAGTGAAAGGATTTTTTCCAAATATGTATGCATTTGAAAATAAGGTTAAAACAAAATTTTCATGCAATTTTTAGCTCTCTATTTTTAAGGTAAGACTGTTTTTAGTTTTATGCAAAAAGTATTTTGGTTGAAAGCTAAACATGCGAAAATCAAAATAAAAAGTTTTTTGGAATCAAATATGAGATAAATAAAGATTTACCTTTGGCAAGTTCTCATCGTTTTAAGTCTTCTGATTAGGACTTCTCCATTGCATTTTTAGCTTAAATTTGCATCATCTCATCTTGGAGATGGATAAGGATGATTGCACTTCTTGTTTCCACTATGCCATCGTGATCTTCGTGTGGTTTTGGCTTGGTGGGCATGTGATTCATTTTTTTAAGGTTTTTTTTCAAAGTTCACAAAATGAATTTTGATTTACCTCCGTTATGAATTCATCTCAAAGACTTACCCTCATGGATTTGAGAATTTCCTGCAGAGGTTAACCTATGCATACAACCAAAGTCTATACTAGTCGTTTTGGTTCAAAAATTAAACTAGACACCATGTTTAATTTGATCAACGTAGGCTATTTAACCTAAGCACCATGCTTAAATTAAAAAGTCTATAGAAGTATGATCAATACATCCAAACTTCAAACTAAGCACCATGCTTAATTTAAAAGATGTATGACCAACACTCCCAAACCAAAACATGTCAGCATAGAGAGAGGAAGCATGAACGGATAAACAAGAATCATCCAATGGAGGTGAAAACATTGAATGGTGAACAAGAGAACCATAAGTTTTTATTTATTTCTCTTTTTTTATGCAAGGTAATGGAAAGTGGTGAGAGTGCAAGATACACGTTACCTTCTGGGGGTCCTCACTAGGAAGTCTACAGAACGGACTCGCTTGCACCACCATGATTAGGCTGGTCTTTAGTTCAAAGTTCGCGTCGCCCATGTTGACAGTGGGCCCAACCGGCACGTTGGCAACAGCGGGGATGGAGTACTCGCTGAGCGTCTTGTCAGCCATGGGGTTCGGTATGGATGGTGCTTTGATGACGGGTTCGGTTGCCGGTGGAGCAGCTGAAAGAGGAACGACACAAAGTCGGGCTTTCCTTACAAGTGACTCCGGGTTTTCATTGAAGGTTGTCGGCACGTTGAAACCGGTCTAACACTATCCTGTTTTCGCCCACAACAGGAGAAAACAAGCAAAGTTATCCTGATATGAGCAATGGCTACTACACATGCATATTATCATGAACATGTCCTATTAGATTATTTTAACCAGTGCCTTCTCTAGTAACGGTGCCAGAAATGCTTGTTGGCATTTCTTAATGCAATCACCAAGAATGGAGATAAAATCCATCCTTGGCAACGGCACCAGAAATGCCTCGATGATATTTCTGAACGCACACAAAAATATTCCACAAGCGCATGGATATATCGTTGTAGCATTTAATCCGGAAGTATTCGGGTATCGTTCATTTATATTTTCGCAAAGGAAAGCATGGTGTAAAAGTCTCTAATAGGGACATGGACAAGATAACATGACTGTATAATAACAGAGGTAAGCTAGGATAAATATTGGATAGTATGACACACACTCAAGTCAATCTCAAGGATAAAGATAAAAGAAAGAATAAAGAATAAAAGAATATATATAAACTAGAGCAGGCTTATCCTAAGTAGTTATGCAAAGATGAGCAGATGATCATACAAATACATGGCGAGAACTAAACCCTAAGCATAAGATGGACGAGGAGATCTCTGGGCACTGGTTTGCCAGCAAGCCAGGGAGACTTTATGAACTACTACACGAATACCCGAACGTGGGGGATTACAAGGGACGGAAAGGGCTATCACAACCTGCCTCCTATCCCTCAACCGTGGAGCACCGTCATATCTGAAGGTTCCTGTATACCCAAGCACCATGCCCATGTATAAAGAAACTACCCAAATCCCCCTCAACCGTGGAGCTGCCGTCCTTCTTGTACTCTATGGAGTATGTGTGCGCGTCCGGTCTAGGCAGGCGTATTGAATGCGTCCACCCACCTCATCTTTTCCTTAGTAGTTAAGGCATGCAATGGTCGAGGGCACTGTGCGGTGTGAGGTCGAGAGGTGGGAGGAGTCGAGGCAGACCTCATACGGCTCGAGGGCAAGAGGTCATGGCTGGCCACATTTAGTTGGGCTATGGCCAGCTGGGCCATCCTGAACAACTCTTACTACCATTCTCTGGGGTATCCCATTTACATAACCCCGACAGTAGCCCTCGAGTGTTTTTACAATTAGAGATAATCGTGAAGGCACTCTCTCGAGCGATACTTCGAGTGGTCAAGACGTTAGTGCGATCAGTGGCTTGTCTGCATCGTTTCCTGCCCATGTCTCGGGGCACGGTGTGTAGACTTGCTGGTTGTCGGCCGCCTGAGTCGCCTGGTGCCTTTGACGAGTCGAATCGACCAGCATGCGCTGAGTTTGGTGACTCAGCCTGCCGAGTGCGGTCCAATCTGGGCTGCTCTCTGTGCTGCGTACCTTAGGAGATTTTCTGAAGTGCAGGCCTGTACGTGTGCAGGCTTTACTTCAGCCGCTTCGAGCCACGGCATGCGGTACATGACTTGCTCGCTACACAGTCATGTGAAGCCTTATAAAAGTGGGAGCTCTCTCCATCGATTGTTGAGCAACCTAGTTCAAGCGTTCCCAGCTTGTTGAAGTAGTAACCAGATGTGGCCTTCTAGGGACAGGTTATGCCAGCTAGTTGTCAGCAGCATGACTTCCAACACTTGATACTAGAAGAATGCTTGCGAGCGTGATGAGATACAGGCCCGATCTTCCGAGAGGTAACCGGTAAGTTCGACTTGTGGAGATCTCGACGTTGGCGATCCGGCTTCAAATCAGACACGATTCGAACCCTGCAACCGTTACACCACTGCTCCATTGGTTATCAACCAAGCACAACTTGATTGACCTCGCCAAGAAGGCTTTTCCTACAAGCAAATCGAAGAACACAAGCAAGAAGGTAAAACACGCAATCTGAAATTGCAAATATGAATGATGCGAATATCAATTGAGGGTTCAAGAACTCGGTTCCAAAGGACTAATCGACATAGTGGAGGAGATCAAGAACAGGGGCCCTGGATCACTATAAAAGGATTTGTCACCACAGTTACAATGAACGATTCAGTTTCTCGATGGAAAACTAAACTCTAAACAAAACCCAATTGTCTAGCAGCGGCGGCGGCTGTTTTTATAGTCTAAAACTCGACCTAGGGTTGAGGACGGCTAGGGGTTGGGCGTCCACAACTTGGGCTTAAGGCCCGACACGATACATGGCCAAGTTGACCCAAATAGGTGACGCAGCACCTTACCGTAGTCACACAGAATGATCCACGGACCTTCTGGAGCTGGGACCAGATCCAAAACGACGGCGCCGTCGTCCCCTTTCCAACACATCCAAGAACGCCCCGTTTCGATGTCGTATGAGAGAGTTATGACCGAAACAATGACGACGTGTCTGCTGAATCCGAGGGTGACGTGGCAGCTGAGTTAGGGACGAATTGCAACTTGGAAAAGACCATAGCGTCGGTGTGTCCAGCGTGGCGATGTCCTCATCAGAGCGGGGGGTATGAGGTGGCGTGGCCATCTAGTCCATAGCCTTGAGGCCTCGATGTTGCCCGTGTTGAAGCAGCTCGGGTAATCAAGGCCGTCGTTGGCTGGTCACGGCTCCGACCTCCTTTTCAAATCCATCAGCAGGTGGCGGGTGCGCCTAGTTTTGGCAGGAAACTGTCCAGAACCTGTGTGATGGATGGACGAAGGCTCACATTCTAGGAGCCGAACAGCTTCTTTCCGCCATCCAAGGGATGAAGGCGGTGCTTGTAGGAGTTGGGCGGTCTTGCGCCTCTTTTCCCTTGCGATTCTTGGCCCAGGGGTGATGCTGCAAGAAGGTCTGCAAGGTGCTCCTCTTCCTTGATCTTCTTGTGCTTGCAGCACATACCCCAGCGGCCTTTAGTGATACCATCGCCATTGTGGTATTAGGTTTTTTTATCTTGTAGGTAGCTTGGCCGCCCTCATTCATCGATTATGAATGAAAAGGAGCTTTTTTTGGAGCATTCGTGTGCTCATTTCTCATGGACGAGGCGAGCCCTTGAGCTGTTTGACCTTGGCTTGCGCCTTATTTGAGGTCGTATGCAAGAGTGGGTTTGTTAGGTCCTTGCTACGGCTTTCAGACAGTTGCCATTTCTGGATCCATCTCCATCTAAACTAGGAGCCTTACCTTGGGAGGGAAGCGGAGAAAGAACTGAGCAAATCCCTAGAGGCCGGAATCCCTGAACAGAAGCGTGCGATGACGATGTCGCCGGGCAGCAGGATGTTGACTACAGAAGCATGCGATGGCAATGTAGCCTAGGAAGCTAGGCATCAACGGTCGATGGGGATCATTTTAGGAGAAGAGGAAATACAGAAGAAGGGATAACTATTTGATAATAAAGATGAAACATATTATAAGTTATTACCAGTTTGTTGTTTTTGGAACCTATCTTGGGAATTCATGACGCCAGTAATAAATATTGTCTTTGCACGCAGGATGCGCCAATTCCATGGCGACTTTGAAATTATTGGCAATATTATGTAATCTAGTTATATATTATACCTTGCATTTTTAGGAAGCAGATCCATAATGTACGTAGTTCTGTTACCCATGTCTAGTATGAATAAAGTGTACAGCCTATCTTGATAATATGGCAATAGAACATGTAAACAAACACCTAGACTATAAGTGAAAAATGATAAATATAAGTTTTTCAAGGAGTATACAGAACATATCTTATAGTGCTGCAATGTTCAATATTGTACTCCATGTCATGCCAGCATTCAAGCAATTTTGCCAGTTCTTTGTAGTCTATCTTATCACACCACTGCGGATCTCATCCAAACTCGGACATGGAACAACTATGTTGAAGCAATCACGATCCATAGGTTGGACGAGATTGCTTCAACATGGTTGTTCCATATCCCAGTTTGGACAAGATCCATGGTGGTGTGACAAGATAGACTACAAAGAGCTGGCAAAATTGCTTAATGCTGTCCTGACATGGAGTACGATATTGAACATTGCAGCACTATAAGATATGTTCTGTATACTCCTTGAAGAACTTATATTATATTTATCATTTTGCACTTGGGTGTTTGTTTACAGGTTCTATTGTCATATTATCGAGATAGACTCTACACTTTATTCATAATGGACATGGGTAACAGAACTATGTACATTATGGAGCCGTTTCCTTAAAATCCAAGGTATCCAAGCATACCATAAGTAGATTACATAACATTGCCAATAATAATTTCAAACTCGCCATAGAATTGGCGCATCCTGCATGGAAAGACAATATTTATTATTGGTGTCGTGAATTCCCAACATGTGTTCCAAAAACTGTAAATTGGTAATAACTTATAATATGTTTCATCTTTATTATCAAATAGTCATTTGATTTATCAACAACAATTAAACGCGTGCTCTTCTACAGGAATTTAGCATGCTTCCTTGTATACAATTGCATGCCACTATGAGCATATATATTCTCTACGTATAGTTGCATACTAAATAGCAAATTAATAAGTTATCTTATTATTAATAAGTTATCTTATTATCTGCCATACACAGCTAACGCATGCAATGAGAATGAATTTCTTGGTGGTCATTTTGGAGAGCAGTGGAACCGGAGAATTTCATGACCTACTCAAGCAAATCATAAATTAGATGGTTTTGAGGTGAGACATGACTTCTTATTGCCTTGTGTATTATAACTGGCATAGGATTGTAATTTCTTGATGTACACCCCTGCTGGTGATATACATTTCCGGATTATATACATGGTTATATACAATTGCATGAAACTAAAACTATGAAAAAATATCCTTATTTGGTTGTTTTCATGTGCATCCCCAAAATGCCTCCGTAGCATTGGCACTAGCACTCCACAAGAACTCAAATCTTAGCCACGAATTTCATAGGTCAAATCAAGGTTCAAAAAGGCTCTAGGCATATTACCTTAAATTACCTTAAGTAAAAGAAGAAATAAGAGACCTGTGGAGTTAATGTTAGAAGAAAGACCCATAAAAAAAGCCTAGCCAACCTTATCCACCCCTTCCACCTTATCCATCCACCATCCTTCTCCCAGCCGCATGAACCTTATCCACTCTGCTTTCTCTGCCTCCCTTCTTTGCTACCCATCTTTGCCGCCCCACGCGCATGGCGCGCCTCCTCCCCCTTCTCTGGTGGCGCGCGCGGCGCGACTCCTCCCTCCTTCTCTGACGCTACCCGCTCCTCTTGGCTGCACCTGCCATCTCTGCGGCTGCGCATCCGCCTTCTGTGCTGCCACCGAACATCGGCACCTGCCCGCCCTAACAGCTGCACCCGCAGCCCGCCTTCTTCACCGTCGTGCCCTAGCATAGCTCGCCGTCCTCCCGGCCGTGTCTATCCTCTGCCTACCCCTTAGGCGAGATGACACCCCACCGCCTAGCGCATAAGCGCGCCTAGGCGAGCGCCTAGTAGCGCTTTTTGAACACGGGGTCAAATTGCTTTATTTCAAGCACCAACAAGATTCTTTTTTGGGGAATAGAAACAACAAGATTTGGTCTTACATAAGAAAGATTGACACAATAGAGGACTGATTCTTTCACTACGGATCTCAACAGTTGGAAGAGTAAACTAGAGACTGGGAAAAGCCTAAAAATGAAAACAATTGAACAGATGGCTGGTTGGGGGCACCTTATTTATAGAGCTATTACACATTCCCAACACGCCCTCAGATATTTTAGCTGAGCCAGTTAACACAGGGGCAAAATGGTCCAACTTGAGATCCAAGCATCTTATGGCCACGGGCTCTTCACGACTTTGCTTTGCCTCCATGCAAACTTCATGATGATGCCACGTGCCTCCTCCCATTCCCATCGGAACTCCAACCGGGTCTTGAGACCCAAACTTGAGAAACTGTCCACCCAGTGGTTTTGAGACTCAAACCACCACCACCTAGAGAAGCATATCCGCTACGCCTCCATGATGTTGAAATGTGTCACCATCGTCCTCGACCGCCTGATCACCAAGTCCTCGAGCGCCTCCGCTTGACTTGGTCAATCGTCGTCTTGACTTGGTCAACACTTCTACTCCTCATGTGCTCTTGCTTGTTGATGTCCCCAAGTATCAGCCACCACGGTCAGTCTTCCGGCCATTTCGGTCTCTAGGTCCAAGCCTCACGTCCGTCTTTCACCTCTCCTAGTCTCTGTTTGATCTTCACCATGGCCGTCGACCGTCTCTATGCTCCACAGCTGCACACCAACACAGGCAAGATAAACGTTGCACACACCTACTCACGCCATGGTTAGTCTCCAAACTCAACCAAAGCCGATCATCTCTGACAATCACTCATCACAAACTCGACACATAGGGGCACATATCAACCTTGTGTTCGTAGTCCTCAATGTCTCAATTTTGAATCCTACCAGGCACGATTAAATAAATAGTTGTTCGCTTATATTCCACATCGGGGGCCTAACAAAACCTCCATGTAAGGAGACCGATCAATATAAGTTAACTGCCCACTTTTTTGTCATCAGTTAATTATTTTGAGTTGCATGCGACATAATGTTCAATTCATCAACATGCTATATCTTTTTTTCTCCCACTCCCACAGTCCATTTCTCAGGCAGGGTCATCAGCAGCTCTCCCACAGGCCATAAGTCGAGCTGAATGTCCCACCACCGTGCCGCTTTGCAAACTCCACGATGGCCTTCCGTACAGCATCATCCCACACCCTTGCCATGGTCCTGACCGTCACCGGCTTTGGGAGCTCGTTGAGGGCATACCGGAAGGACACTTCTGCCGTGCCTAGAATGTTGCTCATGCTCTTCCTGCAGGCCGCCGGAACACACCTTAGCAACGCAAAAACAAACTGAAAATGTACCAGACCATGAGTAGACTAGCAGTTAGCTAGCAAGCTAACTGAACTCACCTCAATGGCTCATCCCACTGGTCACCGACAAGAACAGGAGAGGTCCTTGGGTAATCCACAGGGACCAATAGCTTCACGGGCAAGATAATAGGCTGCAAAAATTGGTCAGGGAGTCCATCAATACCATGTAACTTATCCAACGTGCCGCATTATGCAAATAGGTTTCTGAAAGTTAAGTACCATTTCAGATGCTGCAAAGAGCAATTTCAGGTCTGGACTCAATGACATGGCAGTGTAAGAGAACTCGACAAGTGTCCCACCATTTCTAGAGGTGATCGCATCTGTGCCGCTGTCATCAACGATGCTGATAACAGTATCCAACAGCCTGCTGTTGGTAGATTTTATCTCGTCTAACAGAGCATCCTTAGTATTCTGCTACAAAAAAATTGAATAGTGTGAGAGATTGTTCATGTTATGACAGATAACTGGTTGGTCAGCACTACATTGGATTCAGAAAATAGTGGCAATACTGTTTTGAAAAACAAAACAAAATAATATAATGATGCCTCATGCTAATACCGTTGTTTTCTGCCTCTTAGTGCCGTGTTCTGCATTTGATTCAACCTCTGATGCATTGCAGTCAAATGGTATCCAACTTCCATCCCTGTCGCCTGGTGGTGATGGTTCCAGACATGGTGATGTACTTTCGAGAATGTGCTTCATCTTGTTCGCAGTGCTAGATCCACCCTGCTCTGAGAAGAAATCCCAATCCTGAGACTCGTCAATTTCCCAATGTGGTACCAGATCGTTCATGCTGACTGTGCAAATAGAATTGGCTGAGTCGTAAAGCATTGCTGGTGATGAAGCCCTCACCTGATAATATTTCAAATAATAAGTAAGATAATTTGAAATATAGAAAAAGTTGTTGCCAAAATGAGTGATCTTGCATTCTTACTGCTTCAATTAGGTGATCGATAGGCTTCTTAGCAGCCACTGTTTCAGCTCCACCATGGTGGTTACCTTCTAATGCACTATCTGCTATCTGCACCTGAATTGGGGTGGCTGTCATAATGGGATTTACCTGTTCAGATTCATTCGCTGCTGCTGCTTCTGTTGCTGTTCCTCCTGCCGCTAACTCTGCAGCAGCAGCTGAATTGTCCACTAACTGTGAGGCAGAAACACTCTTAAAATTCTCTGATGATGTGGGCATCACCGGAGCACATGTTGAAGCAGCTGGAACAACCCCTGAAATGGTAACAGGTGATGGTAGTGTTGATTTCACTGAAGCACAGGGTGAAGCAGCTTTGATAACAACAGGCAGTTGAAAGGGTGATGACAACAGTGATTTCAGTGAAGGACAGGTTAAACCAGACTCGGCAATGGATGGCAAAGTGGACTTAACTGAAGAAGAGCATGAAGCACATTTTACATTACCTGTCATGGAAACTGGTGATGGCAATGTGAACTTCACCAAATCAGAGGATAAGGTTGCAACTTTTAGAGCATCTTGCTTCACAACAAGTCCTCCTGGATTGGTAATAAGCAATGGTAGTATGAAGTCCTCCTGAAGTTTATTGATCGGTGAAGGCTGCAAGGATCCATGTGATTTCTCTGGGAAACAAGAGCTTATTGGTGGCTTTTGCTGCTTGTGATGGCTACTACATGGGAGAAATAAACGAAGTTTACAAATTTGTCTTATATAATAGAAAACAGGAAATGAACAAGCTGGTCATTCAGAAGCTGGTAATCTAAAATATTTTTCAATGAAGAGGAAACTTAAAATGGTAAATGTGTATGAGAAGGCAAAAGTAAAATGCAGCCCAACACATCATCTGTATTTTTTTTCCGTTCTGATATAGGCTTTGTTCACACACAATCAGCTATCAAGTACTCCATTTCTCAAAAGTTAATATTGTTTTTTTTCCTAACATCTCGACAGTTAATATTAACTCCTATGAAAGACAAGTGGTACTTTATACTTAACCTGAAACCACCATCAGATGGAGCCAGATCACAACTAAGATCGATGGTCTGAGGATGCCCATGAGAAATCTGAGACTTCATTCTTGCATCCATCTCTGCGTTTGGAGCTTTACTTTTCCTATAGGGAACTAGCAACTCTTCTATGGACTTCTCATATATGGAGAACTTCCCATTAAGTTTTCTGAGATTTTGTCTTTGTCTAGTAGTAAGAAATTCAGCGTCACTCTGGCTTTCTCCTTCACATATAATTTAGATCTGTACAATACATTTTCGCGTTTGGGTAGTGCCTCTAACTGTTCCTGTACATATATGCAACCAAGGAATGTAAGAGATTGAGATTCATTACAATATCAATTGATGAAGGTTCATAGGAAGGGACAAAGTGTTAACAGGAAGATGACCTTTGTAATATCTGGATAAATAATCCCTTGATGAAGTTCCATGAGCTCTGAAAAGCAATCGTCCTTTAGTTTTTTTATCTGCAATCCAGGCAAACAGGTTAAACTGATTATATGAGGACTATTAGTATTTCAACACTATATAGTAATGCTTGTGTAACTGTGTTTCTTAATTGATTAAAAGACAAGAACATACACATCCGTTATGTGAGCAATGACACTGCAACAATCTTAAATTTAGGCAGCAGCATTTTACTTTATAGATATAAATGGACATGCCTCACAGATAATACGGCTTAGAAAAATGAAGAATTCACTGCAAATCCATGTCTCAGCCATAATACATGTACGTCTAAAGGAGTATTCTTACCTGCTGGGACATTTCCTCCCTCCAATCAACTTCTACAGCACGTTCCATCATTACCTGCTGAGATTCCATTTTGCTGATAGTAAACCCAGCATTGTGCTGACTGTTCCCTCCTTCCGGGTGACCATTATGCATCTTGGTGGCATAATGGTACCTTTGCCTGTCCATCTGCTGTTGATTGAGCCCCAAATCTTGCTGGTTTATTATCATCTGCTCGTGCAGCAGCATACTAGTTCCTCTGGCACTTTGCATAGGAAGGTGATTCTGCTGCCCATTTGGTTGAACAACTGATTGCTCTTGTGCCTGTGCAATGCTCTTCAGATTGTGTATAAAGTTTGAGTCCTGTATTTGCATGGCCAGGGGATGCTTCTGAGAAGGTGGAGGTGCCATAAGCTGGCTTTGCATCTGAGGAGATCGCCCTCCATGACTAGACATCATCGATGCCCCCTGCGACATTGCAACAGTTGAAGAATTACCTCCATCCTTTGCTTGAAGTGCATTAACTGGCCGCATATGCCTTCCTATTTGTATTTGTTGCTGTACTACATTTTGTTTTCCCTCCAGACTATCCAACATGTGAGCTACTTTCCTAATATACTCTTCCTGGAAAAAAAAAGGGAACAAAGTACATTACGTCCCCATGGTATGAGATGGAGGCAAAAAAACAGGAACAATGGAAGAAAACATGTAACCTCGAATTTTATTTAACTTTTCGTTTCAGTCACATTGGCATGCTATTGAACTTGCTAGTTACTTATTAGTTATTAGTAGCAGAGAGCCAGAGATATGTATAAACACTTGCATTTCTAAAAGCAGCAGGCTTCTTCTGATCTGAAGCTGAAATGCACACGCTGTATCATATGTAAATGATACTAGTTGATCAGCTAAAAGAGGGGACAATAGATTTACCTTACTATTAGCCTCATGGAAAAACTTGTTTTCAAAGTTGGCACTAACCCTTCCGAGGTCCATGGTAGAGAGCCGTCCAGGGAAAACATGGTCCAATCTACATTCTCTGAAAAGAAAAAAGGATTGGACGTGAGACATCAAAGAAGCATGCTGAACTTATGTGTCTGACTGATGAGAAATACATTAGTGGATTCTCAGAGACAGAAATAAAGCTAGCTGATAACCAAACTGATCATCGCTATGCAGATAAAACATGAAGGAAATTTGAACCCGCGACACCAAAAAGATCCACATTGTGGAAATCACTGCAATGTATTTCAAACAAAAATAGCTTATCCACACATCAGTACACTAAGAGAGTACGACCGATAAAGTAGTAACAATATGAATGGTGGACCGAGACGAATCGAATTAAGACACTGATGACTGATCTATCTCCCCAACCTATACAAGGAACGAAAGTTCTGTTTGGAATATTGAAGCATACTTGACGCCCGAGCTAGTGATACTGAGAAAACAAATCTACCTAGATAGATAGCTTAGTAGCTACAAGTGAAATATTGCATCGGATCCACAAAGCAACAATTCTAGAAACAAAAAAAAAAGACATGAGCATATCAAACCCAAACAATTTTTTGTAGGCACAAGACACAACAACAACAGAGTGAATCGATCTGAGTGTATCTACCATTCTGAATTCAGATCATAATGCACATAAAATGATAAAGGAAAATATGGGTCCATGACACCAGAAGATCCTGATTTGGAAAATCGCTGCAATATGTTCCAAAAAAAAGGCCTCATCAACACATCAGTGCACTAACCTAGTATGCAGTAGCAGCAGCCTGAATAAAACTGGGTCTGGGTGAACCGAGACGCAACAAATTGAGACACTAATCAATGACTGCAACATATACAAGGAAACTTCTGTTTGGAATATATAGAAGGAAACTTAACAGCTAAGCAATCCTCTTAACACCCTAGTTAGCCATACTGAGTAAACACTCTTGCTAATTAGCTTATTGGCTACAAGTGAAATCATTGCACCAGATCAACAAATAAAGAATTCTAGAAAGAAAGAAAGAAAGAAAGAAAGAAAGAAAGGATGAGCGCATCAAACCCAAGCAATTTTTGGTAGGCATAAGATGCGGCAACGAACAAAACTAGTATAGTGCCCGTGCTAACGCCACGGCTTTATTTCAGGTATGCACACAAAAACAACCAAATGATGTTATTATTTCATAGTTCATGTTTTACATAATTTTTTTGAGGGCAACAAGTTTCATGAAACTGTTAAATAACAAGGCATAAAAAAGTTATGTCTTGCTTGAACCATTGATGGCAAAAGAAAAAAATCATTTGAAGCTACAGAGTGAAAAGAACTACACTTTATGCATGCAGCTCATCTCCAAATCACCCAAATATGAATCATCTCGCTGGCACCATCGCCCCCACCATGTGAATGACATATTTATGCTCAGTACATCAACACTATCCTCCCAGTATTATGACTGCACCATCTGGCCGGGAAATCATATCCATCTTCTCCAAATAAATTTGTTTACCAACATGCCCAAAAATAAAAATATCAAGCATGTGCCCAGCAATATATATTCATATGAGTACTGATAAAATGGTTCGAGTATACCCACTGTTAATCACCAGTTTAGGATGTCTTTATAAACAATATTCTTGGTGCTCCTCCCTGTAGGATCCAATTCCTCTTTTGGTTTAGCCAAAATTCTTGTTGATGATCTTGATACCCCCTTGATAAACCAACATAGAGCTGTCCATGTGAGAACACGGGTTCTGGAAGGTAGATCCCAACATTAGGGATGGTTTGCCCCTGTGATTTATTTATCGTCATGGCAAAACTTAACTGTACTGGGAATTGTTTTCTCTTGAACTTGAAAGGAAGAGAAATATCATATGAGGGAGACAATGGGAGCCTTGGTATAAAAACCCTTTTCTGCGCATGCTGTCCACCAATGATCTCGACATCAATTGCATTGTCTTGCAATGTTTTGACAATAAGCCTTGTTCCATTGCACAAGCCATTGTTAGGATCTAGGTTGTGGAGAAGAACCACAGGACAGTTGATTTTTAGCTTCAGCTCGTGCGGGGGCAGGCCATTTGGAGTTATTGAGTTCAAAAAATAATAGGGAAGTGATTCTGAGGATCGTCAACAACAGTGTCGAAGCTATGATAAACCTTTTCCTCACCTGGAAACCTCTTAATCATCATTGCGTTCAGCCTATCAACATGTTCATTTTTAGTCGATAGAATAGCACGGGAGCTCATATATGTGGCTGATGTTGCATGTTCTTCAAGTGATGGGAAAACATCTTGAATGAGTTTGTTGACAGCCACCTCCGTGTCATTAAAACCAATTACAATGTCATCAGGGAATCGAACATAATCATCTCCAATTGTTTCCTCAGTTCCATTTCCAATTCGTAGCAGGTAATCTGAAAACCAAGGGTCAGACTGCGCCCTCATGTTACGTGATAATCTTATCTTCCTTATTTTCTCCCACAAATAGGATATTTGCAACGTTGCATCAGTTACCTGTGCTCTTGTCCCACGTGTCACCACAGGAAGGACCTGTCTGAAGTCTCCACCAAATACCATAACCTTTCCTCCAAATGGCAAACCACATTCCATAATATCCTGTAGGGCCTATCAAGTGTCTCGATGCACTGACGCTTGGTCATGACAACTTCATCTCAAATAATCAAAGATGCTCTACGAAGCAACTCTGCAGTGCCACTTTGCTTCGTAAAGCTGCACATACTGTTGTCCCCAATTTTAATTGGAATTTTAAACCTTGAGTGTGCAGTGCGTCCCCCAGGCAGTATTGATGTGCTGCTATACCAGATGTAGCTGTTGCAATAGCTATTAATCCTTCGGACCGAACTCTAGCAAGGAGGGCCTTGTATAGGAACGTCTTTCCTTTGCCTTATTAGCACGGACATGCTGAAGGATTTGATCAAACCCTTCACGTTGCTCCTTGTTAAGAGATCCATAAATATCTAAGTGTTCTTGGTCTATACAGACATTTTGTTCCTCTATAACCTCCTTCATCATGTCATTGGAGCTTTGACCCTCATCGGAAATAGGTGGCAGACCATAATCTTTGATATCCTTCCCCATTGAGTGAACCATATCCCGTATGTCTCTAAGCACCATTTGCTCCACTTCAGACGTGATGTTGTTGTCCCTTCTGAAGTCTTCACTAAGAGCATCCTTATGCTTGTCCCATAGTCCACGTATGTTAGTGGCCTCACAGAAGACAAGAATGGTAGCAAACAACCTTTGCAAGGCACACGACATTTGAAAACTGGTGGCCTCAGTCAAGCAATCATCGATTGATTTATCCGTCTCGATAAGCCCTCTTTTCTCGCACGCTTCCCTGAAAGTAGAGTAGGTGACACCAACCACTGTTCTTAAATCCTCATATGATGTTGCACCTCTCACATGATTTAGTAGAACTCTTAGGAAGTATCTCTCCCCTTCAGCAGGGTTTGCATAGACAATTCGCCCTATCTGTCCTGATGTTTGTTTCCTTATTTGCCACACTTTTTTCCCTTTGATCCATCGATAGTGTTCTGGGAATTCTCTATACAATATTTTCCTTCCTGCCCTATCTTCACGGTTTTTACTGAAATACTTGGTAAGTGTGGTCCTATTAGAACCTGGGCGACTAACAACATCCTCTAGGTTTTCCTCTTCATTGTATGTCACAGACTGCATATCAAGCAAATGTAGTTGGAGCTGCAGTACAGCAAGATAGACTCCAAACATGGGGAAACCGAATATCCTGTGCACAGCTTCCAGTGGAGATATGTATCTAGCATTCCTGTACTGCCGTTCTCATTGATGACACCATCATCTCTATCATGTTGATCTTCATTTACCGAGAATGATGCTTGGTCATGACCTTTATATACGTACTTAAATAAATACTTCACAGCTTTAATACTTGAGCATGCTTCAACATTTATGTGACAGTTATATTTCATGAGCAGACCAGGGTTGTAGGGCACCACCCACCTGTTATCTAACTCTGCTCTCCTAATCTTTACTCGACGTCCATCATCCCTTCTCCTGTATGTTGGATATGAGTCATTTCCTTGTTGGGTTGCCTCACAGAACTATCGAGGATACTGAAAGCGACACTCTCCATCCACCATGCATGCACATTTTTTGTTTAGCACGCCACATGGTCCATGTAACATATGACTGATAACCAGACCATGCAACTCTGGGTATCTATCCTTGTCTGGTATCTCCGCTGAAATTACTCGATCATATGCATCTGGGGTTGTCAACTTACTCCCTGACTTCATGATCAGTAGGAAATGCTCATGTGGCAGCCCTCTTTTTTGAAACTCGGTAACATGAACATATGCTGCAACTTTACCAAAATACTTTCTCTTGATCAGAAGATCTTTTAGATCTCTTAATTTTGCCCTGTACACTCTTGCAACCAGTTCTGGCCTATCTTGTGGTTCCTGCCAAGGTTCGAGATTGCTTGTTATCTCTTTCCAGTAGGGATTGCATGTCATGGTGATGAAGTAATCAGGCCTTCCAAAATGCTGCACAATAGCCATAGCATTAAGGAACCTTTGCTGCATGTCTCGATTGCATCCTGGGAATGATCTTGGCAGCACAATTCTCTTGCCAACCTTAGAACCCTGGGTCTCTCCAACAGAGATAACATCAACCAGTCCCTAAGATACAATTAAGTACGCGTAACATTAGCAAAAGACAGTAATAAAGTTAGAAAGTTCATAAACAAATAAACAAAATAGCTTGAGTGGTTACCTGGTATAGCTCTGCTCGTATTAGTTTTTGGTTCTCGGGATTAGAGTACCAATCTAGCCTCATGGACTCAATCTTTATATACATATCTACAGCCCATTGCTGAAAAAGACATCCTCCAAATAATAAAATGTTAAAAAGTCCCCGTCTAACTTGCAACTTGAAGCAATAGTATTCTCGTGCAGTCACATATCTTGAAGATTGTGCTGCATCTGCAACTCTACTTAGCCAGTCACCTTCTTGTACATCATTTTCGCCTTCGTCCGCCTTATTTTCATTATAATTATCAGCTGCAACGTACATGAAATGTTAGATCTCTTTTTTAATATGTATACTTACACTATAGTAAGATTATTACGTAGCAGAAATTATTATATAATATAATTATTCTATAGGAGTATTATACAAGAGATAATATCAGAGATAATACCTCGATCACCACCAGTAGTGCCCTCATGCCTGTAATTAACATTAGTAGAAGCCGGGGTTGCAGATGGTTGAGTGACTGGATCAGCACTATATGGCATAAACGTGTTCCAGCCTGTTTCCCCTCTCGGGTTGTATAGAGGATAAGCTAATGGGTCATAACAACCATGGTATGCTCGTATATATTGTGGACGACGATCCGTCCTTCCATATACAACCACACTTCTATCAAAACATCTCTGTGGATCGTTCCCTTCCATCCAAATAGCACCAACTTGTGATGCCGTTGGAGCATTGTACCTTCTCTGGTCAGGCGTGACATTTGTATTGAGTTCAATCCGGTAGTCATCCAAGTTTGGAAAAGCACCATTTCTCTTGAAAGTTTGAACATATGGGTTATCTTGCAAAATTGTAAGGATATTCCGGATGAGGTTGATATCAAGGTCAGGGGACCGTTTGACTCTATGTGACAGTGTCTCATCTTCTGTATCATAAAAGTAGAGTTGTAGATGCCGAGGGCTGTGGCCACTGGGCATCAGGTGGTCTAGACTATGGTACAACCCGCCATGAACTCGAAATGTATAAACACCGGTCCCAACTGGAGTGTTATATCTGCGGTCAAGGGTAACTCCAAGACTTGCGAAGCCAAAATGCGAGTTGAGATACCGTATATGTTGCCTAAAATATTTTGCATCATCATGCACCTGACTTGTGAATAACCTTTTCAGCTCTGCAGGAACCTCTGGGATATGTATTTTTATTTTTCCTTTTCTGCAACAAAATCCAGGTGTCTCATACTGAAACCTCATCGCACCACAATAACCACAGGCAGGGACATTTCTCAGCCTATGTCGTTGTGGCAGGTTCTGGTAAATGAATTCATATGGATCATCTGTCACACTATGCCCAGGTGCATCGTCTACAAGCACGCGATATGACTCATAATCATCACCTACGTTGGAAAAATTATAGCAATCATATTTATTTAATATACTATATATACATGGTTTATGTAAAGACAAATAGATGAAGTCGTAGTACCTTGCGCATGTAGTTTAATTATTCCATCATCATCGTCTTGCACTCCATGGCCCGCGTCAATGTCAGCGTTGTCACCGTCTAGAATAGCATGGGTAGGTTCAAATAATTCACAGTCGAATTCATCTTCGTTGGTTTCAGCAACTACGTCGCTGTGGCATTGCCCAATCAAATTATCTCCTTCTGTAAATTAAATAAACTGTTAAAAGTTGTCGAAATGTCTTAATATTCACCGTCAATATGTGCTTGACTTTCTCACCTGTCTCTGTAGTAGTAGTCAATTGTGTTTCTTTTTGGCATGACTTTCTCATAGATGTATAGTGGTTCTCCTGCTTCCGTTTTAGCAATTTGTCCTTCTTTTGTGCATCCATTTTGTTGTATCTTTCCCTATTCCTTTGCAGTTGATTCGTACCGGAGGAACCCCCTGAAGATCAAAGATGAATTCATTCACTCAAAGTATAATTGATTTCTGTATAGTGTGGATATCTATATTTGTATGTATTAAACATATGTACTATGAGGTTGCGAAGTGGAATAGCGTCTGCCACCTTGAGATGCAGCGGGTGAGGCTGCTATTCGACGCTGACGTTTGTAATTATCATTTCTGTGTAGCCACTCTGTGGCATCATCTGGATCGACGTTTTCATCGTATCCTATGCTTGGTGTTTGCACAGTGGTGGAGCATCCAGTCTGAAACGGGGTCTGCTCATATATGGCTAATGCGGTACCTTAACATATGAGTGGGGATTAATCATGTGAATGATATCAGAAGTTGTAAATGGAAGTAATGAAGAGACTCCGTACCGACTATGGGTGACGATGTTGGCAGTGCTTGAGACACAACACAAGAATTGCTAATATTCTGGGATGCAGCCTTCTTACGTGCGCGGTACTCTTGTTGTTTCCTATTAATCTCGTGCCTCTGTTCACTGGATAGCTCATCTCGACGTTCACGTTGTTTCCTATTATTCTCTTCCCTTTGTTCACTGGTTTGCTCAGCTCGACGTTTCCGTTGCTGCCTGTTCCTTTCCTCCCTCTTTCGCAACTCCTCATCTAAAGTCGGCGTTTGCACATATAATATATATATATATATATATATATATATATATATATATATATATATATATATATATATATATATATATATAAGAAATTACTAAGGCTTCGGCACAAGTGTTTTATTGTATTGCTCCTAAACTCTCATAGAGTTGCAAACATACCTGAGATGTGGTTGTTGGTTATATTGCTTAGTGCATTACGTGTATCTTTCAACGTAGACATTGTGAACTACCTGCAATTATCAGGGTTTGTTTCTTTGTTAAAGGCACTTGCATTGTAGAAAAACATTTTTTTTTATTATGATTATAGTATCAGGTTAGCTTTGAAACAAATAGAGCATGTCCTTGAGAATATATTCAGTTAATGTAATCTTCATTTTTTGATCTGTGCAGGCCACTCTTTAGAAATACATAACTCTCTCAAGCTTGTCCAGGTGCAAAGTGAAACTTGACATTTGACACAATAATATTAGCAGCTTTTAAGTTCTTGATATATGATCATTCCTATAAAAAGCACAGGGATTAGCGAGGTAAGATTGCAAATGGTACATGATAGAAATAACTCGAGCACTTTATGAACATTGACCCAAATCTTCCAGGTTACACTATTAGATATAACATAGAAACATGAGAAGTTAGTATGAAAAATCAGGTTGCTTCTCTGTAAGATGTGGCTTACAAGCTGGGGATGGACCTGCGCGGCCTTGACCAAGGTATGCAGGCAGCAAGCATATAGGTAGCTAGCTTATAGTAGAAATATTTTTTAGCTGGAACAATTTCAGCAAACTTATGTTAATTAAGGAAATATATAAGAAATAGTTCAGCAAGCTTATCTCTACTATAAGCCAATCATTATCTATCCCGACAGTTGTTCAAAATTAAGAGTTAAGCTATCTTTCAAGGTTATGCTCAATGTTAACGCCCAGGTCAAGTGTAGTTCATGAATCATATGTAGAGCCCTCCTCCTGGACAAGACAACCATCATTCCTGAACATCAAAAGAGTAACACGCACATCTCAATTTGGCTCCGTCTCTGTTTATTTCTATTCAAATTCCATTTTAGCTCCGGTTATTTTGGTGCCTACGATTATTTTAGTAGCATCTGGTATTTAGCAAAAGAAAAGGACTTGAAGTAATAATATACATGTTATCTTTATACTGAATCATTTGGATTTTGTAGTGAACCTTCAGTTAGATTATTGGAAAGTTCGGAGTTTTTGAAATAGGCTTGAGCATGCCAATTGTTTGTCACTTGTGCCAGTTCAGGATCTCTGCAAATGCACTGAGAAGACCATTTAAGTCTGCATTTTGTTTGGGCAGACTTTTGTATAAAAAGTTTGGCCATCTCCTTTGAAGTACTGTTCAACTTGAAAAGGAAGTTCATTTCCCAAATCAAAAAAGCTAAGAAAACTTGAAAAATAAGTGCAGAAAACTAATTTTGAGGCATGGTTCCCACAGTTTTGAATTACCTCGGTGTGCTTCTCCACTGGCACACGATGAAGCGACCTCAGGGCTCAGGCAGAGCGGACGCGCTGAAGGTTGTGGCCGCTGCCGCCCTGGATCGCGGCGTGCCGGACGTCGAGTCCCGCCGTCCAAGAGACTGTCGAGGCACGGGCATGGAGGGACACGGCCACGTCGGACCGTGATCGCGGCTTGTAGGATATATGTGTCGGCTCGGCTGAGATCGCTCGTAGGTAGAGGATGCCGCGCTCGTCCTTGTATGTTACTGTGGAGGCGCAGGGGATCGTCTGAGATCGTTCATCGGAGGAGGATGTCGCGCTCGGCCCTGTAAGTTGGAAATGTAAATTGAGGATGAAAGTATATCACGAACTTTGCATTATTACTATCTTCATCAGTTGTATCCAATTAAAAATCCATAGACACCATGTTGACAGAATGCTAACCAGTGAATCTCCGGCTAGTGGCCACCAGCCATAGCTGATGCGTTCTACTCGAGTTAGCTCCAGAGAGAGACTGGAAGAGAAAAAAAGGAAACATGACTAAAGGAGGGCTAATTGGATGAAGATTTTGAGACGTTCACGTACCTGCAGGATTCACGTGTGCTGCCGCCGGCTCCGTGCGTAGATAACGATTTGAGGATTCACAGAGATGGCGACTTGGAGTGTCGGTGATGGCGGCGGCCGGGAGGACGCCCGACGCGGCGGCCTGGAGACGAACGGGAGGACGGCCGACGCCAGCACGATCTCGGCCGCGCCGTCAAAGCCCCGGAGGAACGTGTACGTCGCAGCTGTGTGGAGTGATGATGGCCCTTAATTACGGCGGAGCAGAAGGGAGGATGTAGCGCTTGGCCCTGTACGTTGACGATGAAGCAGACCAGTCGCTGGGGCCGGAACTTGCGGAGACCACTGCCAATGAAGACGTGCAGAGCGGAAGGGCTAACACAAGCACTGCTACACTGAGTGCACTTACGGCAGAGTTGCCAACGATGAGCGCCCAGGAAGCAAATGAGAACGATGTCGCCTCGGTTATTGAACCAAGTACCTAGCTCTAGGCATATAGCCCGGAGTTCATCGGGTTGATGAAGTCATGGTCCGGATTGCTAAACCAAGCTTCTATCTTTGACGACCAACTGAGGGTAAGTAAATACACTTTGTTATATTCTGTTGTTGATATCTTTTAGATTCTCATCCCAAAAAACAGTCATATGCTTAGGGTGCGGAACTGAAAGCCCCGTCTAGGTCCAAGAGATCCAGGCAGAGCTCACAATGTTGAAGGAGCAGCAGGCCAAAAAAGAGGCCGAGTGGGAGGTTGCACAAAAGCAAGATGAAGAGACCCTCTGCATCCTCCGCTCCCAGATCGGCAAGGCTGAGCATCACAAGTCAGCCACCGAGTAGAATAAGAACAACGCCTTTGAGTCCTTATTGAAGATGACCAAGAAGGCCGAGCACTTTGAAACCAAACTAAAAGGTAAGAGACATGTTTGGCTTCTGTATGGTTATTGTAATGTTTGGTGGTCATGATAATGACCATAAATGTTCCTCTTTGTAGATGAGCAGGTGAAAACCTTGGAGAATGAGGTGAAGGACCTCAATGAATCCTTGAGAACCCAGCATAATCAAGTTGAAGAGGTAATAGAACGGGTGAGTGAAGAGCTTGCCTGAGCCAAGCTTAAAAAGCGTGGTGCTGATCGAGATCTGATGCAGGCCATGAAGACAGTGACCGACGTGCAGGCCCAGCTGGAGAGGGTACAGGGGGAGCGGAACATGCTGTGGGACACTATGAGGCCACTCGCCCTCCTCTTTCGTAGGCCAGAGGACGGTAAAAGGAGTAGGGTGGATATAGTGAGAGATATCCCCAACTGCTTCGAGGGCTATGTGCAGGGAGCCACCAAGGTCTACATCCGCAACGTACTCGGAACACTCCGAGTGTTGTATCCGGCTATAGACCTTCATCAGGTAGCCGTGTACTATGAAGATGAAGGCCATCCAGCTGTTGTGGAGAAAGCTAAAAAAGAACTCGACGGGTTGGCCACCTCCATCTCCAATGACCTAGATCTTAGGATAGAAAAGCCTGACGAATAGGCCTGTAAGTTTGAAAAAACTTGTTAGTCATGTGTGCCGGGTGGGCACATCTTTTGTAAGAAACAGTGTTCCTTTCGGCTACAATAGGCTATTAGGGTTAATTAAAGACTTAGCCTTATCTGATATTGGATGTGTAATGTCTTGTTAGGGTACTGATACGCCCAAGATAGTTTATCCGAGTTAAATTCTTAGACTTGATATTCTTGTAGTCTATTTTGGCTGTAAGATGTGTCTTGTATAGTCCTTTATAAAGGCGCATAAGACTGAATAGTTGAGTAAAAAGATGATCAATGTAGTCAATATGATTAGAATCATGTTAGATTTTCTTTGTTGATGTTAAGTGCACAAAGTCACTTGTTTAAGGAACCCTTATAACGATTGTTAGCTGTTAGGATCCCGTCCCATAGCTAACGAATCAGGTACCCTGCTTCTAGGAATCACCCTACCCAGGTCAACATGTGATAGTTAGACTAAGATGTCGGTAGCTGGCTCCCAGCCAAGGAGATGTGAGTCGTCCGAATAGGAGGCGTATCTCGTAAAATATAACATAGTACCTGGTGTACAGAGTAAAAATCTATGTATAGAGTAGTCATATCATATGTGGAGATGTGTAGCTGTGTAAGCAGATAGCTGTATATCCCATATATGATGTATAGTAGTGACAACTGAAAAGTTATGTACCCTGTGTTAAAGTAAGAAGATAGATGCGTCTAGTGAAGAACATTGACTGTACTTATTAACCAAGAATCTTGTGTACATAAGCTAGAAGACTGAAACTACTTAAACAAGGAAAATTATTTAGATAGTACTAAGCATAAAATCTCCATAGCCAGTCGATGTTCCAAGAGTCAGGTACGGGATCGCCGTCCTCTATGACTAACTCGAAGGAGTCTGGCCGAGTAACTTTGGAGACGATGAATGGACCTTCCCAAGGGCTGAGTAGCTTGTGTCGTCCTAAAGTATTCTAGATATGCTTGAGGACTAGATTGTTGACTTGAAAGGTGTGGGGTGCACGTTTCTATCATAGTGACACCGTAGGCCTTGCAAGTACCTGGCGGACTGGCAGAGTGCGTTGAGCTTGACTTCTTCAACACTGTCAATTTCTAGTTGTCGAGTGTCATCTGCTTCACCTTCGTCGTACTGCTCAACCCTGGGAGAGTTCCATATCAAGTCTACTGGTAAGATGGCTTTTGAGCCATAAACTAGGAAGAAGGGTGAGTACCCGCTGCTCTACTCTGCTGAGTACGTAGTCCCTAGACTACTTTAGGTAGATCGTAGGTCCACTTGCCGCCAAAATCCTTTAGCTCATCGAATAGTCAGGGCTTGAGTCTGGCTAGTAATAGCCCGTTAGACCGCCCTACTTGTCCATTTGCTTGAGGATGAGCGACAAAGGCATAATCGATGCTGATGCCGCAATCTTGAGCCTAGCTTCTAAATTCGATAGCCGTAAAAGGCGAGCCGAGATCTGTGATGATGTGATTGGGCATGCCAAACCGGCACATAATGTCTTGCATGAACTCAACTGCCTTTGTAGCATTGAACTTGACGAGTGGCTTATACTTAAGGATGAAAACGGAACGGAAATATCCTGAACCGACCGTTTTCGTTTTCTATATTATGATTCCGTTTTCAAACATTAAAAATTGTCAGTTTCAATTGGTTTCACAACCATTTCTAACCATTTTTTGTATTCTTTAATTGCTAAAATGTAGAAATGTACCGAACTAACCAATTTCGTTTTCTATTTCGTAAGTCCGTTTTCGACCGTTTCCGACCGTTTTCATCCTTACTTATACTCTATCCACTTGGTGAACTTGTCGATGGCCACATAGATGTATTCCAAACCACCCGGTGCACGCTTGAGAGGTCCTACCATGTCAAGCCCCCAACATGAGAAGGGCCATGATGGTGGGATGCAGATGAGATTGTGAGCTAGGACATGTGCCTGCTTAGCAAAATATTGGTAGCCCTTATAGTGTCGTACCAACTCTTCTGCATCTTTCAAAGCTGTAGGCTAGTAGTACCCAGATCTGAAAGCCTTGTCGACCAAGGTCCTAGAGGCTGCGTGATTGCCATAGCACCTGGAGTGAATTTCTTCCAAGATATGTCACCCTTCTTTAGGTGTAATGCATTTGAGGAGAACACCAGATGATGCACCTCGCCGGTAGAGCCTATCTCCGACTAAGACGTAGTTCTTGCTTCTACGTGTAATCTGCTCTACTTCTACCTTGTCAGTGGGCAACTTGTGATCTCAGATATAATCAATGAACATATGCATCCATGCTGGGTTGACCACTAGTACCTGGACATCGGGAGTTGGAGTACTGGTGGGAGTGGAATCTTCCTGTTTGATTGAAGGGACTTGGAATTCATGAACAAACACATCGGGGGGTACTTGGGCTCTGTCTGATCCCAATTTTGCCAAAACATTAGCCACAACATTGAGATCTCGCATGACATGGAGGATTTCTAAGCCTTGGAAGTGCTTCTCAACTTTGCGAACTTCTACGCAGTAAGCATCCATGGTCTCTTTGGTGTAGTCCCAATCCTTGTTCACCTGGTTGATGACTACCGAGGAGTCACCATAGATGAGTAGACGCTTAATGCCAAGTGAGATTGCTACCTGGAGGCCGTAAAGGAGGGCCTCATACTCGGCTTTGTTGTTGGTAGTAGGCCAAAGTATATGCAAAACATACTTATACTTAAGCTGCTTGCCATCTGGAGATATGAAGAGTACGCCAGCGCCTGCACCTCCTAGCTTGAGGGAACCATCAAAGTACATCTTCTAATGATCCAAGATGACTGTCGGAGTAGGCTATTGGGCCTCGGTCCACTCAGTTATGAAATCAGCCAAGACTTGTGACTTGATAGCCTTGCGGGGAGCGAAATCAATATTCTGAGCTCCGAGTTCTACTGACCACTTGGATATGTGCCCTGTTGCATCTTGATTGCACAGACATCACCAAGCAGGAAGTCAGATACCACTGTTACCTTGTGTCCATCAAACTAGTGGCGTAGTTTGCGTGAAGTAATCAACAGGGCGTAGATGAGTTCTTATACATGTGGGTACTTGGCCTTGGATTCTGATAGTACTTCACTAATGTAATAAACATGCCATTGTACCTTATATACGTGTCCCACTTTGGCCCATTCTACCACTATTGTTGTGCTGACTACCGTAGTAGTAGTTGCAATGTAAAGTAGTAGAGGTTCATACTTCTCAGGTGGAGTAAGGATTGGAGAGTTGGTGTAACACCCCAGGTGTTTTTCACTCACTAAGTAGTGGGTTTGAGGTCAAACATGATAGATTAAGTGGAGCTGACAATGTCAAGGTGTTGGAGATGAGCCTAACCTAAACATTGGATGTTGCACCATTGCTTTACATATAGGCCATTTTCAAGATATATGCTTGGGTGGTGTTATGGCAATATCTTCATGTGTCTCACCTTAGTACCTATCTATATTGATCCCTGGAAAAGTTTCACGAAGTTTGGAATCAAAAAGTCACATGAAATGATAAGTCATATCTTTCTTGGAATTGCATGATTAAGTGAATGGAATTATAGATCATCAACCAAACTTTGCAACTTTGCCCAAATAACTCTAGATGAACTCTACAACAAAAGTCATGAAGGGTTCATGTTGAGCAAATGCCAAGAAAATGCCCCAATTGGTCTAAAACCCTAGATTGGGCCTTATTAAGTTGCCGCTTTGACCAAAGTGAAAGTTTAACTTCTGTACAAGTTATGAGGTTTGACCTTAAACAAAAGTTGTAGTTCATCTCATGTAGAACAAACTTTGTTTAATGGTCGAGAGCTAGTTTGGCCTCTAACCTAGTCAAATAGAGCTCACAAGAATCAAGTCAGTGTTGTTTTGAAGCTGCAAAAATTATCTGAGTGTTGGACTGCAGTACAAGTTTTGGAGTACGTGACTTTGGAGCCCAGTAGAACGAAAAACGTGGCGATCCAGACCAAACTTGTATAATAGAAGTTGGAGATTACATATAGCTTTACAACATTGTGGAATTGGTTTAGCTTTTGCTTGCTCGGTTTGGGAGATGGAGATGGGAAAAGTTAGCAGTTTCAGTCAACTTGCAATTGGACTGCAGAACCCGGTTTTGAGTACCCTCTTTTGGAGCTTTGTATCTCTCTATCCATACCGAATTAAACTTCGATTCTTTAACCAAAGTTGGAGTACACTTGTAGCCCTACAATTTTGTCAATTACACCACGAGCCAATTCGAGCTGATTTGGGAGTTATTGATCGATGAAAAATGATGTGTCAGGCGTATTTTTGAGGTGGTATTGCCAATCCTTAACTGAATTCAGTTTTCGGTTTCATGTACCCATATTTGAAGCTCCATATCTTTTTTTCTTGGCCGAGTTAGCTCAGGATTCTTAAATCAATCTTGTTCATCTCACAAAGGTCTACAACTTTTCCTCTAGCACCATGATCGAAGGCCAGTCCGATCGGGAGTTAGAGAAGGACAAAGATGGCGGTTTCAGTTGGTTTCGTGACTGTTTGAGTTGGCAGAGACTACGTCGTGGCCGACCGGTTGCTGATGCCGCTCGACGCGTGGTGCCCCTGCTCGGTCGCATGCTCGCCACCTCACAGCGTCGGTCGATTTGGAGAGCCGAGCGCCCTCCCTTTCCTCGTGCTTGCTCATTCTCTGTCCACTCTCTCTCGCCTCTCTGTCTCACACCGTGGCAGACGAGCGGAGCAGCCATGGACGCCGCCGCCAAGCTCCATGGCCACTGCCGTTCTCCTACCTCTACGCTCCTTGTGCCCCAATCGAGCGCGACATCATCTTCTCCAACTCGCGCTGCACCTTCCGCGCTGTTTTCCCGGTCCGAACTGTCGCCGGAGCTCATCACCGCCGTGGCCGTCCGCCGTGCCCTCGGCTACGCACGCGGCCAGGCCATCATGGGCCACCGCGGAGCAAGCCATGACTGCCAGCGGGTGCGCGGGGACCCCAGGGTGCCTCCCCGCCACTTCCCCGACGCCGACGTGCCCCCCCTCCGTCTGGAACCGCGAGCACCGACGACCTCCAGCGCCTCCTCTGTTTTGATTCGCGACCAGGGACCTTGAGTCAGAATTCGATAAAAGGCAGGGGCCGAACTGCAATGTCATAGACTCATATGAATAGTGCCGTAAGGACTGATTTGTGGTAGTTTTTGCTGATTTTTTAAAATTCATAGTAAATCATAGAAAATTCATAAAATAGCAAATGAGGACTTTTTGAAATGCTTGTGAAATTATCTATGCAGTAGATCTATAATATGTCCTGTTTTAGTTTAATATTTTAGCTGTAAAAATAGATTTATGCAACTAGGTTTTCAATGCTAGTTGTATTTGTCATTTTCATAACTGCAAATTTAGAGCTCTAAATGAAGTGAAATTTTTGTGGCATGCTAATCATGTTATTTTTTATGTGTGGTAATAATTTCATGAATTTTAGTTGCTATATGAGTGAGTTATTAGTGTATCTTGCTCTCACATGATTTATTGCAATATCTATTTGTCTTTTTCATAGAGGTTGATATACATGTCCAAATGGCTTGAAATTTGGACACTAGACTATTGGGAGCATATATGGACCACTGTAATTTTGATAGAATTTATTGTGCACTTTTGGTAGGTGTTCATAATTCTACCTAATTATCTAAATAAATTAAGAAAATGCATTAAAAGAATTTAGTTAGGAATTGACACTATGTTTTCTGGTGTTCATTAGTCTTGTGTGACATGTTGGTAAAGTTAGTTTTGTCCAATTATGTGTTTGCAACATAAGTTAATAATTATTTCTTGCAAATGAGGTTTCTGGACAAATCTGGGAACTTAGCAAAGTTCTTCATGATAATGTGCTTTGTTGTGAAACTTGTTTATACAAAAGTTGTAGATAATTCATGTATCTAGCTGCTGTTAAAATTTGGTATCATTTGGTCAAGTAGTTTTTGAGTTATAGATGTTTAAAGTCAGGTCCCAGATTTGGTTGCTCTCTGTTTGGAGCAGACCAGATTCTGTAGTTTCATCTTTTAGACCTATTAAACTTGGGAATCAGGCTTAGGTGATATTAAATGAATTGTATACAATTTCATAATCTTTCTATAATGTCTTCTTGCAAGTTATTTGGATTTGTAGAACTCCAGATATGATTGATTTATTCAGCTACTGCATGTATGTCTAGAATTGTTGAAAATACATGGATGCTTGGTTACTTTGCTTGCTTGTTATTAAGTGTGATTCATGTCCATGGTGATGAAGTTAGTACACCTGAGGCTTTGTAAATCTTGAGTTATGTTTGGTATTGCTTCCCTTGCTATCTTAGCATAATAGGTGGTTTGATGTTTATTTGAGCGATGTAAAGTGCTTATGTGTATTTAGCGTAACCTTGTACTTGCCTTGTTTAGTGTGTGATGCATCATCTATTGCTTCTCATATATTCATACATATGCATTATTGCACCTCATTTAGGTACGCTAGCTGAAGCACGTGAAGGACCTGATGTGGATCCATCCCGAAGATAGAAGGACCGGACAAGTGATAGATTGGAGGATGCTCGCCCAGTGAATTCATCTGACATACTCTAACTTGAGTCGGATCCCAGGCAAGCCCCGGAGCATTATAAGCCACCTACCTTCAAAGCAATTAATTATATATATGTTATAAGTATTGTTGCATTAAGTGGTAGGAGTTGGTTGGAAACCCTTGCTGCATTATATCATTCCTTCTCCAGTTATATGAATCCTTGTATCCTACATAGACTAGGATCGAATAGATGCTTAGCCCTGCTTTAAGCGGTAGAAGTCAGGTGATTTCCTGTCACCTGCGAGATATAGGGATATTCATATATGGCACGGTTAGCTATATTTGCTATCGTGAAATGGAACCATGTGTTAATAAAATGAAATGAGACCGGGCGGGACGACGATAGTGAAGTAACAAGGCATGGAGGTCTTGGGTGTGGATCTATCCCCGTCCGAGTCGTTTAAGGACCGATTCGCTGTACGTCCTTGAGTCATATTGAACGCAGTCTAACACTTAGTTGGTCGGATAAGTCGTTTCGACCACGAAGCCGAGTAATACGGTTCAGGCCGGGAATCGAATGGTAGGTCGCATCTTAGAGGAGAGAAAGGATGTGCTTGGGGACATTGGCGTGAGACCAAGGGGGGTTAGAGTCCCTATCACCTGGCAGAGTGTCGCCCTTGGGGATGCGGCATCATTCGAACCCGTGACTCCTGAATTGTATGAAAGGTGGCTTGTGCGACCCTGGCAGGGGCCTGCGCGGTGAGTGTTAGAAATACCCCTCCAGCTGGATAGGAACTCGATTCGAATCGCCGTCGCTCCCGGTTAGTGAGCACTTGACTTGAGCAGCGGCAACGTAGATTCCATTAAATTGAACGGATGGTTAATTGGATAACGATGGAAAGGTTGCCTCAATTTATACCTGCTATGGTTAATATTGTTTGCTCCTAATAAAGTGAGTGCTCTAGTACAGGTTCTAATATAGATGACATGTTAATGTTAATTAACTTGATGCTTAAGCATTAATGATTACTTATCCATATTAAGCTTTTATGTAAAATGTTGTCAAGCTAGCCCACTTTATATCAGCCTTGCATGATCCTTGGTGTCACTTTATTTCTGGTTTATGATGGGTAAGTCTAGATGAGTACCTTCTCGTACTCAGGGTTTTATCCCCACTTGTTGCAGGTTGTGATGTATCATGACGACTGCAAGAGTTGGTTGGCTCCTGCCTTAGTGGCGGAGTGCGATCACGGGCATGATCCTTCTTATTCATCTTCTCTCTAATGCTTTTGTTGGAAGTCGACCTTGGTATTGGCATGTATTTGAAATAAGGGTGTTGTTAGTTTCAAATTACTTTGCTTCTGCTACTTTTAAACTTAAGTTGTAATAACTACGTTGAACTCCGATGTATATTGAATTACTTGTGAAACGGTTGTAACATGTGACTTGTTATGTTGAATCACCACGATCTTGGCTTGTATGTTGGTTGGTTTGAAATCCCTCGCGATTTCATTGGACTACCGGAGTTATATGGGCTCAAGTGCGAGAATTTGATCACTTCGGTGATTGTGTTTTGTACTTGTGCTCTTATAATTTGGACGGTTCCGTGACAGTTGGATAGGTACTCCTTGAGCTTCTAGAAAGCTTCATCGGCTTCGGTTGTCCACTCGAACTTGCCCGACTTCTTTAGTAGCTTGAAGAAGGGCAACCCTTTTTCCCCCAATCTTGATATAAAATGATTGAGACAGCCATGCACCCTGTTAGCTTATGAACATCTTTGACACAGTGGGGTCGAGTCATCCGGGTGATTGCCTGGATCTGCTTCGTACTAGCCTCGATACCACGATGACTGACCAGGAAACCCAGTAGCTGTCCGGAGGGTACTCCAAACACACACTTTGTTGGATTAAGCTTTCACTTATACTTATGTAAGCTATCAAAGGTTTGTTGGAGGTCTGCAATCAGGGTAGAGGGATTCTTGGTCTTGACGATGACATCATCCACATAAGCTTCTATGTTTTCACCAATCTATTTACTTAAGCATGCCTAGATAGCCGCTAATAGGTAGCGCCAGTGTTTTTCAACCCAAAGGACATGGTTGTGTAACAGTAGGCACCAAACAGAGTAATGAAGGATGTCTTGCTCTAATCTTCTACCCAGAGGGCAATCTATGGTAGCCCGAGTAGCAATCAAGAAAGGATAGAAGAGCTAACCCAGCGGTGGAGTCTATGATCTAATCAATACGAGGTAAGCCAAAGGGATCCTTTGGGCAATGCTTGTTGAGATCTGTGTAGTCGACGCACATGCGCCACTCCTTTGAGTTCTTCTTCTGAACGAGTACCAAGTTGGTGAGCTAGTCCGGATGAAGAATCTCCCTGATGAACCCGACTGCCAATAGATTGGTAATCTTTTTGTTGATTGTGGCCTTCTTATCTGGTGAGAACCATCATAGATGCTACTTGACCGACTTTGAACCGAGGTTAAGATCCAATCTTTGCTCAGCCAAATCTATCGGAACACCTAGAATGTCAGTAGGCTTTCACGTAAAGATATCCTTGTTTTCTCTGAGAAAGTTGGTGAGCACGAGTTTCTATTCCTTGGAGAGGTGGGCGCTGATGACCACCGTCTTGGAGGGATCACAAATACCCAGATCAATCTCGATAGTATCCGCCTTAGAGGGCGGTGCGATGATGCCTGCCTTCTTAGTCAAAATCTACATATCTTCTGGCTTGGTCTGCTGTGCAAGGTTGGCAATTTCCTGTGCTTCATAGGCTTGTTGTGCTCTGGCTGCAATCTGGATAGCTTCTGTGTCGCAGTCGTATGAGCGCTTGAGGTCACCTCAGAAGGAGAGTACACCATTAGGACTGACATCTTGAGCAAGAGGTACAGGTAATGTGGAATAGCCATGAACTTGGCCAAAGCGTGATCTGTCCGAGTGGCATGGCGGCCTTACCGGGTACTATCCCTTAGAAGGGGACGTCAGTGGGAGTAAGTAGGCTAGTGAAGTCCAAGCCTATCTTCTTCAATGTGGCTGCAAAAATTATGTTCAACCCTATGCCACCATAGATCAGGACCTTGGGGACTGTCATGCCGGCTATTGTAGGCCCTAGGACGAGTGGGTAATGCCCGTCGTTAGCCACGCTAGTCTACTGATCTTTTCTAGAGAATTGGATCGGGTACTCGGACCAGTTGAGGTACTTTGGCATTGAAGGTTATCCTGCCAAGATGTCCCAAAGAGCCAACTTCCCTGTGCGCCTATGTGACGAGGATGGGACTCCACTACTGCGATTTGGCCTTTGGATTGTTGAAAGCTTGGGTTAGTGTTGTCGTCTGCATCCTTGTCATTGTTGTCCTTGCCCTTGCCTTTACCCTTGTTATTCTTGTTGTACCAGCCCAGCTCTTGGAGTTGCCTGCACTCGGCCGCTGTGTGCTTGGAACCTTTATGGAAAGGGCAGGGCAGATTCTTAAGGTCTTCAAACTTCCTATTGTTTTTGTTGGACTTCTTGGATTTGTCCATGGAGGCAAGGGTGTTGTCGGGTCCTCACTTTCTGCTGGACTATCCACCCTGATTACCCCTAGGATCGTAGCTCCTATTGTCCTACGGGCCACGTGGGAATCATTCGCGGGTACGCTCTTCAGATGCAATCATCTTCTGTATTGTATGCTTGAATTCCTTAGCGGTTTCTGGGTAGTCATCACAGAATTTTTCAAACTACCACTTGTATTTGATCCCATTGGCGCGAAGTGATCTATCACCTCCCTATCGGTGATATCATAGACTTGAGCTCATAACTCGGCAAAGCAGCGGTAGTATGCTTGAAAGGTCTCATCTAGCAACTTCTTGCAGGTTCTAAGCTCATTCTAGGTACTTGGGTGGGTGAGGATACCGCAAAAATTTTCACAAAATTTGTGCTGGAGCTGTCCCCAAGTATCAATGGAGTTGGCTCGTAGCTTATCAAACCAGGTGAGAGGCACAGTGCCAAGTTGTAAGGTCCTAGATGGCTAGAGGGGGGGTGAATAGCCTATAAAAAACTATAAATACCACTAAGCAAACTTGTTAGAATAACAAACGGCGTAAAGCGAGTTTTGCTTAGCCAAAGGTTGTGATGCAAGCCTCCTATCCACAAGTCTAGTAGATTAAGATCTCTAGTTCACACAAGAGCTAAGTCACTAAAGATACACTAGAGAACAAGCTAACAATACTACTAGCAAAGCTACTACTAGAGCTACACAAGACAAACTAGTGAATGTAAAGCAAGAGAGAGGATTGTGATTCTTATACCGACGGTGGAGTGAAGATATTGCCAATCACCAAGAAGATATATAATCAATCAATATTGACAACAATACAATATGAAGACCAATCACCGGGAGACAAGAGACACAATATTTTTGTTCACCCGGTGTTCACTTGTGCACCGATAAGCTACGTCACCGGTTGTGTCGACCAACACTTAGATGGTTCCCCAGTGTGACCCTCAAGTCACTTGCCCCTCAAAGCACGCCCCGCAAGGCACCGCAAGACGCCACTCTCAAGTGAGGTAACTCAATGACACGCGGATTCCACTAGAGTTGCTTTTGGCGTCCCGCCGAGGAAAGCACAAGAACCTCTCACAATCAACCGGAGGTGGCCAAGAACAATCACCTTATCTTGCCAACGCCTCCAACAATCTCCAAGCCGGCTAGGAGCGGTACTCTCCAAGAGTAACAAGAAATCCACCGGCTAAACCACCCACAAGTGCCACTAGATGCCCTCAAGCTATGCAATGCACTTTGGGATCACTCAATCTCACTTTTGATTTGCAATCAAGCAAGAGAGATGAGTGGGAGGAGTAGCTCTAGCTCAAAGGATGCACAAGAGTGTTAGAAATGCCAAGCGAGCTCCCCAAGGGCCGGCCAACGAGTATTTATAAGCACCCCAAACAAATAGAGCCGTTGCCACTCCACTGACTGTTTTTTCGGGATGACCGGACGTGCCGGTCGAAACTGACCGGACGCGCTTCACCGCGTCCGGTCGCCCTGCACCGTCCACGTGTCCCTCAAATTCAAACGTGACTGTTAGATCCTCCAACGGTCACTGCGTGCTAACGGTCAAACGCGATGACCGGACGTGCTGCTCAACCGACCGGACGCGCCGGTCGCACAGTACCGCGCGCCCGCGAAGCAACGTCCGAACGCGCTCCAGAGAATGACCGGACGCGACAGTGCCAGCGTCCGGTCGGAGTCCAGTAAGCTCCCTTGACGACCGGACGCGTCCGATCGTGTGTGACCGGACGCTCACCGCGTCCGATCGACCTTGCGAACTGCTATTCCCTCAGGGCGCCTGACCGGACGCGCCGGTCCCGCGAGTGACCGGACGCGCCGGTTGCAAACCCTAGCCCACGCACCTGTCTGCTCCGCTGTACTGACCGGACGCGTCCGATCACACCGTGACCGCGTCCGGTGCAGCGTCCGGTCACCTCTGTGACCTCCGTTCGCCTCCGTTTCTTTTCTGACTTCCGGCGTAGTGGAAAATAGGTATTTCATTTCCCCGAAATCGCCTGAATCCCGCGCTCGCACGCTCGGCGGGAGGGAGAGAGGGACCCAAACCCCTCTCTACCCGCAAACCACAGCGCGACTAATGCCACCTTTGCAAATGTGCCAACACCATTAAGTGTACATCTCCATGTGCTTGTGTGTTAGCTTTTTCTCAATCATTTTCAAAGGTTTTCCAGTTAGCTCACTAGGCCCTACATGCAATGCACTTCATGAATTCACCTAGTGGCACCCGTGTGTCGAATAATCGATAAGACTTCCCCTCTTAAAAGTTCGGCTATCGACCCTAAACCACTCACACCCTCTATGGTGTCTTGAGTGTAAAACAAAATGGCCCTATGGTTATACCTTTGCCTTGAGCCCATTTTGTTTCTCCAGAAGATATGATCCATTTCATATCATCACTTGACCGTCTCGATCCATCGACCTTGATTTTACTTGCTCTTCACCGTTGCATCGGTCCGTCGGCGCCAAGTCTTGCTCAAGCTTCACCATCGCATGGTCCTTCGCTTCGAAGCCTTGACTTGCCCTTCACCTTCACAACCGGTCCATCGAGCCAAGCTTCATCTTGGTCTTCACCATCTTGGTCATATGAGTCAATGTCATGTCTCATATTCAATGACCACCTTTATCTAAATCATCCACTTAGATACTAAGGTTAGTCCTAGGTTTCATCAATTAGCCAAAACCAAACTAGGGACTTTCAATCTCCTCCTTTTTGGTAATTGATGACAACCCTCACAAATATGATTTTGATAATAAAAGTTTTAAACTTGTCATACTTGTCCAATCATTTTGCTCATAAGTAAAGTTTGGACAATTATCACAAGCTCGGTTTTGGTAGCATTAGCTCCCCCTACATATGTGCATAGAGTTTGGATTGAAAGCTTTGCACATATGCATGGATAGAAGTGTTGGGAGAGTAATTCTACCAAAATGATGCTAAGGTGTAAGAAATGGACCTTTGAAGCGTGATACCAAACGGAGTTGCCTTTTACACCATCCTTAGCATCATGAAGTAACTAGACATCCAACAAAACTCAAGAACCCCGTGAGATCAACATTATATGTAAAGGTTCTTGGACCACTTGTAAAAACTTTAGGCAAGTCTAGATACCACGTGTAAACTAATCTTATGCATGCTAGTAGATCATTTCATCATCCAAGTTCTATACTAGCATTGCACCACACAAGCATGTATATTGACTTTAAATATATGTGCAATGAGCAAGTCATATGAAAATGCACAAACAAATGCAACAACTTTGTTTATGAGCTTGCTCCCCTACTTGTGTGCATCAAAAATTTTATTTACCCCTTTATCATATTGAATCATCTTTTTCTCTCCCCCTTTGTCAACAACTTACCCAAAAATGGGATCAAATTGTGGAGAGAAGAAAAAAAAGTTTGATGGAGTAGATTAAAATTTATCAAATTTGGTTCAACCTAGAACACTTGCCAAAGATATTTAATTCGATTTGAACCAAAGACAAGCTTCTTCACACCTCCTAATAAGGGTTATCTTGCCTATGTTGAATTAAACACTTATAGCAAATCTTCTAGATTCAACACTAGGTGTGCAAGCTCACAAACATGTCATATGCCACCACTAGATCAAAACAAACATAGAGGCAATAGTGGTAACATATATCCATCAAATTCATTTGATTTATCATGAATGCTCATGCATACCACTTATTATGTCTACATGCTCTAGCAAGTCCTTAGCATAGGATGAATGACATGTCAATCAACTTTACCTTGCAATGTCGAAGGAGAGGTATGTCAATAAGTGAGTGGGGTGTATTCAACTCATGTTTGAGAAATCAAGAATATTCAATTCATTCCTTAGCTTGCAAAACCTCTTTTCATCAAGTGGCTTAGTTAGAATATCGGCAAGTTGATCATCGGTGCCAACACTCTCAATGGCAATATCTCCCTTTTGTTGATGATCTCTAATGAAATGATGTCTTATGTCAATATGCTTTGTTCTTCCATGTTGAACCGGGTTTTGTATCATCTTGATTGCACTCTCATTATCACATAGCAATGGCACATTCTTGAAGTTGAGGCCATAATCCTTCAAAGTTGATTTCATCCATAGCAATTGTGCACAACAACTCCCCGCACTCACATATTTGGCTTCGGCGGTAGAGATTGCCACACTATTTTGTTTCTTTGAGGACCATGACACAAGTGATCTTCTAAGTAATTGACATGTGCCACTTGTGCTCTTTCTATTGATCTTGCAACCCCCATAGTCGGAGTCCGAATATCCAATCAATTCAAACTTTGACCCCTTGGGATACCATAGTCCAACATCTCTTGTTTGCTTCAAGTACCTCAATATTCTCTTTGCGGCCGTGAGATGACTCTCTCTAGGTGAGGCTTGATATCTAGCACACATGCAAACACTAAACATGACATCCGGCCTTGATGCGGTGACATAGAGTAGACTTCCAATCAAAGACCGATATTCCTTTTGATTCACCATATTGCCATCAAGATCACTATCCAAATTGCCATTTGTACCCATTGGAGTTGAAATTGGCTTTGCATCTTGCATTCCAAACTTCTTCAACATGTCCCTTATGTATTTCCCTTGACTCACAAATGTCCCATTCTTCAATTGTTTTACTTAGAGACCAAGGAAGTAGCTAAGTTCACCAATCATAGACATTTCAAACTCTTTGGCCATCATAGCACCAAACTCTTCACAATAAGCTTGATCGGTTGATCCAAAGATGATGTCATCAACATATATTTGCACTATGAATAGATCATTCATAATCTTCTTGGTGAATAGAGTTGTATCAACCTTGCCCATCTTGAATCCCTTAGAGAGAAGGAAATCCCTTAGCCTCTCATACCATGCTCTAGGTGCTTGCTTTAAGCCATACAAAGCCTTCTTTAACTTGTACACATGGTTGGGTTTCTTGTCATCTTCAAATCCGGGCGGTTGCTCAACGAAGACTAACTCATTGATGATCCCATTGAGAAATGCACTTTTGACATCCATTTGATATAGTTTGATGTTGTGTGCACAAGCATAAGTCAATAAAATCCTTATTGCCTCCAATCTTGCCACGGGAGCATATGTCTCATCATAGTCAAGACCTTCAACTTGAGTGTAACCTTGAGCAACTAGTCTTGCTTTGTTTCTCACTACAATGCCATCTTGATCTTGCTTGTTTTTAAACACCCACTTGGTTCCAATCACATTGTAGTCATTTGGCCTTTCTACCAACTCCCAAACATCATTTCTTGTGAAATTGTTAAGCTCTTCTTGCATAGCCATGATCCAATCGGCATCCCTCAAAGCTTCTTCTATCTTCTTTGGTTCTATGGTTGACACAATGATGCATGCTCACAAAACATAGCCAATCTTGATCTTGTTTGCACACCACTTCTAATATCACCAATAACACTATCAATGGGGTGATATCTTGCAACATGTTGTGGTTGGAGTACTTGCACTTGATTGCTTGAGCTTGGTTGATCACTTGATGTATCTCGATGAGAAGAACTAGCACCATGATCTTGCACTTGAGAGTCACTAACTAGCTTGAATGGTGAATTGAGCACTTGATCTTTATCATCATCTTGAATATTAATTACTTGCTTTGCTCTAATGTCTCCAATGTCCATGTTCTTCATTGCTTCCACTAATAGAGTTCCACCAATATCATCTAGATTTTCTTCTTCATCTTGTGACCCATTGGTTTCATCAAATTGCACATCATGGACTTCTTCTAGAATGCCACTTGAGTTGTTCCAAACTCTATAAGCTTTGCTTGTAGTTGAATAACTAAGTAGGAACCCCTCATCACATCTCTTATCAAACTTCCCCAATCTAGTGCCTTTCTTCAAGATATAGCATTTGCAACCAAAAACCCTAAAATAAGAAATATTGGGCTTTCTTCCATGAAGTAGCTCATATGGGGTCTTCTCTAGCAATGGATGACAATATAGTCTATTAATGTAGTAGCAAGCGGTATTGATTGCTTCATCCCAAAATGATTGACTCACATTGTACTCATGAAGCATTGATCTAGCCATATCAAGCAATGTTCTATTCTTCCTCTCAACTAGGCCATTTGATTGTGGAGTGTACTTGGCCGAAAATTGATGTCCAATACCATAATGATCACAAAGTTCTTCAATTCTTGTATTCTTAAACTCACTTCCATTGTCACTTCTCACTTTCTTGATTCTAATCTCAAACTCATTGTGAACTCTAGTGAGAAATGTCTTGAAGGTGTCAAACACTTCACTTTTGTCACTAAGAAAGAATACCCATGTGAATCTTGTGAAGTCATCCACTATGACAAAGCCATACTTGTTGCCGCCTATGCTTGTATATGTTGTTGGTCCAAATAGATCCATGTGCATCAACTCAAATGCTTTGCATGTGCTCATTGTACTCTTCTTTGGATGTGAGCTTCCAACTTGCTTCCCGGCTTGACATGCACTACAAAGCTTATTCTTCTCAAATTCAACATCTTTCAAACCATTAACAAGATTGTGAGTTGTAAGCTTTTTCAATTGTTTCATGCCAACATGACCAAGCCTTCTATGCCAAAGCCAACCCATGCTTGATTTGGAGACTAAGCAAGTTGTCAAAGAAGTTTCTCTAGCATTGAAGTCAACTAGGTAGAGATTCTTATATCTAAAGCCCTTGAATGCCACATTTGAACCATCCACACTAATAACTTCCACATCATCAACCCCAAAGATGCATTTGTAGCCTAGATCACATATTTGTGCCACGGATAGAAGATTGAAATCCAAGCTTTCAACTAGCAACACATTAGAGATACTCATGTAATTTGATATTGCAATCTTGCCCAAGCCAATAACCTTGCCTTTCTTGTTATTGCCAAATGTGATAGAATCAACACCACTATCATTGTCATTGATTGAGTCAAACATTCTTGATGTACCGGTCATGTGTTGAGTGCACCCACTATCAATAATCCAATGCCTTCCTCCGGCTTTGTAATTGACCTACAAGCAAATCAATGAAGTTTAGGTACCCATTTTTGCTTGGGTCCTTGTAGGTTAGTAACTAAGCTCTTTGGTACCCAAATAGCCTTCTTCTTTGGGCCCACAATTGGTGTACCAACAAACTTAGCTTGCATACCCTTCACACCCTTGGTAAGCACATAGCAAGAATCAAAAGGTATAGCATTAACAAGGTTCTTGCTTTGATTCTTTTTATTGTAATTATGCTCTAGGTGCCCAACTTGCTTGCATCTATTGTAAAACCGACCATTGCCCTTCACAAAGCTAGGCTTTGGAGTTGCAAAGGCCGACTTGCCTTTCTTGGGGGTGTAGCCCAATCCCTCTTTGTTAAGAGAGAACCTTTGGATACCCAAGCACTTAAGCAAGCGGGCCTCACCACCATAGGCCTTGCCTAGGGCGTGAGTGAGCTCATCCACCTCTCTCTTGAGAGTCTCATTCTCAACCATTAGTGAGGCATCACAAGTGAAACCATCACTAGTAGTGGAGATAGAGTTAGTGGTGGTGGATGAAGAGCTACAAGAAGGGTTATCATTTGACATGATGATAGGTTCATTAAAGGATTCATCAATTATATCACATGTAACACCTATATCACATGATACAACAACCTCCTTCTTTGCTTGTTGCTCAAGTAGCAATGAGTGAGCTTTTTCAAGCTTGGAGTGAGCCTTATCAAGATCCTCATGATCTTCCACTAGACTCTCATGATTGGTCTTAAGCTCACTAAGGACTTTCTCAAGTATTGCTACTTTCATTGAAAGCTTCTTACACTCTTTGTCCTTGGCAATAGCTATGTCTCTAGTTTGTTGCATCAAGTCATATAGTTGTTCTTTAGTTGGTTCATCATCATCATTTTTATTATCATTATCATTATCACTATCATGAGCATATTCCATTTCACTTTCATCATCACTCTCATCATATAATACCTTAGCTTCTTTAGCCATGAAGCATGAAGAGGATGAATCAAACAGTGATGGCTTCTTATTGATAGCAATGGAAGCAAAAGCCTTGTTGGATGATTCTTCTTCTTCTTCATTATCTTCACTTTCCCAAGTGATCACATAGGCACCATTTTTGCCTTTCTTGAATGTCATCTTGGCCTCTCTCTTCTTCTTCTCAAACTTGTCCTTTTTGTTCTTCTTCTTATCATAAGGGCATTCCGCTTGAAGGCGCTCGGTGCTATCACAATTGAAGCACTTTCTTTGTTGCTCATTTCTTTTGAAGTTGTCATTTCTCTTCTTAAAGCCTCTTCTCTTGATGAACATGTGACCCATATTCTTGACTACAAGAGCAAGTGCCTCATCATCAATTTCAAATTCCCCATCTTCATTGTTGCCTTCTTCTTCTTCAATGATGATGGCTTTGCCCTTGGAGGAGGTGGCATTAAATGCTACTGTCTTCTTTTTCTTCTCATCTTCCACCTTCTCCTTGTCATCAACATCTTGATCATATTTGTCATAGGTCAATACTTCACCAAGCAAATCATTAGGCTTCATTGCTTCAAGCCCATCTCTTTGCAACATCATGATCAACATCTTGAATCTTCTAGGTAAGCTCAATAAGAACTTGTGACAAAAATCTTGATCTTGAGTCTTGTGCCCTAAGCTCTTGAGATCATTGACTATCACTTGCAATCTATGAAACATTTCAATGATTGTTTCATCATCCTTTTTCTTGAAGTTCTCAAACTCACTCTTGAGCCCATATAGCTTGGCACTCTTCACAACCTTAGTGCCTTCATATGTCTCACTCAACCTTGTCCATACTTCACTAGCCAATTCTAAATCCTTGAAGCCCTCAAATACTTTTGTGTCAATACCATTGTAAAGTGTATTGAGAGCCATTCTATTGCATGTTCTATTTGCTCTATCTTCATCGGTGAGATGATCGGGATCAATGATAGCAAAATCATTCTCAGTGACTTGCAATACTCTCTCATGAATAGAACCAAGGTACATTGTCATTTTTCTCTTCCAATGAGCAAAAGAACTAACACCATCAAAGAACGGTGGCTTGCCCCCAACATGATTGAACACAATTTGAGCCATTTTTCACACCGAAGGATGTTAAGCCTTGAATAAAACGGTGACCATGGCTCTGATACCACTTGTAAGGTCCTAGATGGCTAGAGGAGGGGTGAATAGCCTATAAAAAACTATAAATACCACTAAGCAAACTTGTTAGAATAACAAACGGCGTAAAGCGAGTTTTGCTTAGCCAAAGGTTGTGATGCAAGCCTCCTATCCACAAGTCTAGTAGATTAAGATCTCTAGTTCACACAAGAGCTAAGTCACTAAAGATACACTAGAGAACAAGCTAACAATACTACTAGCAAAGCTACTACTAGAGCTACACAAGACAAACTAGTGAATGTAAAGCAAGAGAGAGGATTGTGATTCTTATACCGACGGTGGAGTGAAGATATTGCCAATCACCAAGAAGATATATAATCAATCAATATTGACAACAATACAATATGAAGACCAATCACCGGGAGACAAGAGACACAATATTTTTGTTCACCCGGTGTTCACTTGTGCACCGACAAGCTACGTCACCGGTTGTGTCGACCAACACTTAGATGGTTCCCCGGTGTGACCCTCAAGTCACTTGCCCCTCAAGGCACGTCCCGCAAGGCACCGCAAGACGCCACTCTCAAGTGAGATAACTCAATGACACGCGGATTCCACTAGAGTTGCTTTTGGCGTCCCACCGAGGAAAGCACAAGAACCTCTCACAATCAACCGGAGGTGGCCAAGAACAATCACCTTATCTTGCCAACGCCTCCAACAATCTCCAAGCCGGCTAGGAGCGGTACTCTCCAAGAGTAACAAGAAATCCACCGGCTAAACCACCCACAAGTGCCACTAGATGCCCTCAAGCTATGCAATGCACTTTGGGATCACTCAATCTCACTTTTGATTTGCAATCAAGCAAGAGAGATGAGTGGGAGGAGTAGCTCTAGCTCAAAGGATGCACAAGAGTGTTAGAAATGCCAAGCGAGCTCCCCAAGGGCCGGCCAACGAGTATTTATAAGCACCCCAAACAAATAGAGCCGTTGCCACTCCGCTGACCATTTTTTCGGGATGACCGGACGCGCCGGTCGCCCTGCACCGTCCACGTGTCCCTCAAATTCAAACGTGACCGTTAGATCCTCCAACGGTCACTGCGTGCTAACGGTCAAACGCGATGATCGGACGCGCTGCTCAACCGACCGGACGCGCCGGTTGCACAGTACCGCGCGCCCGCGAAGCAACGACCGGACGCGCTCCAGAGAATGACCGGACGCGACAGTGCCAGCGTCCGGTCGGTGTCCAGTAAGCTCCCTTGACGACCAGACGCGTCCGATCGTGTGTGACCGGACGCTCACCGCGTCCGATCGACCTTGCGAACTGCTGTTCCCTCAGGGCGTCTGACCGGACGCGCCGGTCCCGCGAGTGACCGGACGCGCCGGTTGCAAACCCTAGCCCACGCGCCTGTCTGCTCCGCTGTACTGACCGGACGCGTCCGGTCACACCGTGACCGCGTCCGGTGCAGCGTCCGGTCACCTCTGTGACCTCCGTTCGCCTCCGTTTCTTTTCCGACTTCCGGCGTAGTGGAAAATAGGTATTTCATTTCCTCGAAATCGCCTGAATCCCGCGCTCGCACGCTCGGCGGGAGGGAGAGAGGGACCCAAACCCCTCTCTACCCGCAAACTACAGAGCGACCAATGCCACCTTTGCAAATGTGCCAACACCATTAAGTGTACATCTCCATGTGCTTGTGTGTTAGCTTTTTCTCAATCATTTTCAAAGGTTTTCCAGTTAGCTCACTAGGCCCTACATGCAATGCACTTCATGAATTCACCTAGTGGCACCCGTGTGTCGAATAATCGATAAGACTTCCCCTCTTAATAGTTCGGCTATCGACCCTAAACCACTCACACCCTCTATGGTGTCTTGAGTGTAAAACAAAATGGCCCTATGGTTATACCTTTGCCTTGAGCCCATTTTGTTTCTCCAGAAGATATGATCCATTTCATATCATCACATGACCGTCTCGATCCATCGACCTTGATTTTACTTGCTCTTCACCGTTGCATCGGTCCGTCGGTGCCAAGTCTTGCTCAAGCTTCACCATCGCATGGTCCTTCGCTTCGAAGCCTTGACTTGCCCTTCACCTTCACAACCGGTCCATCGAGCCAAGCTTCATCTTGGTCTTCACCATCTTGGTCATATGAGTCAATGTCATGTCTCATATTCAATGACCACCTTTATCTAAATCATCCACTTAGATACTAAGGTTAGTCCTAGGTTTCATCAATTAGCCAAAACCAAACTAGGGACTTTCACAAGTGCCATGGGAAAGTATAGCACTTTTATGTCGTCATCGCCACCTGCCAACTTGATGGACTAAGAGTAGATGCGCAACCATTGGTTGGGTTCTGTCTTCCTATCATACTTGGTGTGGTTGGACGGCTTGGACTTGTAGGAAAGCCGGACAGAAAGTAGCCTGTCAGAAAAACATGGGAATATGTCTGGTGCGATTAAAGATGGCAACGGGTACGTACCCGACGAGTAGTGCCCACCCATACCCATACCCGCACCCGCAAAATTTTACCCGTCGGGTTACCCGTACCCGCATGCGGGTAAAAAAATAGTTCCATACCCGTACCCGACGGGTAACCCGTACTCGATAGCATACCCGATAAATTACCTAAAAATATCAAATAGTCACATGCAAAAATAAATCATTCTAAGCTTCCAACAAGTTACAAACATGCTAACAAACATTATTAGCATCATTACAACAAAGGCAATCTACTAGAAATATAGTGGATGTCTCAATGAGCCAAATTCATGACTTATATGCGCTAAAATAACTAAGGTTGGCTAGTTATTTTTGCGGATATGTCTTACCCGCGGGTATGCGGGTATGGGTAGTATACACCCGCACTCGTACCCGCCATACCCGATGGGTATAGGATTTTGCCCAATAACGTACCCACGGGTAGAAAATTCATCTCATACCCGCCTCTTTATCGGGTAATACCCGTCGAGTACTCGGGTTTCGGGTACCCATTGCCATCTCTAGGTGCGATGCTGACTTCTCTGTACTCGGACTTGCCTCTGCCTTCCATGTTGCTGTGCTGATGCCCACGGTAGGCTGACTGTGCGGCACCCTAATTCTTGTTCTGGTTACCCTGCGGCCCTAGGCGGGAGTGGGCGGGTTCCCGCTGTCCTCCTCCTTGATTACCTGGCTGTCCTAGGCGAGAGTGGACTGGTGCCCGTGCCTGTAGCCCTCGAGAAGGGTTAGCCTAGGATGTCACCTTTGCAACCTGCATCTGGAGGTCCATGGATTCCAGAATGACTTTAAGTCATTGCTGATCTAGAGTAGGGTTCTCTATAGCCACCATCTCTTCTACCAGGGCATAGACGTTGGCATAGGGTGTAGTGAAAAACCCTATGGCCAGCTACTTCCATGAACTCGGGCTCAAGATTGCGTGATGCAGAGGCTCTCATAGCATCACGATCTTAGTGCTGTCGTTATGCTTCTTCATCGTGCAGGCGTTGTTCGTAAGCTGTCTCCGCAGCCAAGCGCCGTTGCTCGACGTCACAACAAGTTTCCTCTTACCGTTCCCACTCTTCCTTGTGGTGGCGGGAACGGTTGTGTCGAACCTATCATGCTTTGTTCTTTCTCTCCCTACCATCCTCTGTTCGTCTATCTCTTCGTTAGGAGCTGTAGCATCCGAGGAGATGTTGGACTCGGTCTCTTCCCCATCCTGAATATCTGGGGGGTTAGGCATAGGGATTTGTGGTAGTTTCCTGGCCATAAAGACTTCTCTGGAGTGCCTCATGGTCGAGTGAGTTTTGGATTGTGCAGAAGTCGCACTGTCCACGATCTCTATAGAGCCGTGATCGCTGTTGTCGGCTGGAAGAGTTCTAAACGAGATGGATCTGTTGAAGAGGTGTTTGGCCAAGCACCCATCTAATGGACGATGCCTCCTTTGGGTGTGATAGATAGGACTAGGCCCTTTTGAGCACCCGTTAGAGGGATCTCTTGTTTAGACTACATGATGTAACCAATCATATCTTGATAGATTGAAGCTGAATTATTGAGTCTGAGTGGAAAATGAACTAGGTCTCCAACTTGGACTTCTGATGGGATCTCCAACCTAGACGTGTCCGAGTGGGAGTCCTGCTTGGTGACGACCTTCCTTGTCCGAGTTGGATCAGAGATCAAGAGGTGCGAAAACTCCTTGGCGAGTTGATCTAATGTAGTTGTCAAGAAGTCTGGAGAGGCTTGAGGTGCTGAGATCTCCATGAGGTGACTCTAGAGCTTGTTGTTGTCATCTGTCTCACAGATCTAGGAGCTGAAGATGAACGCAGTACCCACCGAGAAAATCATGTTGTCGAGGTCCGCTGAGCTCTCGACCGCGGAGTCACCAAAAGCCCCGACCTGGTACGCTAGCTGTCGGTGTTTGATGATCGGCAACTCACCACGGGGGTACTGGGGCGATGTTCAGAGGGCTTCAGCATACGCAGAACTCGATAGTAACGTAAAGAGACGAACGATTTATACTGGTTTAGGCCCTCTTTTGAGTAACAGCCTTTACGTCCAGTCGTCGTGTTGCCTTTTGCATTGGATTGATCGTATGATTGTGTGTACAAGGGGGTGCACCATACCTCTCGGGAGAGAGGGCAGGGCATGAAACTAGTCCTAGCCGGTTACAATTATAGAGTCCTAATTCTATTACAGAATCTAGCTTTCCTTGTAAGCCAACTAGGTTGATCTGGCAATAGCTTGAAGTCTACGTCACCTTGTCTCACGTCTTCAACAGATCGTAATCCAGCCCAGGGCCCATCTGGATACCATCCCTATAGGGAACCCCTAGGACCCTGGTTCGTCATCTGGCCATTTCTGACTGCAACCCGAACTTTGAGCCCCTAGTTCTCCTAATCCGTGGCAGGTTTGCAAAAACTCCATTAAAAGAAGTTGTAGAGTGACATGAAATCTACAATTTTGCTTTAGAAAATTTGGTCTAACTCCTACTAGTTTTCAAACTACATAGCTTCAAACATGGGTACTTGAAAACTGTACTCAGTCCAACACTTAGCAAAATTTTGGGATTCCAAAACAGCACTTTTGATAAACTTCTGGGCTCTATTTGACCATGTTATGCACTGAATTAGCTCATGCCCCTTAAATAAAGTTTGTTCCTTATGAGATGGACTACAACTTTATTAAGGGTGCACTGACATGCAAACACTCTAAGTCATAGTTCAACTCTAGTCAAAGTAGTACATGATAAAGGCATTTGGAAACATTCCAACACTTAGAAGCATAATTGGACCAATTCATGAATACAAACTTTGTTTCATTTTTCATCCTAAGTGTGTCTAGGATGTTTTAGTGACCAACACAACCACTTGTATCAACCACTCATGATCACAAGCACACACATGTATAGTTATATAATATTTACAACACATGAAACATATGAAACATTACTGGTGCAACATATGAAACATTACCTATGTAACATATGAAACATCACCTATGTAACATATGAAACATCACTTATGCCACATTCAAAATACAATTCACATGCTTAGGCTCATGAATGAATGAATGATGCTTATACTCATGCAATGCAAGTGCAAGAATGCAAGCTTAACACCCAGGGTGTTACACGCCATGCGCCCTCACTCGCGCAGATTCGCCCCGACCGCGCTGTAGTGGATCGACAACGTCGAGGCGCAGGGCCACGCCACCGTCTTCGTCGCCAAGCTCTTCGGCTGCGTTAGCCTTGTCCTTCCTTACCGCCGTCCCCGAGCCACAGCGCCCAAGTAGGCCTGCCGCTGCCAACTCCACCGCGGCGGGGGGGCCTCCATATGACTACCGCGGCCACCTCCACCTCGTCGGGCGCCGCCATCTCTTGTCATGGCTGCCACCACCGCGTCGGGTGACGCCATCTACTATCACGGCTGCCTCCACCACGTTAGTTCGCCGCGCGCGCCCGCGCCATGTTGCGCTAAAAAATGTGTGTTGCAAACGTATGTTCTAGATGTTTCAGATATTTTAGAGGTATGTTGCAAGTATTTCATACGGATGTTGCGAAAGCAGATCGAGATATTACATATGTTGCAATAGTTTGTATATGTATGTTGCAAACATCGGTTCTCAATGTTTCATATGTTTTTTCAGAAGTACGTTGCAAGTGTGTTTATCTGGATGTTGCATATGTTGCACAATATGTTGCAAGTGTTTTATCTAGACGTTGCGTATGTTTGTAATGGTTTTCAAGTGTTTTTCATGTGTTTTCGCAAGTGTTTCAGACACATGTTTCAATTATTTCATCTGTCTTCTTTTTATATGTTGCAAGTATTACATCTGAATGTTTCAAAAGTAGATCAGGGTGTTGCACATGGAATACGCGTGGGAAGCGAGAGGGACACGAGCGGTGCCCGCGCGGACGCGCGGTGCGGGCGACGTCCAAGCGGCGCGGGCCCCCGCATGAGCGCACGAAACATAGGCGCAGGTGAGCAATGTCCGAGCGGCGGGAACGGACCGCAGCCTCAGGCGTCCCGGCGCAGGCGTCTGTCCGGATATTCGGGCACTTGCAGTGTCGTTATTCTACGGCATATCTTGTTCCACATCACTAATATATAGTCGACCGGGACAGAGAATCTGTCCAAGTCAGCCGGAACAATTCTAAGAGACATGTGTTGCATCTTTATGAACACTTTGATCATTGAGCCGAATAACTTCATTTAAAGTTTCGCATGGCATGTCAGAAGAAGCAATTTTATGAGCTCGGCCATCATAACAGGGATGAAACTGATTTGCATATGGCTCTAAAGAATTACCGTTAATAACTTCACAAACATTAGAAGTCATAACTGGAACATCTTGACTGCCATTACTAGTAGTTACTAAAGCAACAATAGTCTCATCACGCAGCTCCCCTTCTGTTTTCCCCGGTGAAGGACAGAGACCTCAAGAGAGAGGAGTTGAGACAAGGAATTGAGCCAAGGGCATAAGGGTCAGAGCATGTCCACTTTTTTAAAATAATGATTTTAGTGCAAAGAGAAGGGACAAAATGCATTATAGCTTGCAGTCATAGTTTCATAATGGTATTGCGGTGAATTCCATTTGCCGACATCTAACTGTGGCGAAATTCCTATTTTCTCTCTGTTCAGTTCCCTGAAAAGAGGTAAAAAAGGATTGTAGCACGTTTTAGTTTTATTTGACAAATAGTGTCCAACCGTTGACTAATTAGGTTCAAAACGTTCGTCTCGCAAAGTACAACCAAGGTGTACAATTAGTTTTTAATTTCATCTACATTTAGTACTCCATGCATGTATCGCAAGTTTAATGTGACGAGGAATCTTTTTTTTTTGCACAGTACTTTTTTTTTTTTTGGAGGAACTGGACACAGCACACACAGTGTACAAAAGAGTGGAGTTCATTGGCAGATCCCACCAGTGCGACAACTTTCAATGCAGTCTGCAGTGGTGGTTGCGATTGTAGTTGCAAGTACCTGCAGGCTACAGTACAACGTAGGTCGTGGATGCCCATGCCCGCTGCCCGCACGCGGCTGTGGCCTCCGTATCTCCACGCCGCGCTCGTGCCCAGCCGTCACGCGCTCCGCCGGTTTCCGTGTGGAACCTTCGCTTTTCCTCACTAACCACTCCACTCCGGCCGTCCGGCTCCCGCGGTCGCCGGCATGGAAAACGAGCGAGCGAGCTGAGCTGACGAAACCGAGTGAGTAGTGGGACGGAGAGGAGCCCGGACCAGCGACCACCGTCCACCGCACAAAAAACACGAGGACCTCGCGATCGCGACTCCTCCACAGTCCAGCAGCTCCGTCCAGGCCCGGCGGAGTACCTGACAAGAGGAAGGAGAGCTGTATATTACTCCGCCCGCACCCGCGGATCCCCCTCGCCTCGCGATCGCCATCGCCACACCAATCCCCTCTCTGCTTCTCCCCCGGGCTTGTCTTCTTCCTCCTCCGGATTCCTTTTTCCTTTCCCCCGCTGCTGCAAAATCTCGCCGTTTTCGTGTTGGCGCGGCCCGGGGCCAGAGGACTCCAATCCTTATCCCCCACGCACCTCCCGCCTCGCCTCCGCCACACGTTCCGCGCTTCCCCTCCACACCTCTCTCCATCTCGCTCCTCCGGATTTTTCCATCAGCTCCCTTCCTTCTGCTTGCGCCGCGCCGGGGCGCGTCCTCCTCCCTTCGTTTCGTTCTCATCACTCGTTCGTCACTGCTACTTCCTTCGAGAGGGAGGGATACCCCATTACCGGCCAGCCCACTGGCGAGAGAGATTTTGGTGTGACGACAGAGTCCCAATCCTATACCCAGAAACTCTTCTCTGCTACTACCAGTACTATTATCCTTCCGTTCGCCGGAACGGAATCGATTCTGTGGCGGTGAGTTCTCGCGGCGAATACAACGCGTTGATTCCGTGGTGAAAGATCGGGTCTTTTCTGCGGATTTCAGTTACCGAAACACCGAGATGTCGGCTCTCCTCGATCTATTGATGGGGATCTTCCGCCAGCAGACCCTCGGCGGCGCCGCCCTGGAGCTCGCCGCGCTGGCGGCGCCGCTCTGGCTCGCCGCGCTCGTCGGCCTCCTCATCGGGTGGGCGTGGCGCCCGAGGTGGGCGGGGGTCGTCGTCGGGGACGGCAACGCCCAGCAGCAGGCGGCGGCGCAGCTCCCCGTGCCGCCGCCTCCGGCGAGCCCCACCGCCACCGCGGTGGTCTCTCGCAACGAGGCGGCCGCCGTCGTGCCGAGGTGAGACGTTCGTTCGTTCGCTGGACGCGCGAGTTCTTGTGATTTCGCCCTGAATTGTCTGTAAAGGATTTGCTGGTTTGGTGTCTGCAGGACTGTGGTGGCTCCTGCGGCGGCGCCCGAGGACGAGCAGCTGGCGGTCAACACCGGCGACTTGATGCACCTCTGGCGGCTCGTCGAGGAGAAGGACGGTGGCCCGTCGTGGATTCACATGATGGACCGCACCTTGCCGACCATGAGGTACCAAGCCTGGCGGAGAGACCCACCGGTATGTAGCAGTCTTTCTTCATCCATCCGTATAAATGGCTAGAGAGACTTGAATAAGTTTACAACTGCATAATTGTCTGCAAACTGTTAATTTTATTGATATATGGGGTTCAAGACTTGTTAGGATGTCACAACATGTGTATGCCTTAATAGATCATCTCAGGTTGCAGACTAATGTCAGACATTTTTTTCCTTATGATCAGCTCTAGTTGAAATAGATATGGATGGGTTCTACTACTGTATAAGGTAGATGAAATGACTTCGGATTGATTTATTTGTGTGTTTGCTTCATTCCAGAATGGTCCACCACAGTATCGCAGTAGCACTATCTTTGAGGATGCGTCACCAGAGGTCGTCAGAGATTTCTTCTGGGACGATGAGTTCCGGATTAAGAACAGCTGGGATGACATGCTTCTTCAGCACGAGACACTGGAGGAATGCACCAAGACTGGAACCTTGGTTGTCCGGTGGGTCAGGAAGGTGAGTGTTTTGCATCATCTCTCCTGGTGATTGTTGAGTTCAAACCATGGCAGGTTGCTTATAATTGATGGGTGATTCTCGTGTGCAGTTCCCATTCTTCTGCAGCAACAGGGAGTACATCATAGGTCGCAGGATATGGGCATCTGGAAAGACGTTTTACTGTGTGACCAAGGTATAGCTTATATGAACTAATTTCTGCTGCCTGTGCTGTGATTGCGTTGACGCCCATGTTTAGCTATCCTTGTACTCAGTAATGACTTTGAGCTGGAGCTGCTTAGAGAGTAATCATTTAGTGTAATGATGCTTTTTGGAGTTGAGTACGAGTGTAATGCATTAAGGCGTAACTTCTATGCTCAGTGCTTTGTATCTAAGCTGCAGAATAATTTGCAGTTGGGGGGAACAAAACTTCTGTGAGCCTTGGTATCTAGGTTATCCTATGTTCCCAAACCATTCCACACCAGTGGTTGAGATGCTTGTCCCACTAGGAAAATCACTAAATTACACTTCCAATCTTTTATGTTCTGAATAAAAAGAAAAGAATCACTTTACAGTGCTCTGTTTTTCCCACAGATTACAGTACTATAGTCGCACATTAAAAATGTCATGGTTTTTATCTTTTTTTGAATTTATAGTTGAGTTTGAGCTATTCTTTCTGTCCTCCACCTACTGCTTACTGGGAAAAGCACTAGAAATTCTTTTTGGCATTTCCTTTGTTCTATCTAGAATTTTGTATGGGCATGTTTTGTCATCTCAATTTATAGGTAGCAGTAACTAGGTTAAACAAGGTGATTAAACCTCACATGTCCTTTTTTCAGGGTGTGCCTCGTCCCTCTGTTCCAAGACAAAACAAACCTCGTCGTGTGGACTTGTACTACTCTAGCTGGTGCATCCGTCCAGGTACTATATTAGTTACATCACAGTTATTTGCAGCCTTCGTAGGATACCAAAAAACTCAACGGCATGAACTCAACTTATCCTATTTTATCTATCAGTTGAATCAAGGAAAGGCGATGGTTCAATGACTGCATGTGAGGTGCTCTTATTCCATCACGAAGATATGGGGATTCCATGGGAGATTGCAAAGCTTGGTGTCCGGCAAGGAATGTGGGGCTGCGTCAAAAGGATAGAGCCTGGCCTTCGGGCATACCAAGTTGCAAGGACCGCTGGAGAGCCTATTTCGAAATGTGCTGCCATGGCACATGTCACGACCAGGTTCAATGCGGATGAGCTCATAACAGAAGAAAACACAGAGGCCAGTTCATCCAACAACGCCGCAGAGGTTGAGAAGCCAAAGCACTGGACAAACAACATACCCAAGGTTCTCATGATAGGTGGTGCTGTCGCCCTGGCCTGTACCTTTGATGGTGGATTATTGACCAAGGCCGTCATATTCGGCACAGCGAGAAGGTTTGCAGGGCCGGGAAGGCGTTAGGTGGATGGAGCTGGTCACCGTAGAGCAATGCCACCCTTATCATGTAGCAGACCCATGCGTGGAAGTGCCTTAAACAATATTTTTGTAGCAATGCACTGCAGAGGACAGAATTCCTTGTCTAGGTGTTGAGTCTAGACATCCTCATGCTGCAGATAAGTTGGTGTGCTCATATTAGGTCAGTTGAGAAAATAGATCCTGCACATTCCGAAAAAGGAAATGGACGGAAAGATCCAGCGACACAAACTGGACATACATTTGTTGCTGCAGTCGCCGCGGGTTAGAGCCAGCTGGTTAGGTTAGAACTATAGCATTATTATGAGGACAAGTGTGAAGAGTTGGGAAAGAAAACAGCTTTATGATGTATGTACGTTGTACTAGGTTCATTTCAGAGGTGGTGGTATAAAATACACTGCTGTTTAGTAGTCAATAACAAGAACAAGAATTCTTCCTTTTGTAACTATATGACATCTGTTGTTCTTTCCTATGGATACTTGATGTTGACCTTTTGACAGTTGCTGAAGAATTTTTGACACAGAAATTTTTACCCAATGCTGTGTCCAACCACTCAACGTTGTATTTTTAAAATAGGAAAAATTCTGCAATGTAGTCAAAGATTAAACTATTTATGCATTCATCATAATATTGCTTTCTCCATATGTCACATGACAGGAAGGTAGGTACTTGGCGTGTTATCTCCAAACAACTTTTTTTGCAAGAGCCCGTGGCTAGTCCATCCTTTCTGAAGCTGGCCAAAAGCCAGGCCCTCGAATTGGCAATTGGCCATTGCTTCACAGCCTGTGATGCTGCCGCTTGTGAATTTTGTGTGGCTCACAACATGTACTTGCTTTCGAGACGGCATCAGTACGTCCTCATGCTTTTGAAAGGGGAAAACAAATGATGCTGCTGCGACGCTGCTGCTAACTGAATGCATGCAAGAAAAAGGCTGGCACTGTCATGTGTGAATGAATGTGATAGGTGACCGTTGTCTGAAGGAACGCACTCTTTGGTACGGCAAGGAGATGACCTGTTCAGAGGGTTCGGCAGTGCTGGGTTGACTGTAATGGCAAGGTTAGGAACACGGGACGCTTAATCTGACACGACTGTTTCTCTTACCTAATTAGTATTTTATGGTGCTTCCGGGAAGGCAACCGGGAGAGGTGACCTTCAGCATGATCTGGTCGGATAATTGAAAAGTTGTACTTTGCAAGCTAGCACCGTATATTTGACTTGACATTCTCCCTCCATGTACTCCCTCCGTCCCGTTGATTATGCAATTATGGGAAACGTGCCGTTCAAACTGTGTCTACTTTGACCAAATTTATAGCAAAAAGTATTAGCATTTATGTTTCAAAATAAATTTATTATGAAAATATATTTCATAACCAATCTAACGGTACTTATTTTGTCTCATAAGAGTTAGTATTTTTTTATGTAATTTTAATCAAAATTTGCGATGGCTGACTTCTCGGGATGTGAGAATTGCATATTCATTGGGACGGAGGGAGTAGAAAAAGAAGACGCCATTTTTACCGAGGCCATGTTTAGATGCCCGATTCGGCGTGTTCCGATTTACTGTGCTGCACTGTAGTAATTTTGTTTTTTATTTGGTAATAATTGTCCAAACATTGATTAATTAGGCTTAAAATATTCGTCTCGCAAAGTACAACAAAACTGTGCAATTAGTTTTTGATTTCATCTACATTTAGTACTCCATATATGTGCCGGTATTTTGATGTGATGAGGAATCTTCTTTTTGCATAGTGGAATTTGAGGGTGAATTTGGGTATCTAAACGAGGCCTGACTGGAGTCATCGCTCCTACCACATTGATGACTGGTGGACCATTTCAATCCTAGGCATGTGAACATGCATACAGCAGACTTCCCAGCAATGGAATTCGGTTCAGACCAAATTGCACACCGACCATTCAGAATAACCTTTGACCAGATACTCCTTTGCAGTGTAGCATCACAAAGAAATGTCAGTTTGGGCTAGCTATAAAAATTGCCCTGAGGTGATCTCCAAACTCAAAAAACAAACTAGAGTTGCAGGAACATTTAGGAAATTTCTGGTAAATCTGAACTGATGCAAACATGAGTTTGGAATCAGGGGGGAAAAGAGTTAACAAGCTCTTGACAAGTGGCTAGAGGGATCGCTTCTGATTCCAAATTCAAAACAACCAATCTTGTATGGAGGTTAATGGCTAGTATGTTTGGTTGTCTATGCTAGTGTGTAACTCTCTTTTTTTTTTCCTTTTTTGCGATTATGCTAATGTGTAACTCGGAGGTTCTTATGCAGGTTTGCATAGTTCTCAAAGTAGTCCTAATGCAGCATTAGCTAGTACGGGTCAGATTTGGTTGTATGTATAAGCAATAATGCAAGTTTGGTACGTCCATTCCATGCCCCTTCGTATTCGTCCATGCGAGCTTGGATCGTGCCCAATTCAACCATCAGGACGGCGGAAGCGGCTATATATCGGCGGCGAGAAGCACTACATACAGCAGCACACTCAAGTAGACTACGTCTCCAATTCTTGAGTCAATAATCAGCCTGCTCGTACGTACGTCTTTCCCTCTTTCTGAGACTATAAGCAAATAAGCCCTAAATAGAGCTATAAGAGCAGGAGCGATCAGCCATTAGGCATGCAAAACTGATTTAATTAGGTTCTAGACTTAAGAGTGCATTCTATTTCATTTCAATTGTATGTATAGGCTTTTTTATGCAACATTGGGTTACTGGGATAGTAAATTAAAATATTGTATAATTCTCTTGCAGATTTGTGAACCATGAAAAAGAGCAGAGATAGCCTTTTGGGTGATTATCTAATCACTTTTTTGAACGAGGTATTTTCTTATAATTAAAGGAAGATGAGATAATCAAACACTTTCATGGTTATTAGGGCACCACCAATGGAGGCTAACACGCCTAGTAGTTCTAGTACAAATAAAGTGATTTACATAGATTAAGAAATATTGAGACAACTATTCACACAATGCAAACTATCACTACTAGTGGTTTGCAAAGAAACTTTTTCCTTTCATCGTACCTCACCTTTATTTTCTCTCCCTCTTCTTTTTTAGCATAGACCACATTCTCTCTCTCCAAGCATATGTAGCTTATACAAGCCACTATAACAAGTGTAAAGCATCTACTTTTTTATCTGATCCTACATAACACTTGGAGCTACTAGTAAAAGGAACAGTGTTGGGGAAGCCCTTAGAAGGCACGAGCCTGACAGGAAGCAGTGACGTACCGTTTTTCAGCTATTATAGGTATGTAATTTATAATCATTTTTAAGCAAGCTAGACTCATCTATTTAATTTTATGATGCTCATGTGTCCTTTTTAACTTAATCATATTATATTTCAAAATTCGTATACTTGTATATCGATATGTTACATTCATAGCGGTTACATTTTTTTAAGCAATGGATCACCCTAGAAATGGATCACCCTGGCTGCACCACTGATCTAATGCAGGCTAAAATCAATGCAAATAGTGAATCACACCCTATATGTTCATGAGCTTAGCCCAACAACCTAGAAAAACAACAGCGACAGATATTATTGCCAATTCCCTGAAAGAGTGGCTAAACAAACTAGAAACATGGGCAGCATGCAGACAATTTATGCCATATTGGCGCCCACTCGAGTACTTGACCAATTGCGATTACGTGTTGTATAGTTAGTGTTGAGGTCATGTCCTAGATACTCCTAAATAAATAGATTCATAGAAAGTTAAACTTTTTAAACTTTAACTACATTTCTAGAAAAAAAACATCAAAATTTATGATATTAAATTAGTATCATTATATATATCATAAAATATATTTTTATAATGTGCTCATTTTATGTCATAGATGTTATTAATCTTTTTTATAAACTTAGTTAAACTTAAGATAGTTTGACTTACACAGATTCTAGAATTGATTTATTGAAAAAGTAGCTGTTCATTACTATGTGAAACGACACATGTATACCATATCAAACCAAACCACAGTCGTGTAGAGCGAAAAGGTATAACGGTTTTCAAGATGCATGCCAACCTTTTTTTTTTGGAAAGTTTGAGCAAGCCATGATTCCAAATGACAGGGTGAATACTTGAACTTGAATAGTGCCTCCAACTTATAACAAAGGGAATATATAGAGCTTGAGTTAACCAAACAGCACAACAGAACATGGAAAACATCAAAACAGGATTATGTTTTCACTGCCCATAATAGAAACTGCAAATATTGCCTTCCCAACAGGGTAGCTAATGATTCGAACTACATCTGTTACTTCCCCCAAACTATTTCACATACTTCTATAGATGTAGAAACTGAGCTGTTCCTGAACAAGTTGAGCTACAGCACATTTCATAAAACCTGGGCATCAGGTGAGCATTTGAACAAATTACACAATAATATTGGACACACGCCTAAGAATCAAAAGAAATGAACCGCCTTATGCGTACAGTATCCTTAACATGACATTGGTTCGACAAAACTAGAGAACCGAAGTACAGTGGTAGAGAGCGCAGATTAACCTCCTTAAAGCCTTTAAACTTGAGCGGTGCCTTGGGTGAACTTGGGATCCTCACATCTGTACTTTCCATCAGGGCCAATACCAAAGCCTTTGGGGTCAGCAAAAACGTTTTCCAACAGCTGGCTCCGTGGTGGATGCGGGCTTGCGTCAGCAAACTCAACAGCCTCCTCGACAACATCATCGATCTTCTTTTCGATGCTCTTCAGCTCAGATTCGGTTGCAAGGTTCTGCTCAATGATGTACTTCTTCAAGGCCGTGATAGGATCCCTTGCAGCATAGTGGGTTTTCTCATCTGTGCAAAGAGTCATTTTGTGGTGGGAGTCATCAGTTTAATAAATGTTCCAGCCAGACTTTAAAAGACATAAAAAACCCACGCAAGCTTGAACACCAAACAAAAATAAAAGTGAGGTGCTCAAACATGTATGATGAAGAAATGAAGAGAACACATGCATATATACATATGAGTAGTGATGTGACCTGTGACAGTGATGAAACAAGGTGCAAATGCACTGAACAACTCAGTTGCCGAATTACATACATAAATAATGAAGGAAAAGGTATGGTCAAGTCGTTACATAAAACAAGATAGTTCGCTGGTTGACATGTCAATCCAAACTGATTAAAGCATAAAAAAACACAAGAAGTGAAGGAATTATAACAGCCGCTGATCTTATAAACTTTATTAATGTTCATTTAGTTTTGGGATAAAATGCATAGCCAAGGAAACCACTCATTCAAATAAATATCCTCTCAAGGAAAATTTCAAGTTCACCAAAACATTTTCCTTCAGAAATGAAGGGGGAAGGCAAGTTGATTCATATGAAGCTGTGTTTTATTAGCGAAAAAAGAGCAAATGCATCATCACATATAGCCATGAACGTTCAAGTGAAATTTCAGAAATAGGAAAAGAAAATCCAGGGCAAGTGGTCCTAGAAACCTATGCGGTGGGCAGGTGGCTAAAAGACATCCTAAAGATTCTTATCAGGATGTTGACATTTCAGATAAGATGACTGCGATGAAGATAAGAGCTGAAATCTGAGAAAAATGATTCTTTCAGTAGTTCAATTGGCACTACAGAATCTGCAAACAAGCTTGCTCTGACCAACCAGATTTCATCAAATAATATTATCTTACTAGTCATGTATCATGTTTGTCCGCATTGGCAATCCTGCATGTATAAACTATGGTGCAAGCAAAAAAAAGGGGGCATCTTAACTATGCCAATAGACACACAGCAGTAGCAGCAGAAACATACTAGATTTCCAACCAATTTTTTGCATGCACTATCAACATGATAATTGCTTCTAAACTTTCAGGCATAGAGTTAGGTACTGTTCTTAATGTTATAAAATATTACATGGTTCACTAGTTTGTGATGCCACACTGCCACTAGACAGGATCACAGGACTAGTGCAGGGAACATTAATCTTCCATGTGCTGTAAAGAATAGTAACGTTAATATAGTGTATCTTACTTAAACTCAAATCAAGATGAGATTGTTTATATGAAACCACTACAAGCGTAAAAAGAATCAATGCCACTTTACATTTCTCCAGTCGGTTAGCCTGGTTCTTACCAGAAACATCATTCCTTATGAAGCAAAACTTAAAAAAAAAATGAAACAGGAAAGTAATCCTTACCAGGCTTCCTGAGCTCATCTGGGTCTGCGAGGGAGTGACCTCGGAACCTGTAGGTTTCACACTCAACTAGGGTTGGTCCTTCACCTCTCCTTGCCCTCTCAATTGCTTCCTTAGCAACCTCCCTGACCTTCAGGACATCCATACCATCAACATGCACCCCAGGCATTCCAAATGATGGCCCCTTCTTCCAAATCTCTGGGTCCGATGTAGCCCTAAGGTGTGACATTCCAATTGCCCACAGGTTGTTCTCCACAACAAACACAATAGGTAGCTTCCAAAGTTGTGCCATGTTCAGGCACTCAAAGAACTGGCCATTGTTACAGGTACCATCTCCAAAGAACGCCAATGTAACATCAAGCCCATCAGGGCTGGACTCCTTGAGCACCTCATGACGGTACTTAGCAGCAAAGGCTGCACCAGTGGCAACGGGGATGCCCTCTCCGATGAAGGCAAAGCCTCCAAGGAGGTTGTGGGGAGCAGAGAACATGTGCATGGAACCACCCTGTCCACGGCAGCAGCCTGTGGCCTTGCCAAAGAGCTCAGCCATGACAGAACGTGCCGGGACACCCTTGGACAGCGCATGGACGTGATCACGGTACGTGCTAACAACACAGTCAGCTTGGTTCAGAAGCTTGATGAAGCCAGTGGAGACAGCCTCCTGGCCATTGTAAAGGTGGACAAAACCAAACATCTTGCCACGGTAGTACATTTGTGCGCACATGTCCTCAAATACACGGCCAAGAACCATGTCTTCATACAGCTCCAGTGCCTCTTCCCGTGTAACAGCCTGGAGAAAATGACAAACTGTGAATTAAGAACACACACAGTGGTCCCCAACTTGAATAAACTTGCAGTAACGGAAAGCCAAATAAGACATTTTCCATGTCTAAGCACTACTAGTTAGGTAAGCTAGATGACAGTAAAATAGTATCAGTCCAGTTCTGAATCTGAAGACACAGATGCCTCAGACTTGCAGCTGCAGGCATGAACAGAGCTAAATGGTGGATCTATTCAAATTATGTTGCGAAAACTACAGTTTCAGTTGTCAATCAGTGACTTTATATTAACTAAACAGTTGTCTCAATTGATAGGATGGAAACGTATCCGATCACACATGAGCAGTATCCGAGAGCGAGAGGACAACTTTAGCAGCAGTTTTAGAGCACAGGAGAGTCCTCAACAGGAGGCCAGGATATCGTTTCTAAGCACTATGATTTCAAAGCTCGGAGGTAAAGTTTTGTGAGATTTACACTTGTGCATCCCGAATTGCGACTACGAAGTACTACTGCAGGATGCAATCAGTCCAATCGTTTGTTAGAATTAACCATATCACGCATCAGAATTTCACACTCACGGGGCTGGCCCGAGATCCAATCACGAAGCACAGTTAAACTGTGAAAAGCTCCCAAGATCGGGTTTTTACACTGCGTCAGCACGCAAGATCGCTTTTTTCTTTCTGGAGTAATAGGAGAGAACAACGTACTAGAAAAGGAATTCCATACCGGATGCGTGGCGGCGGCCTGCGCGGCCTTGTTCCCAGCGAGTAAGTCGGAGGAGACGGCGAGCGCGGTGCGCAGGCGCGGGTGGTGCGCCCCGCCGCGGCGCAGGGTCCTGACGAAGGAGGAGGAGGAGGAGGCGCCGGCGGGGAGCGGGGGCGCCCTCTCGCCGCCGGATCTCGCGGCCACCGGCGCCAGGAACTTGGCGGCGGTGAAGGACGCGGCCGCCATCTCTCTCTGCCCTCTCCCTCCGCTGTCTCCTGGCCGGACGGACGGTTCGGGGGACAATGCAGTGAAGGAAGGAACAGAGGGATGGGGGAGGCCCCGCCGCGGTGGCGTATAAAGAGAGGAGGGGAAGGAGATGGTGGGCGGCGGAGAGACCGAGGAAGAAGAGGGGGAGGGGGTTAGGGAAACAAGGCAGGCAAAGTCCTCGGTGGACGATGGCGCTCTCGCTCGGCTTTGGAGGGTCCGCCCAGCTCACACGCCGCGCTGCTGCAGCCTGCAATATAGATGGCAACGGGGACCCGATCCCCGATTTCCCGCGGGCCTTGCATTAGGGGATGGGGATGGTGTAGAATTGATCCCTACGGGGATGGAATTGGTAGAATTATTGTCCCCGTTGGGGATGGCGGAGACGGGGATGGTACCCTGGTCCCCGACCCCGATCCCCGCATCCCCGCCCCGTGAAGCAGTGCACCAGCAAATCGCAGTAGCCAGCCAAGCCAGGGGCGCAAGGCCCATGTAAAAAAAGGCCCATTAGCCCCGAAGTATATATACGCGCTAACCCTAATTCTCACCCTCAGACTCCACCGCCGTCCACCCCTATCCATCCAAAAATTCCAGATCCAGTATTCCAGTCCCTTCTCTCGCTGCTGCCTGGCTCTCTCCCTCCTTTTCCTGGGAATCGCGACCGCGCCGCGCTCAGCGACGAGCACGAGGCGGCCACCAGCAGCTCGGTGGATCTTCACTCCGTCCAGGTCTCCAGGTCGTTCGTCTCCCGCCGGCCTCCGTCCAGGTCTCCAGGTCGTCCGTCTCCCGCCGGCCTCGGAGATTCTGTACGTCCACGTGCAGCAGTCGCAGGTCAGCCTCGTTGGATCCTCGCCGCCGCAGCTCGCAGGGACATGGATACACCTAGATCTGAATCTCCCTTGAGCTCCGATGGAGAAGCAAGGTCAGAAACTCAGAAATCAAATCTCAGAACAATGTAAATTCGTAGTTTAGTTCATACATGTATTGCTAATGCTAGATCTGGTTCCGTGACACATGTATTGCTAGTTTTGTTCATACGTGAATACGTGATACATGCATAGCTAGTTCTATTCATACGTGATACATGCCATTCGTAGCACTGCAGTATTGCTAGTTTAGTTCAGTGTTTACATTTGTTCGTGGCTGCGTTTTCGAATATCGACTAACCCACGTCCGGCGGTCCTCAAAGGGACGCCGCCTCGGTCTTGGACCGGCCACCAAACGCCATGAGCGCTGGCGGCGTTGCGCCTGCTACTGCAGCCGCACCCGCTAATGCATCCGCTATCATGCCGAGCGTTGCGCTTATGCCGGCATCTGGTGCCGCAAACCGAAAGGCAGTCTGTCAGGCCCCAAAGCTACGGCCGAAAAGGACGTTCACCAAGACTAAAAGTCGTCTTGCGGTTGAAGGAGCTGCGCCTGCTCCGCCTACTCCAGAAGCTTCGTCCTCCGGCAGCGGTCTCCAAGTGTTGAAATCACTAGGGTTCGATTTCATGCATGCTACCCATTTTATGCCTTTTATTTCATAGTTTCTAACTGTTCAGCATGTGTAAATTGTTTCTCGTGATTTATGAATGATTGACTTTCTTGTATTTTTCTAATTGTGAGCATGTGCTATTTTTATTTATATTACATGTTGCTCTTTGTAACTCTGTTTCATACAGTTCAGCAAGAAAAAAAAAAGTATGTGTTTGTGGCTACGCATGTAAATTTAAGTGATTTATACATCTACTGATTTAAATATGTACGCATTTATTTATGTATTGATTTAAGTATGCAAGCAGTAGATTAACAAATATTGTTTACATATTTTATATAATATTGATTCATATGTGTTCCTTTGAAAAAAATTGATTTATATAAGTACTGACTATTGACATGCCAATTGTATTTTAGGTTCACCCCAAATTCAAATCCTGGTACTGGGAGTAGCAGCCCTCAAGAATCATAGGCTCAACCTGAGTCTGTCAATGATTCTGAGCCAATACAAATTGATGATGATGATCCTGAAGCTGAAGATACTGACTTTGGCACAAAAAGAAAATTGACTTCAGCTGTTTGGAATGATTTCAAGAAAGTCAAGGTCCGAGGTGTTGTGAAGGCTCAATGCCTTCACTGCCACAAGCAGCTAGGGGGAAATAGCAGGAACGGAACAACCCATCTCCATGACCATTTAAAAATATGCACATTGAAGAAGATCAAGTTGATGGGACAGAACAAGAGTCTTGCACAGTCTGCTTTGAGGTTCAGTTCTGAGGAGGGAGGGAAAGTATCCGTGGGAAATTACACATTTGATCCAGAAGTTGCTAGGAGAGAGCTTGCTGCCATGATTATACTACATGAGTATCCCTTGTCTATGGTTGATCATACTGGTTTTCGAAGGTTTGTGAGTGCACTTCAGCCATTATTCAAGATGGTGACACGCAATACTATTAGGTAATTTTTATATCTGTTTTTGTGGGTTTACATGGTAATATTTCAGTCGATTAACATTCACATGGTTTTAGGAAGGACATAATGGATGCATATAAGGAAGAAAGGAAGAAGGCCATAGAATACATGGCTGGATCTAAGTCAAGGGTGGCTATTACTACAGATATGTGGACATCTGACAACCAAAGGAGGGGGTACATGGCAATCACAGCACATTTCATTGATGATTCATGGACACTTCGAAACATAATCATGAGGTACCTTGGTACTATCATTTAAATTTGATTATTGGTGCTGTCATTTATATTTACATCATGCTGTTATGTGTATGTAGACCTTGTTGCTATCATTTAAATTTGATTGTTGCTGCTGCTATGTAGGTTCATATATGTGCCCGCTCCACACACGGCCGAAGTTATATGTGAAGAGCTCTATGAAGCATTGGTGGAGTGGAATTTGGATGAAAAGATCTCAACTTTGACATTGGATAATTGCAGCTCAAATGACAAGGTAATTCCTGAACTTGTCAAGAAGATAGGAAAGTCAAAGTTGATGTTGGAGGGGAAACTATTGCATATGCGTTGTGCTGCCCATATTCTCAATTTGATTGTCAAGGATGGTTTAGAGGTTATAAAGAATTCAATTGCAAAAATTCGTGAAAGTGTTGCCTTTTGGACAGCCACGCCTAAAAGAGTAGAGAAATTTGAAGAGATTGCTAAGCATGTCAAGGTCAAAACAGAACACAAATTAGGTCTGGACTGTAAAACTAGGTGAAATTCTACATACAAGATGCTTAGTATAGCTTTACCTTACAAGGTAGTTTTTAACCGTGCAACACGTGTTGAGAAACTATTTGATTGTGCTCCTAGTGAAGAAGAATGGGAATTTGCTAGGGAAGTGGCTGGTAGGCTCAAGTTGTTTAATGACATCACTGAAGTATTTTCTGGAACAAATTATGTGACTGCAAATATTCAACTCCTAAAAATTTGTGAGGCTAAAGAGCAGATTAGACAGTGGGCTGTTTGTGGCAACCCTATTATAGAGCAAATGTCATTTGAAATGATAGAGAAGTTTGATAAGTATTGGAAGGAGATTCAAGGACCTATGGGCTTGGCCACTATTCTTGATCCTCGGTTTAAGACTGATTTCTTGGTTGGGTTTCTTGAGACCCTTACTGGTGAGTCACATTTAGAGTGTCTAGAGAAAGTTAGTGAGGTGAAAAACTCTCTGTATGAATTGATGAAGGATTATGAAGTGGAAGAGGATGAAGATAACATAGAATCAACAGCTCCTTCACTTGTAAATTCAGGTGTTCTATCTACAATTAGTGCACGAGTTGCTAGTAGGAGGCCAACAACAGTCAAATTCAAATCTGAGCTAGATAGGTACTTGGATGATGAGTTGGTCCCAATCAACTCTGAAAATTTCAAGATTCTTGATTGGTGGAAGGTGGCTAGGACACGTTATCCTACACTGAGGAAGATTGCAAGAGATATTTATGCTATTCCAGTTACTACAGTTGCATCTGAATCTGCCTTTAGTACAAGTGGAAGGGTCCTTAGTGAGCATCGCAGCCGGCTCACTCCAGAGATATTGGAGGCCTTAATGTGTTCACAAGATTGGCTTCGAAACAAATACAAAGGTTTATAAGTTGTTCTAGTTATAAATCATCATCACTGCATCTTTCTATTATCGTAAATGCTAATTCATGTCTTGCAATTGTTTATTTGTAGGTGACAATGAAGAAAACGCCACCTTTTGGACTTGTCTTCAGGAGATACAAGATGGAATGGAGGTATTATTTGAAAATTGTTAATTGACAATGCATTGTAGCTATCTTTGTTGCCACAAAATTGAGGACTTATTTATCCATTGACTATTGTTGCTTGCTGTATGCAGGGACTTGCACTCCTGTGAGTTTGGAGCTAGAGCTGTTCTTTTGGCAAGGTTGAACTTCATGACGGCCAACTAGAGCTGGACTACTATAATCTCATTTGTGCTGCTGACCTGCTGTGCAGCCTGTGCTTATCTTTTGTGCTGGACACCTGGACACATATGTTGTCATGTGTATGTGCCTGTGTGTATGCTTATGTGCTGGACACCTGGACTCCTGGAGTCCTAGACATCTATGTTGCTGGTAGATCTTTAGTTGTTGGTATGTATCAATGTATGTGACTATGTGGCTGGAGCATGACCTGGACGCCTGGACATAGTGTGTCTTGCTGGTGAACTGTGTTGCTAGATTGATTAGACTAATGAGTATCACATGATTTATGAATCTGTGATCTTTTATGAATCTATGAATCTTGCTGCTAGATTTATACATGTGTGAATCTGTCAACCTTACAAGATTTATGCCTGTGTATGTTGTTTTATGCGGGGACGGGGATCCCCGCGGGGACGAAATCCCCGCCGGGGATCGGGGATGGTGAAGGAAGACTCCCCGTGGTTGTTCACGGGAACGGGGACGGGTAAAATTCCCCCCCGCGGGGACCGGGATGGTGGCTTATCCTCCGACGGGGAATTCCCCGTTGCCATCTTTAGCCTGCACCCCTCCTCGGTTTGTCCCTACTTGGCCTCTGTGTGATGCCACTCCGTTCTGATGCAGACATGGGGTCAGCCTGGGCGTTCGCGTTACCCGAAAAGTTCGGGTCGGCTAATTCGGAATTTGAAAAATTTGGGTATTGAGAATTGTTACCCGATTAGAGAAAAAAAACACTATCCGTAATTTCGAGTTTGGGTTCGGGTATTACCCGATTTACCCGAAATATATAAAATGACAGTGAACACTCAAAGAACACATATTTTTACGAAGAACTAGAACTGGACAGATTTTTATAAAACTTTTCAACCACAGGTGCCAAACTACAACACAATAATACTAAATAGTCTTGTCTCTTGTGCGAATGCAACATGCAAGCAAGTACTGTAAACCACGACAGCCAACAGGTTCAAACGTTCAAGACTTAAGGTACTGATACTCGACATTCAACAAAAGCACTAATTTAGAGTTTAGACGAAGACACTAAGACAGAACAGAATGATGGTTGACATTCAATAAAACAAATTCTGCTAGATCGGGTACCAGGGCATACTATCCGATTTACCCGAAATAAATTCGGGTAATAGCATTCACTATCCGAATTAGACTTCGGGTACTGCAGGTTCGGGTTTTTCGGGTTCGGGTGCGGGTATTTCGGGTTCGAGGTTCGGGTATCGAGTTTTGTGCCCAGACTTACATGGGTCAGGTTGTTCATCTACGGCTGTGTTGAGTTCCTCAAAAATACACTATGCAAAAAGAAGATTTCCGTCACATTAAACTTGCGATACATGCATGGAGTACTAAATGTAGATGAAATCAAAAATTAATTGCACAGTTTGGTTGTACTTTGCGAGACGAACATTTTGAGCCTAATTAGTCAACGGTTGAACAACTATTACCGAATACAAATAAAATGCTACAGTGTCGCTACAGTAAATCCGTCACTCCAAATTCGGTGCCCTAAACACAGCCTACCACAGAACTAAGCCGAGAAAATGCATAATTGGCTCTATGGTTTTTTTTTGATGCGGCATAATTGACTGCTTGTTGTTGCAATGCGAACAAACTAGGCATTTTGTCGTGCATTGTGCAAACTAGGACGAATTCTTGTTGCATCACGTCCAGTATGTGCCACATTTTCAGATTATTTGTAGGGTCGAAATCACCAAACAACGCACAAAATATTGAGGCCTAAGTTATTGTTAGATGTTGTATTCTTTTGTCACGACCTTGTTGTTGGGCATTCTTAACGTCACTACCAAAAGTAGACTTAGTTTTCTAATTCTGATAACGGCGCCAAAAATGCCAAACCTATCCCTCATGCCACTTAAGCCAAGTTGTCATCCCCAGCATGACATGAGAGACGCGGTATTGGAATATGTATTTGCTCATCAAGATAAATAATAAAAGGGATCTGCAAGCGCACAGATTAATACCGATGTAGCATTTTAACCGGGAAGTATTCCAGGTATCGTTATTTATATTTTTACCACTGGGAAGGGATTTCTAAGTATCATGGTTGATAATGGAATGAGAATATGGAACTGAGTACACATCATTGCATGTATAACCGAGAGTATTTATCAATCTCTTTATACAGGTATAAATGTCACATTAAGTAAAGGTAAAGTGATAATGGTGACAAAGATAATTAATCTGATCAGCTAGCCACATATAATAATGATAAGCACCTCAACAGATATTCTAGCAAGTCATTAGCATGGAATTAGGATGAACTACAAAGATATTCCCTAAGTTATTATTAACTATAAAGTCTAGCATATCATAGTTAGTGCAATTATACTTGGCAATCATGGTGAGAAAAGATATATCCATGCATAGTGAATATTAGCAAGGAAGATGAAGAACATAGCAATCACTCCCCTGTAATAGTGTTGCTCTGCCTGCCCTATACACGAGAGGGGGACTATATAAGAATCAACGAAGCTGTCACTATCGCGAACTACCCCACAATCCGGCATATAGGGTGCAATCGCAGATAAATACGGTATAGACACCACGTCTACACAATAATTATCATTCACCCACTGTACACATGGATAAACGCTATACGATCCTAGGCATGTATATAATTCCACTGAGATTCAATCATTTTATTAAAGCTAATCTGGTTCTTGATGGCAGTAGAGAAATTATCCATTCTATTATTTATATTTTCTAGTATTTTATCATTAGATGCCAATTTCTTAGACAGGTTATCCATTAGCTTTCCTTGGTTGGATACTAACTCTCTCACAGGTGGATAATTATTATTATTATTGAAAGAATTGTTACCTTGGTAATTACCTGAGTAGTTAGGCCTCTGTTGATTCCAACCTTAATTCTGCTGAGGACGGTTGTAGTAGTTGTTGTTGTTATTGTTGATGTAGTTCACGTCCTCCAGCAACTCAGGACAGTGATTGCCCGAGTGTCCAGTACCTCCACACTCCTCACAAGTCATGTGGGAGTCGTAGACGTGCATGACTTCTTTCTTTTCTCCAGCTCGATCATCGAGCTTCTTCATGAGTAGGTCTAGCTTGGCAGACAGCATGTCTACCTCCTTGAGCTGGTGCATACCTCCACCTCTCTTGCGTGTCTGAGTTCTTTCTTCATTCCAACCTTGGTTGGATGCCATCTTCTCCACAAGAGCTGTGGCTTGAGGTATGGTGAGTGATAGGAATGCTCCTCCAGCTGCAGCATCCATGGTTTCACGGGCACTGTTAATGAGCCCATGATAAAATGTCTGCATCAGTAGCCAGCTTTCCATTCCATGATGGGGACATTCTAGGATGTGGTCTTGGAAACGCTCCCATGCTTCTGGAACGGATTCATCATGTTGTTGCTGAAAACTTGTAATCTTCCCACGGAGAGCATTGGTCTTGCCCATGGGAAAGAATTTGGCCAGAAAATTCGTGGAGCAGAGTGCCCACGTAGTGTTCTTCTCCTTTGTAGCGTAGAACCACTGCTTCGCTCTCCCCAACAGTGAGAATGGGAAAAGGCGAAGTAGTATGGCGTCTCTGGGGACTTCAGCCATGGTGAAAGTGCTGCAGATCTCCAGGAAGTGTTGAAGATGAGCACTAGCGTCTTCATGTGGCTTCCCACAGAACTGGTTAGCTTGCACTATGTTGATGAGCCCAGGCTTGAGCTCGAAGTTGCGGTCAATCTCCCCAGCAGGTCCAGTGCGGATGTTGTCCGTAGTGGGAGCTGAGAACTCGCGGATTGACTTGTTCGCCATGGCTTCGAATTCAGTCGACAAATTCCGGATGAAACTTCGGCGGTCTTCGGATTTGGATGAAGCTTTGTGCTGAAGTGTTGACGATGTCTTCTTGAGCTTGGCTCTTGTTCTTCTGAATAAGGCTTCGGGATCGTCAACAAAGTTGTCTGGAAGATGTCTTCTATTCATGCATCACCCTACAATAAATAATCAAAATGGAAAATACAGGGGTAAAACTGTATAAGAGAATTGATAAGCTCGATCAGATTAGTGATGCAAATGATGACTCAAAGTTCCGTATTCATTCCTACTTAGTAATCAACCTTTCCCGGCAACGGCGCCAAAAATGCTTGTTGGGCATTCTTAACGTCACTACCAAAAGTAGACTTAGTTTTCTAATTCTGATAACGGCGCCAAAAATGCCAAACCTATCCCTCATGCCACTTAAGCCAAGTTGTCATCCCCAGCATGACATGAGAGACGCGGTATTGGAATATGCATTTGCTCATCAAGATAAATAATAAAAGGGATCTGCAAGCGCACAGATTAATACCGATGTAGCATTTTAACCGGGAAGTATTCCAGGTATCGTTATTTATATTTTTACCACTGGGAAGGGATTTCTAAGTATCATGGTTGATAATGGAATGAGAATATGGAACTGAGTACACATCATTGCATGTATAACCGAGAGTATTTATCAATCTCTTTATACAGGTATAAATGTCACATTAAGTAAAGGTAAAGTGATAATGGTGACAAAGATAATTAATCTGATCAGCTAGCCACATATAATAATGATAAGCACCTCAACAGATATTCTAGCAAGTCATTAGCATGGAATTAGGATGAACTACAAAGATATTCCCTAAGTTATTATTAACTATAAAGTCTAGCATATCATAGTTAGTGCAATTATACTTGGCAATCATGGTGAGAAAAGATATATCCATGCATAGTGAATATTAGCAAGGAAGATGAAGAACATAGCAATCACTCCCCTGTAATAGTGTTGCTCTGCCTGCCCTATACACGAGAGGGGGACTATATAAGAATCAACGAAGCTGTCACTATCGCGAACTACCCCACAATCCGGCATATAGGGTGCAATCGCAGATAAATACGGTATAGACACCACGTCTACACAATAATTATCATTCACCCACTGTACACATGGATAAACGCTATACGATCCTAGGCATGTATATAATTCTAATCTAACTAAGCCAAGCATATAACTATGATAAACTAAGAACAATATAATTGCAAATATAATCAAGTAGAGCAAAGTCATAACCAATATATTGAAATAGAACAAAGTCATATTCATAATATTGAAGAACAAAGATGAACAATTGAAGAACAATAGAGGAATTACCAAGAATCCTCTTGACAGATCCGGGAACCAATCGAAGATTGACTCCTTCTAATTCTAATCCTATGTAGCTATGCTAACTAGAGATCTAGTTGATGTGGTGGCTCTAGGGCTTGATCAGAGGCTCTCCTCCTGAATTAGGGTTTGAAGTATGAGACGAGGGCCTCTCCTCCAGGGGCAGGGGCCTTGCTTATATAGCCCTTTCGGATGAATCTGGGCCGTTGGATCAAACCGACATTGATCGTGCGGTTTTCCTTGATCCTCTAGGTCGGTGGAGCATAATCCTCGAGGCGGAGCCTGATTGGCTCCGGGGCCAGGGCGGGCGCCCTAAGGACCAGGGCGGGCGCCCTGTGTCCGGCTCCGTTACGCCTCCCGTTCGTTCTCGTGGCTTCTGGACTCTTCTAGATGTAAGATAATTACGTGTTCGGTTATTATCCCATCATTAATCCGACATGTGGGCCTTTCTTCCGTATTTCCTGATAACCCCCTGCAGAAATAGATAAACAGCAAAACTCGTGGAATTCTGTCAGCTAAAACCCTAAGTCTAGGTGTTGGTTTCATTTGGATCCTTTTCTCTATTTATTTGATAGTTATAATTGATACTTAAGGACCGTCAACAAACTCCCCCAAGCTTACCTCTTGCTCGTCCCTGAGTAAGGATAGACTCAGCGATGGATGAGAAGTTGCTGAAATGCCTTTGAATTTTGACGGTACACATGCTTTCAAATAGAGTCTCATCTCTGAGTTAAAGTAAACTGTCAAGACTTAAAACTTACTCATTATACCTTTCACCATGGGGCTTGCAACCGTCACCTTTGTCTTGAGCGGTTAAAAGATAGAACAGTCTAGTCAAGCGCCATGTCTCTTATTCTTGATTAGCTATAGCTCTTGGAGTTTTTTGCAGATTTTCAAATAAAACTCAGAGATTCCTTGTATGACTATCTCAGGTCTCTCTTTTGTGGTATTTCTGGATCCTCACCAAGGCAGTAATGATGTCTGCCTTCTCTCAAAGCAAAGTATGTAGTATTTGTGGTATAAGGCAGAGTGACATTGCCTTCTCTCTCATCCTATTCTAATAAGGCTTTTGATATCTGGAGCTCATCGGTGGGAGATAAAGTATACATACTTACAAGACATTTATTGCATAGTCAAACCATGGATCCAGAGAAACAAGCCAATAAGTCAAATCAAGATGTGCATGTGTGGCGAATAAATGGTGTATGGTGGTAGTGATGATAACAATGGTGAAAGTCTAATTCTACTTTTGCTCTTTTTGAGGGGATACGTACCTTTCTTGCTTTTAAAGCTCTTGAGGAGAATGAGGTGCTCTATATTTTTTTTCCTCTCAGGTGGGCATCTTGTACCCCTAATTCTACTGTCGGACACTTGTCCATTTTTACCTCTCTTCTCACACTTTTTCTTTTTTTTTCATCGAGGTTCCGAGCACTTGCTTCTTTTTATTTCCTCATATCTTTTTCTTTTCGAGGTTCCGGGCACTTGCCCCTTTTTATTTCCTCGTATAGAGCACTCATCTCCTTAGAACAATATAGCAAGTGGTAGTAACCAAAATAGCTTGAGCATTTATTTCACAGGGGATAACAAGAATGGGAAAATATTTTTGGCTATTCTCTCCCGGATTAGGAGTAGAATAATTTTATATGGATCTGGAGATGAGAATGAGTGGATATATGTGGATGCGTACTTCCGGAGTAGAAGCAGCATGTATGAGTGATCGTGCAAGTGAATCTTGATTTTAACCGCATGACAAGCTCCTAAGGGTCTACACAGCTTGACTACACTCAATGCTCATAAGCAGTAAAAAGTAAAGGTATGGCTTAAAGTCTAGCAAGCATGTATGTATGGCTGTGGTAGGAACTTAAACTCTCATCATACAGGAACTCATCATGTAGCATTTTAAGATTTTCAAAGATAAAATTCTCCAGAATTCTAGCATCTCTAGGAATAGATAAACAGCAGCTCAACCTTCCCATATCATATCCGTTAACAACTTAGACTTTAGATCAAGTTCTCTTCCCACAAGTTCAGGTTTAAAGTAAGCTTTAAATGATAACAGTTATGTCTAAACTTAGAGAGAGGACTTCAAATTTGAAAGTTAGGCAAAGCAACTATTCATCATATCCATGCTAGAGTTTTATTATTATCTAGATTCAGTTTAGCATAGCCACTTTATTTATTTTATTAAAACACACTAAGCAAAAGATATAGGTATATATATAAGCACAAAATCTTTATTTGGTTTTTTCATAGTTATGTATATTTTTATTTTTATAGGGTAGAAGTATATATAAATATAAAGATAAAGATAGAAATACTTAGCAAGGTAATGGAGGTGCTCTCCCCCAAGCTGGATCTTGACATAATCTCTTCTGATGTAGCTAGCAGATGACGGAGGTGTATTTGAAAGTCGGCAGCACCCTGACAGCGATTAGAATGTCCTCTGTCTGCTAGTCTCCTTGAATTCTGTGAAGCTCAAATAGACAACAAAGCTTTGTGGAACTGATTAAGTGTTAGCATAAATATCTAGCCTTTATCATGCTGAGCCTCCTTGATTTTTTTTATGTTTTTTTTTCTTTTTCTTTTATAAAGCAGAAGAAAATATTTATGTATTTATTATATATATATATATTTTTTATGCCACCACAGTGAATGTACTTATGGGTTTTATGCCACTCGCATACTCACATGGGGCTTTAGGGTTTTTTAATATTTTTATTTTCTTTTTAAGATAGTATGAATATGATTAACTAAGCAAACTATTTAAGATAAAGTAAATAATTAAAAGAAAAGGATAACTACCAAGTTACCTCTTGGCAAGGCGTTCGGTGTTTTTAAGTCCTTCGAACGAGACTCTTATTCGTTCAGTCGTCCTGGGACTTGGTGGATGGCGTAGTCGGTGGTTCCGGCAGCGCCTCTTCTTCATGTGCAACTGTCTTTTCTTTCCATACTTGTCTCGGTGCTTCGGTCTCCTTAGGACAGTGTTGGTTGAGTGGTATGTCTTCAGATCTTACCACTTCCCCTTCATAATCTGCCCATCCGTCCTTGATGACCTGTTGCTTCTGATTGTGGTTACGCCGCCTTCTTCTTGTCCTGACCTGCTTGGATTTTAGGAATGGTCTTCCAAGGATGATGGGTGGATCATATTCATCTTCTCCCATGTCAATAACCTGAAAGTCTGTATGGACAAAGTGATCGTCTATCTTGACAGGGACGTCAGTTACTGTACCTTCGACCTGTCGGAATGTCTGATCTGCCATCTGGAGCTGAATATATGTTGGGTTTAAGGGCATGGTTCCGAACAGAAGTTCATAGGTGACCTTGGCCATTATGTTGACGCCCGACCCAGTGTCGCAAAGTGTCTTGTAGAAGTGGGACCCATTAATGGAGCAATAAATGCTTGGCATACCTGGGTCGTCGTTCTTAGGCAAAAACGGTGACTTGAGTTGGCGATCTTGACCTTTGTGCACGACAGTGACCATCTTAGCTGTCTCGGTCCATACTTGCTTCTTGCTCTTGTTCCTCCTGTTGGTCCTCTTCCTTGGTTCATATTGGGGTTGCTCTGGGATTTGTGCGGTCTTGTTCTTGAAGGAAAACGTTTCCTTCCTCCCCTTGATGTAGAAACTGATCTTGGCAGCACTAGCATAGATGACAGCTCCCGCGGTGTTCAGGAATGGTCTCCCTAGGATGACGGGAGCCCTCTCATCAGAACCGATCTCTATCACTACGAAGTCTGTTGGAGCGTACGAGGAACCAACTCGGACACAGATGTTCTTCAATATTCCTCTCGGGAAACTCAGTGTCCTATCTGCAAGCTGTAAACACATGGTTGTTTCTAATAATGGTTGTGAAAAGAGTTTTTCATAGAGTACCCTGGGCATGATGTTGACGCTGGAGCCAAAGTCACAGAGTGCTTCTGGGAAGTCTCGCATGCCGATGGAGATCGGGATGACGGGGCGTCCTGGATCGCCTCTCTTGACCGGTAGACGGTCAGTACTTACTTCCACGATAGGGTTACTCCAGTAATCTCTTGCATCAAACATGTCTACAAGATTTGCAGATTCTAGTCCTTCCGGTTGTGATGGTATACCGGGGTTAGTAGCAGGAACAGCAGCAGCTATTTGATTCAACTGAGATTCAATCATTTTATTAAAGCTAATCTGGTTCTTGATGGCAGTAGAGAAATTATCCATTCTATTATTTATATTTTCTAGTATTTTATCATTAGATGCCAATTTCTTAGACAGGTTATCCATTAGCTTTCCTTGGTTGGATACTAACTCTCTCACAGGTGGATAATTATTATTATTATTGAAAGAATTGTTACCTTGGTAATTACCTGAGTAGTTAGGCCTCTGTTGATTCCAACCTTGATTCTGCTGAGGACGGTTGTAGTAGTTGTTGTTGTTATTGTTGATGTAGTTCACGTCCTCCAGCAACTCAGGACAGTGATTGCCCGAGTGTCCAGTACCTCCACACTCCTCACAAGTCATGTGGGAGTCGTAGACGTGCATGACTTCTTTCTTTTCTCCAGCTCGATCATCGAGCTTCTTCATGAGTAGGTCTAGCTTGGCAGACAGCATGTCTACCTCCTTGAGCTGGTGCATACCTCCACCTCTCTTGCGTGTCTGAGTTCTTTCTTCATTCCAACCTTGGTTGGATGCCATCTTCTCCACAAGAGCTGTGGCTTGAGGTATGGTGAGTGATAGGAATGCTCCTCCAGCTGCAGCATCCATGGTTTCACGGGCACTGTTAATGAGCCCATGATAAAATGTCTGCATCAGTAGCCAGCTTTCCATTCCATGATGGGGACATTCTAGGATGTAGTCTTGGAAACGCTCCCATGCTTCTGGAACGGATTCATCATGTTGTTGCTGAAAACTTGTAATCTTCCCACGGAGAGCATTGGTCTTGCCCATGGGAAAGAATTTGGCCAGAAAATTCGTGGAGCAGAGTGCCCACGTAGTGTTCTTCTCCTTTGTAGCGTAGAACCACTGCTTCGCTCTCCCCAACAGTGAGAATGGGAAAAGGCGAAGTAGTATGGCGTCTCTGGGGACTTCAGCCATGGTGAAAGTGCTGCAGATCTCCAGGAAGTGTTGAAGATGAGCACTAGCGTCTTCATGTGGCTTCCCACAGAACTGGTTAGCTTGCACTATGTTGATGAGCCCAGGCTTGAGCTCGAAGTTGCGGTCAATCTCCCCAGCAGGTCCAGTGCGGATGTTGTCCGTAGTGGGAGCTGAGAACTCGCGGATTGACTTGTTCGCCATGGCTTCGAATTCAGTCGACAAATTCCGGATGAAACTTCGGCGGTCTTCGGATTTGGATGAAGCTTTGTGCTGAAGTGTTGACGATGTCTTCTTGAGCTTGGCTCTTGTTCTTCTGAATAAGGCTTCGGGATCGTCAACAAAGTTGTCTGGAAGATGTCTTCTATTCATGCATCACCCTACAATAAATAATCAAAATGGAAAATACAGGGGTAAAACTGTATAAGAGAATTGATAAGCTCGATCAGATTAGTGATGCAAATGATGACTCAAAGTTCCGTATTCATTCCTACTTAGTAATCAACCTTCCCCGGCAACGGCGCCAAAAATGCTTGTTGGGCATTCTTAACGTCACTATCAAAAGTAGACTTAGTTTTCTAATTCTAATAACGGCGCCAAAAATGCCAAACCTATCCCTCATGCCACTTAAGCCAAGTTGTCATCCCCAGCATGACATGAGAGACGCGGTATTGGAATATGCATTTGCTCATCAAGATAAATAATAAAAGGGATCTGCAAGCGCACAGATTAATACCGATGTAGCATTTTAACCGGGAAGTATTCCAGGTATCGTTATTTATATTTTTACCACTGGGAAGGGATTTCTAAGTATCATGGTTGATAATGGAATGAGAATATGGAACTGAGTACACATCATTGCATGTATAACCGAGAGTATTTATCAATCTCTTTATACAGGTATAAATGTCACATTAAGTAAAGGTAAAGTGATAATGGTGACAAAGATAATTAATCTGATCAGCTAGCCACATATAATAATGATAAGCACCTCAACAGATATTCTAGCAAGTCATTAGCATGGAATTAGGATGAACTACAAAGATATTCCCTAAGTTATTATTAACTATAAAGTCTAGCATATCATAGTTAGTGCAATTATACTTGGCAATCATGGTGAGAAAAGATATATCCATGCATAGTGAATATTAGCAAGGAAGATGAAGAACATAGCAATCACTCCCCTGTAATAGTGTTGCTCTGCCTGCCCTATACACGAGAGGGGGACTATATAAGAATCAACGAAGCTGTCACTATCGCGAACTACCCCACAATCCGGCATATAGGGTGCAATCGCAGATAAATACGGTATAGACACCACGTCTACACAATAATTATCATTCACCCACTGTACACATGGATAAACGCTATACGATCCTAGGCATGTATATAATTCCAATCTAACTAAGCCAAGCATATAACTATGATAAACTAAGAACAATATAATTGCAAATATAATCAAGTAGAGCAAAGTCATAACCAATATATTGAAATAGAACAAAGTCATATTCATAATATTGAAGAACAAAGATGAACAATTGAAGAACAATAGAGGAATTACCAAGAATCCTCTTGACAGATCCGGGAACCAATCGAAGATTGACTCCTTCTAATTCTAATCCTATGTAGCTATGCTAACTAGAGATCTAGTTGATGTGGTGGCTCTAGGGCTTGATCAGAGGCTCTCCTCCTGAATTAGGGTTTGAAGTATGAGACGAGGGCCTCTCCTCCAGGGGCAGGGGCCTTGCTTATATAGCCCTTTCGGATGAATCTGGGCCGTTGGATCAAACCGACATTGATCGTGCGGTTTTCCTTGATCCTCTAGGTCGGTGGAGCATAATCCTCGAGGCGGAGCCTGATTGGCTCCGGGGCCAGGGCGGGCGCCCTAAGGACCAGGGCGGGCGCCCTATGTCCGGCTCCGTTACGCCTCCCGTTCGTTCTCGTGGCTTCTGGACTCTTCTAGATGTAAGATAATTACGTGTTCGGTTAATATCCCGTCATTAATCCGACATGTGGGCCTTTCTTCCGTATTTCCTGATAACCCCCTGCAGAAATAGATAAACAGCAAAACTCGTGGAATTCTGTCAGCTAAAACCCTAAGTCTAGGTGTTGGTTTCATTTGGATCCTTTTCTCTATTTATTTGATAGTTATAATTGATACTTAAGGACCGTCAACACTTGTTAAAACACATTTTTTATTAAGAAGGGAGCAAAAACGGTACACAAAAAGTAAATAATTGAAACACAACTTATCAGGGCTAATTCTTCACTCACCTTTCACTGCTCGATTAGTCCATTGATACCATGTCCTTTGCTTGCCCTTCATTACCGCACGGTCCATCAAGGCTAAGCAATGCTTGCCCTCCATTGTCTTACTATAGAAAACCACCTTACACCAACATCTTCAATTTTTTACTTCGTCATTTGATTTAAAAATTAAATTTCCATTCCACATTATATTATTGTTGATTATCAATTTGAAGTTAATCGACAAATAACAACACCTCCAATTTATTCACATCATCAGTTTTTCACCACAAACTCTCAATTTTTGAACATCTTCTTTAGTGTGTCTTGATTGTCATCAGCCTAATGGTCTTCACAAATTGTCCTCGTCCTTTAAGCATATATGTTGATTATGTCCACCAACATTATACATATTTCCATGTATCCAATAATATAATCTCTTGTCAAGTTCGTCATCTCTTGTTGATTTTCAATAAATAAGCATCAAATATGATCTCTTATATCTCCTCTTTATACTTGTATATTGATTTTCAATCCTTGAACTGTCAACTGTATCAACCATCTTTGCTTGTGCTAGAGCTTGTCTTAATTATTGCTAGAATCATAAAATCATTATTCTTCCCTTCTTCCTTTTGCCTTGTTGATCCTCAACGTTTCAGCTATCAACCTTCAGTCTTGCTACTAGAACTCAACCTATAATCACACCGACTCATGAAGATAGCTAGTTCTACCAAATGTTTGTCGTTAATTAATAACCTAAAATAGGATCATAGATCTTCTGCTCACCCCTTATAAAGGGCAACTTTAGGGGCATAGGATCTTTCACCACTTAGTACCCCCAGGCTTTGCTTATAAGGACAAAGATAACGAAGATATATGGTTCCTTACAAAAGATAGAAGGGAATGTCCAAATAAGGAAGCCATGAACACAAAAAGTGTTGATCTAAAGATACATGCAGGATGAACCTACTTGAAAATTATGGAGTACTACATACTCTAGAAGCAGCACATAACTAAATTGGATCAAACCAAAGCTTGTTTAGCAGGAAATCAGCCTTGAGTTGAATGGCTCACTTGCCTTTGAATCGATCAGTTCAACCCCATATCAAGTTGATTTGGTTCTAATTTTGCATCACTGCCTCTGTAGACAATGAATATGAAAGAACCCCCCTCCCCCGACAGAAAACGAAGACAACAACTTGATGAGAATAGATGCCACATGTTTCTGGTTGAGTTATTCAAAGCGTATAACAAATTTTTGTACTCTATTTATGCATGAACTAGTCATCCATGTTGTCAAAAGCCTTGCTATTTCTTTACACTAATGTAAGGGGGCGGAATGTTATGTATTGTAGTGATTATATCTTTATATGCTGGCCCTCGTCCATGGTAACTAGATACTGGCATATGCGATTACTTAGTGGTGCTCTATCCTCTACCCTTCAAATCTCCAGTGCAGATAGGAGGGTCATGATAGGGTGTAGGCTAAGTAGATTGGCAATAGTAGGGGGAGGGGTATGAGAATAAGTGGTTTAAAAATCCCTTGACTTGGATGCATATAAGCTAAGACTATAATATTAGACTTATCTTTATATGTGGGTAGATATTGTCGTATGCTCTATCTTTATATGTTCTTCGTTCACATCTTTCTTGAGTTTACCTTCATATATATATGCAATGATGCTTAACTCATTATAGAGAACCCTTAGATCAATTCAGCATGGATCTTGAGTTTAGTTTGATATAAATCTTGGAAAAGGAAAACTACCATCACCATGTTCCTACGGTTAATTAATCACACGCAGTGTGTGAGACGTGCTAGTTAAAGTTCTAGTTGGATCATGCTGGCAATTGCGGTTATTTATTAGTTGCTTGCATTGCAGCTATTTAAAGCTGATTTTCAAACAAAAATAAGCCGTTTGAGTAGTGTTAGAGTAGTTTAACAATCCAACTAGAACTTCAAATAGTTAGAGTAGTTGAAATACTGTCAGATAGCTAAACACTGCTCAAACAGCCAGGAGACTGTCAATAGTTAGAGTAGTTGAAATACTGATAGGCGTATGTTTGTGTAATTTTGTTTCTTAATTACCACAACAAACGGCAATATAAAAATATAAAATTTCCAAATACTGTACTCAGGTTACACTACATATGCGTGGATGGATGCATATAAATACGTGTGAATGGAACCTAATGAACTACGGAAATTACAATCAAAACGACAAGAAATCCACAAAAAAATCTCCAGTGAATGGATTCCTCGGACGATCAGCGGGGGACCAGGGTTTCGAAGCAGTTGAGCCCGTCCAATTCCAGGGCGAACCGCGGTTTCAGCTGCTGCTGCTTGCAAGCAATCTCACCGCTGGTGAGCTCCATCTTCACCTGGTGCTTTTTACTGCTGCTGGCAATGGCATCTGCAGGCACCTGAACTACTGCTACGGCAGGGCTCGCCAAGAACTGCAACCAAATGACAAAATAGCAGATAAATATATGACTTCTCAGACTTCAGATCAGGGTGCAAGCTAGAGAACATTTCACATCATGGTACGCAGGATTAGAAATTTAGAAAACCTTGCTCTTGAAGCCGTCGCTTGCCACTGGCGAAGACAATATAGCATCTGTAGAAGCCATGAGGGCTGTACTGAGCTACTAGTGGGAGTGTTGTAATTTCACTTGTTACTCTGTTACCGCACAGTTTTGAGCATACAAAAAGCACAAGAATGGTCTCTCTTTCTATATATAAGCTTCATCCTCTGTAGAATGGAGGGAGAGGAAGTGTTGTTTCAGTGGCTAGCTAGCTTAAGATGAGGATAGGGCTATCTCCAGTACATGAGCCTTGGTGCCATTTGACTCCACATAGCTCGCTCCTGTGAGCGCTTTTGTAGTCTAGTCTAGCAAAAAAGCACGGTGACAGCACTATTGGATCTTCTTATCCTCACGAATTGTGCACTTTTTCCTGTTGTGGATGATGTATGGTATAGATGGTGACGCATGGCAAATGGTAAGGAAGTATTTAGCAATACATAGGAGCATTTTATAATATATAGATACTCCTATAATGTTACTGTTGAAGGCGTACATTTAACACGTTGGAACTCGCGTTTACTGAGGTTGTGTTTGGTTTAGCTTCTCAAAAATATTTCTGATGTCAAAAGGCCAGCTAAATGGGTGGAACTTGAAGCTGCTTCTGTATAAGCTAACAATTGCTTTCACGTAGTATAATTTTCGCAGCACCTTGAACCCTACTTTTGACTTTCAGCTTTTTGTTTTTTCAAATAGGTGGAAATAGAGAAACGTTTTAGGGCTATTTCAAGAGAGATAAAGGGATGGATAGATTTTATAGTTATTTTAACCAAATAGCTTATAACTTTTTCGCACCACATTGCTCACAATAGTTTTTTCATAGCTCATAGCTCACAATAGCTTTCCCAATTCGCAGTTAAACCAAACACACCCTAAACTAGCGGTTACATGCATATATACAAATAGAGATAAATATTCTACTACAATTAGTATCACTAATTCTGAAAACATTCCACAATAAAAACGAGATATAACATTAATGTATTAAACATTAATGTATGTTATATTCATGTTGTTTGCATCCGGTGCGTCCTTTATGAAAACTTTCAAAAACACGTTTAGACAATGATAAGAATATTCTTAGAATTTCAAATTCCTACTGTATGTTTTCTATTTTACTAGAGCGAAACCTAATTTTGAAAGTTTATAGTATATTTAAACGAGCTCTAAATTTTTTATTTGGTGTTCTTGTGCCCCAATTTATCTCTAGGATTTTCTTGAAATGTCTAGAAACTTAGAGATATTTTCATAATGTAAAAACCTTGTAAAGTGTTTATTAGATTCATTTTAGTAAAATATAAAATTGCCTTAAAACCACTGTCTGACGTGATCTAGAGGCAATTCAAATGGTTTTGGGAGTTGAGAAAGATAATTTATCTGATTTTTAAGTTTGAGAAGGAAACTCGAACTCATAGTCTTTTTCCTTGACGGTTGTTTGGCACTATTGCCCTTCTTCCTCACTCCTCTCACTTGACAATTAGATCAAAGACTCACGATGGTCGTGAAACACACCATAAGATAAGAGGGTGTGTGTGTTGGGGGTGTACTTGTAGCAAAAGTATAGACATACATATGGTGTTTAGTTTGAAGAATGACTTCACTGTGGATGAGGTAGTGCATTATGAGTCTATTCATCAAATTTGATGAAATGACTCCATTTCTTGTATTATTACTAATTACTCCCTGCATACTAATATATACGGTGTAACCACTTTATATTTAAGTCCTCTAATACAAGGCATGCTCTTTATAGGTGCGCTTACATCCATATAGTTGTACTAGTGTCGAGAAAGAGAATTAAATACGTTCTTTGGTCTTTGAACTAGAGAGGTGGTTAGGCCAATCTCAGTGGAAATTGCATGGCTCTGTTTCTAAGACTCTCTAGTGCGGTGTAAACTAGTTTCATTCTTGTGAAACTCATTTCATCCCATAAAACTATTTTCATCTCTCTTTATTTAAACTATTCCACATTAGCTTATTTAATGAACATGAAACTTATATGAAACTCCAATTGAGACTGGCCTTACACCTTATATACTAGGAGAAAGGGAGTACTAACTTGTGAGGAGTGAGGTGATGATAGATCAACCCACTTCATTCCATAAAACCAAACAAAATAGTGATGAGTGGGAAGGTGATGGACTAATTCATTCTTGAAAGGACCTAATTGGCCTAGAGGGGGGTGAATAGGTCTTTTTGCAAAATCTGAAACTCACAAACTCGAAATTGCGGAAGTCAAATACCTGACCGGAAGTTTTGGTGGTCTGGATCGGAAGTTCCGGTCAGGGGGACCAGAACTTCCGGTGCAGACCTTCAGAACTTCTGGTGCCCTAAATGAGCTACGAAATCAAAGTGAATCGAGTTGGGATTTCAGATCTAAGTGATACCACACCCTCCTAGAGGTTGTTGATGAATATGTTGAGCCCCTCAAGGCTTGGCACCACACCAAATCGTAGATCGGGACCTCCCACCTAAGAGCTTGAGGTAGAGAGGAAGAACAACAAGAACACAAGAACAAAGGGTAGTCGAAGCTACCGCCACAACAAGACAAGTTATTTTTACCGAGGTTCGGCAATCCCCACTAAGGAGTTCCTACTTCCTCGTTGTTAAGGTGACCACGAAGGTCCGACCACTAAGGTCTCCTCCCTCAAGCAACCACAAAGGCTAGCTTGAGATTTCCACTAAGAATTAAGGGGTTATTACAAACACTTCGGGGTGCCCTCACAAATGAATCAACTCGGGCAACTACGAAGAACGCCTAGCCGGCTAGGGTTCCAAGAACCCAAGAGAAACAAACACAAATCAAGCCAGCAAAACGAGGAACCCAAGTGCTCAAGTCGAAGATCGATGCTCCCGCTCTCAAATCTCACATCCCTAGCTCAAACAATCGAAGATTGAAGCTTGGAGGCAAAGGGGGAGAGAGAGTGGATGAGTCACAGCTTGTGGAAGGTTGGGAGAGCTGAAATGAGTGTGCAAAGTTCGGGCAACAGTTAGAAATGAAGTGAGTGGCTTATATACTCGAGCTCGGACGAGCCACCGAAAGTTCTGGTGAAGGCCACCGGAACTTCCAGTCAAACTAGATCAGACCGTTGGGCTTGTCAGTCAACACTTCCGGTCCGTACCGAAACTTCCGGTTGGAGCCCGGAACAGTTTTCTCGAACGCGAGCGCACGCGCAAAACAGCACTGACCGGAACTTCCGGTACCTGACCGGAACTTCCGGTGAGCACCGGAACTTCCGGACGGAGACCGGAACAGTTTTCTCGAACGCGGGCGCACGCGAGCGCCAGCTACCAGAACTTCCGGTGATGCACACCGGAACTTCCGGTGCACGTCTCTCCAGCCTAAAAGTACTTGACAAGAGCACTATTTATCCCCATTTTGCCAACTAAAATTTGTATCCCTCTTGATAGTGCGGCGTTGCCTACGACTCAAATCAAAATAAACGGTGTTGAAGACCTTGAGTCGAAGCGCCTTTTGTCCATAAAAAATTAGGGTGCTATTATTCACCAAATGTTCTTTTTCAATTCCATCAATGGACTAACACCTGTAGATTACACTTGATAAGTATGTTAGTCCCTAATTTGATTGTCATTAATTATCCAAAACCCACATCGGGGGCGAATGCACTTACAAACTCCCCCTTTTTGGTAATTGATGACAACTAATTTAGGCTTACAATAGATCGAAAGAATTGAAGCTTTTGAATTTCAAAATTCAAGTTGAGCTCCCCCTTAATGTATGCATAGGATTTGAAATTTCAAATCTTGATTTAAGTCAAGATTGCATACATTAAGAATAAGCTCCCCCTAAATTTTGCAATCCGTGGGGTGCCTAAGTGTGTGTGGAACAATAAAACGGTGATGCATATGACAAGTTATACCACAAGAATAAACCAAGAGAACTTGAATGGTTATGCAAGAAAGAAAAGGACTTAAACTCAACATAACCATTCTCAAATAAACAATCACCATAAGCATCAACACAAGAGGCTAAACAAGCGAGATAGACAATAAGCATAAATGTTTTAGCCTACACTCAACCATCACACACACATAGTTTAAGTTTACCACATGGTTCACCACACGAGATAAGATTATTATAAAACGAAACGAAGAAGTTTTAAACTACCGTTATTACATCAAGATAAAAGCCTAACACTCCCCCTTTGGCATCAAATGCTAAAAAGGGTAGGCTTCGAGAAGCTCCAAGGGGCAGCGGCAGCGAGGGATCTACTCGTCATCTTCAGTATCATAGTCCACTAGATAGCTCTTGCCGTGAGGCGCAGCAGAGGTGGACTGCCCAAACTGAGGGTCAACTGCAGGTGCACGAGAGGTAGAGAGCCGAGTGATATCATTTGCACCACTGAAGATGTCATGATAAGCAAAGCCTCCCTCAGTGCCAGTAGGAAAACCACCACCATAGGTGGGATCAAAGGCACTAGCCTGCTGAAAGCCTTGCTGCTGCTCTGCATCATCAAACTGTTGTCCAGAGAGGTTGTCAAACTCCACATAAGGATCAACAAAAGGGCGAAGAGGAGAAGCTGGAGGAAGACCGGCCTTCTCCTCCAGATGCCGTATGCGCTTGTCCTGCTTGGCCTGACAGTAGCAGAAGTAAGACATGAACCTTTGAAGCGCATGGCGAGTAGCATCCATGGGACCATGACCACGGCCACGCCCATGACCATGCGCACGCCCACGCTCTCCAGAGACTCCAGCTGAAGGATCCATAGGAGGAACGGCATCCTCCTCCACTGCTGCAGGGGCATCCTCATCATCTTGTGCTGTACCACTGTCACTGGCTTCAGTTGCCTTCCCTTTCCCTTTGCTAGATTGAGCCTGCAGTTGCCTGACATTCCAATCCGGATGCTTCATGTCACAAGGAAAGTCAAACCCGGTGACTTGCTTAATGATGTACATGAGGTAAGGATCATAAGGGAAAGACTGAGTGGAGGTCAAAGACACCTCGTCAATGTGACGCCATAGAAGATCAGTCACACTGAACCTCTTGTCAAGTCCGAAGCATACTAAGATCCTAGGAGCATGATTCTGAATGGAAGTGGCATCGCCAATCTTAGGATCAATAGTAGCCCGGAGCAAATTGTTGAGCACATAGAAATAGGGCTTCAGTCCAACTATCTTTCCATTAGCCATCTGCGGATCATCATACAAACCGGCTTCAATAAAATCTGCCCTGCCAACACCATTGGGATAGTGATCATATAAGCTGAGAGCCTCACGGTCAACATGATCAAACCCAAGAAGCCTGGAGAACTGACGGTAGTCACAGCGGTAGTGAAGGCCATGAGTCATCCAATGAAGTACCTTGTGCTGTGAATCAATGTGTAGGGTTGCCCAAAATTGACAGATGATTTCACTGTTCCAGCTATGCTTGAAGGTCATGAGGGGCAAGATACGCCACTCTTCAAGCTTGGCAATCAAAGCATCAACCTCTGGATGATGGTGTCCCTGAAGAGAGCTCAGAGTTGATGCTTTATGCTGGATGATGGGCGTAGTCAAACCATGAATGCCATCCTTCATGCAGACAGACTCATAATAGTCTTTGTGGAATTGAGACAAAAAATGATCATCCACAGCTTCAAATTTGGACCACATAAAAGGATTCTCCTCTCGCATGCGCCTAATGTCAGAGGATTGTACCTTGTAGTTGATGGACCTCCTTGGAATACAATGAGCAGGCTCACGAGGTCGATGGATGCGAGGAGCGCGATCAGGAAACCGCTGGAGTACTCGGTTCATGGTGGCAACCCCAATACGGATCGGAGAGTGGCGAACAACTCCCGGATCAATAGCACGGCCCTCCACATCAATCACACTAGGAGCCACTGCATCATGAACCCGATCACGGTGTAAGGGCGGAGGACATGGGATGGTGGAGCGATCGGGGCAAAATCGCGGACCTTCTTCACTATCGGGCTGCTGCTGAGACGACTAAGCAGCGCTTGGACGATGAGCACGACTGCCACGAGGACGATCCTCCTCGCCATCCCCCAAACTTTGAGGATGGGGACACGCGACACGGTTAGGGTTGGTACGAACCATACTGCGATACAAACAATGGGAGGAAAGGCTCAGACAAGTCATGTGGTGAATGCGGTGGATGAATGGACAAGCGGAGCCACGGTCACGTGCTGCCCACTGCCCACCGGAAGTTCCGGTGCATGGGACCAGAAGTTCCAGTCCGAGGCAGTGCGCGGCACGTGGTCGCGTCCCGACAAATCCATCCATGGAATTTGCGAAAAATGCACTCAAACCACATGTATAGATAACAAAGAGTAGGCACGTGCGAGGAATCGACCCAAAACAAAGTACATTGGGAGATCGGGCGCGAAATCCCGGTACCTTGTTCCTAGAAGAGAAGCGGTTGAAACTAGAAGTTCCGAGCCCTCCCTGCAGCCACCAACACCACCAATGCGATCTCCTAGCCAAGGGCTTGCTCCCCCTCAAAGGGATTTGAAAAGTAATGGAGGAGGAGAGAGATCGGTGGTGGGGAAGATGGCGGCGCCGTCGGTTAGAGGAGAGGTCGGGGAGAGAATAGATGAAACTAGAATTTTAACCCCGCGGCCCGCATTTATACTGCAGTCAAAACCGACAGACCGAAAGTTCCGGTGGGAGCCACCGGAAGTTCCGGTAGGCCAGTACAGATTTGTTTTGTGCAGAGATTTGACAGACCGGAAGTTCCGGAAGACAACCGGAAGTTCCGGTAGAGGCCCAAAACTAGCAGGAAGTGAACTAAGGAGTGGTGTACCATATGATATACTCAAACCAACTCAAATATGTCCAGATTTCATGAAATCAACACATAACTATGGACACATTAGAGCTGAGAAAATAGATTTTGAAAGTTTCACACAACTTTTCACAAGAGTTTTTGTCCAATTCTAAGGCATACAAGTGTGTACAAAATGTCAAGCCACGTTACGAGAATCAACGATATTGAGCTCACGCCTCAAAGCACAAAATCTTGACTCATCTAGAGGCTTTGTGAAGATATCGGCAAACTGAAATTCGGTTCTCACATGTTGCACAATGATATCTCCTTTGGCTTGGTGGTCTCGCAAGAAGTGATGTCGAATGTCTATGTGCTTTGTTCTTGAGTGGTTTACAGGATTGTCAGCTAGCTTGATTGCTCCCTCATTGTCACATAAGAGAGGAATCTTACTTTGCTCACAACCAAAGTCTCTCAAGGTTTGCTTCATCCAAAGTAGCTGGGCACAGCAAGCGCCGGCCGCCACATACTCGGCCTCAGCGGTGGATAGGGCAATAGAGTTTTGCTTCTTAGAACTCCATGACACCAAAGACCTACCAAGAAATTGGCATGTCCCAGATGTACTCTTTCGCTCTACCCTGCAGCCGGCATAATCCGAGTCGGAATAGCCAAGTAGAGTGAAAGTGGAGCCCTTAGGATACCACAAGCCAAGACTAGGAGTGAGCACAAGATACCGAAAAATTCTCTTAACGGCCATGAGATGACATTCTTTCGGATTGGCTTGAAATCTTGCACACATGCACACACTAAGCATAATATCGGGCCTAGATGCACAAAGGTAAAGCAAGGATCCAATCATGGAGCGATATACCTTTTGATCTACGGCCTTGCCGTCTCCATCAAGGTCGAGATGTCCGGTTGTAGGCATTGGGGTCTTAATGGGCTTGGCCTTGTCCATGTCAAACTTCTTTAGCATGTCGGTGGTGTACTTGGTTTGACTTATGAACGTGCCATCCTTGAGTTGCTTGATTTGAAATCCAAGAAAGTATGTCAACTCCCCCATCATGGACATCTCAAACCTTTTTGTCATGATCCTACTAAATTGCTCACAAAAATCGGCATTAGTACTACCAAATATAATGTCATCGACATATATTTGGCATATAAAGATATCATTATTGACTTTGCGAGTAAATAAAGTAGGATCGGCCTTCCCAATCTCAAACCCTTGTTTGAGTAGGTAGTCCTTGAGACAATCATACCAAGCTCTAGGGGCTTGTTTAAGCCCATAGAGCGCTTTGTCCAGCTTGTAGACGTGGTCAGGATGATGTGGATCTTCAAAACCCGGTGGTTGCTCCACATACACGGTTTCGGAGAGGGGGCCGTTGAGGAATGCACTTTTCACATCCATTTGAAACAACTTGAAATCATGATGAGCAGCAAAGGCAAGTAATATGTGAATAGATTCAAGCCTAGTTACAGGTGCATAGGTCTCCCCAAAATCCAAACCTTCGATTTGAGTGAAACCTTTGGCTACCAACCGTGCCTTGTTCCTTATGACCACGCCATACTCATCTTCTTTGTTGCAGAAGACCCACTTGGTACCTATTACATTTTGATTGGGTCTTTCCACCAAGGACCAGACTTCATTCCTGGTGAAGTTGTTCAACTCCTCTTGCATGGCCATCACCCAATCCGGGTCTTTCAAAGCATCCTCCACCTTTTCTGACAATTTGGAAGAGACAAAAGAGTAATACTCACAAAAGGTTACTAAACGAGAGCGTGTTGTTACCCCTCGTTGTATGTCTCCCAATATGCTATCAACAGGATGGTCCTGTTGAATGGATTGATGAACTCTTGGGTGAGGAATGGTTGTTCTTGTTTGGATTGGACCATCATCTTCATCTTCATTATCTTCATTGTCTTGATCACCATCTTGGTTGTCTCTTTGAGTTTGTGGTGGATCTTGCCTAGCTTGTTCTCTTGAGTCATGATCCATTCTTGAGGTAGAAGCATCACCATGGGCATTGGTTGACCAATGATGCATGTTCGGATCATGAGGAATTTGCACATGCATATCATCTTCATCTTCAACGGGTCTCACTTCACCGGTAGCAAGCTTCTTGATCACTTGATGAGATGGTTCTTCTTTACCTAAAATTTCAGCATTGACTTGCTCCTTTTGAGAGCCGTCGCTTTCATCAAAAGTCACGTCTACCGCTATTTCAATTTGGCCGGTGGCCTCATTCAAAACACGATAGCCATGTTCGTTAGTAGCATAACCAAGTAAGAACCCTTCATCAACCTTCGGTGCAAACTTAGAGCTTTTGGATTTCTTGTTAAGTATGAAACACTTGCATCCAAAAACTCTAAAGTAATCCACCTTAGGCTTTTTACCGGTTAGAAGCTCGTAGGCGGTTTTGTTCCTTATCTTGTGGAGGTACAAGCGGTTGATGGCATGACATGCCGTGTTAACCGCTTCCGCCCAATAATCTTTCTCCGAAATCTTGTACTCATCCAACATTGCTCTTGCGGCTTCAATAAGCGTTCGGTTCTTCCTCTCTACAACACCATTTTGTTGTGGAGTGTATGGAACCGAAAACTCATGCTTGATGCCTTCTTCATCAAGGAATGCTTCGATGTTGGTGTTCCTAAACTCCGTCCCGTTGTCACTTCTCACTTTCTTGATCTTCACTTTAAACTCATTTTGAGCTCTCCTTGCAAACTTCTTGAAGATCCCTTGGGTTTCGCTTTTATCTTTTAAAAAGAACACCCAAGTGAAGCGAGAAAAATCATCAACAATTACAAAACCATATTTGTTACCTCCAATGCTTATATAAGCATTGGGTCCGAATAGATCCATATGAAGTAACTCAAGTGGCCTTGTTGTAGTGACGATGTTCTTGGCGAGATGTTTGGCTCCAACTTGCTTACCTGCTTGACATGCACTGCAAATTCTATCTTTCTCAAAAGAAACATTTGTTAGTCCAAGGATGTGTTCGCCTCTTTGAAGATCGGCCAAGTTCCTCATGCCAACATGCGCTAGTTAGCGATGTCATAACCAGCCCATGCTAGATTTTGCCACTAAACAAGTCTCGGACCCCACTCTACTAGATGAGAAATCAACTAGGTAGAACTTGCCCTTCAATTGACCCGTAAAGGCAATAGAGGAATCCGATCTTCTAGAGACTTCCACACCCTTATCCGTAAAGAGACAATTGTAACCCTTCTCACAAAGTTGTGAGACGGACAACAAATTGTATCCCAACGAATCCACAAGTAATACATTGGAAATAGAATTATCATTTGAGATAGTAATTTTACCCAAACCGAGAATATCCCCCTTACTATTGTCACCAAAGACAATCCTTTCACTTGTAATTTGATTTGGTTGAAAGGAGGTGAACATGTTCTTCTCTCCGGTCATATGATTGGTGCATCCACTATCAAGCATCCAACTTGGCCCGCTAGAGGAATATTCCTATAAAACAAGATTAAGCTTTTGGTTTAGGTCCCGAGATGGAACCTAGGGGGTTAGCAACATAAGACTTGGGCACCCAAACACTCCTCAAGATTTGTCTCTTCTTGAGGGCGCCCACATACTTCACAACAATCTTGCCATCCTTGTCCCAACGACACATATAGTCACAAATATGATTGCATGAAATAGGCACTTGTTGCTTGGACACCTCCACTTGCTTCTTCTTGTTGTTCTTGTTGTTGACAAGTGGAGTTGTAGGTGTGACAACATTGTTCACCTTGTTGATGAGGTCAACAAGCGGCACACTCTTGTTGAACTTCACACAAGCCACCCCATTAATCATTTTCCTTCCATTGGCTTTGCCATCATACCTATTGTAGCCAATGCCATCCTTAATCATGGGGTGCCTTGATGCCTTGAACACATTTGCCGGTTGCTTATCCTTGCACTTGCAACCATTTTTGGCAATTGTGTTCAACCTTTGAATCTCCTTATCCTTCTTGGCTAGCTCATCAATGTTAGTAGCATAAGCATGTATATCAATATTAGAGCATCTTTCACAACTTTTATTGGTTATAGCTTTGGCATCCTTGGAAACGGTAGAAGTGCTAGTCCAAAGTTTGTCATAGTTTAGTTCAAGCTCATGATATTTATTTATCAAGCTTGTAAGGCTTTCTTGAGCCAAACTATGATCATTCTTTAGACTTGCCAAAGAGTCATTGAGTGAAGAATGTTCCTTAGCCAAGCGCTCATTAGCATCCTTGGCTAAAGACAATTCTACACTCAACTTCTCAACCTTCTCTTTCTCCTTGGAGAGACATGCCTCAAGTCCTTGGGTTTTCTCCCTTTTCTCTAGGAGCAATTCCCCTTGCGACTCAATGCATGACTCAAGCTTATCTTTGGCATATATTAGCTTCAAGATTTTAGTTGCAGCAGCGTTACCATATCTTTTGATGAGATTATAAGCATAGTTTTCATCATTTTCATCATCACTATCACATTCACTAGTGGTATGTGTAGGAGGATCAAGTTGTACCTTATCTCCTAATGCCATGAGGCAAGAAGGAGCATCACCATCGTCGTCGGAGAGGTTGGCGAAGAGTCTAGGTGAAGAAGACATGTTGGTGAAGAGAGATGTTGATGAAGCATCATCGATGGGGACCTTTGTCGAGGAAGACGTTTCTTGTATACCAATTGCGGCCACACTTTTCTTCTCATTTTCATTGTCATCATCACTATCACTATCCGATTGCCATTCTTGACCTAGATGTGCTTCACCTCTCTTCTTGTCCTTGTACTTCTTGTCACCTTGCTTGCTATATCTTGACTTCTTCCCTTTGTTAGGACAATCGGCCGCAAGATGGCCGGTGTCACCACACTCATAGCAAAATCTCTTCTTGTATGGCTTGTTCCCTCCATATCTCATCATCTTCTCTTTCTTCATTCTCAAATACTTTGTGTAATTTTTCATTAGCAAGACTTGCTCTTCATCAAGGTCATTATCATCATTGTTATGCCTATGCTCACAACACCCTTTGTGGCAATGACTTGACTCATTTCCATGTGATGTCGTGGGGGCAATACTCTTCTTTAGCACACTTGCTTCCTTGGCTTCATCATCAAGTACCTCATGATGCATTAACTTGGCTAACATCTTTTGTGGTGTCATTGTGGTGTAGTTGTCTCTCTCCATTATGACGGATGCAAGCATGTTGTTCTTTTGTCTATACACTCTACATATCTTTCTTGCAGCGGAGTTGTCATCCCATCTTGTGTCTCCAAGTGCTCTAATTTTATTGATTAAGGTCATGAACCTATCAAACATTGCTTGAGTAGTTTCTCCTTCAATCATGGTAAAGTTCTCAATCTTTCCTTGCAAAAGCTCAATGTTTCCAATCCTCACACTCTTATCTCCTTCAAATGATACTTTCAAGGTGTCCCAAATTTGCTTTGCATTGACCATTCCATTAACCTTGTTGTTGTCTTTCGGAGTGAGGCATTGCAAACTCAAGGTAGCTGCCATTGCATTAAGGTGAAAGTCTCTTTCATCTTCGGGTGACCAATCATTAGGATCTTGAGGTGGATTGACACCAATGTCCACTACCTCCCAACATCTTGCGGCTATGAGATGCAATTTCATTCTATGAGCCCAATCGGTGTACCTTGTATCATCAAAAGGAGGTGGCTTTCCGGGATTGATCATGGGCAAGGTAGGATTGTTGTTCTTGCTTGACCCACCATAATCAAAACTTGTTCTATTGTAGCCCTTCGGTGTCTTGTTTGCATCACCACCATCACTTGACGATTCTTGATTCTTCTTATCTAGAAGTTGTTGCATCTTGTCTAGTTGCTCTTGCATCTTATTCATTTGCTCTTGTTGTTGCAGCTGCAGTGATGCGGTGATTTGAGCTGCGATTTGATCAACAATTTGCTTTTGTGCTTCGGGATCCATCTTGGCCAATGTTACTCTTCACGCGGTGAAGCGTTTATCCGAGGAACCTTGCTCCGATACCAATTGAAAGGACCTAATTGGCCTAGAGGGGGGTGAATAGGCCTTTTTATAAAATTTGAAACTCACAAACTCGAAATTGCGGAAGTCAAATACCTGACCGGAAGTTCCGGTGGTCTGGATCGGAAGTTTCGGTCAGGAGGACCAGAACTTCCGGTGCAGACCTTCAGAACTTCTGGTGCCCTAAATGAGCTACGAAATCAAAGTGAATCGAGTTGGGATTTCAGATCTAAGTGATACCACACCCTCTTAGAGGTTGTTGATGACTATGTTGAGCTCCTCAAGGCTTGGCACCACACCAAATCATAGATTGGGACCTCCCACCTAAGAGCTTGAGGTAGAGAGGAAGAACAACAAGAACACAAGAACAAAGGGTAGTCGAAGCTACCGCCACAGCAAGACAAGTTAATTTTACCGAGGTTCGGCAATCCCCACTAAGGAGTTCCTACTTTCTCGTTGTTGAGGTGACCACGAAGGTCCGACCACTAAGGTCTCCTCCCTCAAGCAACCACAAAGGCTAGCTTGAGATTTCCACTAAGAATTAAGGGGTTATTACAAACACTTCGGGGTGCCCTCACAAATGAATCAACTCGGGCAACCACGAAGAACGCCTAGCCGGCTAGGGTTCAAAGAACCCAAGAGAAACAAACACAAATCAAGCCAGCAAAACAAGAAACCCAAGTGCTCAAGTCGAAGATCGATGCTCCCGCTCTCAAATCTCACGTCCCTAGTTCAAACAATCGAAGATTGAAGCTTGGAGGCAAAGGGGGAGAGAGAGTGGGTGAGTCACAGCTTGTGGAAGGTTGGGAGAGCTGAAATGAGTGTGCAAAGTTTGGGCAACGGTTAGAAATGAAGTGAGTGGCTTATATACTCGAGCTCGGACGAGCCACCAAAAGTTCTGGTGAAGGCCACCGGAACTTCCGGTCAAACCAGATCAGACCGTTGGGCTTGTCAGTCAACACTTCCGGTCCGTACCGGAACTTTCGGTCGGAGCCCGGAACAGTTTTCTCAAACGCGAGCGCACGCGCAAAACAGCACTGACCGGAACTTCCGGTACCTGACCAGAACTTTCGGTGAGCACCAGAACTTCCGGACGGAGACCGGAACAGTTTTCTCGAACGCGGGCGCACGCGAGCGCCAGCTACCAGAACTTCCGGTGATGCACACCGGAACTTCCGGTGCACGTCTCTCCAGCCTAAAAGTACTTGACAAGAGCACTATTTATCCCTATTTTGCCAACTAAAATTTGTATCCCTCTTGATAGTGCGGTGTTGCCTACGACTCAAATCAAAATAAACGGTGTTGAAGACCTTGAGTCGAAGCGCTTTTTGTCCATCAAAAATTAGGGTGCTATTATTCACCAAATGTTCTTTTTCAATTCCATCAATGGACTAACACCTGTAGATTACACTTGATAAGTATGTTAGTTCCTAATTTGATTGTCATTAATTATCCAAAACCCACATCAGGGGCGAATGCACTTACAATTCTTCAAATCAAAACACCCAACTCAAATAGTGACCATGGCATACATACATAAACAAAAATAGAGAATAGATGATGAGGACATCGCCACGCTGGACACACTGACGCTATGGTCTTCTCCAAGTTGCAATTCGTCCCCAACTCAGCTGCCACGTCACCCTCGGATTCAGCAGACACGTCGTCAATGTTTCGGTCATAACTCTCTCATACGACATCGAAACGGGGCGTTCTTGGATGCGTTGGAAAGGGGACGACGACGCCGTCGTTTTGGATCTGGTCCCAGCTCCAGAAGATCCGTGGATCATTCTGTGTGACCACGGCAAGGTGCTGCATCACCTATTTGGGCCAACTTGGCCATGTATCGTGTCGGGCCTTAAGCCCAAGTTGTGGGCGCCCAACCCCTGGCCGTCCTCAACTCTAGGTCGAGTCTTAGACTATAAAAACAGCCGCCGCCGCTGCTAGACAATTGGGTTTTGTTTAGAGTTTAGTTTTCCATCGAGAAACTGAATCGTTCATTGTAACTGTGGTGACAAATCCTTTTACAGTGATCCAGGGCCCCTGTTCTTGATCTCCTCCACTGTGTCGATTAGTCCTTTGGAACCGAGTTCTTGAACCCTATTGATATTCGCATCATTCATATTTGCAATTTTAGATTGCGTGTTTTTACCTTCTTGCTTGTGTTCTTCGATTCGCTTGCAGGAAAAGCCTTCTTGGCGAGGTCAATCAAGTTGTGCTTGGTTGATATCCAACGGAGCAGTGGTGTAATGGTTGCAGGGTTCGAATCGTGTCTGATTTGAAGCCGGATCGCCAACGTCGAGATCTCTATAAGTCGAACTTACCGGTTACCTCTCGGAAGATCGGGCCTGTATCTCATCAATTGGTATTAGAGCTTTTAGGTTTACCGCGAGGTATATTCTCGTTTGCCTTAGATTCATATTTGTTCATTACTTAGAGTCCACAAAAAGCCCAAAAAAATATTTCAATTTCCGCTGTCCTATCACCCTTTGTGCCATTGCAATTTCGTTTCAGATTCGCGTTGTTGAGTTTGTGTCCGTGGTCGAGTCTTGTTGCTGGTTTAGGATTGTGTTCGTGGTCGTAGTTCAATCGCCCGTTGCTGTGATTTTTGTTTTCCGCCGCTATCCCATCCACCGTTCCCAAACAATAAGTCGAAGCCACCACATTACTCGACTTGCCCCCGCTAGCCGTCTTGTGTAACTTCTTGCCGCCGCGCAAACCCTAGATAGGTTGCAAGCCGCTCTTATTTTGCCTGCATCGCAGCCCTCCTTACATCATCAGGCAAATACCTACTGTCGCTGTTGGAGTCACAGGGACGATCTTGTGATCCGTGTTGGAGTTTAGGGACGCTTTGCCCTAACTGTCGCTGTCGTATTGTGTCTACCGGAAAATATAACTTGAGATACCTTCGGTAAAACAGGCATAACTTTTCGCTCGTTTATCAGAAAAATCTAAAATTTTTACAGCAGCTTCTTGACACCGTTTGGAGCCGACCCAAACTCGGCTTCGCCCTGTTTGGTTTCGTCAAAATTACCAAAAAAATTCAGAAAAATAAAGAAAAAAAATTGTTAAAGCTTTTGCACACTTTTCAGAGAACGTGCTGTTTTTCTGTAGACCACATCCCACCTCAGTTGTAGGTGCCAATTTTTGTGGTTGCATCTTTTGTGATCCTTGTTCAAAGAAAAATATAAAAAAAATAGTGAAAAAATAAAAAAGTTTGATTCCTACTAGTGCCTTTTGGGAAAATCAGGGAAAAATTCAGGAAAAAGGAAAAATCCGGTTATTTGCTTATTCTGTGCGTTCTTTCTATCATCCTTTGTTTTCACCTTGTTGCGCTACGTCTCGACACGTCTTAGCCAGCAGCTGTGATTTGTACTTTGGATCCGGATTGAACAATCGCTAATCTGTATTCGTTAATTGCTAATCCTTGCTGTCATATTGTGTGCCTACCCATAGCTCCACATATTCTTCTGTCAGCACAGGTTCATCTTGCAACTGTTACCCACGCTCAACAACAGATTATTTCGCCACGTTGGTTTTGCTCTTGTTTGGCGTTGGTAAGAATACAGGCAAGACGGTGGTAAGCCGCTTGTGATTTTGCATTCCACTTTCACCACCACCACCACTTGGTTCCTTTTAGTTGATAGGGATAATACTTTGGTGTTGTCTTTTTCTATCTTCTAACCATGGCAGGATCTCCGACGGACTTTAATAATTGCGTGTCCAAGGGCGAGCTTACAACGCTCATGACTGAACAACGCAATCTTATGACTGAGCTGACGCGCAATGTGAACAATCTGGTCACCCGCATTGAATAACTCGAGCAACGTCCTCCACCTCATCGTGCTGTTGATGACGATGCGGATGATTTTGGTGATGACGATGCGGATGTGAATGCTGACGGTTATGCCCGTCGCCGCCTCAACTTCAACCGTCGCGGTATGGGAGGTAATAATCATGGTAATAACGATCCTTTTGCTAAAATTAAATTTAGTCTTCCTCCTTTTGCTGGTAATATTGATCCAGAGGCTTATTTAGATTGGGAGCTTGCTGTTCAACAAAAATTTGATTCTCATAATGTTCCTGCTGAGCATAGAGTTAGACTTGCTACTAGTGAGTTTACTAATTTTGCTTTATTCTGGTGGAGTGATCTTTGCAATGCTAATAATGCTGCTGCTGTACCTCAAACTTGGAATGCTTTAAAGCAACGTATGAAATCTCGTTTTGTTCCTCCTTATTACCAACGTGATTTACGTTTGAAACTGCAAACTTTAAAACAAGATGATAAAGGAGTTGAAGCTTACTATCAAGAATTGCTTATTGGTTTAGCCCGTTGTGGTATAAATGAAGATGATAATGATGCTAGTGCTAGATTTTTTGGTGGTCTAAACCATGATATCCAGAACATACTTGATTACAAAGAATGGCGCAATTTTTCCCAATTGTATCATCTTGCTATTAAGGCAGAACGTGAAGTACAGGGCCGCAAACAACACCAGCCTTTCAGGTCTAACAATGGAAGAAATTTTCAGCAGCGCTCTGAGCCAGAGACGCCCAAGCTTTCTATTGCACCACATGGGGTAAGTAAATTGTCTGATGTGCAGAAGAAAGGTGCCACTCCAGGTGTTTCTACTAGCTCCTCCTCGTCCAGCGCTAAAATCATTTGCCACCGATGCAAAGGCACGGGCCATGTCATGAAGGATTGCCCCAGTCGTCGTGCTTTCATTGCTGCCGAGGATGGATATGTAAGTATTAGTGATGTTGAAGATGATTTAGCCCTTGCTGCTAACATTGATGCAGATTCCACCGAGGGTGATTAAGACAAGGAGGCTATCATCATTGACTCTGTGGCTGCTGCCGCGGATTACCCTAGCCTTCTTGTGCAGCGTGTGTTAAGTACACGTGTGGGACATGAAGACGAGATGAAGATCCAACGAAACAATTTGTTCCACATGTATTTCATTGTGCAGGGTTGTCGTGTTCTCACTATCATTGATAGCGGAAGTTGCAATAACTTGGTGAGTTCAGATTTGGTTGAGAAGCTTGGCTTGACCACACGACAACATTCGTATCCATATAAACTTCAATGGTTCAATAATAGTGGTAAGACTAAGGTAACTAAATCAGCACGCATTAGCTTTTTCACAGGTTCTTATCATGATACTGCTGATTTTGATGTTGTCCCTATGCAAGCTTGTTCTATTTTGTTAGGTCGTCCATGGGAATTTGATAATGATGCTATACACCATGGTAGAACTAATACATACACTATCGTACATAAGGATAAGAAAATTACATTGCTGCCTTTGTCTCCTACGGAAATTATTAAACATGCTAAAGAGATTAAAAATAAACCTCCAACTGACATTGCTAAAAATAATAGGATTAAGTTAAAAGGAGGTACTTTTCTTGCTACAACTTCTGCTACTACTGAGTTATGTGATAATCCTGATGCACCATGTTATACTATGTTTTGTCAACCTATTATGTCTGGTGCATTGCCTGCTGTCACTAACCTTTTGCAGGAGTTCGCTGATGATGGGATGAAGTCGAGGGCGACTCCAATTCTAGAAGGAGGGGATGATGAGGACATCGCCAAGATGGAGTCGAGGACGACTCCAATTCAAGAAGGGGAGGATGATGAGGACATCGCCACGCTGGACACACTGACGCTATAGTCTTCTCCAAGTTGCAATTCGTCCCCAACTCGACGACTCCAATTCAAGAAGGGGAGGATGATGAGGACATCGCCACGCTGGACACACTGACGCTATGGTCTTCTCCAAGTTGCAATTCGTCCCCAACTCAGCTGCCACGTCACCCTCGGATTTAGCAGACACGTCGTCACTGTTTCGGTCATAACTCTCTCATACGACATCGAAACGGGGCGTTCTTGGATCCGTTGGAAAGGGGACGACGACGCCGTCGTTTTGGATCTGGTCCCAGCTCCAGAAGATCCGTGGATCATTCTGTGTGACCACGGCAAGGTGATGCGTCACCTATTTGGGCCAACTTGGCCATGTATCGTGTCGGGCCTTAAGCCCAAGTTGTGGGCGCCCAACCCCTGGCCGTCCTCAACTCTAGGTCGAGTCTTAGACTATAAAAACAGCCGCCGCCGCTGCTAGACAATTGGGTTTTGTTTAGAGTTTAGTTTTCCATCGAGAAACTGAATCGTTCATTGTAACTGTGGTGACAAATCCTTTTACAGTGATCCAGGACCCCTGTTCTTGATCTCCTCCACTGTGTCGATTAGTCCTTTGGAACCGAGTTCTTGAACCCTATTGATATTCGCATCATTCATATTTGCAATTTCAGATTGCGTGTTTTTACCTTCTTGCTTGTGTTCTTCGATTCGCTTGCAGGAAAAGTCTTCTTGGCGAGGTCAATCAAGTTGTGCTTGGTTGATATCCAACGGAGCAGTTGTGTAACGGTTGCAGGGTTCGAATCGTGTCTGATTTGAAGCCGGATCGCCAACGTCGAGATCTCTATAAGTCGAACTTACCGGTTACCTCTCGGAAGATCGGGCCTGTATCTCATCAATAGGTGTATCCATGCTAAACCTATAACATTTTTTTCGAACGTGTCGTAGCACGTGTTTCATTAAGACAAAAAAAATTACATGATACAGCTACGAGAAAACCCTTATGGACAATCCATAACATATATGTATACTGTATTCCAAGCTTCCTCTATAAGAAAACTAATCAATTGAGGCAGTCTTGTTTGCCGTATACGGTATACATTTGATTTTGATCAATTACTCCAGTATAGATAATTATTAATTTGCTCTTTTTCCTTTTTTTATATGGAGTAGAACGTTGTTGAAGTTTTTCTGGCTGTCTTAGAAATTGGCCTTCACCGTGGACGCTGAACATGTCCGAGGTGACCAGCACTCTGTATTTTATTCGATGAGCAAGGCAATGTATTTAGTATTTCTTCCATTTCAAATTGTAGATTATTTAGTATTACTTTAAATTAAATTTCTCTAGATTTAATTAATAAATATAAAACATTATAGAAAATTTAGCTTATTTTTTAAAAAAATTAAAATGAATAGAGTATTTCTCACTCTAATGGAACGTAGGACGGGGGATAACCAATTTAGTATGGGTCATGCTAGTACCCGGACGTCTGGACGGATACGGATGCTCGCGCATGCTGCTGCACCGCGCGCTTCCTCCTGCTGCTGCTGTGCCCCATGTCTCTTGCTACTGCTGTGCCTGCCCGGGAGAGCATGTGCGTGGGCCCGCCTAGCTGTATGCGAGAGAGAACACAGTACGCGTGCCATGCGAGAGAGAGCACATCGCACGTGCCCCAATGCGAGAGGGAGGGATCACAACACACGTACCCTAATGCAAGGGGGAGCAGCGTGTGTGCCCCAATGCAAGAGAGGAGAGAGCACAATACACATGCACATGTATTGAGTTGGTTACATGCTCCACCATGGGAGACAACGCTGGTGGTGTAGGCTTGGTGCAGCGCGTGGTTGCCAGTGAGTCAGAGCACGTGGGGGAGAAGCACCTGTTGCAACATACTTAAACAAGGTGAAGCAACTGAAATATACGTTTGCAACATATGTGTATAACCACTGCAACATATGCAACATTCATAAAATACTTGTAACATACGTCTGAAAATAGGTGAAATATTTGGAACGTACATTTGCAATATACGTGTATAGCCACTGCAACATATGCAACATCCAGATGAAAACATGCAACATCCAGATAAAACAGATGAAGCATTTTGAAAACACACTTGCAACATACGTATATAGCTATTATAACATATGCAATATCCAAAATGAAACATATGAAACATACATCTGAAACACATACGCTGACGTGGAGCTCGATGCTCATGGTCACCAGTCATAGGAGCAGCAAATGGCGCATACAGGTATGGACCTATGCTCCTCTCATGAACTCTCAGGGCTGATCATTCTCTATCTCTAGTCACCGCGCACTTTCTAGTTACACCGCGCATGCACAGACCTCACACGCTACATGCATCGCACACGGAGCGAGTGGCCACATGTACTCCCATACGCTGACCCGTGAAAAAGACAGGTGCGATCCCTGTCCGTCAGCAACTGTGCACATTTTTTTTTGTTATCACGCCACATGGTTCGGGGTCCCTAGACGGACGTCCTCAAACAAAGCATTACCGAAACTCAAGGCTACCGTGTCTCGGAGAAACGGGAGGATGATGTCTGATATTTGAAGCAGGCCTAGCTGGGCCACCGGTGGTTGCAAATCATGTGGGCTGAAAGGTAAAAGTAGTCCAGCCCATCTGAATTACTCGTAAAGTTAGCCCACCGACCCAACTGGTCTCATAGCCGAACTGCCGGACAGGAGAGAAGAGAAGAGAAGCAGCGCATCACCGAAACCCTAGCCGCCTGTCTCTCTCTCCGGTCTGCACTCGTCCGCGCGACGCGACGACGGCGGAGGTATTCCTCTCCCTGCTCCTCCTATACAGGTTTTCCGATTTCCCCATCGCGGATCCTTTGTTGCCCCGGGACTGATCCGCTCCCCGTTCGGTTTATTCGCAGGGTTTTCTGTGGGGAATTTGTTCGTCGCCGACTCGCCGGCGGCCAAGATGAGGCCGGTCTTCGTGGGGAACCTGGACTATGACACCCGCCACTCGGAGCTCGACCGCCTCTTCTACCGCTACGGCAGGGTCGAGCGCATCGACATGAAGTCAGGTCTGCTCGCCCTTGCATTCGCTCTTCTTGCCCACTCCCTGTTTGTCGTCACCTTTGGTTTAGGTTCGATCTGAGCTTGTTTTGTACCTAGCCAGTTAGATCTTGATGTGTGAATTTCTATGATTACAAGGAAAAAAAAAGGAGGGGGTGGGGGGATGCCCCTATATAAAAATAAAATAGAGGGAATGAGGAGTTTTGTACCGCAAATTGTTTTGATGAGATTCATCATCCAATAGTGCTGTACTAGTGTTTCCAGTTATTCTTGGTCGATTAGTTAATGTAATTGTTGAAACAATTCGTTTCATCAAAGTTTTGAACACGTTATACAACGAATAAATCTTTTGGTGTCCAGAAATTGGACAGATATGTTTTTAAACTGGGACTGAAATTGAAGTGAGTAGGATACTCCGATGATTTGTGGTTGTACTGTACTTGTGTAACATCTATTTCGTAAGTTCTGAACACGTTATACAATGAATAAATCTTTTGGTGTCCAGCAGTTGGACAGATACGTTTTTAAACTAGGACTGAAATTGAAGTGAGTAGGATACTCTGATACTTTGCGGTTGTACTGTACTCGTGTTATTTCTACATCATAAAGAGCACAGACTTGCGCCTCTGTGCTGCTCCATGCGATGTAACCGCAGTTGCAGTTTATGTGTAATATAGTAGGCACAGATGTTTAAATTTTTACTCTGGCGCAGGAACTACCAGGGCAAAACATAGCTCCCCCAGGGCTCCTCAACTCCTGAAATTCCTTCCATTCACTGACCTGGCCATCATTTCCTTCACTTGAAACCATCTGTTCATGTGCCCTGATGCACACTGTTACTGCTGCTCGAGCATGTTTAGCGGGATTGTGATTCATGCCATGCCATCAGCACCATCATGCCTTACCATGCCACGACCTAGAAGTATCACCAACATGACAACATGCTATGTGTACTATATTGATAAGCAAGAGTTCTAGTTATGACGAAGCATGTTCAATGTCTCCGGTCATTATTTCTTACTTTGGATATAAGTTGTTCAACATCATGCTTACCTCTCATCATGAATGGAATCTACCACTCTAGTTCTCTTCATACCATCAGAACTATGCAGGTGCAGTACTTTTCTGATTCTTTTAGGTTTTGGTAATACTGCTGTGTTGAGTTGTTATTGTAAAACAGAAGTGAAAATATTCTCGTGATTGGTTGGACATTCGTTATTCAAATTTTTATCATTCTGACTTGCATGTTTACATCTGTAGGCTTCGCTTTTGTCTACTTTGAGGATGAACGTGATGGCAATGATGCTATACGGGCTCTTGATGGTTATCCATTTGGTCCTGGCAGACGCAGGCTTTCAGTAGAGTGGTCAAGGGTAATTCCTTATATTATTTTGAACCCCCCTACCCTTACCCCTAGTGGTAAAGCAGGCTTTGATTAGCTAATGTTTGTGCGTTATCATGCTGTGGTCAGTTCACTTGATGATTCTGATTCTTTTTTTTTGTGTGATATTATTTAATGTAGGGTGATCGAGCTGCTAGACGTGATGGTAACAAACCAGAAGCAAATACTAAGCCAACTAGGACATTGTTTGTCATTAACTTTGATCCAATCAACACAAGAGTCAGTGATATTGAAAGGCACTTCGCACCATTTGGGAACTTATCAAGTGTTCGGATAAGGAAGAACTTTGCTTTTGTCCAGTTTGAAACACTGGAAGAAGCCAGAAAGGCTCTTGATGCTACTCATGCTACGTAAGCCTCCTCCTCTGGAAACTTCTTTCTATGTAGCTGTTTTCACAGTAGCAAGTCCATAAAATGAGCAAATTTGACCTCCACTGACTGACTCAACATTTGGGGTTTAGAATTTCTAAATGTTCCTTGCTTTTGCTGTAAATTATAAAAGAAAGCGTAGGTGGTGTAGTAATTGTTAAAGTTTGTGACTTTTCTGTAATTATACTTGTTCAGAACTTGACATTCAATTTCTATGTAAAGTTCCGTGCATCTATACCATTTAATTTAATTTAATTTAATTTAATTGTAGACACTAAACTCATGTCATTAGCTTTGATGTATGCCCCTTTTGCACTGTTGGTAGAATTTTCTTCTTGCTCGTTTGCACTGCACATATATAATAATGATGCTAATGTGTCCAACCCTTCTGCAGCACGCTTTTGGACAGGGTGATTTCTGTTGAGTACGCCTTTAGGGATGATGGTGAAGGGAGTGATAGGTACGACAGCCCAAGAAGAGGTGGTGGCTATGGTAGGCGGGGTGATAGCCCAGTGTACAGGTCACGGCCTAGTCCAGACTATGGTCGCCCAGCAAGTCCTGTATATGGTTCATATGACAGAAGTCCTGTTCGTGATCGCTATCGGAGGTAATGCCCTTGGATTGTTTTCATTGGTATACATGCTTGTCCTGATGTCCATGTCATATGACTGTAGAAGGGCTTCTGGAGCCCTCTTCACGGTCTTAATAATAAGGACATCTTGATAGTATCTTGTACCTGTACCATCAAGTTAAATGATTAGCGCCAGCAGTTAGTTTTTGTTTGGTATATTTGTGTGATTTCTCTTTTTTGTTACCTACTTCCATCATGGTTGATAGTTAACTTGAATTCAAGGTTTAGTCAGTCCTTAAAATTTTTAGTCCTGAATTCAAGCTTAAGGTTTCTTTGAGCAAACCTGGTCCTATGGAATATTTTTTCTCAGAAAATACGTGATGTGCCATGTAACCTTTCTTGGTTGCAACCATTTCATCTTTTTTGTTCAGGCTGCAGTTTTCAGCTTACTGCTGCCCTTTAGTATTTCTACTTATTAGGGCTTGTCTTGTTATCTAATGAGAACACAATTGTATAATCTGCAGATCTCCTGCTTATCGATCAAGATCCCCACGTGTGAACCGAAGAGCATATGACTAATCGAGAATTATCTTTGTTATATGGTGCTATGGGCTATCTGCAACTTATATCGGCCTTTTTCCAGGGCTGCACCCAGTAGCAAGAACTTACTGTCCCTGTACCGGAGTATCACCTTAATTGCCTTAAACTACTGTCTCTAGAGTGGCCTGTACTTAGTTATGCTATGTGATTGCCAGACTTTACTACATGCAATATTGTCATATGACTGCTATCGTTTGTCTTGCCTTGATATGCACGAGCTCTATTTTACAGCTTTTACCGTCCTTGTCATTGCTGCTATCTGTTAACCTTGTGCATTGGCGATTTTTATTTCCTACCGGCCAAGCGTTGTAGTTCAGGCTTTGTTAATGGGAGATTTTCATTGTGATTCTTCTGTCGGTTATAAAATCTTAGTAAAACTACATTAGCAACGTTGTAATTTCACTCGCATTCCAAGTTATAAACTACATTATCAACATTGTAATTTCTTTAGCCGTTCCAAGTTATCAAGAGTCAAACTTTATAATTTTTGATTAATAATCTGACTAATAATTTTAACTATTGTAATAAAAACTTGGTACTATTAGATTTGTAGTCAAGTGTATTATCCTATAATCATAAGTTTAAATTCATAAACAATATAGTATAAAATGAGTGAATGATCAAAGTGTAATTTAGTTGTTAAAATCACAAGACGCATACAACAATGTATGCATACTCATCTATGTATGAATGAACACCTTTGGATGACTGAGATGATAGATCTTGAGTTTGAGTTGGTGAAGTTACCGGTTATTGTTATTGACGAGCACATCGTCTATCGTTGAAAGAATAGTATCGGCAGTGCTGTGCGAAGTTGATGACTTAATCTACCATTGAAATAAGGGTACCTATGAAAGAATAGTGTAGGGAGCACTTGTGCCAAGTCGAAAACTTAACCTCGATGGACAAGCTCCATCACAACCAGTTAAGCTATGCTTGTGTGACTTGCAGATGCTAACATTTTTTGTACAAAGTTGGTCAAAATTAGAAAATTTTGATTCAGGACAAAGCTAAAAGTGATATTTGATATAATTTGAAGCGGAGCGAGTAGTTTTTAACATTTTTTTTCTTCTAAAAGTTGTTTAAATTTAAAGCTTCATTGTGAATATTGCCAAAACTCACAAACATAAGACATAACTAGATTTGTGCAAATTTAAAAAACCTTTCATAAACAAGATCATGTGATGTTTATATGTTCACTGAGATTTGAATTTGGAATCTTTATACCCAAATTTGGATGTGGTTTTAAAATCAACATAGGAAACCTTCCTCTTCTTCTGACCAGCATGGGCCAAATATATTGTTTTCGACCGGAACAACCTAGCAGCCCAAGCAAAAGGTCAAACTACATTTCCACCTTGGCCCAACCGGCCAGGAGCCCGAAGCATTGGCAAATTTCGTGAAAACCCTCAACGTTGCACTTGCACCGCATCTTGAATATAGAAGTTTTTGATCACCAATCATTATGAATTCATTAGCTCGAAATGGACTAGGGTGTCCATAGTTCTTTATACTGATAATACAAATATGGCCTGTGATTACAGTGAAATAACAAAATGGAAAAACATGTCTACCACTTATATCATCATTTCAGGATCACTACTATCGGACGATAGTAAGAGGAATGAAGGCTGCTGCCTTTTTTTATTCAATAAACAATTAACTGATGATGGTTCTACACTGTAAAATTCCTTCAAAATTCGTTGCAGGCCTATAAATTTTCTGGGAGCTAAAAGTCTGTCTGCTTGCCCCCTTGCTAGCTGAATATTCTCTCTACTGTATCATGATGAGGCCACCGCAGACGCTGTTGGACTCGGAACATCCACTAATCGCTCCAGCATTTCCAATTGGTCATAAGGTGCTATCTGCAGAAGCATCAGGTGCGTATGCATTTTTTCAGGAAATGGATATGGCAGGTTAAGTGAGTTCCAGAACTTTAATGGAACTCCAAATATGACAATACTTAAGATGAAGTGAATCCAAACTTTATCGTATTACCTGACTAAATCCATCAGGCCAAGTTATAGAAACTGCATAGTTTCCCATGGGCCTAATCTCTTCTGGCTCGATGTCATCTGGTATATCACTGTACTGAAGCTTTTGCTCCCCTGTCCATTCATCCTGCGGATACAGACTTTGTAGTTGTAAACAAGGAAAATCAATACTGCAGCAAATGTGTTTACCATGCATGACCTATTTTTTTTAAAAAATATAAAAAAATATTTTTAAAAAAATGGCAAGAGTGCTGCCTATTCATTAAGTAGAAATAAAAAAAATATAAGAGGACTATCTGTAGATTTTGTACTTGGATGATGGTGACCCATGGTCAAGTAGAAACATTTGCAATGTAATGACATAAAGATACTTTTGAGTTGCCATCCTTAAGAACTGATGTTAGAATCACATATATCCCACATACTGAATGCTGAAAAGCATATATACGCACCACACTTTGAGCAGATCGATCGTTCCGTCTAACTGTTGCTGGATGCAACAAGAACTCTTCGTCTGAATCTGGCACTTTCACTCTGATTGCTTTGATGGATCTATCATAGGACACCGCTGTTGAAACTGACAAACAGAAAAATAACAATTTATAAGAAAATTGTCTCTTTTCTGTAGTATGTATGTGTATTCAGAACATGTGTTGCACAACTGATTTGGTCCTTTATTTTTTGTGTCAATATTTGAGGTCATCTCCTTCCCTGAACTACTTTTCCATCTATTTACCTTGTTGCCTAATTTTAGCACATTGTTGAACAACACATGCTCCAAGATTCTGAAATATATTAGCCACATCCCCTAGCGGATCAGCCACCACCTCAGGAATTCCAGTATCTCCAGAAGCTGAAAGCTGCAAAAATTACCAAACTGTGATTTCTGCTCTCTTATTCAGGGCTTGTTTGGATCCCAATTGGATTATAGTAATTTGGATTATTTGGATCCCTAGATTATAGAGGTGGATCATTGTTAGTTGGAGTATAAATAACAATTACAATAATCTGGCGGTTGGATTATTTTAATCCAAACCATAGTCTAGGATGTTTATATCACCTTCAGATTATTTTACCTAATTACTATAATCCAGCAGGGATCCAAACACCCCCTGTCAACAATAAGTAGCTATTACTGAACTTACAGTTGGCCGTATTGGCAAATCAAAGAGGTGAGGTATTCCAAACTGCTGCACGACCTGAAATAGCCATTGCATTTTAAAAGCTATTCAACAACTATACAAGAGAACTTTGCTATGAAATAATTGAAATGTTGGTATCTTGCCTGAGTTCCAGAACCTTGTCCAAATGGGTAATAACGTTTTCCATCAGCATCAAAATAGCACATGTTCTCAACAACTGCAACACAAGGAACCTTGGCAACAGAAGAGGATACAGAAACTAGTCAGTGTACGATCAGGTTCATACGTTAGAATTCTATAATGCATCGCATTGTGCAACACACCTTCAGTTTAGAGAACATCCTTACTCCCTTTGCAACATCAATGAAAGCCAGCTTCTGAGGGGTGGTAACAATCACCGCTGCAGTTAATGGAGCCACCTGATATTTCAGACGTTATATTTCGCAATGCTTTGAAGGAGTATTCATGTTATTACATATGATTTGTACAGCATAGAGGCTGGTGGTAGCACCTGACAGAGTGTTAAGTGTATGTCGCCAGTTCCAGGAGGCATATCAATGACAAGGTAGTCAAGTTCGCCCCTTTATGAATCAAATGATACTGTCAGGTTCTTTAGTATAAGGAAACTAAGAAGGTTCTCAGAAATATAACTAGTGAATTGGATTGTCCTATCTTATTTATGTGCACGTGATTTCTTTTAACATGTATCAATTATAACCTTGCAAGTTTGCATACCAATCAGTAGAGGTCAGCAGCTGATTGATGACTCCTGAAACCATTGGACCTCGCATGATGGCTCTTCCTTGTCCAGCAAATCCAAAGGACACCATTTTGACACCCAAATACTCAGTCGGAAGAATACTTCTGTTTTCTGGGTTCTAAAGGTAAGTCTGTTTACCATTATTAGTGCAAGTACCAAATTCCATGCTAATATAGAAGTTCATCCATGAGGTTTACCATCACTAGCAACCGGTTTTCCGGAGAAACCATAGTTGGTAAGCTTGGACCAAAGACATCAGCATCGAAGATTCCAACCCTGGCGCCCATTCCAGCTAGTGTATATGCAAGATTTACAGCAACAGTTGATTTCCCAACCCCTCCCTGTGAAAAAAACCCCGAATGTTCTTGAGTGAAATGGCTTATGAGATCTGTTGATATGCACGAAGATACAAAATTCTTGCTTGCCTTGCAGCTTGAAACTGCTATGATGTTGGAAATCTTCTGTAGTCCTTCTGGAAGCTCCCCTCCATACGTTGGCTGTGCAGGTTGCGCAGACATTGTGACATCTACCTTCTTAACCCATGGAAGTGCGGCAACAACCTCGTTCGCCTTTTGTTCGAACTGTACGGCACAAGCCATTAGAGATTTGCACCTAAAATGGCTAGTATTTACTATTTCAGAAATCAGATACAGGTGCTATACTTGCCTCGTCTTTGATTGGACATGCCGGAGTCGTCAGCTCCAGACGAAATGATACCTGCAACATATCCGTATCAACCAAAAATATTCCACCAATTCCAAGTAATGTGCAGCTCAGACACTAATCAGATCCCTATAATCTGACGAAAAGGGTTTCCATTTACCTCTTCTAAGGCCTCACTGATCTCCAAATCCTTAACGAACCCACAGGACACGATGTCGGTGCCGAAATCAGGATCGATAATTTGGGAGAGGGCTATGAGCACGTCCTTCTTGGCATCATCCACGGAGCCCACGGTCGTGCTAGCTGATGAATTAAACCCAAGGCTTTGAGCAAACTGCACACGCTACGTCACACAGGGAAACAGCAGCTAGACAGGCAACACACGACGCGCTAGCTTTCCATGCTAAAACTAGAACACATACTCGTGCTTATCAGCCAACAGCAACACGCGGCGCGGGGGGAGTTTCCGAAGAACTCGAAGCTTACCACCGGACGAGGCGGACCTCATCACGCGTCGACGGCGCCGGCAGGCGCGGCGCGGCGGGGGGAACCATCCGTGCGACACCGCAGCAAGAGCAGCAGCGTTTACTGACAGAGTGCCTGCGGGAACCAAACCACGGAGCTGTTGTCAGTGATTCCGCACGGCATACTTGAACAATGAGGGAAACGACGGGGAGAGGCACCTCACCTCTCGGGGCTGCTAGCGGCGGCGCTGTGCGGAGGAGCTGGAGAGCGGGCGGCGCGAGGAAGGAGGCGGGCGCGGGATGGAGGGTCTGCATTGCCGACCGGACAAGAACTGCCCGCCCTCCCTCACCTGGGACTTGTCGGTCGCGTCCCGTGGTGGCCACAAGCTGATGGGATGAGCCCGCGGTGGCGGCGAGCGGCGAGCGGCGAGGTGCGGGTAACGGCGTCGTTGTCGAGGTGGAGGAGGAGAGCAGGGCTGCAGAGCTCACCGCCACCCACAAAATGGAGGCCGGCAGACGGGAAGGGAAGGATAACACACGTGGGGATAAGGATTGGATTGGCGTCCTCTGGCCTCTCTCTCGGCCTGCGCCAGAAACAAGGTGCCTTATATGTTCTTCTCACTCTTCACTTTTTATTTCGTTCGTGGAATGGAGTGAGTGGATCTATTATCACCTCATTTCTCATGAGCTAATAGTTATTATATACATGCACGGTAAATTTGATTGGATCAATCGGTTCCTCACATAGTCGCACCTCATGATGTAACTGCTAATCTGGTCTGACATGTCAGTACACACATTGTTTAATCTGCAACTAGGGGGCGTCGATTTTCTCCCAAATCCCTTCCAAATTCTCAGTTGATTCGTCACATTCCTTAGCAGCATATTGATCTTCTTCCTGATGGCTTGAGGTTGTCAGGTTTTGATTTTATTTTACCTATATGTAGTTTTTTCCTTAAAAGAAATGCTTCATTGCTTATATAGAATCGTTAGACATGGATACTCTAAAACGATACTCTAAAGCTTTAGAGTATGGATATAGAGTAAAAACTGCTGCACTGGGTACTCTAAAACGATACTCTATTATTTCTCTCACTCTATATTTAGAGTAGTACAGTGCTTACTCTATACTCTATAGTAACGGGCCCCACTAGCTAAATAAAGGAAAAAAATGTTATAACTCACAAACCAAAAATCCAAATTAAATTTCGATTGCATCATTAAATTCGTCTCAATAAATCCTTCAAAACTAGATCACACATGGATATATTTAGATAAAGTGACAAGTGGGTCCCACGGTGAATAGAGTGGATAGAGAATGATATAGAGGATGGATGGGTGCGGGAGAATTGAGTATAGAGGAGAGAATCTTGCTGACTAGGACGTATAGAGGATGAATATAGAGGTCCATGAGTGCGGGTAGTCTTACAATCAGACTCCAGACAGCGCTGCAAGAAGCTAGGGGATAAGCCAACCAAAATTCGGCCCAAAGCATGCTGAGCACAAAGGTGAGACGCAAAATTCGCTGATCTCTTGGTGCTTGTCATCTAAAATCATAGTGATTTCTGATCGATGTTTCCCTCTGTTCATCCATAGCGAGGCCAACTCCAGGGAGTCAGTCTCAACAACGATATGATCTCTGGTTCCCTCTGGATAAGCCAAATGCCATCTCGTAATGCCTCCGCTTCGACCAAGAGCGTTGAACCCACCGAGTTCATCCACCGAGCCAATGCCGCTCGGAATCTATCATCACTGCCGCACAACATCGCGCCTGTTGCACCTGTACAGCTCTCATGTAGGAAAGCCCCATCCATATTGATCCTCAGAGTTCCCTCCTCCGGTGGCTTCCAATGCATAGACAGTTCCCTATATAGTTATATAGTAGCTCGTGAAACATTATGGAAGAGCAGTTCCCTATATGTTATATAGTAGCTCGCGAAACTTTATGGAAGAGTAGTTCCCTGTATGTACTCGTGAAACTTTATGGAAGAGCAGTTCCCTATATGTAGTTATATAGTAGCTCCCGAAACTTTATGGAAGAGCGGAACATAGGGCCGGTTTAGATGCAAATTTTTTTTTGTAAAATGACACTGTAGCAAATTTTGTTGTTATTTGACAATTAGTGTCCAATCATGGTCTAACTAGGCTTAAAAGATTCGTCTCGTCCATTTCGTCTAAAATGTGTAATTAATTTTATTTTTTTATTTATATTTAATGCTTCATGCATGCGTCTAAAGATTCGATGTGACGGGAAATATTGAAAAATTTTGCAAAATTTTTGACAACTAAACAGGGCCATAGATGATACTGATTTTTTGTTTGCTCCAAGTTCATAGCATCTGTACCCCTCGATTATGTATTTGTGTTTTGTTGTGTAATTGTTACTTATCCTATAATTTTGGATGTCCACCAAGCTTCAAGCATTTATACCACCAGTAAAAATTAGTGTTTTGGTCGATCCTAGCATTTTGTTCACTATATTTGTATTGTACGCCCACAAGTTATCAACAATTATACTCCACTTTATATGACCACAAGTTATAAAAATGCATACCCCTTCTATTAATACTTATTTAGGTGATTTTGTTTTGTGGATTATATTTTTATGCCACCTATTTTTACAGCATTTAGCAACCACTCTCCCTCACCCATGATGGCATTTTAAACTTGGGTGTCCCTATAATTTTGAATACACCTAGTTTTCAGCTTTTTATATCCCCTACAGAATAGCATTGAGGGACGAAGTGTTTTGTACCCCAATTCTTTGTTTGCCCACGCCAGTTCACATCATTTGTACACACCTAACTAAATATATATTTGGATTTTGTTGTGTATTGGTATGTATCCTATAATTTTGAATGACCTCCTAGTTTACAATATTTTTACCATCCCTAGAAATAAGCATTTTGGTGCTTAGTGTTTTCTTCACCACTGGAGTTGAGATCAGGGGCCGCAACAGTAGGTTGTGATTAGTGTTTTGCAGCACTGGTTTACTTTGAGTTTTAGGTTTGTTGGTTCTACAGTTTTAGAGGGTATTTTCTTGGGTTTAGTGTTTTCCCTGGTGTCTGCCCCTCCTCCCCAGTTTGTATCGTGCTGTCCTTAATTGTTGTTGTGTAGGGGTTTTGTCTATAGTTTGCACCCTCTAGTTTGCAGCTTGTGTTTAATGGGCAATATGGATGGAGTATTTTTATGGTTTCCCCTCAGGCCCTTTGTGGACCGTCAAGATGAATTTGGGTTCCTATTTTCCTCTTGCAAATGGCATTGCCTCCTGCCAGCTGGTTTGTCAAAAATATAGTGCAATGATCAGGAGCTCGTACTGATTCCATTTCTTTATTTATGGGATTGGAATGGAGAACTGATACCGATTCTTGATGTGAAGGCAGAGTACATTTTCTTTTAGGATGAGATAGGATAAGGACTCATTGTTTCCTAAATATTTTTCCCTTTCTTTTCTTCTGTGTTCTTCCTATTGCAACCCTTCGTTTAAAAAAACTGTTTATGATTAAAAATTGTTCTAGAATTTGATGTTTGTCAGCTCTTGAACACTAGGTTGGACTAATATCAGTTTGAGATTGCGGTCTGCATGCCTCAATATATTACTTTTAATTAGTGGTTTATTCCTCAATTAATGTGAATCACCTTTAATAATTAGAGTATATGGTTAATTTATTTTTTGCGAGACATGTGGTTAATTTAAAGCACTAACATTTCCTAAAAATCCTAAAACATAAAGTTTTTTGGGACAAAAGAATAATATATACTAATTTATTTTCTTTTGTTCAGTGGATATCGGAACTAGTACTTATTCTTGACATGACATGAACTTGCTTTTTCTTTTTTATTAGATGATAGGATGAGGATCTTTCCTTTTCATTCAAATAGGAAGCTGAGCAAGCTAAGTTGGTCAAGAGAGTGGATGACTACATAGATCATTTAGGTTTAAGTCCTCATCAAGATAAATTTGGATGCCTATTTGTCCCTTAAATAAAAACCCAGCCTAGTTCTTCCTAGGTTACCTATCATCATTTTATTTTATTTTCATACAAATGTAAAACAATGCATATATGCTTTTTCCTTATGCCAACTAAAGATTCCCTTGTCACTATAATTGGCATTAATTTCCCTCAGTCTATGCTAAGATATATAAATATTTGAAATTTATATACAATTTTAGGCCGCACAACTATTAAAATTTGGTTATCTTTGCTTTCTCTAGTTTGCTTATATTATAACAATATTTTAACAAAATACTCATATAGATACTTTCTTATTTGGATCCACCAGTGACATCGTTTAATTACTAATTGCTATAGTTTTATTATTTCAATTTATAGTTGTGTACTTTGCATTACACGTTCATGTGTGTCGGACATATATTTAGGTATGCTCATATTCTAACACAATATTGATTAATATTTTGATTCCTTTATATTCTATCGTGATATAAGTTATGATTACTTATGTACTTTTCCATCCATATTCATACTGCATTGCACTTGTGTTTAGTAGATCTCTCTTGTCTGTTCATATTTTAATAAAAATATTCATGTATATAATATATACTTCATTATCATTATTCTCTTATGTTATGGTATACTTTAATTCTCAATTACTTCATATACTTCTCCTTCCCCACTCATATTTTTCTTCTTAGCGCCATACTTTTACGTATACTTGATATGTTTTCAGTTGAAACCTTAACTTCAACCGTTTATGTGGCTACGAAATCACCATGCTCATCACTTCATGCCCATTAGTATATGCATAGCAACACGCGTCATGCATACATACCTTGAGCAAGTTTTTTTTGTATTAACAATTGAAAAAGTGAGTAGTTCAGAATTATTATAGAAGTATTTTGGAATATTTTGTAATGACAAACATAGATAATTTAGATTTATGGTTATCTAAATTACTTTATAAATATAGTGCAAGTAAATAATGTTGATCTAGATTTAGGGGTTATTTTATATTATTTTTTATAACGACATATATGTGTAAATTGATTTATATAGTAGCAACAATGGATGATTTGGATCAAGATTTATGGGTTACTTTAGACTATTTTTATAATGACAGATGTGGGTAATTTTTTTTTTATGATATCTAGAGTTCACCAAATAGAAGACCACATCTTATGGTAATTTATCTTTTTTTTGTTCATCTTGTGAGGATTAATGTGAGACTCTAATTAGTAGTAGTAGGACTATCCATTTCTTGTTTTGGTCGGTAATGTTTCATGAAATTATTAAATTAGCAGTAAAGATATTCGACAAAAGTTGAATATTTATGTTTAAGTTTAAGATTTATCTTGAAAGCTTAGTAAACCCTGATGGAGCATCATCGTGACAAAACTTGTTCAACAGATTTTTTTTTGAATTCAAAATGTGATAAACCTAGATGCATGGAGCATCATCTTGAAAGTATAAATTCTTGGCAAAGATGGTGTTTCTTCATCATAGTTTCATTTGCATTTGTATTTAATCGGTTACCGTATAAACATTTTTTATGGAATGACAATGTTTTTTTAAAAAAAGAGAAGTGATTTTCATATAGATGGAGCTCTCTCTTAGCCTGGTTTCTAACTCTAAATGAGTGATGAAACTAAATGTCTACAATAAAAATAAAAGAATGAGACTATGTATCGAGGGTGATTGTTCCATCCACATTTCTTGCATTCTATATACGAAACTCTCCACTTAGATTGGTCTAACTGGTTTTAGTATTGATTAGGAATTAATGATAAATAATTAGAATGCCATCAATGATGCTTGAGATCACAATGGGCTGATTGTGTTCCAGGAAATTACATACGTACCCATCTCTCCTACTATATATATATGCCTATATCACACACAATCCACAATCAAGCAACACTCACAATCCACCATCCAGCACACTCGACGCCACCATCAGCCATCTTTCCAACTAGCTGGAATAGCTCTTATACAGAGAAGTATTGTTGATACAAAAGAAAAGAAGAATTCGATCAATGGCGGGACCAACGCCAGAGTTCACGGATTCCTTCATCGTGCCCACCGACAACTATGGCGACTTCATCCGCATAGTACGGCAAAACGTGATCAAACATTGCGACGACCGGCGTCCCAACATCGTCCAGCCTGTGCTGCCGCGGGAGCAGACGGTCCCCAGGCTGTGGTTCCACCTCGTCCTCCGCAACCCGACCACCTCCCTCACGCTCGCCGTGCGCGTCGACAACCTGTACCTCGTCGGCTTCAAGACCACGGCTGGGGTGTGGTGGGAGTTCAACAACGAGCACGGCGCCCACCTCATCGTCGGCTCCAGGCGGCTCGGCTTCGGCGGCCGGTACCAGGACCTCGTCGGCCAGAAGGGGCTGGAGACCGTCACGCTGGGTCGCGCCCAGATGGCCGCCGCCGTCGATGTCCTGGCGAAACATGGCGCCACCACCACGGCATCGGAGGAGCTGATGCTGGGAGGCGCTCAGGGTGACCCGTACGCCGTGCCGAAGGCCATGCTCGCGAAGCTGGTGATCATGGTGTGCGAGGGGGTGCGGTTCCACACGGTGTACGGCACGGTGGACAAGGAGTTCAACAACATGGCGGCCAAGATAACCGAGCTGGATGGAAAGCAGGTGAATAAATGGGATAAGATCTCCAAGGCGGTGCTCACATGGGCCGTCGACCCCAAGGCCAAGTTCCCGGAGCTGGAGAAGATTGGCGTCAAGGACAAAAACGACGCAGCCAGGATCGTGGCGCTCGTCAAGGATGAAACTGGCTAGCTAGCACACTCCTCCATCCATCCAAGTGTCCTCTGATCGGTACATGATGGATCGGACTTGCTGCTGCACCAGTGGTGCCATATATATATATACACCACGGTTCCCATTTCACTCCTATGTTATGCTATCAAATAAATCTATGACTTTGTGTTATTGAAGAAGATGTTTCACCATCAGCAATTTGCGTGTTATGCCTTGCTTTAATATTTGGCATACGCCACAACCTCAATATATGGAGAGACAGCCTATATCTTTTTGTATCATTCAATTTTATGCCATGATCACTGTTTTTCTTTTTTTTTGCGAAAAAAGATTGATGGTTTCATTGCTATGTCTTGTTGGTGCTAGACGTTATTGAAAGATTAATTATGGCCAGCTTAGCACTTTCCATTAGCGTGAGTCACGTGAATTTATCAGTAGCGTGGAGTCATTGACGGGCTGTTCGAGATCGGCGAGCCCATCAGCGAGGTCCTTAAGGCGCTGGGCAAATTCGAGCACCGGAAGATCACCCTGGGATAGAGCACGAAACTTGGCCTCAAGGGTCATCACTCGTGAGGCCTTGTTGTCGAGGAAGAGATTAGCCGCCTTGGTCTAGATGGTGTGAGCCGAGGCGCCAGTCTCCATGATCAGCCGCATCACGTGAGGTGAAACCGAAGAGTAGATCAAGGAGCGGAGCGGATGGAGCAATCAATCACCAACCAGGCGGTATCAGGGTTTTCGGGCGCCGGTGTGCCATCGATGTGGGAGGAGGCACCAAACTTGCCGACGAGAGTTTGGAAGAGTTCACGCTAAGTTGAGTAGTTGGGTGGATCAAGTTCTAGAGGAAAGGGGATATGAGTTTTGACATTGATTGTGGCGAGTGCGAAAGCGAGGCTCGGGGTGGGAGGTGGGGGAAGAGCAGCGACAATTGCTGCGGCCCGAGCAGCAGCGGCAGCCTGATTGTCATCATCGGCCATGGGTGCGATGGTGGAGAGGAGCAGAGATGCGACGAGGAAGAGAAGGTTGCAGGTGGAGAGGAAGAGTTAGGGAGAGGGATAGGAACAGTCCCTAGCTGATACCATGAAAGATTAATTATGGCTGGCTTAGCACTTTCCATTGATTGAACATGAGTTTATATAGGAGATTACATGACTCTTTATTCAAGACTTATCACATTCTAGACTCTTTGTGTTCTAATAGTTATATGGTGGTAGCCTTAGTGTTAATGTGAATTCCAGATTTTCGGTCACACACCAGCAATGGCTAGATTGTCTGTGGCCATACACAACCTAGACACATAGCTTAGAGAGAGAGAGGTTAAAAACAGCGAGGCCAACCAATAAGTCAGATACATATATTAGATGCTTGTTTTTTTGCCCGAAACACCAAATGCATAATGCCTCTCGGTATGACCCATCAGGGAGACGCACGTACAATGGGGTATTCTAGGACCGGTAAGGCCACCTAGAGGAACTTGAGGTTGAAGAATATGGTAGATTGGTTTTTGATAGATTATGTACGGAATACCTAAATCAACCGTGATCCTGTGATATATCTAGAGGGGTAGTCTTATTCTAGTAAGAAACCATTTCCACACAAAATCTTTTGTTGAACCAGACTCAGACCGCCAAAACCAGCTGTTTTAAAACTAGCCTAGGCTAGGTTTCAAAGGCTCGACCAGCCACCAGTCAAAATCGGCATGTGCACAGTGGCAGCCCAAATCGTCCTGGGCTAGTTTTACCGGTTTTGTCCAATTTTATCCATTTAAGTCCAATTTTATCCGTTTAAGTCTAATTTGATTTGAATTTAATTCCTTATGTTCAAATTTAATTCCTCTGTTTATATTTGACTCTCCACATCATATTTTACTATCAACATATGCCCTTGTTTTTAAGGAAAGCATGTGTGAGTTTAAAAACACATGATAGCAATACCGATGATGTTTTGTCCATTGGTTTTTTATTCTAAGGGCGATGTATACATCAGCCGTTTTTGTTGTAATGGTGATATATGTATCCGCCATTGTTTGGTAACATTAAGGCCTCTTGCCAAACACTTGATTTTTTTTTCAAATACATCACGTTAATTACCCCTGAAGCATATAAGAATTCCTAAACATTCCTTTGATCACTTTATATGGACCCTCTCAACTTGGAGACCATATACTAAACTTATCGCTCTTTGTCTCAAGTGGTAGAACAGTCTACCACACCGGATTTACAACATGAAATCATTTGCTTTTCTACTTCTTATTGTAAGCCTGGGCTCGGGGCAACACGAGCTTTGTCTCTCTCAGTGTACTTTAGAGCTTTGGTTCTTTAAGTTTGTTGGTCACCTCGTTGATATTGTCAACCATTGACTCATGATACTTGGCAGCAAATAGATCATTTCCCTAGCCAACCTATATACATCCAAATTCATATAAGCGCATCACTACATTAATCTTTTCCTAGGCGGTCAAAATGAATTTTTGCAGGCGGGCATCGAGTCTGCCTCGGTGTAAATGCCTACGAAAATCCATATTTACACAGGTGGCCAAATGCCAGCCAGTGTTAAAAAAAATGTCGAGCCTGTGCATGGGGCTTGCTGAGCCCATCCACAGAGCCCGCCGCCACCGCTCGCCCGATCTACCCACACACCGCCAGATCCCCGCGTCCACCACCGTCGGAGGGGGTCTGCACGTGCGCCATCGCCGCATCCGCCGTGTGCGCATTCGCCATCGCTGGATCTGCTGCTTGTGCTTCCGCCTTCGCCGGATCCGATGGATCCAAGAAGCCCGCTGCCGTCGGTGCAGCCCGTGCAGCCAACCGCCGTTGGGAGAGCCTCCGCAGCCCCGCCACCGTGCTGGATCCACCGGCCGCCACCTCCTCGTGCGTGGATCTCGCTGGCCGCCGCTTCCTCTCACCGGATCTCGCCGGCCGCTCGTCGCAACCACCCGACCATGGGAGCACCGCTGCAGGGGCTGTGCGAGCTCTGCCACAGGGGCTGTTGCAGTGGGCTGCATGAGATCCAGAGGAGGAGGGGGCTAGTCCCCACGTGCCACACCGAAGGAGGAGGGACCCGGGCCTCACACGATAGAGGAGGAGGGGGCCAGTCCCCGCGCATGTGCCGCCTCTGGCCCCGACGGAGAGAGAAGGGAGAGCTGAGAGAGAGGCTGAGAGAGAGAGTCACGGAAAGAAACCCTAAGTCCCCATATTTATATAAGCCCGGTCGAGTGTTTAATATGGGCTTTGGCTAGGCTTCAGAAATATGTACAAAGACGGGCTTTTTAAAGTGGGCTCAATTATTGGAGGTGGACTGCTTAAGAGTTGGGTAATTTTAGGACTGCCTCTGTAAATCAAATTTTAGGAGGAAGGGATGGGTGAATTAGGCTTTCTAAAACTCTAACTGAATTTGGTCTCTATTTCTACATATCAACTACTAGATGGGGTAATGACCCGGCATTGATGCTCATGATATCATAACCGGGTGGAGGCACGGCCTGAAAGTGATACACATCATATCATTACTGGGTAATGAGTACACCCTGCAGCGATATCAGCATTTCACTGGGTTTGGAGGTCACAGTGATAGATAGGCTCCGTCATTGTCGATTGCCCTCTGCTGGACCCAATTTCTGCAATGATGCCAAATTTAGACGCAGTAATGATATATGGATCTGTGCAAACTATACTGAAATTGAAGAGTTGAACCAATACGATGCTGTGTGCACCATATTTGTTCTCCAAGTCTACTGAGAACAAGGACAGCCCACAGGCCGGCTGGTTTCCTTCATTTGCCACAACACAAGAATATATGCCTAGACCTTCCTCCTTGCTGCCCCATTATCCTTGGGCCAATGATAGAAGATGGATGTTCATAGAGCTGATTAACTCTCCATTCATATATATGTAACTTTGAAGGATTTATTTTCACCAACGCAACAAAGTGTCCAAAGCTGCTACAACTATCTCAGGGTCTCTGACGATGCCAGGAGAAGTTTAAGATGCTGATAAAGAAACAGCAAAAGAATTAACAGAAGGATAATAACAAAAAAGAATGGGTGGTTATAATACACATATTGGAAAGAACAGAAAGAGGTAACAGCACGAAGAAAAGTTCACATGTGTCTTATCTTCAGATAAAAGAAGATCCTTCCGAGAAGGAGGGTATGTCTTCTTGAAATACTCCTATGTGTCAAAATGAATAAATATATGTGTTTTATGGAAATTTCCTTTTTTAGAATAGTCACCTTGTTGAACTCCCAAGTCCCAACGGAAGCTTTGCCTGCCTCCAACTTACCCATAGTCGTTGCTACATTGTTTTTCCTGGAAAGATGAAAGCAGCTGACGTATCTTCCTCACTAGGTCATGTAAGGTGGCTAAGAAAAATAATATGGAAAGCAGAAAAGGACACGGACATATCCAGACCCATCATATCTAAAAAAAAAATTCCAGACCAAATGGCAGCAGAGGCTGTTTTTGAGCTATAGTATCAGATTCTGCCTAATCTCGTGAGGCAGGAGCTGGCACCTACAGGCTGTTCTTGAGCTATGGCATTAGATTCTGCCTAACCTCCTGCCCCAGTGCTGCAGTCTGATAGAGATTGCTCACACACCAAAAACAGATTCGTCCTAGCTCCGTTCATATCTTGGCAATTGTTTGGTTCGTTGCACATCGCACACAAACCCCCTTCAGAGGGCACTGACAGCAGCGGAATCACATTATTACCATCTCTCCGCAGGTGACACCATGCATTTCCCCTACTTTTTTCTCCATGGTAAATGGTGAAAGTTGCAAAGAAATATAACTTCATTATTTATCTAGTGTCACAAAATAATCCTAATATGTCTCACTGTGTTTGATGGAACTTTCCCTTCTCCAAGATATTGTCTGCACAAGCACAACAAAGCTTCTCTGCTAAAATAGGCACGACACACACATGATCTTCTCTTAAATCTACTCGATCGATCGTTTTCCACAAAGGCTTGCATGTAGATAACACAAGGGCTAGCTTGTGCTACTTCCTCCTGCTAGGTCAGCTTAATTGGTGGTCACTTGGCGAGATGGGTATGGTCGCTTCCATATGTATGGAGCCGATCAAGCAGCGGCGAGTGGAGAAAGACCTCGACGACAAGGTGGCGGATGCACTCCGGGAGAGGACGAGGTCCCGGCAGAGGACCTTCAGGTCAGTGAACAGCATCACGATGCGTCTGCCTAGGTTCAAGGAGGGGCTCAGGGACGTCAAGGACATCTTCGACCAGTACGGTAATTTATATCTAATATTAAAGAGTGAAGAGTTTCTTACGTCCCAGTTTTTTAATTTTCCAAACTGCCTGTCGTTGATATCGTCCCGTGCTTGTACGAGTTACAGCAACTCAGGTCCATCGATAATAAGATGATGTATTAGGTTCCATACAATGCACGGGCACATTTGCTAGTGTGTACTCATGAGAGGCGCACATTTCTATATATCTGTGAATGCAAAAGTAGCTTGATTTTGCTAAGCACACACTGCATTTGCCATGTAAGTGCGGAATGAATCGAATTATTGTTCCATTGCAGATGAGGATTCAGATGGCACAATCGACAACGAAGAGCTGCACAGCTTCCTAAGCAAACTCCAGGTACAGATGTCCGAGAAGGAGATGGACAACCTGCACCACTACTGCGACATTGACAGCAGGAACGGGATCCAGTTCCAGGAGTTCGTCGTGCTCCTCTGCCTCATGTACTTGCTATTCGGGCCAGACGTTACACGCCGCGTATGACTCTTCTCTGTTCCTCTCTAGTCTCTGCTGTCTTTTAAAAAACAGTTATTTACATAGCGATCGATCCGCTCATGTTGGGAAGATCGGTTCAGGTTTCAGAGTTCGAGTCAGCAATGAGGCCTCCCCCTAAGGGCTTGTTCATTTGATTTTAGGAAGAAAGGGGTTGGAAAGGATTGGGAGGGATTAAATCCCCTACAAGTCAAAATCCCACTCAATCCCCTTCAAACCTCTTGAATCCTTTTGATCTTGGGATCAAACGAACATGGCCATGTATTTTTGTCTTTTTATTATCTGCATTTTAACAATTGAATAAGTAAAAATGAATGTATGTTAACAATTCAATACAAGGTACTTTCACCTCGTCGCCAATGGCAAACATAGAAGAAAACTAATTTTCTCTCTGGATCAAGATGAAGGAAAGATAGAAGGTCAGCACAATCTTAAAAATTACATTACCAATTTTTATAAAGAGCTGTTTGGACCACCTGAGGAGTCTCTATGCATCCTAGATAACTCAAGATTTGGAGATATACCACAAGTTACAATGGAAGAAAATGATTTCCTAACCTCCCCTTTCACTGAAAAGGAAGTTCAAGATGCTATTTTTGACATGGAACATAATAAGGCACCTGGCCCAGATGGTTTCCCGACTGAGTTTTATCAAAAGTTTTGGGAAACCATTAAAGGAGACCTCATGCTAATGTTCCACAACCTTCACAAAGGGGATCTACCTTTGTTTAGCTTAAACTTTAGTATAATAACCCTTGTTCCAAAGGTTTTAGAAGCAAATCGGATACAACAATATAGACCTATTTGTCTTCTTAATGTCAGCTTTAAAATCTTTACCAAGGTGGCTATGAATCGAATGAATTTGGTGGCCGATCATGTTATAAGACCGACCCAGTCGGCCTTCATGGCAAGATAGAACATCCTTGAAGGAGTTGTTATCCTCCATGAGACGATTCATGAACTTCACTGAAAGAATTTGAACGGGATTATCTTCAAGATAGATTTTGAGAAAGCATATGACAAGGTTCAATGGCCTTTTCTTCTTCAAACATTACGTATGAAAGGCTTTTCGCCCAAATGGATCCAATGGGTTGAAACTTTCATTTCGGGCTGTAGTGTAGCAATCATGTAAATGATGAGGTCGGACATTACTTCCAAACTAAGAAAGGACTCCGACAAGGAGACCCTTTGTCACCTCTTTTGTTTAATATTGTTGCTGATATGTTGGCCATACTTATTAAAAGAGCAAAAGAAGAGGGTCAGATTAGTGGTATGGTGCCCCATCTAGTGGATGGTGGTTTATCAGTACTACAATACGCTGATGATACCATACTTTTTATGGAACACGATCTGGACTAAGCCCGAAACATGAAGCTACTACTTTATGCTTTTGAGCAGGCATCTAGTCTTAAGATAAATTTCCATAAGAGTAAGATATACTACTTTGGAGATGCTTAGGAAGAAGAGGACAAATATATTGAGCTTTTTGGGTGTAAATCTGGAAACTTTCCTATGTCTTATTTAGGCATTCCAATTCATTTTAGAAAGTTACAGAACGCAAACTGGCATAAGGTGGAGGAACGTTTTGAGAAGAAGTTGAGTGGTTGGAAAGGAAAACATCTATCGACAGGGGGAAGACTAACACTGATTAATTCAGTTCTAAGTAGTCTACCCATGTATATGATGTCTTTCTTTGCAATACCAAGAGGGGTGCTTAAGAAGCTAGATTATTTTAGATCTAGGTTTTTTTTGGCAAAGTGACGACCAAAGAAGGAAGTATTGCCTTGCCAAGTGGAGCATACTATGCCAACCTAAGGAACAGGGGGTTTAGGAATCCACGATTTAGAGCTAAAGAATACTGCACTTCTAAGCAAATGGTTGTTCAAGTTGCTGACATCTGATAGGATATGGCAACAGATAATCAGAAATAAGTACTTAGGCTCAAAGCCTTTATCCCAAGTTTATTGGAAAAATGGGGACTCTCATTTTTGGGGAAGCTTCATGAAGGTGAAACATGTCTTCCTTTGTTTTGGCTCATTTGTAATCAAAGACAGTTCCCAAGTGCAGTTTTGGGTGGACAAATGGCTCGGAAACTCACCTCTAAGTGAACAATATCCTTGCTTATATAACATCACTAGGCATAAGCAACAAACGGTAGCAAAGGTCTTTAGTTTGTCAACATTGCTTTTATCATAGAGACGTGATTTGATTGGACCTAAATTAACAGCATGGAATGAACTTCTTCCTCGCATTGCTAATATTAGGCTCACGCAAGAACAAGATGATTTCCATTAGAATTTGGACCCAAAGGGCCAATTCTCGATGAAGTCACATTATTCGGCCTTGATCCACCAAGATGTCCCAAATCTAAACAAAATCATCTGGAAGACAAAGGCCCCACTGAAGATAAAGATTTTTATGTGGTACCTTCGAAGGGGAGTGTTGCAGGGTTAGAACCACGACAAGCATAGTTGTTCGAGTCGGTGTCAAAGTACGGGTCTCCGGTGGCTTAGGTGGACTCAAGAACACAAGAATCATAGAGAGGATGCAATGGTTTATCCGGGTTTAGACCAATCGATGCCCTACATCTAGTAGCTGATGATCCTTATACTCAAAAGCACCCAAAATCGTGGGGTTACAACATAGTGTAGAGAGAGATTTGGTAGGGGTTAGCTTGGTGCTAATCCTAAGGTTGCCTCGCCTCTGGTGGAGTCTTCCCCTCATCGGAGAGGAGGAAGACGACGAGATGTGGCGGAGGAGCTCTCAATGCCCCTCTTCTAGGTTGCTCTGCTTTCGGTGCAGAGCAGGAGCGGATTGAATGGAATGGAATGTCTTGGGTTCCTCTGTCCCTTCTCTTTCTCTTTTCTAGGTCCGACCTTGTCCCTTATATAACGAGATAGATTAGGTACATGGTAGTTTGGGGAGATGAGTCTATAGTCTATATGCGCCTGAGTCCAGGAGGGTCTTGCAGCAATGCTCTGTGGATCGTGGTGGTGTCATGGAGCTGAAGATGCCTTGGGCATCGTCCAACTGCTTTGTTCAGACACTATGCGTGTCAGGTTATGTCGGCTTGGACCGGCCTCCCCCAGGTGGACCCTTTGGAGTCTTCTTGGCGGTGAAGAAGGTCGGCTCCAAGGGCTGAAGTGTGGGCCCAGGAGCTACCCAGCCCCTGGAAGCCATGGGATGATTATCTTCTTGTGTCACGCCATGTGTGTGACCCAGTCGTGGAAGTGGCTGGCAAGGCCATGCCCGAAGCATGGCGTCTACAAGCCCCCAAGCCTCGATGGCTTAGAACTTATCTCCTTGCGCTTGGGCCCTGGCTGGCATTATAGGCCAGGCAGGAGCCAAGGCCCGAGCTCTGGCGTGTGTCATCGATCGAGAGCCCGAGGCCCAAGTGATCCCCTGAGCCCTGTGCAAGGGCTATGTCATGCCCAGGCTCGATCATGTTTCTTTGTAGGAGGGTGCGCACCAACGTACCCGATGGGTATAGCCCTTGAGCCCCCGAGCGATCCTGGAGGGGTCGGTCGGGGGGGGGGGTCCTTCGGTTGGGAACCATTGATCCCGAGGCTTAACATACCCATATATTAGGATCTCGTTAGGAGCCCCCGAGCCCTTCGTGGCCTCACTTGGGTTTATTTGTGATGGCAACAAAGGGCTAAATTCGATCTTCTAGTGACCAAACTAGCCATGGCGGGGATGGCTTCGGCTAACGGGAGTGTGTTGCCCTACGTGGGACCTTTTTTCCCTAGTGTGATAGGGGTGCTTGGCTATCGGGGCCAAGTGGTAGTGGTGCTGATGCCTTCTCTACTCCTATGTCGCATAGGTTTATGACCCGAGCGAGAGTTCCGTGAACTCGTTTGGGAGTTACCGAGTCTAGGCCCGGGGCACCCTTCCTTTAGGTCGAGACTTGCCGTGGGTCGGGTGATCGAGAGCGTCTGGGCTTTGGCTTGGGGCCACCTAATCACCTGGTGCGCCACGCCCTTCTGGGGGCTTTGATAGCAGGTCCTGATCCTCTCAGGATGGCCTTCTAGGGCAGACCTTTTGCAGCCATAGCTTAGGGCATAGGGAGCGCGCCGAGCTTGGGCGGAGGACCTTTGTTTGGTCCATCACTCAGCGGCTCCTGACCCAAGTCCGGGGAGTTAGTTGGTTTTGGGGGTGAACCACCTGAGCATCCATCGATCCGAGGGTCGAGTTGCTCTGTCTTGGGAGCTGGCACAACTCCCGAGGCCATCATGGGGCCTCCTTGTCAGCGGGCGTCGCAACTTTTGGGCTTGTCCCGTCTGCTAACACTTTGTGCAGGCGGTTTGATGGCGTCTAGGCATTATGCCTGACAGAGGAGTTAAGGCATGCATTCCCGTGCCATCCTACTTTGTCTAGGAGATGGGATGTCAGGGCCATGTGGAGCAGATTTGGCGGAGGAGGAGCCGTGACGCTTGATGCGTGCGGATCCAGGCTATCGATGACAACTAGTGGGCCCGAGGGGAGTTGGATCCCCTCAAGTTTCGCAAGGAGGCATGCGTGGAGTGGGTGGCGCGCTTGGTGGAAAGTGGAGCGGGGACTTGACTAGATGTCAATGTCCTCCTGACTCCACCTTTACTGCATGGCCACCATCACGCAACCACTCAAAAGCATGTTGCTGGGATTGAAGGGATGCCTAGCTGATACCTCGAGGCATCTTTAGCCGTCGATGGCTGATCGGAGGGCCCAGAGCTGCTCTTAGTGCATCGACTGGGGCTATAAAGATGGGCCCTAGGGACACGGCACCTTCTATCCCCCCTTTGGCTCCTTCTCTTCTTCCTCTCAGATCCAACTTCTAGCGGCCATGACAACGATGAAGTGCGACGCTTCCCTCTGAGTGAGCCTGGCTTCCTCCGCTGGGCGATTGTTCCTTCGAGGGTGGAAGGACTCTAGTGAAGCAAGGGGCATAGGCCGAGGCTCTCAGGCCCATGGTCCGATGACTCCCTGTCGGTGCGGCGGCATGCCCACGCCTGTGCAGGATAGCGGGTTGCCTGACCTGCAATCTCGCACTATCTCCATATCCTCATCATCAAAGGCGTCATCAGCGGGGGCGAGGAGGTGCCGCACGGCCACCTACAGGCTTCTAGTCACCCGCGGGGCTTCGGAATGCCTGAGCCTTTTGGTGTCATTTGCGGGTCATGCCATGTCGCCCTTGGCCTATGGTTAGGCTGGATGTGGCGCTCTTCGGATGGCTTGGGCTGCCGAGGGTGAGGCCAATCTCCAAGCTGCAGCTAGGGGATCTCTACCTCTTCTCAGTGTGCTCTGCCCCTACTACGGGTGGCTCACCGAGCTTCTGGGCTCGAGGACTCCGATCCCTCCCTTCAGTCTCACTAAAGGTTGCTCCTCTAGGGGAGGTGGGGGTCACTTGCAAGGCCGATCACCAGCGGGCCTTCTCTGGCGCCTTGCCGCGATGCCGACACCTTGCATCTTCCAGCGGTTTTTGCCACCATATATTTGGGTCGTTCCCAATTAATGAAATGAAATTACTTTTGTTTGTAATCTCACCGCTCATGAGTCATGCTCGGAGACTTAGGTCCCTCATTAGGATGGGCCATTATGATGATGGCCTCGGTGGACAAGATCGCCGCGCCCGTGCTACTAGTGGGTGAGTCCGTGAGAACCTTGGGTTTATGGTCGTTCCGTGCCCCGGTCATGTCCCCCAGAGGGGAGATCCTCGGCTTCCCAGCCGAGCCACTCATATAGTTCCCGAGCCCATCGTCGATGCTCAGGGGCTCGCTGCCTCCCTCGGTGGGTCACCATGAGCGGCTCTGGGTTGGTACTCGGACATCACGCAATGATCGACTAGCTTTGCTTTTGAGCATCCGGCTAACACCTCGGGTGCCCAACCATCGGCGTCCCTCGCACTTTAGATGCCTCGAGTGGCCTTGAAGCCCATTGGTCTAGCCTTAGAACCCTTGGCGATGCCTCTTTTGAGGGGTCCCATGCCGGCGTGCGACTGGGAGGTGCGATCCGATGAAGGATTGGGAGACAAAGATAGCTGCAAACGAACGAAATGAAAACAAGAGAAGGGATAGGGGACATAGCTAGTAACACGGCAGCCAGGGCCGTTCCGTTATCGCCTTGTTGACCCTTTGCATGTTCCTCCTGCTCCATCTGTCTGGTCCTTGCCTCGCTCGGGGGCCCTGTGCTGTGGTTCACCTTCACAGAGGGTAACAGGTGGTTAGCTCAGTCAATCCTTTTGCGTAGCTGAGCTACTGTTGGATTCGCTTGGGTTTAAGGAGACAACAGTGAAGTCAAGTGAAGCAAGAAGGTCGGGAGGATGGGACTTATCTTGGTTTTCATTGTTGGAGAGGTGGGCCGGCGAAGGAGGTCGGCAGGCGGGTTCTGGCTCAGGAGACGACGCTTCTGGGTGGATGGCTCGGCAATGGACTTCCATCATGGGGAAAGGTCAATACTTACCTCGATCGGGTCAACCCCTTATGGGGGGCTGAGCGCCTAGATGGAGGGGCCAGCTAGGCCACCGCTGCCGCCAGGAGTCTTAGCCGCCTTGCCGATGCTCAGTCGATTGAGCACCGCCGCCGCCGTTGTGGCTACTCCTTCCGCCGACTCCCTTCCTGTGTCACGGCCGGGGAGGAGCACAAGGGGTGACGAGTGTGGCCGCTTGGGCAATGCAACTCTGCTCGCAATAGTAGGCTTGCTCGAAGCTACCCTCGACAGTGATGACCCCCTTCGGGCTAGGCATCTTGAGCTTTAGGTAGGTGTAGTTGGGGATAGCCATGAACTTGCCGAAGCGTGGTCGGCCCAGGAGGCGTGGTAGACGCCAGGAAAGTGGACCATGTCAAAGGTGAGCGGCTCCTTGTGGAAGTTGTTCGGCTGGCTGAAGGTGACGTTGAGCCGGATGCGCCCGAGGGGCATGACATCCTTCTCTAGGATGATCCCATAGAACGATGCTCTAGCTCCATCTAGAAGGACGCCCCACGTTCTGGATCCCAAGATGATGAGGACATGACACCAACAGATACGACCATTTATTATAAGGTGCACTCGTTCCTACATTTGTATAGTAATTTTGGGTACAATTCACTTGGTTCCACATGTACATGTCGTTATTTGAATGTAGGTACAAATGTGTCTCAAAGTACAAATCCATCAAAGTTGAACTTTCGGTTCGTCGGCAGCCCGATAGTGCTTCATTGGGAAGGCCATAACTCATCCATCCGGAGTGCGATCGAGGTCAATGAGCACTTGATAGAAAGCTTATTTGATAAGCTTTCAAATAGATCTGGTCCCATCTCAATATCACATTGGCAAGGCCTCCAAATCATCAAGACATTCTGCCGCTATTTCTGTCGGGTGCTACAGCGTCGTCACAGGCTTATTATTCACACTTGGGACCCAGGACCAAGTTGGAGCACGCCCCAAGAAGATAGAGAACACCTAAGAGATGCCCAAAGACGTCCTCCTCCTTGGCCACCACCTTAGGAGGCCAGCAAGAACGTCCAAGCCAAGCCGGAGGCCCAGTCCAATTCGAGTTCGAGTCTGCTTCGGCCTTCTGGACCAGTCTGCAATAAAACGGACGCCCATGATGCATCCGGACTCCGTTTTCAATGATCCATATATGGATGGAAAGATAATTTCATAATATAACCAATGGCTTTGGTTTGAGACCCAAATTCCATCAGAGTCAACAGGAATCATCGAAACAAGTTGATGTCCATAATCTGTCAGGGCGCTGCGTCGCCGTCTTTTGGGCCGTTTGGGCCTTGTAATGTGTCGAGACTCCTTAGCGACGTGAGTAGAGGTTCTTGGATGTCCCTTAGGCTTTATAATCAGTAGCCGCCGCCTATGTTAGGGTTTGGGTTTTGCTTAGATTATTCTGTTGACAACAGTTTCGCCGCCGCTGTCGGTTTGTGAGACCCCAACTTTGTGAGATTAATCATTCATCTGCAATTTGGTTGCATTCCTTTCTGTTCTTGCGTGTGTTCTTGATTCACAGGCAAGGACTTAGCCTTCTTGGCGAGGTCGACCGTGCAACGCCGGTCGATAACCAGAGGGGTCGTGGTGCTGCGATTGCGGGGTTCAGAGCCGAGTTGTTCGGAAGCCGGATCGAATTGTGTCGTGACTCCACCGAATCGAGAGTTATCAGAACCTTTCGGAAGATCGGGAACCCTAGTTCACATCACAAGAGGCAGGTCCGGGAGGTAGTACCAGAAGCGGTCAGGTGGTGGGAGCACCTCACTGGTGGCGATCTGGTGGTGGACGTTGGCCAACATGTAAAACATCTGGGGCGGTCCAACACGGTGGGGTTTAGGCCCAAACCACACCGTGTCTATCGGGCTAGGACCTCGAGGTCTTCTCCTAGAAGTCCCGCGCGGAGGGGGCGACGCCAGGGGCTCATTGCCTACCGACGTAGCCCCATGGAGTGGACGAAGCTCGTTGTAGCAGTTGGCGACTTAGGCTAGGCTCTCAAAGTTGAGGACCTAGCCCAAAGCGAAGGCGCCAGTCATGATGGAGAACTCGCTGGGGAAGCGGACACCGTCGTTTAGGGCGGCGCCACTCACTCCGGCGATGAGGCGGGTGGGTCCAACCATCGTAGAGCCTGAATCACACTTGACGCTGCCCGTACCTAGCACGCTAGCTGTCGTAGGGTCAGAACCGCGTGGCAAGCATAGTTGTTCGAGTCGGTGTCAGAGAATGGGCCCCCGATGGCTCGGGTGGACTCAAGAACACAAGAATCACAGAGAGGACACAATGGTTTATCCTGGTTCAAGCCAATCGATGCCCTATGTCCAGTAGCTGATGATCCTTATACTCAAAAGCACCTAAAATCGTGGGGTTACAATAGAGTGTAAAGAGAGATTTGGTAGGGGGTTAGCTCAGTGCTAATCCTAAGGTTGCCTCGCCACCAGTGGAGTCTTCCCCTTGTCGAAGAGGAGGAAGACAATGGGATGCGGTGGAGGAGCTCTCGATGCCCCTCCTCTAGGTTGCTCTGCTCTCGGTGCTGAGTAGGAGCAGATCGAATGGAATGGAATGGAATGTCTTGGGTTCCTCTTTCCCTTCTCTTTCTCTTTTCTAGGACCGACCTTGTCCTTTAAATAACAAGATAGGTCGGGTAATGGTGATTTGGGGAGATGAGTCTACGGTCTACATGCACCGAAGTACAGGAGGGTCTTGCAATGGCGCTTTGTGGACCGTGGCGGTGTCATGGAGCCAAAGAAGCTTTGGGCGTTGTCCAGCTGCTCTGTTCTAACACTCTTCGTGTCAAGCTGTGTCGGCTTAGACTGGCCTCCCCTAGGTCGACCTTCTGGTGTCTTCTTGGTGGCAAAAGAGATCGGCTCTAGGGGCTGACGTGTGGGCCTGGGAGCCACCCAACACATTGAAGCCGTGGAAAGCTTGTCTTCTTGTGTCACGCCCGTGCGTGATCCTGTCACGGAAGTGGCCGGCAAGGCCACGCCCTGAGCGCGGCGTCTGCAAGCCCCCGAGCCTCGATGGCTCAGGGCTTGTCTCCTTGTACCTGGGCCTTGGCTGGCGTCGTAGGCCAGGCAAGAGCCAAGGCCCGAGCTCTGGCGTGTCGTCGATCGAGAGCCTGAGGCCTAGAGAGCCCTCGATCCCTGTGTAGGGGCTACGCTGTGCCTAGGCTTGGTTAGGTTTCTTTGTCGGAGGGTGTGCGCGAGCGTACCCGATGGGTATAGCCCCCGGGCGATCCTAGAAGGGTCGATCGGGGGGGTCCTTCGGTCGGGAACCATTGATCTCGAGGCTTAACATACCCATATGTTAGGATCTCGTCAGGGAGTTATTTTAACAAAAGACAACTCAGTAAAATGCAATTGGCAAGGCAATGAGAAGTGTTGCTTTTGTCACGTGAATGAGACAATTAAGCATCTTTTCTTAGAATGTCGCTTTGCACGGGTAGTTTGGGGTTGCATACAACTTGCATTAAATCTCCCTCAGCCCCACAGCATTTCCCACCTTTTTGGAAGTTGGCTTCACGGGTTTCAGAAGGATCTCAAACCTTTAATTTTGTTGGGTGCAACGGCTACTTGTTGGTCGCTTTGGTTATGCAAAAATGATTTGGTATTTGAAAAAACATGTTTACTCTCCCTTGCAGGTGGTTTATTCGGTAATCCATTGGCTGCGTACATAGGTCATCCTCCAAAAGCCTTACGCACAAGCTTTGGTGCAGAAGGCATTGAAACAATTGATGCAAGCGGTTACAGTGTTTTTCTCCCAGGCACATGGGTGGCGATCTAGTCTTAGAATTGATTGTCACTAGAGTGTCAAGCTTCTTTCTCTTAGGCTTTGTGTTTAGGCAGAAACCGGAAGTGAATTCACTTTTATTTTATCAACTCGGTGTAATGACTGTGAATTAATAAAATCCTTCCTTTATAAAAAATGTTAACAATTGAAGTAAAAATCAGAAAGGAAATAGCTGAACCTCATCGAGAATTCTGACATGGAAATCGGGGTGTGGTTAACGAGTGTAGATTGTGCACTTCTCACCAAGGTCACCCTTTCTGCGATTCCGGTGCAGATTTCCATTGTGTCCTGCCTCTCGGTGTGGGCGACCAAGCAGATCGATTGGTGTCCTTGTGCTCTTCTCCTTTGGAAAGGTTTTGCGCTATGACTAAAGTGGGAGGAAAAAAATTCAGTGAGAATTATATTACCTCATAGTTTGGGAGCTCTGGGCTACAGCTGTGCCGCTGAAAGGACATTCTCGTGTTGCTGGTGTCTTGGACGGTCCTGGACGCCATTGCTGAAGGGAATTCCTGGATGGCGGCAGGCTATAGTGTAAGATCAATTTACTATAGAACAGGAGAGGTTGGCGAATGATTGCAGAACCTAAATAATACTGTTTTTAGATCAAAGGCATTCCCCCGGCTTTATTGAAAGCTTAACGAAAGCCAACGATCCAATGCTAGGGTTACCATCTTGCATTGTAGCATGACAAGTCTTTAGCAAGAAATTAGAACATCTTAGTGAAACAACTCAACCAACATCTCAAAAGACTGCTCAAAGAGAGATAGAAAGGTAGCCACGCTACTAGAGAGCTAACTTAAATGTCGACGAGGCACCAGCTGAGAGAAGGTTAATCATGTCATCCGCCATTGGCTTCAGCTTCGGCTTTAGGAGCGGGTGCCAGGACTTCACCAGCATTAGAGACTTGTAGATGATCGCCGTAGGGGAAGACAACACCTTATTGAACACAACATCATTTCTGGTCTTCCATATCGTCCACATCGCACCTGCACATATGAAAAGTGTTACCTGTTGCTTCTTCCTTGGACATCCTTCCACAATGTCAGTGAAGAAAGCTGAGCAGCTGGTAGGCGAGGAGGGTCATCCTAGACAATTGCGCATGAAAGACCATAAGAAGATGGACATGGGACATTGAAAAAGAATGTGATCAGATGTTTCTAGTTTGCCATACACAAAGCATTTTTCAGTTCCAGGCCATTGTTTCTTTTTCAATTATACCCCAGACTGAATTCTATCATGAGCTACCATCCATAGGTGTTGGCCCGATTGGATCTCAGATTCAAATCTGGGAACTACCATAGGGTAGCTTGGCCCTTGGCCGCTTGGATTGAATGGAAATGCAATGGCTTAGTTTTTACAAAGACACTCCTTTGCCCTTTATAGGCAGGGGGACTCCCACTTGCTACAACATATTCTAACCACTAAAGTAGATGCTGAGCATATTCCTAACACTAGGCTTAGAAGTCAAGAAAAGTAAAAATGCAGGAAATGTAAGATATAAGTGCTTTAGGACTAGGCTTATCTATCAATAGGAACTTTTAGAGGTATGTTGCATTTCCTAATTACCATTATTTGAGTATCAATCACACCTCCATCAGTCATCAATTTATACAGTGAGCTTGTTGAATATTTCCCAGATTTCTCCAAAGCCCATAACACAACATCTGTTCCTTCTGTCAATGAAACCTCATTCAGCATCTCATGCAGTTGGACCCAATCCTCCCTCAGGTCCTCATTCAGAAGTCTTTTAAAGGATAGCTGCCACTGACCATCCACAAAAACCTTGGCCACCTCTATATCAGGAGGGCTTTGCTGCGGTACCTCCAAATGACTGTCAGCCGTTCATTTGTTTCGATCGGACGGTCACGATCACTTACCTCCTAGGAGGTAATAGATGAAATGTATATTTATTTAACTTTTTATTTTATAATATAGGATAAATAAAGAAAGTTTTAGATATAAAAATCTTTTTTCTAGATTTGATTGATGCATGCGTGATCCGATTGATATAGTAAATCTTTTTTATTTTATAACTTTGTACTTGATATATTTTGATTACCATTTTTGTATGTAAATTTATACACTTGATTTTGCATGTGGTAGGAATTGCATGTGTACATTGTTAGCGTGTCTACGTGGTTAGACTGTGTAGTGGTTAGGCATGTGTGTACGTGGTAACAAGAGTACGGTAACGTGTAGGTCTAAAGTGCAGGCAACATGTGTTAGCCTGTGTTAGTGCAGGTAACGTGTGCTACTGCAGGTTTTATCCAAAAAAAAACGTGTGTTACTGCAGGTAACGTTTTATTGTTTAAAACATTTGGATCCGATAAGCCTTTTGATGCATATAACGTGTCATGTCATGTATCTCCCGTGATTAGTATGTGATTAGGGGAATCAGCATGCATGTGGGGAATCGGCATGCATGCCTTTAGAGGAATTTTCCTCCCGTCGTGGGGATGCTGAGGTTTTATTTTTGTTTTCCAGGATTTTTTTTATTTTATAAAGTAATTCATAAAATGTGAAACATCAATTGCTCAGATTGATTTTAGATATTACCTCCTTAGAGGTAAAGTTTGTACCTTATCATTGCCCCATATCAGGATGAGATGAAATCTGGAAGAGTCTATGAAATCTGATTTTTAGAGGGCACTCCCCTATCCAATAGTCATGCCAGAATCTAGTCTAATGGCCAACTCTAACATTGATACATCTGCCTCTTTGATACCACATCCTTATGTCTAGTAAAGATCTCCAAAATTGGGAGCCATCTCTATGCTTGATTTGAAAAATACTTTTCTGTCCCAGATATTTCTTCCTTGACAAAGAGCAGCACAGATTATCATCACCTCTTTCTAATTTATCAGTCTACTTAGCTAACAGAGTAGTGTTCATAACTCTAACATTCTAAATAATATTTTTCGCGATTAACAAATAAATCGCTCCAAAATAATTCCAACACATTATCATAGTCACAAGACAGCATATTGATATGTTAGTAAAAAATAACGTGGATTCTAAACCATTGTTCCGATTGATCTCAAATTTTAGCTGAGCGAACAAGATAAAATACTAACACAACTAGAAACATGTCAAATGAATCTTTGGATTAAGAGAAATTTAAAACGTAATATTACTATCTCAAATGAGGTAAAGAATTAATTTGCTACATTTTCAAGGTTAAGACCGGATAAGTAATTATCAAGCATAGAAAAGTTGCTCGTCCTTTAATAAATAGAAGTCATTGCTATTTTATCAATTGAAAATAAACATGATTTTATCGAGACATAAGATTTCAAATCTTGATCATCATTACTTGAAGATGTTTACAAAATATTCATACCAGCACGTAAAAATCTCCCAAGGTCACGCAAAACAAATGTGTTTTCTCTCACTCTCTCTCTGAAGAAAATCCCCAGCCGAAAGAACAATACTATTCTTGCACAGACCCTACTCCCTGGTCACTCCATCTGATTTATCTGCTGCCCCTTAAATCAGCAGCAGACCTACTGCCTGTCTAAGCCATGTGCCAAACAAAAGCAAAAGGAAAGCAAGAAATGTGCTTCGTTTTCAAAAGCCAAAGATGCTTCACTCCAAAGCAAGAAATGTGCTTCCTTTTCAAAAGCCAAAGATGCTTCACTCCATTCTCTTTCTTAATCACTAGTCATGCATGCGCCATCCTTTCTTATTCTTAATCACTAATCATGCATGCGCCATTCGTAAGGTGTCTTTTATTCTCTAATTGTTGTAAATCAAATCCTTAAAAAAAAGGAATGAGCAGGTTTTGAAATGATGGCCAGAATTTATTGAGAGGAAGGAGAAAGTTAGGCTTTTCACGTACTGTAGCAGGGGTTTTTACCCAGCCTCCTTTGCTATATATAGGAGGTCCTTTTCCCAGCTGTAACTCCATGAGATGAAAGTGAAATGCAGAAAGCTCTCCTTTCCTCCTAACTCTGTGTCTCTGTGTCTCTCTTGTGTTTGTGCTTGTGTGCAATCCAACGAACACGATTTCTAACACTAATTACCCATAGCACATGCATTGTGTATGTGTACGCCTTTCTCTCTCTCATCTCACATTCACATGCACAAGGACAAAAACCTTTTTTCTTTTGAGAACTGCTCCAATACTCCTCTTTCTAAAAATTACACGAATCTTAAAGCACTAATTAATTTTTTTCTTAATCATTTTTCACTTGGTCCCGCACGGCACGTCGTGTCCAGGGTTCCAGGCCCAAAGCATGCCCAGCCCAGATTTAAGGTGAACTCGTGTCTCTCCATATCCCTTCTTGAATGATGCCTGTTCGATTCGTTTCCGTGAGGTCAGGCACCACCAGTTCTGCTTAGAGCGCGCCACCGTCTCCGCCCTCCTCCTCCCTCCTAGTACCCATTCCAGAGTCACTGGTAGCTGACCGTTCGGTGTTCGTTTGTTTGATTTCCATGAGGTCCGGCGATGCTTAACTGAGATAGGGGCGGATCACTCCCGTCGCACGAGCCAAAAATCTGCATAGTGCACTCAACGTCACGGCAGCACCGCATGATGTTGGGTAGCCACCACGGCTGCCAAGTTGAGGTCATGTGAGGATGTCCACCCTCTTGCTCACACTGTGCCCTAAGACGAGCAAGTCAGCGTGAGCTGTGACCTCTCCTTGGTGGTGCAAGCACTTAGATATCGTTTTGAACTGAGTCCCCCTCTTAATAGTACAATTATCTATACTAAACCCAATCACGTACTCTATTATGTCTTGACCAGTAAAATAGAATGCCCTAGTTTATACCTTTGCCTTGAGCCCTTGCATTTTACTTTTCTCTTTCTTCTTTTCCAAGAATTGAGCACTTGATCACCATTTGGCACCACCATCACCTTCATGATTGTCATCCTTGCTCAACCTTGGTGTGGACCCAACCTACCTCATATACAACACTAGAGTAAAGGTTAGTCCAGTAGTTGTCTCAGTTACCAAAACCAAACATAGGGCTTTCAGCCTCCTCCTTGCATGGTCATTTGAAGGTTAGCAATTTGTTGTCATATTAATTGTGATGTAATGCATTTATTTGTTTTAATGGGATTTTCTCATATAGCACTGTATGATATGTTACTTAACTATATGACATGGCACTAATATAGTGAATAAACAATTCCCTTGAAGCTTATTGTTTTGCATTTACTAGGTTATAGCTTCTAGCATGTTTGCTCATCACCATGCCAAGCTCTAGCCATCCTTAGTCCATCTTTGGACCTCTTGGTCCCTTGGTCCAAGCCTCCATGTTCTGTCTTCATCACTCGTATTATCAATAGCTCGACACAACCAAGCAAAGAAACACACTGGTACCTCTAGAAGAGGCAAAGGCTTAGCACAACCTGTGAAAGCAAAGCGAAAAGAGTTGCAAAGTAGATCAAATCTCCCCCTAAAATGCAACTCATCCTCAACATGTCATCGCTCTCCAAATGTATGCAAGCTCACACCCAAAATCCAACTCTTTGTGTATATCTTTTCTCCACCTAGCTTGTGGCAAATGTAGACACCTAGAATTCTCCCCTCAAAAGCCTAAAGCAATGCCATGAAATCACAACTAAAGAGCTTTAGAGTAGATATAAAAAATGGGTGGATTCTAATAGCGGTAAGCCAAGTGCTAGCAAATGCTCAAGACAACCATAGGATACACACAACGAATAGCGAAGCAGTTTGAGCAAACTTATCAAATTTTACTAAAAAAATATTGCCAATGAAGTAACACCTAAGACATGGAGAGCAAGACGAACAATAGATGCTAGAAATGATTAAGCAAGGTGAACTAGTCTCATCCAAAGATCATTGTCATTGCAAACACACACACATATCAATTAAAGCCTTGTTTTTTATTCTTAGGTCAACTTGTTACAACCAAGTGTTCATTCTTTGGCAAACAACTTGAAATAAGTGGCCATATTAGATACAACGATGAGCATAAATTCACAACATTTCTTGAATTTAATCACTTTTTTCAGGAATCTTTAGTGAGCACAATGCAAGTTCATCAAATTTTTCATTAAATTTAGGCACAAGTTGTGTCTTTGTGAAACAAAAGAATTTATATTCTCCCAAGGGTTAATCATGGGCTAAGTATTTGCTGCAATAAGGAATGACCTTGACCCAAAGCATAAGCTCTAGCATCCATGTCACGCAATGAATGAATGAATTATTTTCTTTTTGAAAAGAAAGAGTATACTTTACCTTTTTTCTCCTGATTGTCACGCAATGAAGGTCTTTTCATAATGCCTTAACCCTGTGGGAAGCATCGCACTACCAGGGTCTGCTGCTATATATATTCTCCAAATAACTGTATGAATCATGTAGATTATAGCAAGCTGACCTCTCAGCTCAAAATAGTATTATCTTTATTTTGTGCCGCCTGCAGGCTGCAGCCGCCAGAGGGGTGTAACCGTGTAAGTTCCTCCATACATATTTACATCTCTAGTAGCTCTCACATTATGTTGACCTTCTATAGAGTTGTAGTTGTATGATGCTACATATATAATATACGTATCCCACCTTGCAAAATATGACAGTCAACGAGCTAGAACACCTCTCTCCCAGCTAGATTAACGGCTTCACACCAACAGTTGATCAATTGCATGTGCAAGTTGTGAAGAAAATGGAAAATGAAGAGATGATTGTATATTATATTTCTTGCCTAGACAATTTTTTTGTGAAATGATATTGACGCAGATGCTTAGACACACAAGCGCACCCCCCACACCCTGACCTAGATGAATCACCAGGTTACAAATTTCCTTAGCCATCAAGAAGTTGTGTCCATCTTTTCCCTTAATTGGATTGATATTTATCTTTTAATAATGATATTTACAGATGCGGCAAAAGCTTATTTGTTTCTAACACAATGAACTGGATTAATCTCCTAGGTGAGCCAAAAGTAGCTGTGGAAGGGCTTGTTTGGTTAATCGAAAATTTTGACTTGTAGGGGATAAAATTGCTCTCCAATTCCATCAGATTGGGAATTAAATGATTAAGGCCTTATCGAGTCCAGAGGTAATAATTCCATATTCTAAAAACAGAATTAATTACAACAATTCAATGGAGAATGAATGAGAACAATTCAAATAGAATTTTTTTATAGAAACAGACTGTAGGTTGTTTAAGTGAGTAAAACATCTAAGGTGTATAAGACTTGTCACCAAAGTTGAATTTCTTGTGGCAGAATTATATATCCTTTCACTAGTGAACACATGCTTATATTGACAATAAAGCTCATATGGTGGCTTTGCTATTTTCAAGATATGTCCGACTAGTCTCTTGAAAGGAGTTCATGTGACTCAATCTGGTAGAGATGAAAGTGGAATTGGAAATCCATTAATCGAGGCTCATTTTTAATTTTTCTCACATTTTTTTGGCAAAATGAAAACAATATGATACACAAATATCAAATAATCAAAATAGAAATGATTTGGCCTCGGTGCCACTATTTCCACCTAAAATGGTACTCACCTTTTGTAAAACTAATGCCGGTGAAAAATAGTACTAGATTTTTTTATCTTTTATATTTAGACAAGGTAAATTGATCGAATCTTCTCCCTCCGTCCTGAAATACAAGGTATTCAAGCAATTTTAGGACTAAATAAGGAGCCTAAGAAAATACTAATTTGTCCCACTAATTAATTAGTTTGGTTGTCAACTTGCTTAGTTTGCCAGGAACACATAATTTATGAAGGCATGTATGTATGTCATTGATTTTGACTACCAATCAGAGGAATCATTTTACGCAAGGTCGTGTTTAAAAGGTAGGCAAGTATGGATGTGCTTGAACAATCTAGAATACCTTATAATTTGAGATAGATTTTGAACCTTCGATATCTTGTATTTGACGGGTGAGTATACATAATTTTTGTTTGTGTTGACTGATAGAATGGTGAATAATCCATTTCAGAATCGTGCTATATGCAAGGTGTCGAGGTTGTGACGAGCGCATGGAAACAATGGGGCCTCCAAGCACTAGTGATGCTCAGCTTCTTGCTCCAGGTCATGCTCCTCGTCTTGGCAGAGTTCCGAAGGCGTATTGACTCCGGTGTGCTAAGACTCTTCGTCTGGTCGGCCTACATGTTGGCTGACGCGACGGCGATCTACGTGCTCGGCCACATGTCTGTGACCAGCACGTCGTCCGAGCACGAGCTGATGGTGTTCTGGGCGCCATTCCTGCTGCTGCACCTTGGCGGGCAGGGCAACATCACCGCATACGCCATCGAGGACAATCAGCTGTGGCTGCGCCACCTGCAAACGCTTGCCGTGCAGGTTGCTGCAGCTGCCTACGTCCTCTACGAGTCGCCTTCCATCGTCGGCAGCCGGCGGTCCTTGCTCCTTCCAGCCACCATCCTCATGTTTGCAGTCGGTGTCCTCAAGTACGGGGAGAGGGTGTGGGCGCTCAAGTGCGCGTCCACTAGTTCATCTGGCAGCAACTACAGGTGTCTCGACAGGAGCACAGCTTCTGCACTTGGGCCTTCTTCGCCAAGTCGCTGCGACTGGGACCGGGATACGGAAGCCTTCCTGTTAACAGCTCTGTGAGATATAGCAGTAGGGATCGGATTGAGAAGGGGAGGAACCATACGAAGTGGGCGGAGGAAGAAGAGAAGCAGTAGTTCGGATGAGTTCTTAGAATACGAAATAAGATTTGGTTTCACAAAAGTTGCGTTCTCCTCTCCCTTCTCCCCTTTTAACGATTACAGAGGCTCCACCTCTTGTCACGCGCGCAGGCGTATCCCTTAGCTGGCCCATTCGTCGCCGTAGTACTTGAGGTTCTTCTTCTTGGGTCTGTTGGCCTTGGGCCGCTCCCTGGGCTGGCTTGTGGACGGATCATCTTCAGGTGCCAACGCTGCAGCCTTAGTAGGAGAGCTGCTAACATCCCCCCTTCTTGAAACGCTGCTTGACCCCAAGCAGCAGCTCTGGGAAACTCCTGACGCAAAGCTTCGTAGTCCTCCCAAGTGGCCAGCGACGAAGGCAAGTTGTTCCATTTCACCAACACTTGTTGCACGCGACAGTTGCCACGCGGCACCAGCCGAGACTCCAGAATCTGCTCAGGCACCAGGTTCAGAGCAAAATCATATGGTAAGTCAGCAATTACCTGGTGAGTGGCACCCAGTGCTTTCTTAAGCTGGGACACGTGGAACACCGGGTGAATAGAGGAATGTGCAGGAAGATCCAAACGATAAGCCACCGAGCCAATGCGTGCCACAATACGCAAAGGCCCAAAGAAGCGAAAGGCCAATTTCTGATGGGAGCGAGGAGCTAAAGAGGTCTGTACGTAGGGCTGTAATTTCAGGTATACCAGATCTCCAATAGCGAAGTTGCGTTCAGAGCGATGCTGATCAGCTTGCTTCTTCATGCGATTTTTGGCGCGCAAGAGATGTTGCCGCAAGACTTGGTCCATCCATTGCCGATCAGATGTCCAGGCCTCGACCTCAGTATGAACCGCAGCAGAAGGATCCACAGCCAAGAGACGAGGGGGGTAGCCATAAAGAGCTTCGAATGGTGACCGGCCAATGGCAGAATGAGGAGAGGTGTTGTACCAAATCTCCGCAGAAGACAACCAGGAGCTCCAATTACGTGGACAGGCATGAACATAGCAGCGTAGGTAGGTTTCCAAGCACTGGTTGAGCCGCTCCGTCTGACCGTCGGACTGAGGGTGGTAGGCGGAGCTGCGGCACAATCGGACATCAGCAAGCTTAAACAATTCTGACCAAAAGTGGCTTGTAAAAATACGATCACGGTCAGAAATAATAGCACCAGGAAGACCAAGCAGACGATAGACATTGTGGAAGAAGGCCTTGGCCACCCCGGATGCTGAAAATGGGTGACGGAGAGCAACAAAGTGTGCATACTTGGTTAGCAGGTCCACAACAACCAGAATGCAGTTGCTGGAATGAGACAACGGAAGACCCTCGATGAAATCCATAGAAATGACTTGCCAGGCCGAGTTGGGAACCGGTAAAGGCTGAAGCAAGCCTGGGGACTTGGTGCGGTCATACTTTGACTGCTGACAAATGGAACAAGACTGCACAAAAGCTTTGACAGCAGACTTCATACCTTTCCAGGCGAAACATTGTTTAAGCCGCATATGTGTGACAGGAACACCAGAATGGCCGCCCCAGGCGCTAGAATGGAATTCGGAAATCAAGCGTTGCTGCAATGTTGTATCACTGCCCACCCAAATGCGATTACGATACCGCAAGATTCCAGCCTTCAATGTGAAATTTGGAATAGACTGAGGATTCAGCGCCAACTTGGATATCATAGCAGTGGCAACGGGGTCATTGGCATAACTGTGCTGAACGGCGGTAGACCAAGTAGGCTCTAAGGCCGTGACGGCAGCACATACCGCTGGAGGGGCAGGGTGGCGCGACAATGCGTCGGCGGCTCGATTATCAGAACCAGGACGGTAAACAATTCTGTACTGCAGGCCAAGGAGCTTAGAGAAAACCCGTTGCTGCCAATAAGTGTTTAAACGTTGCTCTCCCAATTGTGTTAGGCTGCGCTGATCAGTCAATATAGTGAATTCGTGGAATTGCAGATAAGGCCGCCAAGCCTGGACTGCCAGGAGAATAGCCATGAACTCCTTCTCATAAGTAGAAAGGTCGCGAGTCTTAGGCCCGAGTGCCTTGCTGAGGAATGCAAGAGGGTGACCGTCCTGCATCAGAACGGCGCCCACACCCGACTCAGATGCATCGGTCTCAATAGTGAAGGAGCGCTCAAAGTTGGGCAGAGCCAAGACAGGAGAACTGCAGAGAGCAGACTTTAGCGCAGTGAAGGCCGACTCATGGGCAGGCGTCCATATGAACAGAGTATTCTTCCGGAGCAAGTTGGTTAACGGCTTGGAGATAATCCCAAAGTGGCGCACAAAACGGCGATAGTAGCCGGCGAGGCCCAAAAAGGAACGGAGCTCCTTGACAGAAGAGGGAGTGGGCCAGTTGAAGATAGCATCCAGTTTAGAAGGGTCAGTACCGACACCCGCGGCACTAATGACATGCCCCAAGTAAGAGATCTGCGTCTGAGCAAAGGCACACTTGGACAGCTTTAAAGTCCATTTGTCACGTGTCAGAAGGTCAAAAACTAACCGGAGGTGCTGAAGGTGGTCTGCCAAAGTAGCACTGTAGATCAGAATGTCATCGAAGAAAACCAGAACAAACTGTCTGAGATAGGGTGCCAAGGTCGTGTTCATAGCATCTTGGAAGGTACCAGGTGCTCCTGTTAAGCCAAAAGACATCACCCTAAACTCAAATTGGCCGAAGTGAGTTTGGAAAGCAGTTTTGAATTCGTCGCCTGCTTTCATGCGAATCTGGTGAAAACCAGCTTGCAGATCCAAGCTTGAAAAATAAGCAGCCCCGGACAATTCGTCCAAGAGCTCTTCAATGATCGGAACAGGATACTTCCCTTTGACCGTGATAGCATTTAACTGGCGATAATCCACGCAGAACCTCCAGGACTGATCCTTCTTTTTCACAAGCAAGACCGGCGAAGCAAAAGCACTGGTGCTCTTCTGTATAAGCCCCTGGTGTAGCATATCATTCACTTGGCGTTCAATTTCAGTTTTCAGGATAGGAGCATATCTGTAAGGACGAACAAATACGGGCTGGGCTCCGGGTATCAATAGGATGGAATGATCACAGGAGCGTTCCGGGGGAAGACCAGCAGAAGGTTGGAATAAGGCAGCATACTCAGACAAAAGCAGCTGGAGTTCAGGAATATCAGTAGAGACAGACACAGAGCTGGCCTCTGGCTGTATTGCAAATAACTGAATCACGGAACCAACTGGAAGATTAGGAGCATTCCCCATGAGGACCACGGTGGTGTCGTGGTAAGGAATGGACAGCCACTTCTGTGCCCAGTGCACCTGCATGGGGCTAAAGCTAGCAAGCCAATCAAGGCCCAAAATCATGTCAAATGACTGAAGGGGCAACAATTTCAAATCATTGGTGAATGTGCAGCCCTGCACCGACCAAACTGCAGCAGGAATATAAGAGTGACATTTCAACACCGCACCATTGGCGACCTGCACAGATATAGCGGGATGGAGCTCTTGCACGCCAGACAAAGACTGAGCAAAAGTGGAACTAAGAAAGGTATGTGAACTGCCAGAATCCACCAGAATAGACAAAGAAACCCCCTGAACGGTGCCAGTTAGACAAAGAGTTTTAGGAGCTGAGGCACCGGCAACTGCGGCCACTGACAAATGCATCATAACCTGAGAATCAGCTGGAGAAGATGGACTGGAGAGTTCTCAGTCATCACTGTCAGGAAATATATCAAGCAATTCTTGCACCAAATGTAACTGTACCACCTCAGTGCACTTGTGATCCCGGCTCCATTTAGCCCCACAGCGGATGCATAAACCTCGGGCCCGACGAGAAGCACGAAGGGACCTGAATTTGTCTTCAGCAGTACTCACGGTCACCTCTGTCATGCGGGGGGCATCTGCAATAGCCAGCTTCAGAGGGGGAGGTGGAAGAGGAAGTGGCCCCTGCCAAGCCGGCCGCTGGCCATTGGCGCCATCCAGACGCCGAGACGGGCGTTGCATCACCCCCAGGGCTTCTTCCTGCAATTGGGCAAGAGAACAAGCAGTATCCAATGTAGTGGGACGCTGAACAAGCAGAACGGCCTTAATCTCATTACGGAGGCCATCGATGAAACGTTGTGTATAATATAGCGGATCAGGGTGTTTAGCATAGGCCTTCAAATCATCGACCAGAGCCACAAATTGGTCAATGTACTCAGACACGTGCCCAGTCTGACGAATCTGAAAGAGACGTCGCAGCAACAACTCATGCTCATCCCGGGCGAAACGAGTGAGCAACTGGGAGCAGAAATCCGACCAAGACACCGACTCAAGCTGGTCTTCCACAGAGGACAGCCAACGTTTGGCTAGGCCTTGGAAGTGCATGGTAGCAGCCGGAACCCACACCACAGACTCAACACGGTAAAGCTCAAAGTAATGGACGGCCTGTTTGATCAATAATTTGGGATGTTCCCCATCAAACTTTGGAAAATCAAACTTCGGGAGTTTGCCGGTATGGCCACCCCCGCTGCCGCCCTGATGACTCGACTCCCAGTGATTGTTCGTGTGTGGAGGTGGTGGTCTAGGAGGTGGGTGCGGTAAAGGAAGCGGAGAAATAGGATGGCAAGGCAACGTACCCTTGCCGGGAGGTGGAATCAGAGTAGTAACCACTCCGAATTCACCATCCCGGTTCCGATTATCGACGCGGTGCCCACTAGGCGGGTTGGCTGTGATTCCGGCAGGAGCACGCCCGGCAGCCTGGAAGTCGGTGGAGAAAGCTGTTTTGAAGGTGGGGGAGAGCACCGGCTTGGTGTCGAAGGCGGCGGCGGCGCTTGGTGAAGACGGAGCCGACGCGGGCTTGAGGGAAGGCACCGCCGCGAACACACCCGGGGTCGCCGAGGGGGCGTCCACCAACGTGCGCTCCCAGAACATCAAAATCTTCCCGACCTCAAGTTTCAACGTGGCGAGCTTGTTCACTTCGATCTTCAAATCGTCGACGACACCCTCGATGCTGGGACGCCATTCGTCGAGCGACTGGGCGGTGGACTCGAGCGCGTCGAGGCGGGCGGTAGACGCAGTCGTGGATGAATCGAGCTTGCGCTCGAGGTTATCGAAGCGAACGGAGAAACGCTTGTCAATCTCATCGAGCAGGATTTTGGTTTCTGGATTCATGGCTCCGCGTTGCCGCTGCAATCTGGTATAGTGGGTGTGGGGAAAAATAGAATCGGAACGATCTAGAACGGCAATCCGCCACAAATCGAACTATCCAGAGAGGGGAATTACAGAATCCCGAAGCAAATCTGCAGCTCACAGATTGCAACGGGTTAGACCAACCGGCTCAATTGGATGATTCGATCGATGGGGTGTGGACGCACAAACGGAAGGACCGAGGAAGGTTGTCTCTGATACCAGATGTGAGATATAGCAGTAGGGATCGGATTGAGAAGGGGAGGAACCATACGAAGTGGGCGGAGGAAGAAGAGAAGCAGTAGTTCGGATGAGTTCTTAGAATACGAAATAAGATTTGGTTTCACAAAAGTTGCGTTCTCCTCTCCCTTCTCCCCTTTTAACGATTACAGAGGCTCCACCTCTTGTCACGCGCGCAGGCGTATCCCTTAGCTGGCCCATTCGTCGCCGTAGTACTTGAGGTTCTTCTTCTTGGGCCTGTTGGCCTTGGGCTGCTCCCTGGGCTGGCTTGTGGACGGATCATCTTCAGGCGCCAACGCTGCAGCCTTAGCAGGAGAGCTGCTAACAAGCTCACATACTGTTGGATGCTCCCATGGATTTGTTGAAGGGCCCGTCAGCTTTTCTCGATGTCCACTATGCTACTTCAGCGATATATTCCTGGGGAGGACTTGTACAAGGTGGCTGAGATGCAAATCTCCTTGATGCACGATGTCTTGTACACCAAGGCCGAGGTGATGCACACCTGGTACGGACTCTGCATCCATATGGTATCGTCGCTAGGCACCCTTGCTGCATTGTTGATCTTTCACTTTCATCTATTGGGCAAAATTTATAAGGTCCATTACAGTAGAGTAGACATCACTATAACCTATGTCCTTCTAGTTGGGGCCGTCGTCATGGAGATCATGTCGGCATTGAGGGCCATGTTCTCCGGCTGGGCATGTGCGCTCTTGCATCTGAGGGCACAAGAAAGAAACATATGGCATTATCTCTACTGGATAGTTTCATCGCTCCGCCGGCTCCTCCGTGCAGCAGACTGGAGCAGGTACTGGTCGGGCTCCATGGGCCAGCATAACTTGCTTCAGTTGTGTGCTCGGAGCCCGGCCAGCAAGTGCAGCATGATTGCAAGATGGATGGGGGTTGAGGACCCATGGAACACGATGGTTTACTCGTCATCCATCCCCGTCCCGCCGCGCATCAAGCAGCTTCTGGTGAAGCGAGTGCTCGAGAGTGAAGGCATCTCGGACTCAACTCCAGGTCACATCCGTAACTCAAGGGGTCGGGCTGTGCTGGAGAGTAGAGGATTGTGTGAGGGACTCCTAGCTTGGAGCATCGACATTGAGTTGGACGAGAGCATTGTCGTTTGGCACATCGTCACTGACCTCTACCTCTGCTGGTTCAAGAAGCAGGCGAAGAGTAGTGGCCAGCAGGACGACGCCGAGCAGCTGGACCTTGCAAAGGTGATTGAGGCCAACCAGGCACTCTCCAATTACATGCTTTTCCTCCTTGCCGCACGTCCCTATATGTTGCCTCCGCCTGCCAGCCGCAACGCCTATGTTCATGTGTGCAATTTTCTGACTTCTGTAAAGTATCGAACACCTGAGGATTTGGCCAACCTTGTGCAGCTCAGTGGGCATGAATTGAACTCTAGACCTTATACTGAAGACAACGATACTACTAGTTCAACTGGAAATGCAGGTGATGATTCCTTACACTACAAGAAAATATTGGATAAAGGATCCCAGCTTGGCGCAAAGCTCATCGATGAAAAGATTGAAGGCTTGGGTACTACTGAAATGTTAGACGTTATCTCTCAAGTCTGGGTGGAGATACTCTGCTACGTAAGCTACCGATGCAGTGCGCATTCTCATGCAAAGCAGCTCAGTAATGGCGGTGAGCTCATCACCGTTGCTGCCTTTTTAATGGAACACATTAGAAGGCGAACCTCCATGTTCTAGGGTTAGTTCTAGGCACTGTTTTTGGCCACTGATGTCACACCTCTACATGCTTATTACTTTGTCTCCCTCATATGGAGTCCCTACATAGCATCATAATAATAATTGATACTAATATAATTACCTATCTATCTTCATCGTATTAGTGGATTTTACACTTCTGTGTGCAACATCAAAATTATTACTTTGCATGCTTTTATTTCAGTTTCCATGTTTGTTCTTCAGTTTTTATCAATTATTTACCATTTCTAAGTATTTTGAGCCAAATGTCACATGCTATAGTCCATCTTGTGATTGATGGCTAATTGATTGCATGACTCATTGACTAGAATTGATGATTATCTTTGTTCAAGTATTTAGCGGCACAAATAAACTTTTATATTAACGTATTCCCTATGCCTTTTGGAAAGTAGTAAAGGAGGAGGTAAAAGGAGAAGCCTTTTAGATCCTGTAAGCTTCAAATTCACCATGTTTCTGTTCCACGATTATTAGGTAACGGAAACATTTTTTTTCCTGCAATGGATAATGTTTTGCCGCTATCATTGGCATGTATAATATTTTTTCTTGCCTCAAATAATTATATTGTCTTTTTCTGCAATTTAATTGGTTATTTTAGTTTGCATATATTTCAGTTCTAATTTGCATATACCCGAATGTTACCGTAGCGTTAGCACGGGCAGTATACTAGTCGCTGAAATGGCCGGTTTCATCGCCCTTGGTGCGGAAGCCGATGTCGTTTCTCAGGGGCGAAATGATTTCCCTTTTTTTGTTCTTTTTCTTCATTAGTTTAGATGCCACATCAGATTTTTAGTCTATGTGGCAGGTAATTAATGCTATGGAAACTGCTTGTTCGGACTGGCCTTAATTTAACGGAGGCCTTGCTTGGATACCCATATATCCACATCAATCCGTGTGTTGAGTGATTTGTGTGGAATGTAAACTAAACTCTTCACCAAAGCACTCCAACGCCATAGATTGAGGTGGATATATGAGTATCTAAACAAGCCCTGAGATAGTTATGGGTTGAGCCTTAGCAATAGTTTTGGAGGAAAATGGTGTGTGGCACATATCTGTTAGCAAAACGGTTGCAATGTCCTAGATGATGCTAGCAGGTCCAGGTTTAGGATGGTAGCGACCTTAGCGCATAGTGGCCTCAACTCGTCTAGTGTATATTTCATTCACTCTTTTGATATCTCCGCGAGTGCTCAAGAGTGAAGGCATCTCGGACTCAAGTCCAGGTCACATTCCGTAACTCAAGGGGTCGGGCTGTGCTGGAGAGTAGAGGATTGTGTGAGGGAATCCTGGCTTGGAGTATTTACATTGAGTTGGACGAGAGCGTTGTCGTTTGGCACATCATCACTGACCTCTACCTCTGCTGGTTCAAGAAGCAGGCGAAGAGCAGTGGCCGGCAGGATGACACAGAGCTACTGGATCTTGCAAAGGTGATTGAGGCCAACGAGGCACTCTCCAATTACATGCTTTTTCTCCTTGCCGCACGTCCCTATGTTCATGTGTGCCAGACGCAACGCCTATGTTCATGTGTGCGATTCTCTGACTCTTGTAAACTGTAGAACACCCGAGGATTTGGCCAACCATGTGCAGCTCAGTGGGCATGAATTGAACACTAGGGCGATCATCCCCAAAAGTTAGAATTTTTTCACTCTCCATCACATTAATCTTTGGACGCATGCATGCAACATTAAATGTAGGTAAAAAAATAACTAATTGCACAGTTTAGTTGTAAATCACGAAACGAATCTTTTGAGCCTAGTTAGTCCATGATTAGACACTAATTGTTAAATACAAACGAAATGCTACAGTTCCAAAATTTTCTAACTTCTTCAATCTAAACAAGGCCTAGATCTCATATTGAAGACACACTATTACAGTTATGTTAACCGAGGCGGGCAAAAAGATTAACCAAGGCGGTTTTTGCAACCGCCTCAGACGAAAGGTCACAGTTAATCATTCTTTACCGAGGTGGGTCAAATGCCCGCCTCGGTAAATCAAATAAAAAAAGAAAAAAAAAGCCCATACCCAGCCCTAACCGGGCCTGGATCTGGACCGCCGCCGCCGGGAGAGCAGGCCCCACCCCGCGCGCCGCCGCAGCCGGGGGTGCTCGATCCGCCACAGTATCCGCCGCTGGATCCGCGTACCAGCGCTCCTCGCCAATTTCAAATGCTCGTCGTCGATCGGAGATGCTCGCCGCCGCCTAGATGTGCCTGGAGGACCTCCATTGCGCCGCCGCCGCCACTCCTCATCAGATCTATGCCCGCCACCACCACGGGACGCCGGATCCATGCCCTCCACACCAGGGAACGAGCTCGGCGACGGGAGAGGAGCTCGGGGGTGCCACCGCCTCCAGATCCGGGCTCACCGCTGGGGGAGGAGCTCGGGGATGTCGCCACCTCTAGATCTGCGCTCGGGAGAGGGAGGGAGAGGCGGCGCCGCCTCCAGATACGCGCTCGGGAGAGGGAGGGAGAGGCGCTGCCGTTGTGGTCTCGTGCTCGGGTGAGGGTGAGGGAGAGGGAGACTTGGAGAAGGAGGCTCGAGTGAGGGAGATGGATCCGCTGGGAGAGGGAGACTTGCACGGGAGAGGGAGGGGACGGAGGCTCAGGCACGGGAGAGAATGGGAGATTAGTGTGTCCTCCAAAACCCTAAATTCAGTATATATACATGGAACCTGTTACCAGACCTAGATGGGCCAGGTGGGCTCGCCACAATTAACCAAGATGGGCCATTTTAAGAGGCCCGCCTTCAAAAATGGGGGTATTTTTGGAGGCGGCCCACTTATAAGGCCCGTCTCGGTTAATAGATTTTAGGATGCGGTTATTTCCGCCTCCGTAAATCGATTTTGCGAGGTGGTTGGCCGTGACCGTCTCGATTAATAAAAACGACCGCCTCGGTTAAGCCAAGGCATTAACCAAGGCGGTTGAAAAGTCTGCCCGCCTCCGAGGCCCATTTCTAAACGCCCTGCAAAAGATTTTTTTGTAGTAGTGACAATGATACTCCTACTTCAACCGGAAATTCAGGTGACTCATCACGCTACAAGAAAATATTGGATAAAGGATCCCAGCTTGGCACAAAACTCATGGATGACAAGTTTAAAGGCTTGGGTCCAGCTGAAATGTTAGACCGTATCTCCCAAGTGTGGGTAGAGATGCTCTCGTATGTAAGCTACCGATGCAGTGCGCATTCCCATGCAAAGCAGCTCAGTGATGGCAGTGAGCTCATCACCATTGTTGCCTTTTAAATGGAACACATTAGAAGGCGAAACTCCATGCCCTAGGGTTTGATCTGGGCACTGTTTTTTGTCACTGATGTCACAACCTCTACATGCTTATTACTCGTCTCCCTCATATGGATTCCCTACCTAGCATCATAATTGATAATTTATTAATCATTTATATTCATAATATTAGTGGATTTTACGCTTCTGTGTGTAATATAAAAAAATTACTTTGCATGCTTATTACTTACATTTCCATATTTGTTCTTCAGTTTTTATCAAATATTTATAATTTCTAAGTATTTTGGGCCAAATGTTGGAAGCTATAGTCTGTCTTGTGATTAACGGCAAATTGTTTCCATTATTCATTGACTAGAGTAGATGATCCTCTTTGTTCAATGGCACAGATAAACTTTTATGTTAGGAACTATCTACACAACAAGGTCAATGTTTTTGGTACTCCTAGTTAAATCTATATATATGGTCACATATTCTTATTCTTATTTGGTCGCATGTGTGTTAAGATCAGCACACCATATTAGTGTCACACCAAGTATATCACCGTGGCTAGGAGAGTGGCAGCAAGCGCACAGATGGGGATTGAAAATATAAGATATATATATATATATATATATATATATATATATATATATATATATATATATATATATATATATATATATATATATATATATATATATATATATATATATATCTGTGTGTGTGTGTGTGGATAATTTGTTTCTACAGCTAGTTCTTGTGGGCGAAATTGATTGTTCAGAACAAGAATAATTAAACGTGAAGCAAAGATAGCACACAACAGAACGGAGTATATATTAAACAGATAGTCTGAACATAACATTTTCTCAATCCATTCATGCCTTCTTTGGGGTCAGAGATCCTGTTTGGCTTCTAGTAGTCACTGGCCCATGGTTACATTGCTATTGTTAGTAAAACCTTATGCATAAATTTTCAAGCCAATTATTCTCAACACTTACACACATGAATCTCCATAACGCAACATTATCTACTACACACCTTTTTTATTTGAAGCATCAACAGAATTCTTGATATATGCCATGACCTCAAATAAGTCACTAAAAACTAATTGTATTAGTTTTTGAAAGTCTGAAGTGTTAGGAGACATGTGGGACGGGCAGTCCAATATTTTCTAGGTAGAAGAAAATCTTTTCTCTGGGATGTGAGCAATCTTGTTCCAATTTGGATGTCCAGCCTTCTGACAGCTCTTCATGAACGATGGATCACAATCAGTGAGTTCAATTGACCGTAGAGATGCGGGCAGGGTAGGAAGCGACCGGATATTTTTGCAGTAATCCAAGCACAAATGCTCGAGAGATGTCAGTGTCCCCAAATTATCCGGTAAGCTGGTCCATTTGCAGCAACTAAAGCTGAGGGAGTTTAGTGAAAGGAACTGTTGCAGGATGTCTTCTTCCCTCAGTTGGTCCGATTCATCGATTCTAAGAATCCACAGGGATGAGCAGCCTTCTCTGGACAGCAGCTGTGGCACAAGGGGTATGTCATCAGTGGCAATCCCATGAAGGACGCGTGCTTTGTCACTCTCTCCAAGTGGGGTCGCAAGGTTGGGGCACTTGGTAATGCCAAGGTGCTGGAGTCTACTGAGATGACTTAGGCCATGCAAGTGCTTAAACTGGTAACAATCATCAATGGAGAGATCACAAAGCACAGGTAGAGACTCCATCACCTCACAAGGGATTTCTGTGAGAAAGGGAAGGGCCCTTAGGTTCAAGCTAAATAGGGATGTAGAGGCTCTTAAGGAGCTATGCAGTACAGTGTCTGTGATTGCACAATATGAGATGATGACCCTATCCACTGATGCAGGAAGCATTAACCGACCGTAGTCTTCCTCTCTTATATGGCCCCGGATAAGCCTTTGGGGCAGACTACCACACCTGCCGAAAACGTCGCACAAGATTGTGTCAAACCTCACAGGCTGCTCATCAGCAAACTTGTCTATCTCAGCATGTGTTGTACTAATATTCAAGGATGGCTCCATCTGAGATGCTCGCTCGATAAACTGCGACCTCGTCATGTCCACATCTGCCACACATGTAACAACCAGGGCCTCACAGCGCTCGATCTCCAAAGTCTTGAGGCTGTTCGGAAGTCTTGGCAACTTTTCTAACTTTGGAAGGCTAACGAGTTTAAGGTGGCCAAGCCGCCAAGGTGAATGAATAGGTCGCCTATTTGTGGAAGAGTTTTCAGGTTGTAACATCGGCAGAATTCAAGATACTGCAGGCTGATGTTCTGACTTTGTGACAGCCAACTTGGGCATTTCCATCCACCGTAGCCCCATACACGAAGCTCTGCGAGCTGTGGCGGTGGGCAGAGGCCCTCGAGAATCTCCACTTGCAGGTCCGGAGACAAAGTATGCTGCCCCGGACCACTAGAGCCTGACCACTCAAGTGACAAAGCTGTGAGGTCTGTCTTGTCAGATAGCCTGGCTTCGAGGGCTACCTCCTTGCTTTCTACGCAGTCAAGACCACTGATTCTCAGGCTGCCACTAAGGTGATTCATGCCCTTGAGCTGCTGTAGTTCGTATCCCTTCTCCTTTCTCACTTTGAAGTCACTCAGTCCTCGAAGCGATTTCAGCTGCCCAAGGCCAGAAAAGCCTGAAACATCAGAGTTGTCAAATGAAAAGCCAGAGTATCTAATGCTTCGCAAGCTAATCAGGTGGCTCATGTTTTTGACATTGGAGAATTCAAGAACACCTGAACCCCAGAGCTCTAGGATCTGCAAGTGATAAATTGTGCCCAAATTTTTTGGCAAATGCACCTTGGTCGACAGGGGATTATGAATCCTGAGAAAGCGTAGATGCTTCAATTCACAAATACAGGCCGGAATCGTTGCCATGTATCCTTCGACAACTACCTGCAGCACACGCAACTTCTTTAAATTCTTCAGAATGCCCTCAAGTTCTTCTACTGATATCCCCTGTCCACCAATATTGGTAATGAATATCAGTGTGCGCAGTTTTTGCAATTTGGAAATCTGCTCTGTAAACTTGACCTGATCTTTTGAGCGGACATACAGATGGCGGACGTCGGGAGGGAATTCTTTCATCTCACTACCTTCAATTCGAAAGCAATCATTTCCAGCAACCATCACGACCAATTCATGCAGCAAATCGTGCATGGTAAACCACTCATCCTTTCTACCAAATGCATATTTTCTTGTTTCCAGAAACGAGCAAGACACCAGTTCGTCAAAGCCTTTCTGAGCTACATCTTCCATGTGCTCATCTGAATTATTGGTCGTCTTTATAAAGCCTTCTGCTATCCATAAATCAACCAATTCATCACGTTTAAACATGTATCCTTGGGGAAACAAACTACAGTAAGCAAAGCATCGCCTGACCTGCCCATCAAGGTGCTGGTAGCTCCACCAAAGAGCTCCCATGGTATCAGGCAACATATCCTGGTCTCCAACTCTTCTCCAAAATGTAGCTTTCAAATTTTTGCGTAGTCGTGCACCAACTACTCTTGCTGCCAATGGTGATCCCTTCAGTTTTTTCAAAATCTGTTTTCCAATCATTTGAAATGTTTCTAGTTCATGATTATCAAGGGTTGCACCATCAAGTGCGTAATGCATAAAAAGATTGAAGAAATCAATCTCATTCAAATCAGGTATTTTCATAAGGCTCTTAGCACCTAGAGACATAGCTGCATCTTTGAATCGAGTTGTAACAAGGACCATACTCCCTTTCTTCCCAACCCTCAGTGGAGAAAGTAACTGATCCAGTTTTTCCTGATCCTGAACAATGCCATCCTTCACAGCCCAGATATCATCCAGTACTAGAAAGAACCTTTTGGATCTCAATTGTTCCTCTAGTTTCATTTGTAGGGTGTCAAGACTTCTGAACTCATGGCATGGTGCCCCGGAAGCTGCCTCGAGCATCTCCAGATAAATATTTTTCACATTAAAATTTTGAGAAACGTGAATCCACATGACTGGGTAAAAGTAGTTATCCATCCGTTCGTAAGTACACACAAGTTGTGCTATGGTTGTCTTCCCGGAACCCGCAATACCATATATGCCAATAACGGAATAACACTTGCTGTTACTAGAGCTTGTTTCAGAATCACCTGCTGTCTCATGGAGCAACCTTATTATCTCATCACGTTCATCGTCTCTGCCAAATATGATGTGTGTAAGAGCCGAGGATGTAGTGACAATCCTATTCACATTGTTGGCAGGACTTGATGTGTCATTGCCATGGGTACCATTTCTACTGTTGCTTGCCAATGGTGCCAAAAACTGTGCTCCTTGATCAATTAGTTCTTCCAACCTTTTCATCACTTTCTTCAACTTGCGGGCTTTTCCTGAGATGGCATGTTTTGCACGATCTAGTGCTGACTTAGTTCCTGATTGACGATTCACCTGCATGGCAATAGTACATTTAAGATTTGTATAGGGACCATTTGAATGTTGCAGTAATGAAAAACTACAATATGGTTAACTAAGTACCACCTCTGTCCTTGCAAACTTCATGTTTTAGGATTCAAAAATTGTATCGTAAAACATGTTTTAACTCTTGGACACTAGGTTGAGCCCCATATCAACACCCCACCTTCCGTGTTGCTAGAAGAGACTGGAATTACATCACTTCACATTCTGGAGTCTTGAGATATACATATGTATACAATAGGCACTTGGGCATGGTCCTTATGGGCCAGGTACAAGTATAGGATATGTATATATAGTTGACACCCCCTCTCAAACTCAAATTGAACCCTGATTAAGAATCGGACACATTGAGTTTGAGAAGATAAAAATGATGATGTTCCGCCTTTGTTTGAGCCTTGGTGAAAAAGTCTACCACTTGATGAAACATAATTGACATTAATTGTGAATTGTTGGCAATGAGATCTAATAAATGGCGCATCAACACCAATATGCTTGGTCAACTCATGCTTGATTGGATTATTTGCAATCTGAATAGCACTCATATTATCACAGCGTAGAGTTATCACATGCTAGCAACCATCTAAGCCAAATTATCTCAGCAGTTGTAGTGGCAAGAGCTCTAAGTTTTGCTTCAGCACTAGAGCGTGATATTGCACTTTGTTTCTTTGATTTCCATGCAATGGGAGAAGTATAGATGCAATAATCGGTGATAGAGCGATAATACATATAGGATAACTTGTCCAAGTGAAATCAGAATAAACATGTAGTTGAAGTGGACTTCATTTGGCATAGAATAGCCGTTATATGATTTTGTCCATCATAAATACCTTAGAACAAGAAGCAAATGCGTGTAATGAACCAATGTGGGAGCACTAACAAACTGACTAAGAATATGTACAACATGAGCAATGTCTGGCCTTATTATAGTAAGATAGACAAGACTACCAACAATATGATGATATCTGGAAGAATTAACAAGAGGTGTACAATCATTAGGTTAGTGGAAGATTAAGCTCCATAGGTGTTGTTACAGTTCAAGTATCACGCTCGGAAACATGGACCAATAACGCACATCATGATCACTAGGAGTAAAACCAATATCTTTAACAATTCAAGTAAATCCCACAAAGAATGAGCGAGGTGCTTGCTTTAAGCCATAAGGAGCATGGCAAAGGCGACAAACATAACCATCATGTACCTTAACACCTAGGGGTGGTAGTGTTACGAATAAAGGGAGGCTAAACTAGATAATACTATTGAGGCCCAATGGGGACTATATATAGAGTACATGAGGGACAGGAGGAAAACTTTAGACTAGGATATTACAATAATATCCTTGACTATTATACCTTAACACCCCCTCTCAAATAATGCAACGTGAATGCAATGTCGTTTCATTTGGAGAGTTGGCACTACACACTAGACAAAAATAAAAAGAGATGAATTACATCCAAAATCCAAAAATAGAAGACGTCGTCGAAGCGTGCAACTCTTGAACAATGTCGATCTAGAAATAATCTCCTCCATAAGAGGGTACTGCCTTCGTAACATGTACTTCAATAAATACCTCAAGTCTTCACAACATAGTACATCAACTCTTCAAATATGAACCTTGTTTTGGAGACTTGGAACTCGACAAGAATATAGAGATATGTCAAATCAAGCTAAAGGAAGCATAGAGAGATTATCGCTGCAAGACGGCACGCAGTAGGATAGAATGATGATGACGACAAATAGAAGGCCATTGATCATGAAGTGTAACAAAATGGCTACGAAAGAGACTAAAAGGGCACAGTCGCATCAATGATGATGATTAGCTAAATCAACGGGACTCAGCTAACCAAAGAAAAAAGTTGGTTGATCTAACAAAATATGTGGACACGCACGGCTTAGACGAACTGTGATGTGTAAAATTGGATTTGGATGGACACTGATGCAAGAGATGCAAAGGAACTTAGAAAATACTAGGCCTCAATAGAGCAGCAAGCAGCAGGAAAGGCACTTAGCAAAACAGAGCACCACTGCAGGACGCACAGAACAGAGCACCACTGCAGCATGACACCATGGCAGAAGCACAGAGCAGAGCAACCCACAACAGATCAAGCAATCCACTGAGGATAGAAACCTGCTACTCACGGAAGGAGCCTAAAGCGGAGGAGCCAAGGACAATGGAGACTGTGGATGACGCGGCGCTCGCGGATCACGGACGGACAACCAGATCCCGAGCGAGCAGGCCCGTGGGTCCACTCGATTCTGATGGGAACCAACCGCGACGAAGGAATCCCCCGACGGACCCCGATGGATAGCGTGAACGGGATGTATGCGGATGAAGGCCGCATGACGGAGGTCACATACCGCAGACGTGTGGATAGCTGACGGGCGAGAACCGCAGACAAGCGGAGCAAATCACAAACGAGATTGTGGTTGTGCGATGAAGAGGCGCACCGACAGATTAGGCACCGAGATCCACAACTGGGCAGCCCGGAAACCTCCAACGGCGGCACGCGCGGATGACGCGGCAGCGCGAGTGGACCCTCGACGAGGCCGCGATGTACAGATCTTGAAACAGGGGCCGCAGACCGCTTGAGCGGATGAAGATGACGGACTAGCAGATCCCACGATGGCACAACGGTGGTGACGAGCCGAGAAGCGGACCCGCAACTCGGCAGCCCACAATAGGCCACACGGACAAGTAGCGGATGACGTGGAGACGGAGCAGATGATGCTGAACAGCGGGTGGCGGCTGCTGCTGCATGACGATGAATGCAACGAAAAAGAGGGGGGAATTTGAACATCGACAAGGGCTACCCAGAGAGTGGAGATGAATTCTCGCGGGGGAAGCGCAGCTTGGATGAAGGGTGGTGGCTGGATCAAACCTAGAGCTTTGATACCATGTTACGAATAAAGGAAGACTGGACTAGATAATACTATTTGAGGCCTAATGGGACTATATATAGAGTACACGAGGGACACAGGAGGGAAACCCTAGACTAGGTGATTACAATAATGCCCTTGACTATTCTACCTTAATAGGTTGCACATAGACTTCTTCATATAGATCACCATGAATAAAAGCATTTTCAACTTCTAGTTGAGAGATATTCAATGAGCGAATGGAAGCCACAACAATGAGAGCTCGAATAGTAGTCATTTGAGCAAAAAGAGCAAAGGTCACATAGTCACACTCATTAGATTGCTGAAAACCTCAAGCAACAAAGTGAGCTCTATATTGTTTGGTTGATCCATCACCTTTGGTCTTAACTTTATACACCCATTTGCATATGATGGGGACAACATGTGCATTTAAAGGAACCACCTCCAAAGTACCAATGTGCTCCAAAGCTCCATGTTCTTCAAACATAGCCTTCTCCCAAGCTAGAATACCCATAGCCTCCTCATATGAAGAAGGTTCACTAATAGCACCAGCAGTGAGAAAACCAAGCATATTGGGTGATGGTGGCTCAATTTCAAAGACTATAACATGGGTCAGGACCAAAAGATGAATCATGGGAAGGAGTATCTATGGTACTAGCCTCAAGATCAGGAAGACTAGAAGGTGGCTTAGGACTCGAAGGAACATGAGGACAATATAGATAATGAAAACGAGTGGGGAACATGTAGGAATATATTGTGAATAAATAGGAAGAGGAGAAGGTGTGGTAGAATCCACAGGTGGAAGACGATGGTGAGTCAATGTAGATAGAAGGTAAGGAAAGGAAAGGAAAGAAATAGAGTCATCTAAAGATGATGATTGTGAAATAGTGAGTGAAAATAAGGACAAGACTCAACAAAGGTAACATCACCAGAAATACAAACACGACCAGTAAAAGGATCGTAACAACGATACTCCTTATGCTAAAAGCTATAGCCCAGGAAAACACACTCAACTAACCGAGCAGTCAGTTTAGTGCACTCATGAGGAGGAAGAACATAACATTTGCATTATCATATAATGAAAATGGATTACCTCGCTTCAAAAAATGAATAATTTTTCTAAATAAAAGAAAAGACTTGGGGCGTCATCCCTTAAAAGAAAAATCAGCATACCCCTTGTCACAATAGTTTTAACAAACACATGGGCATGTCCAACTTAAACCGCAAGTATATATAATCCTCCCTCATTCCAAATTATAATTTCTAACTTTCTTGGAGAGTCAAAGCGTCTCAATAAGCTTGACCAAATTTATATAATAAAATAATAACAATTACGATATGAAATAAGTATTATTAGATTCTTTATTAATTATATTTTTATAGTATATCTATTTTATGTCATAAATCTTAATAATTTTCTCTATAATTTTAGTTAAACCTGAGATATTTTGACTAAAAAGAGTTGGAATAATTTATAATTTAGAATGGATGGACTGACCTGGTCTTGGAGGCGGTGGTAATCGGCGACGTCCAGGATGTCCTCGGCGTCGTAGAAGGCGGCCCTGAGCCTACTGGCCCAAAGCTCGAGGTGAGCCCTCTGCGCGGGGGGAATCCTCTCTGCCTGCTCCCGCAGCATCGCCAGCTGCGGCAGGAGCCGGGCCTCCAGATCCCGCAGCTTCTCGGATTCGTCGAACCCAAGGAGGGCGAAGCCATCGCTGAGCAGCCGGGCTGTGACGGGCGATACGATCCAGCCCAGCGCGGAGATAGCCCACCCCACCGCTGCAACCTCTGCCATGGCGGCCGAGAGCTGCTTACCTTCCACGCCGTGAGGGTTGAGGGTGCAGCGTATAGTGCAGGCGCTTCCGATCCGATCCTTCTTTCCGGCCTCTCGAATCTCTATCGCTGGTCGTGCAGCGACGTTGCCACCTTGGTAATTTATTAATGGGTTGGTGACTCGTACTTTAATATGGTCTCATTAGGCTTGTTTATTCACTCGTTAGGAGATGAGATTTCCACGGTAACCACGCAAGATGCTGATGCTGGTGATGCGCCCTACCTACCTACTCGGAGTTGGTAAGGAAGGGAGACGGCATTGGGTTAATATTTTTGCATCATATATACTCGTGATGACTCAACAAGTGTGTCAAGGGCGTTATGATCTAGGGTAGCTGGCCCTCGACTACGGAGTTCGTAGTCTCGGTCCGTTGTTTTTTCCGGCGAGGTTGCCTCTGCCGCAGGCTTGTTCTTCTCCGGCAGGTTTCCCTGGCCGCAGGCTTGAGAGAGAGATAGAATAATAGATTGATAATTCTTGCTTGCCTTTTAGTTTGGTTACAGCAGTGTATATATATATATATATATATATATATATATATATATATATATATATATATATATATATATATATATATATATATATATATATATATGGCCTAAGGCCCAACCGACTAGAGTCCTAAGCTCTCTAATTATAGAAATAATAAAATAGATAACAATCTGGACTTTCTAACTTTAGCCACCCGTGGCCGGCTCGGATTGCTCTCTGGCCACGCGCTCAGCCGCCCGGCGCATGTCGCGGGCACGCCTGCGCCTGGTGTAGGCTTGGCCCCACATGACAAAGTGCCATGGCGTGTGCGAATATTTAATCTGTTACTACTGTCTGGATTGGAAAGCTTCCTTTAACTCTGTTTTTTTTATGCAAAAAGACGCTGTGGTCCAGTGGTTTGTCCGGACAAGATAATGCGTTCGGAGTCTTTATTTGTACTCCCTCTGTCATCAAATAAATAGAATTATAGAGTTGTCTAAAGTCAAACCTATTAAATTTTGACCGGATTTCTAGAAAAGAACATCAAGATTTATGGTATCAAATTATCATTAGATATACCATAGACTATATTTTCATAATATGTTCATTTTATGTCATAGATGTTATTACTTTTTTCTATAATGTTAGTCACGGATTCTAGGAATTGATTTATTTAGGGATGGAGGGTGTACTCTGTTATACTGTCTGCATCGTTTTCCGAGAATATTAATCTTTTTTTGCGAGAAAAAGAGAGCTTCTTTTATTATTCAGAAAAGTTATTACATTCCCGAGCAACTATATGTTGCATGCAAGTTAAGTAGGCGAATCAGTTATTACATTCCTGAGTAAGGATGGCAATGGGTCGGGTTCGGATCGAGTGGAGTCTCCGTGCACTCAAAATCGAAACCCGAAATCGAAACCCGAACCCGAACCGAAAACCGATTCGGGTGGAAATCCATCACCAAAACCAAACCCGCGGATACCCGAAACCCGAACAAATACCCGAAACCCGAATGGATACCCGAAACCCGCGGATAAATATACACATATTCACATGTATAAATAAGAGGCAATAAATAATAAATATTTTCATGAGTCAATTTTGAATAGATTTAATAATCTAAGTAAACAAGTTATTATTAGCATATTATAAAACATGAGTTTTAATTCCAAATGATTTATTTCGGATATCCATTGGATATCCACGGGTGAAAAACCAAACCCGAAACCAAACCCGAAACCGAAACCGAAAACCATAGGTAAGAAACCATCCCCAAACCCGAAACCGCAGGACCCGAAACCCGCGGGTATCTGACCCAAACCCGATCCGCTGCCATCTCTATTCCTGAGCAACTATATGTTGCATGCAAGTAGGCGAATCAAATCTCTAAACAGCTGAGTGCCTAGTTCTCTTTGCCAATTGTGCAAGCTGATGGGCACCACCATTGTGCTCTCTCTTCGTGCCTGTTGCTCTCCACTCTGGAAGAGCATTTCCAGGCATCACCGCATCATCAATAAGAAAACAAAATTTGGTCCGCTGGCCATTTTTGTTTTGCAGGAGGCGAACCACAGATACGCAGTCAGATTCCAAAATGGAACCGAGAATATTAATTTCATCCAACTACTAAGGCCGACCTACGAAACCTGAGGCGATGCAAAAAATTTGATGGTGCGAATTCCCTCTTCTCTGTATGTTATCACTAGCAGCTTGTTGATATGGATACGTTATTTCTTGTCTTTGTGTCACTAGATGTATTTGTAACTCTGTTTTGGGTGTCGCTGGATGCTTAGATGGGTATGCTTTGGTCCTGTACCAAACCACCAATGTATTCTCAGACCCTATTTGGGAGGTCTTTTTCACTTGCTTCAGCAGCCGTTTGGAGCTGTTTTCTATCAAACATGGTAAAATAAAATGGCTCCGCAGGTAAAGCCCCTTAAAACCACTTTTCACAGAGATTTGGGAAGACATGAAGCCAAAAATAGTGGTTTCACCTTGCCTAGGTGGACACTAGAAGGAGAGAGACATGTTCTGCCCCTGTCGAGGCGCAACGGCAGCATGGCCGTCGGGGTTTCACAACGCAAGTGCGCGTAGCCGCTGGGGAGGGGCGCGGCCATCTGGCGAGGGTGCGGGAGCAGAGGAGGAAAGCATGCGGGCTGCCGGACGCCGGGAGCGCGCAGGCCGCCGGTCGTCGGACACGGGGCCAGGGAGGGTGCGTAGGCCGCCGGGCACCAAACGCGAGAGCAGGGAGGGTGCGGGCCACCGGGCGTTGGGAGCGCAGGCCACCGGACTCCAGGCGCGAGAGTAGGGAGGGCGCTAGCCACCGGGCGTGAGAGCAGGGAGGGCGTGGCCTGGCGTTGGTCATGCAGGCCGACCGCCGGGCTCGTAGGCTGCCGACCGCGAGAGAAGGGAGGGCGCGGTTGACCAGGCGTAGTCGCGCGAACGGGCCTGAGCGCTCGCGTGTGCCATCAGGATGAATGAAGAAGGAAATGAGCGGATAAAGAAAAAATAGGAGAGGATAAAAAAGAAAAGGATATTATGGACTTTTTATCTCTTTTGTATGTCATAAGGAGCTATTTTGTCGTACGGGGTACTAAAACGGTTTCAGCTCCACAAGGAGAAATGTTCGTGAAGCTGAAGCAAAAAAAACAAAAAAACGGCTTCAAATAGTGAGGTGGAACCATGCCAAAGGGGGCCTTAGAGATAATGTGCACTCTGATCCTGAACTGCAGATGGTTTGGTCGTTTTGAAATTAGAACAATCGCAATCCTTTTCATTTCGACAAGTTTTCTATGCTATCTTAATACATATATGATATAGTAAATCTTTTCTCTTCTTGCATTTTTTTCTTAAATGGAACAAATAGCATTGATTTGTTTGAGTATGTGCAGGGGCAGAGCTAGGCCAGTTTAATGGTGTCACTTGACAGCAATGGACTTTTATAATCCAGCTAAAGTGGTTTGACCTAGAGAAAAACAACGCTAATGATCATGTTCTTAACACTAGTGACATCAATATTATATACTCCGGATCTGCCCCTGAATATGTGTACTACAAATATGATTTCAGGAGATAGAGGTTTTTATTTTAGGAGGCAGCACATTTTCTGACCGTCTCCTAAATAATTTCAGGAGAAAACATTTTGAAAGACACAAAAAATACGCTCATATCTGAAAATTGTAAATGTCCATCACTAAGGGCATCTTCAAGAGCCTTTGTAAAATATACTCTCTAAATCATCATTTAGAGTCATTTGAGCAAAAAATTGTTTTATATATCTTTGTACTTTCCAATAATTTTTCTATATTTTGTGCGCAGTTAGACATTCTCTCTATCTTTGGCTAGCAAAAAAATCCGAAATAGAGAATATCTATTTTTGGATATCCAATTAAAGAGGCTGTTGAAGGGTGTTTTTTTTCTTCAAAATCTCTATTCCTATAAATCAGGAAAGATATAAAAAGTCTCTTGGAGATGCTAAAGATTTTTATAAAGAGTTGTATCGAAAAATAATTCATAACTTTTTCGTATAAACTTGGATAAAGACATATTTCATATAAAAATTACAGCTCTCAACATGATCTACAACTATATAATTGAAATGTTTTTTATTTTAAACTATTTAGAGTCTTGAAATATTATTTTAAATTCATAGATTTCAAAATTTTAAAATTTTAAACAACTTTGGAAGTTAACATGGTACCAAAGTTGTATTCTGAATACAATTACAACTTTGTCTGTGAAAAGTTGTCGTTTACCATCCCAAATATATATTTTAAGTTCACAGATTTTGAAATTCAAAATTTAAAATTTCTAAATGACTTTGAATGTTCACATAGACCAAAGTTGCAGTGGCTAACTTGATCTACATGTTTGTTGTTGATAAGTCCTTTAGTGTCTAAAATATTTGTTTTAAAACTCACATATTTTGAGATTCAAATTTTTGAAATTTTCAAGCAATATCGGATCAAGGCACACCCTTTACTAAAATTGTAGAGTTCAACGAGATCTAAAATTTTGTGGGTAGAACTTTTTTTATCAAAAACCATTTAGGGGCTAAAACATTCCATACAAGATTATGAAATGTTGATAAAAAGGATAACTATCTCAATATACTCACAAAAGAGTGTGTTGTCTAGTGGTAGGAGAAACTTTATATGTGTGCTGAATATCCCCAAGACACTTGAAACTAAGTTGGGCTCATTAGAGCATCTTTAAGAGACTCTCCATATCCTTCCTAAATGCTAGGAATAGAAATTTTGGTGAAAAACTTCCCTCCAATAGCTTATCTAAATGCTCATCCAAATATAGCCATCTTCTATTCCGGATTTTTCGCTAGCTAAAAATAGAAGACGAGAATGATGTGCGTATGAGATATAGAAAAACTGTTGGAGAGTGAAAAGATATAGAAAGCGATTTTTATGCAAATGACTCTCCAAATGATGATTTAGAGAGTGAAATTTAGAAAGGCTCTTGGAGATGCTCTTAGATTGAGATTGTGATATGCGTACTTCCATGCATTCTTCCTCAATTAGCATAGATCGCCTTAAATAGATAGGGGTACACATGAGTACTTTCGATTGAGCACTAATTTGTTTTAAAAATCTTAAAATATCAAGCTTTTTTTGGACGAAGATAGTACTACTTTTGTTCTGAAATACAAGGCATCCAATCAATTTTAGAATCAAATAAGGAGTTTGGAAATTGCCTGTCACTAATTAATTAGTTTGGTCGTCAATTTATTAATTTTTGTTGTCAACTTCTTAATTTTCTAGTATTGTATAGTTTGAGAAGGCATGTCACGCCCGGTTTTCCAAAGAAGACCAAGCACTCGTTATATGTGTGCCCAGGAAGTCCACACATACAACAACAGAATAGAGATATCAAAACAATGTTTATATAAAGCGGAATACTTACTATATTAACACTTACAACTATCAGAGTATCGCGGAACGGTGACTAAACTTCAGGCTCCATTCTTCTCAGGGACGGCTGACTGGTGGCTCCATATGCCAAGCACTTCTGAAAAACTTCTGAAAACTCCACTACACCTTCATCCTTCTTCTAAGTAGCACCTTACTACACACTGGAGTGTGGTGGAAATAGCAAGGGTGAGTCCATGTCGAACTCAGCAAATATAACACGGGGTTCATGAGGCTCAAAAGGTTTGACACGAGTTTACTGCAATAGCTTTTAGTGAGTCATCTTTTTAGCAGTTGAGTAGCAACAAGTTTACCCAAATAACCTCATGATCATGTAAACGAGAATAATGTATAGCAAGAAATAATAATCATTAATGAGCATCAATATCATCCATATTAACATTATCACCAGTGTTCATCATTTATTCTGTAAGGGTCCAAGGCCGCTCGTGACCGTGAGCACGGCTGTTATAACAGTTTTACACTCTGCAGAGGTTGTACACTTTCACTGTGAGTCGTGATTTACCCTTTCGCCCGAGGTGATCAGCCTCTTGACCCACTACCAAGGAAGGTCGGCAGGGTTCACTATGAAGTCTTTCAAAGGTTCGTCTAACAAGTTAGGGCCGCTAGGTTTCTGTGGCCTGCAAATGTAGAGCCCCCCTTCCGTATGGCACAATGACACGCAGCCTATACTCATAAGGACAGGAGCCGCACTACACCCAACCCGGAACACAACCCCTCTTGTGCCTTAAAGGTAACCACTAACAAGCTAGAAAAGGTCCTCTTATATGACTAAAGCCAGAGCCATGTAGCCCTCACAGCTGTACTGTAAGTCCCGGATGTTCGCTTACAGATAAGTCCTTAAGGAGAGAAACTAGAGCACCATAAAAACAGCCCAATGCTCTAGCCCTCTTGAGTCATGTTGCTATAAAGCATCTTTTAAACGTTTATTGCATATACCATTAGTCAAGTTACAGATCATGGTTATTTATCTTGAGCACTAGCATAAATACTACCCAATGCAATGTTCCACCGGTGTCAAGGTACAAGATACAAAAGCTAGGATATCCTTAAGGGTAACAAGGTAGACACATGCACATGAATTAAGTGTATTAAAGGTGAATAGGAAACAAGGATGATCCCATGCTATACTTGCCTTATTCCCAAAGTTAAGCTGCTCAGAATCTCCAGTTGCTACCTTCTGGACTCAAGTCCTCTTACTTCGACTGTCGGTCCTCAGCTTCTAGTCTTCAGCACTCGCGAATCACACTTCTACTCGCAGCAACCAAGCACAGCAAACAGACAACAAACACACTTAAGAACAAACATCATACAAAGAAGACACTTTAAAAGGAAGCGCACTAAACGTCACGGCTTGTTGCTACGGTTTCGAGAACGCAGGAACGACTAAGGACGGAGCTATCGTTACCGAGGACAAGTCTATCGAGATGATTGCAACATAACTGAGAAGACCGAATATAAACTTGATTCATTTTAGTTATCAAAATAAAGCGTTATATATTTTAGGGAAATATACTAAAGTGGAACTAACCAAATTATGTTGAATTACAAAAGCTAACGTTATACCTTAGCCATATTCTATTTATAAATATATCATAGTATTTAAATCATTTAAACATTTATACTTTAGAAAGGTAGAACATGTGACAAAAACTAAATGTAAGCATTTATGATTTATGGTTGAACTAAGCAAGTCCTAAATGAAAAGGCATTCATGTCGATATTAATCACATTAACATTGAGTTATGAGATGCCTAATGTTTACACCTAAGTTACTTTTAAGTCTAAAAGACATTAAATAGCATTCATATAATTAAGTATATGTTTTCTAGTTAACTAAGTAAGTTACAATTGATAAACACACATTAAAGTTAATACTTATTCATAAAATACCGGAGATAAAACCACGAATCACTTTTAACTAGATGCTCAGTTGCATAAACATGAATCAATTTAATACTTAAACTTATGATTTTCACAGTTGCGAGACATGCTAAACATCACTGCAACACGTAGTCTTAATCAGCGCGACCGCAAAGTAACAAGAACGAGTTACTATGTTAGGTTGCCTTTAATTAGAAATGCATTAAATAAATACTAACCAAATTGCATCTAAACCATCTTCATATGAATCGGAAACATTTAAGTTAATATTAATCAAGTTAATATTGGACTACAAAAAGACCAAAGTGTAAACCTAAATCGTTTTTTATTTAGAGAGGAATTAAATAAATGTTAACCAAACTAATATGATTAAATTCATAAACACATAATGTGACATGATAAACATCGTTACTAATACGTAGCATACATCGACACGATCGCATCGTATCTATAACGAAATTATAGCTCTATATTGTTTTTAACAATAAAATTATGTGCATATATTAATTAATTAAATATTCAACTACATATTCAAAAACATGTGACACAAAAAAAACAATGTTACTACTATGTAGAGCGTGTCGACACGAAACTAACGCAAGTTGAATGGATCGAAACAGAGTTAAAACGTAAATGATATGGCCTAAACAAGATTATATATATATATATATGTATTTTTATTGTATTTCGGGATTTATTTTTCTAAAGGAAAACAGCCATAATGCATGTATGACATCATGATGACGTCATCTAGCTAGCAACTGTGTTTGGCCGGGCTGCTCTGCTCGTTGGATAAACGGGTAGCCAAGATTTGCATCTACTAAACATGACTAACGTTAGCTCTCAAAGGCATACGATGAATTGATATAAGGAGATAGCTTGCATTGATCTACGGAGTAAGATTTTGAATATGCATGATTAACCATAGGCATGTAGACGTATGTCACAGGAAGGAAAACTTGAGGTGCTTACCAAACGAACAGCTGCGAACCGGCAGTGGTTCCACAGCGGCCGGCGGCTCTAGACGTTGGACACGGCGACTTGCATGTGAAGCATCCGGTGGTACTTGACAGCCATGGACGGCGGGAGTGTTGCAAGGTATGGTAAGTGGATCATAGACAAGATCGGGATGTCCGGACGGTCAGTGGTTGGACTTGCAGATGGTGAACCTCCTAGGGTATTTTCAGGAACAATGACTCGATTGGACGGTGCCACTTTGGAGATCTGCAGTAAACTGACAAGCAAACTTGCTTGTTATCAGGGAGAGGCCAGCGGCGGCAATCAGAAGTTGCAGATCCATGGCGCTAGCTGCAAGCTAGGGCAGATGAAAACAACTCGGCGGCGTTGGCAACTAGCTAGGGTATGGGATGTTGATTTGCTGTGAAAAAGAAACGAGGCGATGGCTTATATAAATATAGGAGGCTCATCCAATTGACTGTTTCCAAAAAAAATCATTATAATATTATATCTTGACGTTAAGGAAACAAATGCATGGAGCAAATAAACATAATTAATAGAAGATGGATTCGCGGAAAGGAATACATGACGGCGTAGAGATGATCGAGATGAACCTCGGGGTGGAAGCGGAATTCGCCGGAGATGAGAAACGTGGCCGGAAAAACTCGCTGAACCTTCGTCGGAAGTTCGTCAGAACGCAAGCTGTAGATGCATCGGCGAGGGGTGGACGGAGCTACGAGCGGCGGCTCGCGATACGAGCTCAGCGGCGGCGGACAACAACAGCGGCGGCGAACGGCAACAGCGGCGGCGAACGGCAACAGCGGCGGCGGGCGGCAACAGCGGCGGCGGCGGCAATAGCGGCGGCGGGCGCTGGACAGGGAGGGGGACGACGCGGTGTGCTGCACCCACGCCTGCGCCTATATATAGGGAGAAAAACTCTCCACCTCCATGTCATCTAGCGATATGGTGCTAATTGACGTTGCACCATCCATCTCCGCTAATAGGCCTAAGTAATCATTAAAGCCCATTAGTAAATAAATGAATGAGCATTTAGGATTATTGCATACGGGCTTTGGTGGAAAATGAGATATTTATTATTTTCGGAATTAATTAATTTCGTGGATAAAATAATTCTAGAAAAGTCCAGAATTATTATTTAAGCCGCGAAAAATACTCCGAAACCTCCGAAAATTCGAGAAAAATTCTCATAGACATTATGGAACATAAGGAACTCAAATAAAGTATTTGGAGCTCATGAAAAGATATTTTGGAGCATCTAAAAATTAGATAACGCTCGCAGAAAAGCGTGAACTAGCTCCAGAAAAAGCCAGAACAATTCCCGAAGAGTTCACTGACATTGATTGACACACGAGAAACTGAAAGGAATAATTTATGTTATAAAGAAAAGATTTTAGGAAACTCTCAACGAGAACTTAAGATGAGAAACAAGGAATATTGATTGCGGAAAAAGATAAAGGCGTGCCGGAGAAGAAAGATCGACCTACTAGACACATTTTTAAAGACTTTGCTCGCTCTCAACACACAAAAGTTAACGAGCAAACATCACATCAAACAATAGCCCGTCAAATTAGTATAGAAAAATTTAAAGATTCTTATTTTTTTTGTAACTAATTGATGCTATCATAAACTAAACTTAGGAAATTTTATCTGAATATTAAAACATTTATTTTAATTAGTGTTTTCTATGCACAACCCAAAATCAGAAATTTTGGGGTGTGACAAGGCATGCATGCATGTCAATGATTTCAGCTACCAATTATAGGAGTTATTTTTGGGCAAGATAATGTTTAAAAAAGCATGCATGGATCCAGACTACCTTACAATTTGGGACAAATTTTGAATCTTCGATATTTTACCTTGAATTTTAAACTGATAGAGTAACATATAAATAAAGGAGAGGTCTACAAAAGGGTGACCAAGTCAAGAGATGAAAATGGAACTAGAGAAAATCAAAAGATTTATAGTTGGTCCTCTAGCCATTATTCAAAATGATTTTTTTAGGTTTAACTCTCCCAATAATTTTGTCCTTTGATCCTCTAACCTTTAATCATGGCTTCATATTCGACTAGAGTTGCCAATTCCTTTGGCCTTCAATCCTCCAACCTTTGGTCATGGCTTCATAACCTCAGAAAAAGGAAACTTGGCTTACTCTTTCTGTAGTGTATCGTTCTTATTCACCCTAGGTACACAAATAACACCAGTGCACCGAGACATAGCAGTTCCTGACCTGCACAAAAAATCTTTTTCCCACGAGTCATATATCCTATGCTCCACCAGATGTTTAGTAAAACAAATAATTGAGTCCCACCATCTGGAATCGTACACCGTTCGTCCACCAGGTGCAATAGAATCCGGAAGCAGATGGTGTATTAGTCTTCAATCTTGCAGCTATGTGTATGTCTGAACTTAAGTTTGGGAGACTTGGTATGGGCGCTTACCGCGCTCTCGATATCACAAGTTGCGTCTATCACCTGATTTAGTATTGTATCGATGCCCCCCCTGAAAGATATATTAGCCATCCGGGTCATAGTGGTCCTGACCACGACTGAATTACTATTTAGATAGAATATACATTCGACTTGGTCAAGATTGGAGAGGTGTTGGATGCCGAAATGGAAAACCCCTGTGCCCATTAACAGGCCCATCCTTTCTGGACTGAACATGATAGTAAACTTTTCAAGCATTGGCATGGCTCCAGCTCCAAATATCACTGGCATGGCACATCCAAAGTCAAAATGCCTAAGGGAGTGGAACCCGTCATTGCCGCTGATGGTTATCCTTCTTCCATGGAAAGATTCTTCAACAATCAGATGAAGAAACACAAGAGCTGGTAGGCACCCAAGTGCCATGACATCTTCCACCTCAAATCCCTGGACATAAATAACTAAAATTTGAAGATTGACAAGGGATCCTACCCAGTTTGGAACCTTGGAGATAAAACCCCCCTTAATTTCCAATTTCTGGAGGCCACATGAAGCACAACTTTCTGAACCCAGAGAGAAGCCACCAGAGACATGGAATGTCAGAGATTGAAGCTTGCCTAGTTTAGAGAGAGAGAAGACTATTGTTATGACCGGACTTCAGTATTCCAGTCGCAGGCCCATTAGTGGCTAGGAGAAGAGGCCCTATATTTATCTATTTCCTATTATTAGATAATTGCTGCTATTATTAGATATATATACTTTGTACCCGTGACAATTGGAATTAAGCAGAAACAAGTTAATTGTTTCTGGCTTCCTTGGGGAGCCGGGAGTTCCAGCCCTAGCCGCCTCTTCTCGCCTCACGCGTGCAGCCACGGCGCCGCGCCGCCGTTTCAAGCCACGCCCTCCAATCACCCACAGCTACAATCTCCGATCATCCAGCAGCAGAGCCCCGGTGCATATTGGTAGGGCTAGGGTTCCTACCGGAGTTGCTACGTAGATTGTATGGGTGTGAGGTGGCTGGACGAAGGCGACGACGGCGCGAGGGCGCCGTGATTGCAGTGGCTGCGCATAGAAGAGAGGCGGCGGCTAGGGCTACCCGGCTAGGGTTTCTCCCGGCTCCCTGAGGAAGCCGGAAACAATAATATGTTTCTGCTTAATTTCCCAAATAGAGTCTTACAAATATTTATATGTCTCTCTAATAGCGACAATTATAAAATAACCCTCTAGAAATAATATAAATGCGACAAATATATGGGCCACAGCCCCTTGGTTGGCCGGCTTCCCCCCTAGCCACTAGCTGAGGCGCGCCGCCTGTAGGGGATGCCGGTCATAACATCTCTCCCCGCCTGCAGAAACAGCTCGTCCTCGAGCTGGAAGTCGGGGTGCTCAGCGCGAAACTCATCAAGAGACTCCCACGTAGCATCATCCACTGGGAGACCGCGCCACTTGATCAAAATCTTCCAGACACCTCGGCGCTGCTGAGCTTGCAGGACACGTTCCGGCTCGGGAAGGACCCGGCCAGCCACAGCCGGGGGCAAAACGCCGGCCGCAGTAGGGGGATCGCCGCGGTGCTGCTTCAAAAGGCCCACATGGAACACATCGTGGATGCGGGCGCCCTCAGGCAGCTGAAGACGATAGGCAACGCGACCAATGCGCTCAAGCACGCGAAACAGTCCCGCCCATCGTGGCCCCAACTTGCGCTTGGAGCGAGGGTCGAGGGATTGCTGCGTGGTACAATGAAGAAGACGCAGCCAGACCCACGCCCCCACCTCAAACTCCACGTCCCTGTGGTTGGCGTCGTAGTAGCGTTTAGAGAGCTGCTAGGCCTGAAGGAGCCGCTGACGGACTTCAGCGAGCATGTCGTCGCGGCTGCGGAGGAGGGCGTCAGCGTCCTCCGTACGAGCCGTCCCTGGCTTGTACGGCAGGATGGGAGGCGGGGGACGGCCGTAGACGACCTCGAAGGGCGTGGCGCGGAGGGCGGTATGGAAAGAAGTATTGTAACAATACTCCGCCCACGACAGCCAATCCACCCACGCACGAGGCCGATCACCTGTAACACAACGCAAATACATGGCAATCACCTTGTTGACCACCTCCGACTGGCCGTCCGTCTGTGGATGGAAAGCGGTACTCATGCGAAGCTTGACGCCCGCCATCTGGAAAAGGTCCCGCCACACATGGCCGGTGAACACGGGGTCCCGGTCGCTGACGATGGAGAGGGGAAACCCGTGTAGCCGTACAATGCCATCGAAGAAGGCCCGCGCGACCGACGCGGCCGTGTAGGGGTGCCCGAGCGCGATGAAGTGCGCGTACTTCGAGAAACGGTCGACGACGGTGAGGATGACCGACTTGCCGGCCACCTTGGGCAGCCCCTCGATGAAGTCCATCGAGATGTCCGCCCAAACTTGGGACGGCACGTCGAGGGGCTGCAACAGTCCCGCCGGTTGCAACGCCTCCGTCTTGTTGCGCTGGCACGTGGTGCAAGAACGCACCAAATCCCGCACTAGTGCCGTGTCCCGCGGGAGGTAGAAGTCGGCGCGGAGGCGGTGCAGCGTCTTCTGGGTCCCCTCATGGCCGGCGGCATGGGCCAGGAGAAGGACCTGGTGGCGGAGGTCCCCGTGGTCCGGCACAAAAATGCGTGACCCATGGAGGAGGAGGCCGCTGTCCAGGCGCCACGGCTCCCCGAGCTCCCCGGTCTGGAGCTGCTGCAGCAGACGCTGACCATCCGGCGCCTCGGTCGTAGCGCGCCGGATGTCGTCGAGGAGGGCGAAAGAGGGGCCAGACACAGCCACCGCGGCCCCGGACGCGTCCGGCGACGGTACAGGTGGCACCGCCTCGCTGTCACGGCGTGACAGAGCATCCGCCACTGTGTTGAGACGGCCCGGGCGATATTCCACCGTGAAGTCGAAGCCGAACAGTTTACTGATCCATTGATGCTGTGGAACAGTAGACAACCGCTGGTCAAGCAAAAACTTTAAACTGTAATGGTCAGTGCGAACCAGGAACGGACGCCCCCACAAATAGGGACGCCAATGGCGCACAGCTTGCACCAAGCCGATAAGCTCGCGTTCGTAGGCGGCGAGCTTGAGGTGGCGAGCTGCAAATGGCCTGCTGAAGTAGGCAAGGGGTCCCGCGCCCTGATGAAGGACGGCACTGAACCCCGCGCCCGAAGCGTCGCAGTCGACCACGAACGTCTCGTCAAAATTCGGCATCTGAAGCACGAGCCCCGTCGTCAAGGTGCGCTTGAGCGCCTCGAAAGCTGTCGTCGCGTCGTCATCCCACACGAACGCGTCTCGCCGCAAGAGACGCGTAAGCGGGGCCGCGATGATGCCGAAGTCGCGGATGAAATTCCTGTAGTAGCCCGCCAAACCCAAGAAGCCGCAAAGGCCCCGGGCCGAGCGAGGTAAAGGCCACGCTGCCACCGCCGCGACCTTGTCAGCGTCCATGGCGACACCGCCCTCAGCGATGACATGGCCAAGATAGGCCACGGACGGCGCCCCAAACGAGCACTTGGAGCGCTTCAGGTGGAGATGGTGCGCTCGCAGGGCGCTGAGGACGATGTTGATGTGCTGCAGATGCTCGGCCCATGACGAGCTGTAGATCAGTATATCATCGAAGAAGACGAGCACAAACCTCCGTAGGTAGTCGCGAAGCACATCATTCATTAAGGCCTGGAAAGTGGCCGGGGCATTAGAAAGCCCGAAAGGCATCACCAGGAACTCGAAGTGGCCATGGTGAGTGCGGAACGCCGTCTTGGCGATGTCGTCGGGATGCATCCGCACCTGGTGATACCCCGAACGGAGGTCTAGCTTTGTGAAAAAGCGAGCTCCATGGAGCTCATCGAGGAGCTCATCGACCACCGGAATCGGAAACTTGTCCTTTGACGTCTTGGCGTTGAGGGCGTGGTAGTCGATGCAGAAGCGCCACGACTGGTCCGCCTTGCGCACCAGCAAGACGGGCGCCGAGAAAGGCGAAGTGCTCGGCCTGATGATCCCTTGGGCGAGCATGGCTGCACATTGTCGCTCCAGCTCGTCCTTCTGCAGCTGTGGGTAGCGGTAGGGGCGCACCACCACCGGCGCGGTGCCCGGCAGCAAGTGGATGCGGTGGTTGTACGAGCGCGCCGGCGGAAGGCCCGTGGGTTCGGTGAAGACGACGTCGTGCTGCTGGAGAAGCACGTCCAGCAGCGGTTGCCGGGAATCAGAGGCAGCCGCGGACAGCAGCTGGGCCGAGGGAGCTGGAGATGGTGCTGCCGCCCCGGCCACCCCCTGCCAGGTGACGCGGCGTCCGTCGCGCCAAAACGACAGGGTGAGGGCCTCGCAGTCCCATAATATGGGGCCCAAGGTGCGGATGAAGTCGAAGCCGATGATGAAATCAAATCCGCCCAAGTTGAGGCCGACACACGTAATGGTGAAGTCCTCGTCGTAGATGCGAAGGGGAACGTTGCGCGCGATGCCCTCACAAGGCATGCGGTCGCCATTGGCCACCGTGATCTTCAGACGCTCCCCTCCCGCCGGGACGAGCCCCAAGCGGCGCATGGTCTCCCCCGACACGAAATTATGGGTGGAGCCCGTGTCGAGGAGGGCCAGGAAGCGTTCGCCTTTGATGACGACGGGCAACAGCATGGAATTTGCGGCCCGAATACCTGCAACAGCCTGCAGAGAAACTGTAAGGTCCAAATAGGCTAGAGGGGGGGTGAATAGCCTAATAAAAACTTCTACACAAATTACTTAACCACAAGTTAGTACGAAAGGTGGCGAAGCACAAAGCACTAGCTCTAACTAAATAAGCAAGCCACCTACACAATTCTAGACAAGGCTATCCACTAAACACAACAACAACAAGCTTGAAACAAGAAGTAATATGAGAGAAGAGCTTCGAGTGATTATACCGCCGTGTAGAGATGTGAAGTACCAATCAATCAAACACACAAGAGAAATCCTCGGGAAGAGAGTGACACAAGAATTTATCCCGAGGTTCACTTGCTCCTCGTTGTGGCGATGCACCCACTTGTCGGTTCGCGAGCTAATCAACTATCAAGAGTTGAGCCCTCGGCGGGCGCCGCACAACCGCACACAAGATGGGGATCCTCCAAGCCACGAGCTTCACTAGAGTATCCAATTTGCGAACTCCCGCGGGGAAGGATCAAGAACCCCTTACAACACTTGGTGAAGGCTCCAACAATCTCCAATTGCGAGCTCAATCACCTCCGCTGCTCCAAGCCGTCTACCGTGTCGGGAAACACGGAAGAGTAACGAGAAATCCGCAGCAACTCGAAGATCAAGTGCCTCTAGAATGCAACTCTCAAGCAATGCACTTGAATCTCACTCAATCTCACTCAAGATGTGCAATCAATCAAAGAGATGAGTGGAGGGGTTGTTCTCTAGCTCAAAGTATGTCTCTAGGTCTCAAAATGTGCAAGAGATGCCCTCAAACCCCGGCCACCATCTATTTATAACGAAGGGGTACGCAGCTAGCCGTTAGAAACAACGCAGCAGAAATCACGCTGCACCGGACGCTCCGGTCAGGGTGACCGGACGCGTCCGGTCACTACGCGACAGACGAGAAAAGTGCCGTTCGAACTAGCCGTTACCGTTGACCGGACGCGCTCGACCGAGCGACCGGACGCGCTGGTCACGACCGGACGCGCCGGTCCCGTGACCCACCGGACGCACCGGTGAACACCGAGCCGCGCACTGCGAAACATCCACCGGACGCGCTGAAGAACGGACCGGACGCGACAGTGCCCGCGTCCGGTGGGAGTCCAGTAAGCTCCCTGGAAGACCGGATGCGTCCGGTCACCTGTGACCGGACGCGCACCGCGTCCGGTGGTCCTCGTGAACCGCTGTTCGCCTGACCGGACGCGCCGGTCGCGCAGTGACCGCGTCCGGTGCAGCGTCCGGTGCACGCAGTGACCTCCGATCGCCTCCGTTTCTTTTCCAACTTTCGGCGCAATAGAAAATAGGCATTTCACTTCTCTAAAAAGCGCCGAATCCCGCCTCGCAAGCTCGGCGGGAGGGAGAGAGGAACCCAAACCCCTCTCTACCGCTTAAACTCCACCGCCTTCGCAAATGTGCCAACACCAACAAGTGAACACCACCTTGTGCTCGTGTGTTAGCATTTTCACAAACATTTTTCAAGGCGTTATGTTAGCTCTTTACTAGATCCTAAATGCATATGCTCAAGACATTGATCTAGTGGCACTTGATTCCCGAGCTAACCGTGATTGCCCCTCTTGATAGTCGGCTATGTATCCTAAACCCGGTCAATCACTTCTCTACTTAACTTAGACCGGCAAAAGGAAAAACCCTATGGTTATACCTTCGCCTTGCGCTCTTAGATCCTTCTCCTTCACTTGATCATCAAGTCCACCAAATTATGTGCATCTCCACCATGATCGACCTTTCATGTCCATGCACCATCTCTTTGTGATCTTGTGGCCACCACTCCTTGCCACGTACACCTTCATCACATGTGTTGCTTATGCCTAACTCAAAACACTTAACACATGGCATTAGCAACTTGGTGTCATTAATTACCAAAACCAAACTTGGGCTTTCAATCTCCCCCTTTTTGGTAATTGATGACAACCATCACAAAGATATGAAATGAAATCAATTTTCAATTTCGATAGTATTAGCTCCCCCTACATATGTGCTTCCATGAGTTTGGTTCAATTTTGCACATATGTATGGATTTGAAATTTGGGAGAGTTACTACTATCAAATTGATGCTAAGGTATATAGAATGGACCTTTGAAGCGTGATACCAATCGGAGTTGCCTTTATATACCATCCTTAGCATCGATGTAGCTAGACACCACTTGTAATTTATCACTTGTAAAGATCATAAACACTAAAGTACCCCGTGAGATCAACATTATAAGCAAAGGGTGTCTAGATACCACTTATAAAGCTACTCTTAACAAATCATCATTCAAGTTCTAATTCTAGCAATCACCAAACAAACATGAATAAGAATTTAAGCTTTGCAATGCAACAATTCATCATGTTAATGCGCATACAAATGCAGCAAATAGTTCATGAGCTTGCTCCCCCTACTTGTGTGCTCAAATTTAATTGATTCCTTTCCAAAGTCTTATCTTATGCTTTCTCTCCCCCTTAGTAACTTTTTCTTTTTGTGACTTTTCTCTCCCCTCTTATTATATCTTTCTCCCCTTTGTGACTTTTCTATCTTTGTGACTTTTCTCTCCCCCTTTGTCAACAATCACCAAAAAGGTGCCAATTTTAGTGAGAGTTAAGTCAATCAATATGAGGGAGTCCAAATTATGGTTCAATCTAGATCACTTGCCTAGAATATGTAAATCGGTTTGATCCAAGGACAAGCTTCTTCACACCTCATAAAGTATAAGGGTTATCTTGACCATGTTGAATTACACATCATGAGCTCATTTTCTAGATTCAACACTAGGTTTGCAAGCCCACAAACATGTCATATGTTACCACTAGATCAATCAAACATAGAAGCAATAGTGGTACCATATATACATTAAACTCATTTGATTTTCATGAATGAGCCTATTCGTCATGCAAAAATGTCTATATGTTCTAAACATGTCCTTAGCAAAGTATGAATGATATGCCAAACAACTTTACCCTGCTATGTCGGAGGAGAGGCATGTCATATAAGAATGTGGGGGTGCACTCATTTCAAGTTGGAGAAGTCAAGTATGTTCAATTCATTCTTCAACTTGTAAAATCTTTTCTCATCAAGTGGCTTTGTGAATATGTCGGCTAGTTGATCTTCGGTGCCAATGCTCTCAATGCTAATATCACCCTTTTGTTGATGGTCTCTTATGAAGTGATGCCTAATATCAATGTGCTTGGTTCTTGAATGTTGAACCGGATTTTGTGTCATCTTGATAGCACTTTCATTATCACAAAACAATGGCACATTCTTGAATTTGATTCCAAAGTCATTCAAAGTGGCCTTCATCCAAAGCAATTGTGCACAACAACTACCGGCACTAATATATTCGGCCTCGGCGGTAGATAGTGCAACACTATTTTGTTTCTTTGATGACCATGAAACAAGAGACCTTCCAAGCAATTGACAAGTGCCACTTGTGCTCATTCTATCAATCTTACAACCACCATAGTCGGAGTCCGAATATCCAATCAACTCAAAACTTGACCCCTTTGGAAACCATAATCCAACATCATGAGTGCCCTTAAGATATCTCAATATCCTCTTGGTTGCTTTCAAGTGACTTTCTCTAGGTGAAGCTTGATATCTTGCACACATGCACACACTAAACATCACATCCGGCCTAGAAGCGGTGACATAGAGCAAACTTCCAATCATAGACCGGTATTGCTTTTGATCTACCATGTTACCACTATCATCAATACCCAATTGATCATTTGTGCCCATTGGTGTACTCATTGACTTAGTATCTTGCAATCCAAACTTCTTGATCATGTCCTTGATGTACTTGCCTTGACTTACAAAAGTGCCATTCTTCATTTGCTTGATTTGAAGTCCAAGGAAGTAACTAAGCTCTCCAATCATAGACATCTCAAACTCATTTGCCATCATATTTCCAAATTCTTCACAAAAATCTTGATTGGTTGATCCAAAGATAATGTCATCCACATAGATTTGCAACACAAACAAGTCATTTCCAATTTTCTTGGTGAAGAGAGTGGTGTCAACCTTTCCCATCTTGAACCCTTTAGAGAGAAGAAAGTCCCTCAATCTCTCATACCATGCTCTAGGTGCTTGTTTCAAACCATACAATGCCTTCTTGAGCTTGTAAACATGGTTGGGCTTCTTGTCATCTTCAAAACCGGGAGGTTGCTCAACATAAACTTCTTCATTGATGTAACCATTAAGAAATGCACTCTTGACATCCATTTGATAGAGCTTGATGTTGTGTGCACAAGCATATGCTAATAAGATTCTAATAGCCTCCAATCTTGCAACCGGTGCATATGTTTCTCCAAAGTCAAGACCCTCAACTTGAGTGTATCCTTGTGCTACTAATCTTGCTTTGTTCCTCACAACCATGCCATCTTGATCTTGCTTATTTTTAAAGACCCACTTAGTACCAATCACATTGTAGTTCTTCGGCCTTTCAACAAGTTCCCAAACTTGATTTCTAGTGAAGTTGTTTAGCTCTTCATGCATGGCATTCACCCAATCGGAATCTTTCAATGCATCTTCTATCTTCTTTGGTTCTTCTAATGAGACAAATGAGTAGTGCTCACAAAAAGATGCTAATCTTGATCTAGTTTGAACACCACTTTGAATTCCACCAATGATTTGATCCAATGGATGATCTCTTGCAATACTAGTAGGTTGGAGTATTGGGAGTTGATTGCTTCCACTAGCTTGACCTTGATCTTGCACTTCATCATGATAACCACTAGAGCTTGCTTGATTTGCATCAATTTGCACACTTTGGTTGATCACATGAATATCATCATCATCAACTTGCCTTGGCCTAACATCACCAATGTCCATGTTCTTCATTGCATTTGACAATTGATCTCCTCTCACATCATCAAGGTTTTGATCTTCATTTTGAGAACCTTGGGTTTCATCAAACTCAACATCATGAACTTCTTCCAAGGTGCCATTAGTGAGATTCCAAACTCTATATGCTTTGCTTGTGGTAGAATAGCCAAGTAAGAACCCTTCATCACATTTCTTTTCAAACTTGCTCAATCTAGTGCCTTTCTTGAGAATATAGCATTTGCAACCAAACACTCTAAAGTATGCAATGTTGGGCTTTCTTCTATTCAATAGCTCATATGGTGTCTTCCCAAGCTTCCCATGGCAATAGAGACGGTTGCTACAATAGCAAGCCGTGTTGATAGCTTCACTCCAAAATGAATGACTCACATTGTATTCACTAAGCATTGATCTAGCCATGTCAATCAAAGTTCTATTCTTCCTTTCAACTACACCATTGGATTGAGGAGTGTATGTTGGTGAGAATTGATGTCCAATTCCAAGATCATCACATAAATCTTCAATTCTTGTGTTCTTGAACTCACTACCATTGTCACTTCTAATCTTCTTGATGGTAGTCTCAAACTCATTTTGCACTCTCTTGACAAATGATTTGAATAGATCATGTACATCACTCTTGTCATAAAGAAAGAACACCCAAGTGTATCTAGTGTAGTCATCCACTATCACAAAACCATACTTGTTTCCACCAATACTAGTGTATGTTGTTGGCCCAAACAAGTCCATGTGCAATAGCTCAAATGCCTTTGATGTGCTCATTTCACTCTTACTAGGATGTTTATTTCCAACTTGTTTGCTGGCTTGACAAGCACTACATGGTTTATCCTTTTCAAAAGTCACATCTTTCAAGCCTCTAACTAAGTCATGCCTCAAAAGTTTGTTCAATTGTTTCATTCCAACATGACCAAGCCTTCTATGCCATAACCAACCCATACTAGATTTGCTAAGCAAGCATGATGTCAATTGTGTCTCACTATCATTGAAGTCAACCAAGTATAAGCTACCATGTCTAAATCCTTTGAATATCAAATTTGATCCATCAACACTTATGACTTCAACATCATCACTACCAAATATGCACTTGAAACCAAGATCACAAAGTTGTGCCACCGACAAAAGATTGAAATCCAAGCTCTCAACTAGCAATACATTTGATATGCTCATGTCATTTGAGATAGCAATTTTACCAAGCCCCTTGACCTTGCCTTTCTTGTTGTTGCCGAAAGTGATAGCATCAAAACCACCATTTTGACTAGTATCAATTGATTTGAACATACAAGAATCCCCGGTCATATGTTGAGTGCACCCACTATCAAGCACCCAATGCCTTCCACCGGCTTTGTAATTGACCTACAAGACAAGATCAATTCTTTTTAGGTACCCAAATTTGTTTGGGTCCTCCAAGGTTAGTGACCAAGCTCTTTGGTACCCAAATGGCTTTCTTCTTTGAGCCCATCCATGGTGCACCAATGAACTTAGCATGAACACCATTTGTACCCTTGGTAAGTATATAGAAAGAATCAAACTTAATTGAGGATACATTAGCATTGGATTTCTTGTTCATGCAATGTCGCTCTATGTGACCAACTTGCTTGCAACTTTTGCAATAGCAACCATTGTTCTTCACAAAACGAGTCTTGTGAGGAGCAAAAGCGGCCTTGCCTTTCTTGGGGTTATAGCCCAATCCCTCTTTGTAGAGAGAAGCTCTTTGGCTACCCAAGCACATAAGCAAGCGGTCCTCACCACCATAAGCCTTAGCTAAAGTGTGATTGAGCTCTTTTACCTCCTTCTTGAGATTTTCATTCTCAACTATAAGTGTGGAGTCACAAGTGAAACCATCACTACTAGATGAGGATGATGTAGATGAGCTACATGAAGGGTTAGTGGGAGCAACAACAATAGGCTTATGATAAGATTCATCAATTATATCACAAGATATGCCTATGTTGCAAGTTTTAGCTTTCTCAACATTAGTTGGCATGTTTTCACATTTTTCAACTAGACAGGAATGAGCTTCTTCAAGCTTAGTGTGAGACTTTTGAAGTTTCTTATGGTCTACCTTTAGACTCTCATAAGATGCTCTAAGCTCATCAAGTTCTTGCATAAGATTTTTCTTTTCCTTTAGCAAGCCCTTGCATTCCTTTCTAGATTCTTTATAATGTTGAGTGCAATCTTCTAGCATAGTGATTAGTTCATCTTTAGTGAATTCTTCTTCATCACTATCACTATCACTATTGAAAGGATCAAGATGCCCAAGAGGGGGGGGGTGAATTGGGCTTATCTAAAAATTAATTGCAAGAATTAAATCCTACAAGCCGGAATTCACCCCTAGTGCCTACTTGTGTTCCTAGAGAGTCTACCGTTAAAAAGTTTTGCACCCTAGTTTCCAATCCTAGTCTAGCATGGCAATTCTAGGAATGTAAAACAAGCAATGAAAGTAAATACGAGAAAGTAATTGCTTGAATGTAAAGGGGCAAGGAACACGGCGATGTTTTTCCGAGGTATCGGAGAGTCGCCACTCCCCACTAGTCCTCGTTGGAGCACCCGCGCAAGGGTGTCGCTCCCCCTTGATCCGCGCAAGGATCAAGTGCTCTCTACGGGTTGATTCTTCGACACTCCGTCGCGGCGAATCACCCAAAACCGCTCACAACTTGAGTTGGGTCATCCACAAGCTCCGCCGGATGATCACCAAACTCCCAATCACCACCAAGCCGTCTAGGTGATGGCGATCACCAAGAGTAACAAGCTAGAACTCTCACTTGACCACAACGAGCCCAAATGAGGAGGTGGATGCACACTTGCTACTCTCGAATCACTAGTGAGGAAACTCAAACTTTGATTCTCAAATCTCTATCCTCACTAGAGCTCTTGCACTCCCTTGCACTCTAAAGGGTTTTCTCAGATGTTTGAATGAGCAAGAGACCTCTAAAAGAGGTGGAGGGGTTGTATTTATACACCCCTCAGAAAAAACCAACCGTTACTTTCTGACACGGGGTCACCGGACGCGCCGGTGCAACGCACCGGACGCGCCGGTCCCCCGTAACGGTCAAAACCCGTTTTTGAAAACGAACCACCGGACGCACCGGTCAGGTAGCACCGGACGCGTCCGACGTGCAAGGGTGCTTACTGGACTCACACCGGACGCGAGGCCGCGTCCGATGCCTGAAGACCGGACACGTCCGGTCCTCTCAGGACCTTACTGGACTCGCACCGGACTCGCCGATCAGGTCCAGTACCGCGTCCGACGGGTGTTCTCTCTCGGTGACACGTGTCAGCCACTGACCACTACGTCCGGTCCTCGCGAGGACCGCGTCCGGTGGTCAAGGCCGAAACCTAGTCGCGGTAACGTATACACCGGACGCGTCCGGTGTTCCCGAAGACCGCGTCCGGTGCCTGGAAAACAGCCCGAAACTCGTCGAAACGCGTCGCAACTTCAACCAAGTTGCTTCTAACTGAACCTTGAGCTAATCTAGGGTTGCCTAGCGCCAAGTTTAACAAGTGTGCACCACACCTAAACATAGGACTCGCCTAGGTCAAGCTACCCATTCATGCCCCCCTTTATAGTACGGCCAAAAGAGAAAAACGAAGATCCTAACGACTATTCCGAATGTGTCTCAACACTTCGTCATCCGGAACTAACCGTCCTTAATCTTGACGTCACTCTTTTGAAAACCGAAACGATTTCCATCAAGGGACACGAAGCCACAGTGCTCAAAGCAGTTATCACCTCCATGACCTAACTTACCAATGTTTCTGCAAAACACACGTTAGTCATGGTAATAAAGTGTTGTCATTAATTACCGAAACCAAACCTTGGGGCCTAGATGCTTTCAATCTCCCCCTTTTTGGTGATTGATGACAACACTAAGTTTCAAAAGATTAGAGTGAAGGTTTTCGAGCATGCTTGGTTCACATAAGCAAAAGACAATAAGCATACAAGGTTAGGAATTGCGTATGTGCTCCAAGCCAAAAGAGTGTACTTCATAAGATAAGACAACAAACGTTAGTACACATAAAGATATAGCTCATAAGTAATCGGAGTAAGGCACGGAAGCACAACCTTAGAGCTATAGCTAAAACGGTGACATATAAATTAATCACTGAGACGGATAACACATTAAGACTCAAAGTTTACGACTCAACGAGAATGACACACGAGTGCAATGCTGAAAATAAACATGATATGCATGAATGTAGCACACGAAAAACGAAAACCCACTAACAAACTCCCCCTGAAACTACTCTCTCTCCCCCTTTGGCATCAAACGCCAAAAAGCTAAACTAATCTGACGGGGGGACAGACGGAGTCGTGTCGGGTGCCGAGGTGCGCGGAGTGATCACGAAGTGAAGCGAATCTTCGGAGTCTGAGCTATCTGGCTGACCCTCTGAAGAAGCACGTGGCTGTGAAGCGGTCTGGGTCTGAGCAGGAACAGGCACTGACTGTGAAGCAACAAGTGGATCTGTCTGAGTAACCTGAGCCTGAAGTGCGCCAGTAGCTGGGGGATCTGTCGAGGCAACTGAAGAAGGGATGGTCTCTGTAGTCCCGGTCCCTGTCACTGGTGGAACGACTGCCTCGGAAGCTGACAACCCTGACGAAGTGTGAAACGTAGTCGTGTGCGAGGGTGTCGGCTGACCAGTCAACTCGCTGTAAGTGGCACTGTAATCACCAAGAGGTGTGCCTGTCAGGAGATGCGGGCGAGGCTGGTCTGACGGTGTGAACCCCGTATGGATAGGTGTGAAGCTCGGGGACTGAAAAGACTGGGGAACCTGCTGCTGTGGAGATGTAAACTGAAAGCTCGGCTGTCCCTGACTGGATGGACCGCTGGAATGCAAAGCCGGAGCCATGATAGATGCAGGCGGAGGAACCCCAACTGTGATGAGATGCCGCAGAAGATCCATGTACTGTTGCTGACTCTGTCGCTGCATCTCAACCTGCTGCCTCTGGATCTCTAGCTGCTGTCTCTGAAACTCGTCCTGGCGAGCCTGTATCTGTGCTAGTGCTGCAGCTGTATCCTGTGCCTGGCGCTGTATCTGCTGCTGCTGCTGCTCCTGAGCCTGGGTCAGCCTCTCAAGGATAGCCACCATGGCTGGGTCTGAGCGGGAGGCTGAGCCAGATCCACCGGCCTCGTGGTCGTGAGACCGGGGAGACCGGTACCTGGGGATGGGCTGGTAGTCCTCATCGGTGCTGTCAGAAGTAACATCCTCAGGTATCTCAGCAGGCTGAGTGTCAAGGTCTGCGAGCTCTGCCTCGGCAAGCTCGTCAACTCTAGCGTCCTGCTCAGCCGCTGTCTCAGGAACATCAGGGCGCTCACGCTGTCCTGGTGCTGGAGCCTGCTCTCTAGTAACTGAAGCCCAAAGCTGTCTGATGTCATAATCAGGGAATGCTGTAGTAGTGTTGGCAATCTCTGCCCTGATCTCTGGTGGCATCTGGATAGCAGATCTGATAATGAAGCAAATCCAGTGGGCATAGGGAAGCTGACGGTTACCCTTGAAGCCCTCAGCAATGGTATCCTCCATCTCACTCAGGATAAGATCCCAGATATCAAACTGTCGCTGTGTCATGAGGTGGTGAACAACCCAAAGCTGCATCCTCGTCAGTCCCTCTCTGTAACCAAGTCGAGGCAGTAAGGTGCGTCTGAGTATAGCATCCAAGACTCTGGCAAGAGGCGTCAGGCTGGCAGGTGTACGACGTGACCCTTCGCCAAAAGGCTCTCGAAAACAGGGTCGAACCAGGTCGGTGGGTGGCACTGAACCGCCGTGAGGGCGTCTGGGAGGTGGAGTCTGACCATAGCACAACTGGTGGATCCTCGTGTCAGAAGCAGGTAGTCTGAGGATCTCTCGGGCTCTGGAGCTGTAGAGTCTGTGATCGCTGCCTCTGAATGCGAAGTGAATAAACTCATGTGCAGGATCAATCCACAAAGAAGCATAGAACTCCCTGACCCATGTGCCGCAGTAAGCACCTGTCCGTCCAAGTAGATCTGATAAGCCAGGAAGATAGGACAGGTGAGGACGGAGCTGCTCTCCCACAACATCAACCAATGCCTCTAGTCGACATACCCTCTGAGGTCTGAAAGCTATGCCACTGTCAACTAGGGCCCTGTAGAAGTCCTCCTGAAGTGGGGTATAGAAACCCTCTGAAGCTCTAGGATCTCTGACAGGTGGAAACCATCGACTGACCTCCACAAACCTCAAGTTCTTCACCTGACGTGAAGAAGCACCCCTCAGATCTAAGTGCACAACCGGGGGTGACCCTCTGACCCTGGGAGGAGGTCGTGCTCCACGACGCGGGCCCTCAGGCCTGGGTGTCACCTGTGAACGAGCACGTGTGGAGCGGCGACGTGGTGGAGACTGAGCTGCCTGCTCCTCTGTATCCTCAGTGGCCTGTGGAGCCTCAGCAGTCTGGGTAGCCTCAGTAGCGGGTGTAGTCTCTGTAGCCTGTGTCTGCTCTGAGGGTGGATCAACTGACATCTGCTCTGAAGGTGCTGTAGCCTCGGTACCCTCAGTGGCCTCAGTGCCGAGCTGTCGACCTTCAAGATGAAAGCGACGCTCGCCTATGTGTAACCCACTGCGTCTGCCACCTCTCTCTGCCTGCTCTGCGGCGTCTGCCACGGCCTGAGCGACCTCAGCATCTGAAAGTGTCCTCCGCTTCTTCTTGACTGCAAACTTGATGCGCTTACCACGCGCAATCTCATCACGACGGGGAGGACTGTTGTCCCCGTCACCAGGAGCACCACCGGCGTTCTTGCAACGCACCATGCTGACTGACTGCCTGAGAACCTCTGTGAGATGATGAACTGACACTCGAGAGGCTTGGCCTCAATCCGTATCCGCAGGCTTGGCCTCAGATTAAGCAAACAGATCTGACTCGGCACACCGACTGACTCGCTGCACGTATGGAATAGAGAGATATACAATAAGCATATATATATATATCTAAAGATGCGAAGCCCTAGATAGCAAGCACGTGAGATACGAAGTGAAGCGACGCTAAGCTACCTCGGATCGACGAGACGACGGTGAAGGGACGAGGTGATCTAGTTCGTGAGAACTCCCGAGATCGGCGATCGAGCACTCGAGTTAGGGTTATCAAACCCTAGGCTAGGGTTTAGGAGTAAACCCTAGGAGGAAATCTCGGCCGAAGGATGGGATCGAGATGCCCGGGCGCACGAGGGAGTAGATGTGGTGCTGGAGGAGAGTCACGGTGCGGGCTGGGCTTCGCCGGCGGTGAGGAAGGCGGCGTTTGGCGGCGGCGCGGCGAGTGGCGAGCAAACGGGCACGGACGCGGGCGCAGCGGGGCTGAGCAGCGCGGGTGAGCGAGAGGGCGGCAAGGCTCGCCGGAGAGCAAGGGCGCGGGCGCGTGGAGGCTCGCCGGCGGCGAGGAAGAAGCGCGGGAGCGGCGGAAACGGCGACTAGGGCACGGCGGCGGCGGATGTCGAGCGGATGAAGAAAATCAGAGAAAAAACGATTCGGTTATATGAGGGCGAGATCCGCTCGATTCGGTAGCACCGGACGCGGTGGTCAAAATCACCGGACGCGGTGGTGCAGCGTCCGGTGACACTCCAGTAAGCGCCTGGAGTCACCGGGCGCGTCCGGTGTGGACAGACCAGACGCGGTCAGAGTCCGATGGCTGAGTGCTCGGGAATTCATTGCGGAGCACCGGACGCGGTGGTGGTAGCCGGGACCGGACGCGGTGGTGGTCAGAGGCGCGTCCGGTGCAGCGTCCGGTGCCTAGATCTGGACTTTGTCTTCTGGAAAACCGGACGCGCTGGTGGACACCGGGACCGGACGCGGTGGTGAAGCAACACTGCGTCCAGTGCAGCGTCCGGTCGCTGTTTTTCGCCATTCTTCATTCCGAACTTCGACGCGACTTCTCCCAATCAAGTTCCAATTCAAAGAGACACAAATAAACACCAATTGGAACCTGATATGAGTGACCTCACTCAAACCCTCAAATTTTTAAAATATTTTGCCTTAGGCTAGTATAATTTTTACGAAAATAGGCAATAAACACCCGAGGAGCAACGTATGGCCATGCAATAGAGTTTTTGGACCTTTAGGAGCGTCAAATGCTCTCTCTATTCATGGACGAACACAGAGGTTGCTCAAAGCTAAACCGAAAAGAAACGACAAACAAACAACCATGCATATGCAATGCAATACAAGAAAGTAAAGCTAGGTTGCTTGTCAAGTTTGATCCACGGTTAGGCTTCTTCACTCCTCCAAAGGAGTGTTATCGTAACCGTGTTAGCCAAGCCCTAAATGCATTGCGATAAAGTAAACATGACATATGATACAATGCAATGCAAGGGACAACACGCGCTCATTTTTTAAAGTTACTTGAATCAAGCACATTAAGTTCACTTCTTAGCCTACAAAAGGTAGCCTCGTCCAAAGGTTTAGTGAAGATATCCGCTAATTGATTTTCACTACGTACACCTTCTAGTGATATGTCATTTTTAGCAACGTGATCTCTTAGAAAGTGATGGCGGATATCAATGTGCTTGGTGCGAGAGTGTTGTACCGGATTGTTAGCAATTTTAACGGCACTTTCATTGTCACATAAAAGTGGCACCTTTTCAAGAACAACTCCATAGTCTAGGAGGGTTTGTTTCATATATAAGATTTGTGCACAACAAGCCCCCGCGGCAATGTATTCCGCCTCGGCGGTGGATAAAGCCACACTATTTTGCTTTTTAGATGACCAAGATACTAAAGATCTCCCAAGCAAATGGCACCCTCCGGATGTGCTTTTTCTATCAATTTTGCAACCGGCATAATCCGAATCGGAATAGCCAACTAGTTGGAATCTAGCTCCTTTGGGATACCATAGGCCAATACTTGGGGTGTGCTTAAGATATCTTAGGATTCTTTTTACGGCACTTAAGTGAGGTTCTTTAGGGCACGCTTGAAAGCGAGCACACATGCACACACTAAACATGATATCGGGCCTAGATGCGGTAAGGTACAACAAGCTACCAATCATAGAACGGTAGAGAGTTTGATCAACCGGTTTACCTCCCTCATCTAGGTCGAGATGTCCATTTGATGGCATTGGGGTCTTGATTGGCTTGCATTCTTCCATCTTGAATCTTTTGAGAAGATCCTTGGTATACTTTTCTTGAGAGATGAAAATCCCTTCTCTCATTTGCTTGACTTGAAAACCAAGGAAGAATGTGAGCTCACCAATCATTGACATCTCGAACTCCTTCGACATCAATTCACCAAACTCTTTGCAATAATCTTCATTTGTTGACCCGAAGATGATATCATCAACATATACTTGACAAATGAAGATCTCCCCATTAAGCTTCTTGGTGAATAGTGTGGTGTCGACCTTCCCGATGGTGAAGCCCTTCTCAATGAGGAAGTCCCGGAGGCGCTCATACCACGCTCTAGGGGCTTGCTTGAGCCCATATAGCGCCTTGGACAACCTATAAATATGATTAGGATATCTAGGGTCTTCAAACCCGGGAGGTTGATTGACATAGACTAGTTCATTAATAAAGCCATTTAAGAATGCACTTTTCACATCCATTTGATATAATTTCATATCATGATGTGATGCATATGCAAGGAGGATACGAATGGCTTCAAGTCTTGCAACGGGTGCAAAGGTCTCTCCAAAATCAAGGCCTTCAACTTGAGAGAACCCCTTTGCAACTAGTCTTGCCTTGTTCCTCACTACTATGCCTTGGTCATCTTGCTTGTTTCGGAACACCCACTTGGTTCCAATGACTCTTGCACCTTTAGGACGCTCTTCAAGTGTCCATACTTTATTGCGGGTGAAGTTGTTCAATTCTTCATGCATGGCATTCACCCAATCCGGATCTTGAAGAGCTTCTTCTACATTCTTAGGTTCAACACAAGAGACAAAAGAGTGATGTTCAACGAAAGAAGCTAGCTTTTGAGATCGAGTCATTACTCCCTTTGACGGACTCCCTATGATGAGTTCTTGTGGATGAGCTTGAAGTAGAGGTGAGTTTCTTCTATCAACCACTTGAGGGGGTGGATGGGGAGCATCAACATCTTGAGCTTGTGCCTCGGCTTGTTCATGAGAGACATAAGTATCTTCATTTTCAACTCTCTCATTCTTGTCATCATCTTGAGGCACACGTGATGAAGATGGTGGATCAATGATTTGCACATCGTCTTCATCATCTTTTGGCTTGATGTCTCCCACCGGCATGTTCTTCATGGCCTCCCTCAATGGTTCATCACCTACATCATCACAATTCTCAATTGCTCCTTGGGAGCCGTTAGATTCATCAAATTCCACATCATATGTTTCTTCAACCAAGCCGGTGGTATGGTTAAATACTCTATATGCTTTGGACTTTGATGAGTAACCAACAAGAAAACCAATATCACAACGTCTTTGAAACTTCCCTAGGTGTTGACGCTTCTTGTAGATGTAGCATTTGCAACCAAACACCCGGAAGAATGAGACGTCCGGCTTCTTCCCATTAAGCAACTCATAGGGGGTCTTGCCAAGAAACTTTTGGAGGAAGAGGCGATTTGAAGCATAGCATGCGGTGTTGATTGCCTCGGCCCAAAACTTCTCGGGAGTGTTGTACTCATCTAGCATTGTTCTTGCAAGGGTGATCAAAGTCCGGTTCTTTCTCTCAACTACACCATTTTGTTGAGGAGTGTAGGTTGAAGAAACTTCATGCTTGATTCCAATTTCATCACAATAAGCTTCTATGTTGGTGTTGTCAAACTCTTTGCCATTGTCACTTCTAATCTTCTTTATCTTGACTTCAAATTCATTTTGAGCTCTCTTTGCAAACTTCTTGAAGCAACTTGCCACTTCGGATTTGTCATGAAGGAAGAAAGTCCATGTATATCTTGAGTAGTCATCCACTATCACAAGACAATAGAGATTACCACCCAAGCTCTTGTATGTCGTAGGCCCAAACAAGTCCATGTGTAGAAGTTCTAGCACTCTTGAGGTTGACATGAAAGCCTTGGTGGGATGAGTGTTTGCAACTTGTTTGCCGGCTTGACATGCACTACAAGGTTTGTCCTTTTCAAACTTCACATCCTTCAATCCTCTTACTAGTTCTTTCTTCAATAGCTTGTTGAGAGTGCTCATTCCAACATGTGCAAGCCTCCTATGCCAAAGCCAACCAAGTGAGGTCTTGGTGAACAAACATGTCATCAAATTTGCATCTTCGGAGGTGAAGTCAACAAGATAAAGATTGTTATATCTAAAGCCCTTGAATATCACTTGCTTGTCATCTATCTTTGAAACTTCAACTTCATTTGGTGTGAACAAGCATTGGAAGCCAAGATCACAAAGTTGCCCAACGGATAACAAGTTGAAACTCAATGAAGCAACATAGAGCACATTTGAGAGTGAGTGATCATTTGATATTGCAACCTTGCCTATACCCTTGACTTTGCTCTTTGAATTATCCCCAAATGTGATCTTCTCTTGACATATCCCATTCTCTTCAATGGAGGTGAACATACGAGGATCACCGGTCATATGTTGAGTGCAACCACTATCAATAACCCAATGAGATCCACCGGTCTTGTAGTTCACCTACACACAAGAGATCAAGCTTTTTGTTTAGGGACCCAAACTTGAGAGGGGCCCTTGACTTTCTCAACTAGTGACTTGGCAACCCATATTTTCTTTGGCCTATTCTTGTTTGGGGGACCCAAAAACATGACTTTCATCTTTCCATTGGAATCTTTTCTTAGCATGTAATGAGCATTGAAGGCAAAGGGTCTAGCATGCTTGGGCAAGGGTTGTGGTGGTGGAGTTTTGCATTCATGAGCAAAGTGACCTTCTTGACCACACTCAACACATCTCTTTGGCTTGGGCTTTGATTTGCTTTGTTGTTGAGCTTTTGCTTTCTTTTCTTGATTTGCCAAGTACCCAATACCACTTCTATCCATCTTCATTATGGTGTTCATGAGGAGCTCACTTTGCAAATATTGCCCTCTTGTGAACTTGCTTAGGCCGGTCTTGAGATGCTCTTTTTCTTGCTTTAGCTTCTTGTTCTCTTCAATGAGTGACTCATTTGTTGTTTGCTTCTCAAGAGCCATTAAACCTTTAAGCTTCTTGTTCTCATTTGCAAGCTTCTCATTCTCACACTTGATCTTGGCATAATCATCATGGTTGCATGACTCAACCACACTCTTGCCTTTGCTACTAGAACCTTGCTCAATGCTTTCAATGATCAAATCATCACATGATGTAGCTATATCACACTTAACAACATTGTTAGTAGCATCATGCGTCTCAAGAGCAAGTTCATTAGCAACCACAAGACTATCATAGTCAATTTTTAATGTGGTGTATTTGTCTTTTAGAGAGCTATGTCTAGTGATGAGCTCATCATGCTTCTTCTCAAGTTTATCATGTTGATCTTTAAGCTCTTTGTTAAAGGTTTTGAGCTCCTTGAGAGTGGAAGACATAACTTCATTTTGATCTCTAAGCTCACCACTAGTCTTTTGAGCATTTTCAAGCTTAGATGAGAGTGATTCATTTTCATTTTGAAGGTCATCATTTTCACTTCTTGTCCTTCTTATGATTTTAGTGTATTTGTTTAGCAATTTTACAAGTTCATCATAAGAAGGTGCATCAAATTCATCATCACTATCACTATCATCATCATCATCACTATCATGATTTTGTACCTTACGTTCACCCTTGGCCATAAGGCATAGGTGAGTAGTAGACGATGATGGTGAAGAAGGCGGTGAAGGTGGTGGTGAAGATGTCGGTGAAGATGATGGCCCCATCACAAATGCGGCAACCTTCTCTTTCTCATCATCGCTCTCATCTCCGGAGGAGTCACAAGATGATTCAATGTCGGTGAGCCAATCACCAACAATATATGCCTTTCCACCCTTCTTCTTCTTGTAGAACTCCTTCTTCTTGCCATCTTTCTTCTTGTATGGCTTGTTCTTCTTCTTCTCATCTTCTTCATCACTTGAATCATTCTTCTTGCCCTTGTTCTTGTTCTTGAACTTGTCTTTTGGAGGTCTAGGGCATTGATGAGCTAGGTGACCAAGTTCACCACAATTGTAGCAATCCATCTCCGAGATGGGCTTTCTCTTGCTACTAGTGAAGAATTTCTTTTTCTTGCCATCGAACTTGATGCCACTCTTGTTGAGCTTCTTTAGCATCTTGGTGGTCTTCCTCACCATGAGTGCAAGTGATTCATCATCGATATCACTTTCACTTGAGCTTTCTTGCACGATCATGGCTTGGCCCTTCTTCTTCTTCTTGTCATGGCTAGCTTTGAAGGCCAAGTCTTTCTTCTTGGAAGATGATGAGCCCTCTTCCGGAGTGATGTGCATGTACATCTCATGAGCATTGATCTTCCCCAATACTTGAGTCGGTGTTGCGGTGGAGAGATCACTTTGATGAAGCACGGTGACAATGTGACCATACTTCTCAACGGGAAGCACACTCAAGATCCGCCTTGCAACATCCGATTGACTCATTTGAGTGAGTCCAAGAGCATTGAGGTCCTCTACAAGAACATTCAAGCGAGTGTACATCTCATTAGCACTTTCTTTGGGAAGCATCTCAAAAGAATTAATTTTCTTTAAAGCAATATGATAGCGTTCCTCACGCTCACTCTTAGTTCCCTCATGGAGAGCACAAAGATTTTGCCACAAATCATGAGCGTTCTTTGCATTACGCACACGATTGAAGATATCTTTGCCTAAGCCCCGGTAGAGTGCATTTTTGGCCTTTGCATTCCACCGGTCGTACTTCTCCTCGTCACCCGTGGGGTTTGCGGGATCCTTGATAGCGGGAAGCCCTTCGGTTGCGGCTCTAAGACACCCGACATCTATGGCTTCGAGGTACGCCTCCATGCGGATTTTCCAATATGGAAAATCATCCCCCTCAAAGGTGGGAGGTGGTCCTTCCCCGTTAGACATCTTGCTCTAGGCGGTAAAGCCTAAATTAGGAGCAACACGGCTCCGATACCAATTGAAAGGATCAAGATGCCCAAGAGGGGGGGTGAATTGGGCTTATCTAAAAATTAATTGCAAGAATTAAATCCTACAAGCCGGAATTCACCCCTAGTGCCTACTTGTGTTCCTAGAGAGTCTACCGTTAAAAAGTTTTGCACCCTAGTTTCCAATCCTAGTCTAGCATGGCAATTCTAGGAATGTAAAACAAGCAATGAAAGTAAATACGAGAAAGTAATTGCTTGAATGTAAAGGGGCAAGGAACACGGCGATGTTTTTCCGAGGTATCGGAGAGTCGCCACTCCCCACTAGTCCTCGTTGGAGCACCCGCGCAAGGGTGTCGCTCCCCCTTGATCCGCGCAAGGATCAAGTGCTCTCTACGGGTTGATTCTTCGACACTCCGTCGCGGCGAATCACCCAAAACCGCTCACAACTTGAGTTGGGTCATCCACAAGCTCCGCCGGATGATCACCAAACTCCCAATCACCACCAAGCCGTCTAGGTGATGGCGATCACCAAGAGTAACAAGCTAGAACTCTCACTTGACCACAACGAGCCCAAATGAGGAGGTGGATGCACACTTGCTACTCTCGAATCACTAGTGAGGAAACTCAAACTTTGATTCTCAAATCTCTATCCTCACTAGAGCTCTTGCACTCCCTTGCACTCTAAAGGGTTTTCTCAGATGTTTGAATGAGCAAGAGACCTCTAAAAGAGGTGGAGGGGTTGTATTTATACACCCCTCAGAAAAAACCAACCGTTACTTTCTGACACGGGGTCACCGGACGCGCCGGTGCAACGCACCGGACGCGCCGGTCCCCCGTAACGGTCAAAACCCGTTTTTGAAAACGAACCACCGGACGCACCGGTCAGGTAGCACCGGACGCGTCCGACGTGCAAGGGTGCTTACTGGACTCACACCGGACGCGAGGCCGCGTCCGATGCCTGAAGACCGGACGCGTCCGGTCCTCTCAGGACCTTACTGGACTCGCACCGGACTCGCCGATCAGGTCCAGTACCGCGTCCGACGGGTGTTCTCTCTCGGTGACACGTGTCAGCCACTGACCACTGCGTCCGGTCCTCGCGAGGACCGCGTCCGGTGGTCAAGGCCAAAACCTAGTCGCGGTAACGTATACACCGGACGCGTCCGGTGTTCCCGAAGACCGCGTCCGGTGCCTGGAAAACAGCCCGAAACTCGTCGAAACGCGTCGCAACTTCAACCAAGTTGCTTCTAACTGAACCTTGAGCTAATCTAGGGTTGCCTAGCGCCAAGTTTAACAAGTGTGCACCACACCTAAACATAGGACTCGCCTAGGTCAAGCTACCCATTCATGCCCCCCTTTATAGTACGGCCAAAAGAGAAAAACGAAGATCCTAACGACTATTCCGAATGTGTCTCAACACTTCGTCATCCGGAACTAACCGTCCTTAATCTTGACGTCACTCTTTTGAAAACCGAAACGATTTCCATCAAGGGACACGAAGCCACAGTGCTCAAAGCAGTTATCACCTCCATGACCTAACTTACCAATGTTTCTGCAAAACACACGTTAGTCATGGTAATAAAGTGTTGTCATTAATTACCGAAACCAAACCTTGGGGCCTAGATGCTTTCAACTATCACTAGCATTATCATGATCACTCTCATTATCGGATGATACCTTAGTGGCCTTAGCCATGAAGCACGATGGAGTGTCGAAGAGGGAGACCTTTTCTTGAATAGCAATGCTAGCATGTCCCTTCTTCTTGCTCTTGTAGTCATCCTCATCATCACTTGAGGAAGCATCACTATCCCATGTAGCAACATGAGAGTCATTCTTCTTTTTATGAGAGCTTTCCTTCTTTTCTTGCTTCTTCTTTTGCTTCTTCCTCTCCTTCTTGATAGCATCTTCATCATCACTATCATAAGGACACTTTGCAATGAGATGGTCCTTGCTATGGCATCTAAAACATCTCATGTTATGCTCATTCTTCTTGGATGTGTTCTTCTTCCTTCTTGCACGATAGCCCTTCTTCTTCATGAATTTGCCAAATTGCTTGACAAAGAGAGCCATCTTCTCATCAATGTCATCACTATCACAAGAGCTTGAGTCTTCTTCACTTGATGATTCAATCTTGGATTTGCCCTTGGATGTGGTGGCTTTGAATGCCACACTCTTCTTCTTTTCATCATCTTTCTTCTCATTCTCCTTCTTCTTCTTCTTGACCAACTCATCCTTCTCATCATCTTCTCTATATGAATCATCGGTCATCACTTCTTGAAATATTTGTTGAGGAGTTGAATCCTTCAATGTAGTCCTCACTAGCACGGTGATCAATGTATCAAACCTCTTGGGCAAGCTTCTCAAGAACTTCATAGAGAATTGGTTGTCCTTGACTTCCTCACCAAGTGCCTTGAACTCATTGACAATGACTTGCAATCTATGAAACATCTCCGGTACACTCTCATCATCTTGCATCTTGAAGCTTGAAAATTTTTCTTGCAAGATATATGCTTTAGCGGTCTTTGTGCCTTCGGTGCCCTCAAATGTTTCTTCTAGCTTGGCCCAAGCATCATGAGCGATCTCAATGTTCTTCACTTGCTCAAAGGTCTTGTCATCTAGTGCCTCATGAAGAGCACTAATGGCAATATCATTGCATTGGAGCTTCTTCTCTTCCACCGGTGTAGGTGCCTCCGGATTAGCAACCTCAAATTTTGTTTCGGTGACCTTCCACACTTCTCTATTAATTGACTTGAGGTGTGCGGTCATCTTAACCTTCCAATAAGCATAATTTGTGCCATCAAAGTGAGGTGCCTTCTTTGTGTTGTTGATGTGCAAACTTATTTGAGCCATTTCTTCTTCACCGTAGGTTGTTAAGCCTCAAATAAACGGTGCCTCGGCTCCGATACCACTTGTAAGGTCCAAATAGGCTAGAGGGGGGGTGAATAGCCTAATAAAAACTTCTACACAAATTACTTAACCACAAGTTAGTACGAAAGGTGGCGAAGCACAAAGCACTAGCTCTAACTAAATAAGCAAGCCACCTACACAATTCTAGACAAGGCTATCCACTAAACACAACAACAACAAGCTTGAAACAAGAAGTAATACGAGAGAAGAGCTTCGAGTGATTATACCGCCGTGTAGAGATGTGAAGTACCAATCAATCAAACACACAAGAGAAATCCTCGGGAAGAGAGTGACACAAGAATTTATCCCGAGGTTCACTTGCTTCCCGGCAAGCTACTCCTCGTTGTGGCGATGCACCCACTTGTCGGTTCGCGAGCTAATCAACTATCAAGAGTTGAGCCCTCGGCGGGCGCCGCACAACCGCACACAAGATGGGGATCCTCCAAGCCACGAGCTTCACTAGAGTATCCAATTTGCGAACTCCCGCGGGGAAGGATCAAGAACCCCTTACAACACTTGGTGAAGGCTCCAACAATCTCCAATTGCGAGCTCAATCACCTCCGCTGCTCCAAGCCGTCTACCGTGTCGGGAAACACGGAAGAGTAACGAGAAATCCGCAGCAACTCGAAGATCAAGTGCCTCTAGAATGCAACTCTCAAGCAATGCACTTGAATCTCACTCAATCTCACTCAAGATGTGCAATCAATCAAAGAGATGAGTGGAGGGGTTGTTCTCTAGCTCAAAGTATGTCTCTAGGTCTCAAAATGTGCAAGAGATGCCCTCAAACCCCGGCCACCATCTATTTATAACGAAGGGGTACGCAGCTAGCCGTTAGAAACAACGCAGCAGAAATCGCGCTGCACCGGACGCTCCGGTCAGGGTGACCGGACGCGTCCGGTCACTACGCGACAGACGAGAAAAGTGCCGTTCGAACTAGCCGTTACCGTTGACCGGACGCGCTCGACCGAGCGACCGGACGCGCTGGTCACGACCGGACGCGCCGGTCCCGTGACCCACCGGACGCACCGGTGAACACCGAGCCGCGCACTGCGAAACATCCACCGGACGCGCTGAAGAACGGACCGGACGCGACAGTGCCCGCGTCCGGTGGGAGTCCAGTAAGCTCCCTGGAAGACCGGATGCGTCCGGTCACCTGTGACCGGACGCGCACCGCGTCCGGTGGTCCTCGTGAACCGCTGTTCGCCTGACCGGACGCGCCGGTCGCGCAGTGACCGCGTCCGGTGCAGCGTCCGGTGCACGCAGTGACCTCCGATCGCCTCCGTTTCTTTTCCAACTTTCGGCGCAATAGAAAATAGGCATTTCACTTCTCTAAAAAGCGCCGAATCCCGCCTCGCAAGCTCGGCGGGAGGGAGAGAGGAACCCAAACCCCTCTCTACCGCTTAAACTCCACCGCCTTCGCAAATGTGCCAACACCAACAAGTGAACACCACCTTGTGCTCGTGTGTTAGCATTTTCACAAACATTTTTCAAGGCGTTATGTTAGCTCTTTACTAGATCCTAAATGCATATGCTCAAGACATTGATCTAGTGGCACTTGATTCCCGAGCTAACCGTGATTGCCCCTCTTGATAGTCGGCTATGTATCCTAAACCCGGTCAATCACTTCTCTACTTAACTTAGACCGGCAAAAGGAAAAACCCTATGGTTATACCTTCGCCTTGCGCTCTTAGATCCTTCTCCTTCACTTGATCATCAAGTCCACCAAATTATGTGCATCTCCACCATGATCGACCTTTCATGTCCATGCACCATCTCTTTGTGATCTTGTGGCCACCACTCCTTGCCACGTACACCTTCATCACATGTGTTGCTTATGCCTAACTCAAAACACTTAACACATGGCATTAGCAACTTGGTGTCATTAATTACCAAAACCAAACTTGGGCTTTCAGAAACCACTAAGGCGTTAGCGGCAGCCATCTCCCCGGCGGCCAACTCGGTAGAAGGAACGTCCGCTGCCGCCTCCACAGGAGCCTCGTCGATGTAGTCGTCGGCCTCCAGGTAGAAGAGGCGCTTGCACACATGGCCACGCACGTAAGGCTCGTCACAGTTGAAGCACAGCCCCTGGCGACGGCGCTCCTGCTGTTCGGCCGGAGAGAGCCGACGAAACGTAGGTGTAGGCGCTGTCGAGGTCGGAGGGCCCGCGGGCGGTGTGCGCTGCTGCGGAGTCCAAGTCGCCCGCTGGGGAGGTCGGGCGCCGCGAGGCTGCGGTGCAGGTGGAGGCTCGCATTCCTCGAACGCCTGCGCCAAGTACATGGCGGACTGAAGGTCGGGCGGTGCGCGGAGCTGAACCTGCTTGCGAAGGTGGTCCGGCAGCCCACCCACGTACAACTCCACCTTTTGGCGAGCGGAGAGGTTGTGGGCATGGCACAGGACGGCGTTGTAGCATTCCGAGTAATCCTGCACGGACGAACCAAAAGGAAGGCGGGCAAGCTCCGCCAACCGAGTACCCAAAACAGGAGGCCCGAAGCGAAGCGAGCATAATTCGCGGAAGCGCTCCCAAGGAGGCATACCCTCGTCTTGCTCCAGGGCGTAGTACCATGTCAGGGCAACACCCCGAAGATGGTAGGACGCAAGCCATGTGCGAGCGGAGGCGAGCGTCTGCTGGCCGCGGAAGAACTGCTCGCACTGGTTCAACCAATTCAGGGGATCGGTCGAACCGTCGTACGTCGGGAACTCCAGCTTGTAGAATTTGGGCCCCGCCTGGGCGCCCGCGAGGGCAGCAGCAAGGGCTGGGTCGAGCCCCCCCTGTGGCTGGCCGCCCGAAGGAGAGGGCGCCCCGAAGAACAGCGGCCCGTCCACCCCCCCCCCCGAAAAGAGTGCTGGCGGAGGGTAGGGAGGGCACCGCTGTCGCCGGCATCGTCGTGTAGGCTGTCGGAGAAGGTGACGTGGCCATCGAATAGATCGGAGTCGACGCCGGCACGGACGGCTGCAGCCAAGCGGCAAGGGTGATGGCGAGGCCGGCCACTGCATGAGGTGGAGCGGGACTCCAGCGCCTGGTGGGAGCGGTGCCGTGGGCACCGGCGGCGGAGGTGGTGGTGGTGGTGCACACGCCGGTGGCGCGGGCACCCGGAGCAGGCTGGCCCACGCCTGCTGCATGGAGGCCAGTGCGTTGGCGATCATGTCCACCTTGGCCCCCAAGGATTCCAGCGTTAGGGGTTGAGCAGAGGCGGTGGAGGTTTCGGACAGATCAGACGACGCAGCTGGCGGCGGCGAAGTAGACGCCGGGATGGAAGAACTCGGTGGAGCAGATGTCATCGTGCCTGGCAAAGCTGATATCAGGTTGGTAGGGCTAGGGTTCCTACTGGAGTTGCTACGTAGATTGTATGGGTGTGAGGTGGCTGGACGAAGGCGACGACGGCGCGAGGGCGCCGTGATTGCAGTGGCTGCGCGTAGAAGAGAGGCGGCGGCTAGGGCTACCCGGCTAGGGTTTCTCCCGGCTCCCTGAGGAAGCCGGAAACAATAATATGTTTCTGCTTAATTTCCCAAATAGAGTCTTACAAATATTTATATGTCTCTCTAATAGCGACAATTATAAAATAACCCTCTAGAAATAATATAAATGCGACAAATATATGGGCCACAGCCCCTTGGTTGGCCGGCTTCCCCCCTAGCCACTAGCTGAGGCGCGCCGCCTGTAGGGGATGCCGGTCATAACACATATCAACTATATTGTCCATGTACAACTTGCAGTCGCTTCCCACCGTATCAAATTCCTTGCAATCATTATGACACAAAAATAAGCTTAAGCTCCTAAGATATGTCAGATGGCCAAGTTCTTGGGCAAAGTCAATTGGTTGCTTGAAGACATCAACGCCTTCTAACTGCTCCAATGCTGTCATGCTTCTGGTCCCAGCTGGTAGCATAACTCCTCTGTCTACAACCAAATGTGCCAATATTTTAAGTTCAACAGTACTTGCTGGCAATTTTCTGGATTTCCCCATAGATATGTCTAGTGTCTCAAGATGCTGTAATTTTCTGATTTGTTCTGGGAGTTCACAAACTTCTGTATTACGGAGACTTAGGTACTTCAACCGAAATAAATTCCCAATGTTAGCAAGATGATGACCTTCCACTTGAGTGCAACCACACAAGTCCAAAACACGCAATGAACTGAAGCTCAGGAACAATAGTAGGGCTTCTGCAGCATAGCTAAACATTGTAACTGACCGGATATGGGGCAAATCCAGATCTTTCAGCTGAGACACGTTCTCTACACTGTTAGAATGGAGGGATAGGTGACGGACCTTTTTATGTGGACAAGGCATTTGATAACCATCAGAGAATATAGTAACAAAATTCTCTTCTTCAGATTTGGATATGATAAAATCCAGAATTGTATCATGGACTTGACAAACTGTTACCTCGCCATACATGTTTATGTGTTGTGCCTGGATCAAGCTTCTATTGATGAGCTCATTGAAACACCTTTCCCCTAATTCATATAGAGTACATCCTTGTTCTTCTTGAATAAATCTCTCAGCAATCCATCTCCTTATCAAACGCCTCTTGTCAATTACAGAATCCTCTTGAAATGTACTTAAATACAATAGACACGTCTTTAAATGATGAGGAAGGTCAAAATAACTAAGTGATAATATCTGAACCATGCTTTGAACCTCTGGATTTTTTCCTAGTTCATGCCCAAAAGAATTCTGCACCCGGTTCCATTGATCTTCGGTCTGTGGTTTATTGGCAAGCAAACCAGATATGGAAATGATAGCCAAAGGTAAACCATCACATTTTTCCAATATCTTATTAGAAACTTCTTTGAGATGTAAGGGGCACTTATATTGGGAGCCAAATATTCTTTTGTGGAACAATTTTTCGAATCTGCAGAAGTAAGTGGCCTCATTTTGTAAACAAGAGAACCATAGGATGAGCAGCATGCTTTAGCTACACCATGTATACGAGTTGTTGTGATTATTATGCTTGGTTCTTTATCCTGGATTATTATGCTTTTTTCTTTATCCGGGAACAGCGCGCACCTGATGATATCCCATGTTTCTATCTTCCATATATCATCAACTACAATAAGGTACCTGCAATATTGTTTTAACAATAGTTTTTAATAAGGATTAACATGATCTTTATGAAGCAAAGCAAGAAGACATTCTTAATAAAATTAACAATAATTATAAAGAACCATTGGTCTACAAAAACAATGACCAAAGATCCCACGTTCCCCCATCATAACAAAAATGAGAAGAATAGAAGACATAAAACTTATACAACTCAAAAATTAAGGTTCTTAAAATTTTACTAACCATGAGGAGTGTGAATTTAAACTACCACAGAAATTACACAAATGCAGATAATCTAGCTGGTGAACAAAAAAAAATGTTAGTATTCTTAAAAAAGGTTCATAAAAAATTGAATTTCGTTAATTTTACTTGGCTCAGGTTCAACACAATTACGAGGATCATGGCACGTGCCAAGCCTGGTAGTGAACTGGAGCATGTTTCTTTTACCAAATTATTCGCTGAGAAGTAGAGGCCACAGTTGCAATTGATCGTAAAAATGGAACAATGTTTCTAGGGGATAAAACAATGCATCCACACCCTTTTTTAAAATCTACATTAGTTTATCAAAGGAAAGACAGCACATAAGTTTGTTTCCTCTAGCTTTTATCCTTGAGGAAACCCTTGTATAAAAAGCTACAATAGTTTATCAAAGGAAAGAAAGCATATAAGTTTGTTTCCTCTACCTTTTATCCTTGAGGAAATCAGTGATTCTGCCAATGATTTGTTGGATACTCCCTGCTTCAGTGGATGCATAAGGTTCATTGCTTACTTCGCTGTGAATTGTTCTCAAAATTTTCATCATGTCCGGGTTTCGTGACACCGACACAAAAGCCCAGCAATCGAAGTCAAACTGGTTCTTTAACTCTACATATACTTGGTTTGCAAGTGTTGTCTTTCCCATTCCTCCAAATCCAATAATAGATACCACCTTCGGTGGCTCCACCTCAAGTGGTTCTGATGCAACACCTTGATACTTCCTTGCCAGCTATTTCATTAGCTCATCTTTTGGTTCATCGATGCCAACAAGCTTTGAAGCATCCTCAAAGATAGCAAGAGCTCTATGGTCCATGGTCGCATTACTTGTATTCATGATAGTCTCATTACTCTTGTATCTTTTATTCCTGTCTCCCACCTCCTTGACTTGGACCTTGAGGTCTTCGACTGCCTTTGCAATCCGGTGGCGATTCCTGGCCTTGATCAAAAAAGATTTGAATTTGTCGATGAAGCCCTCAGGACTAATAGATTTGTCATCAACATGGAGCATGAACTCGTCAAGGCTATCCTCCATATCGTAGGAGAGCTCCCGAACCTCCTTCATCCAGTTCTTATCCTGTGGATCGGGATTCTCCTCTTCTGACATCTTGAGAAGGAATGAATGCATTGCAGCAAGCTCATCCATGAGAGACTGCACCTCGCGGCGCACCCGCTTGAAGCGCTTGTACTCATCACCCATCAAGGCCGTAAGCTTCTCTAGAACGGCCTTCAATGCCCCAGTCGCTGTGCTCACCAGTAGCCCCTCCATATGGATATGGTGCGTTTTTATCTCAGAGCTCACACTGAATTTGGTGTGACCAAGTGGAGATGTCGCAGCTGTTTGGATTGGAATTGGATGGAAGCACTTGTAAATCCGATGTGATATGCCTTAGCCCTTAGCCTTTACTCCTGCTTCTTGTAACCTTTCCAGCTCTTCCTGTTGCTTTTGCTAGTCCCCTTGGACCTGGCTTGTATTTTTCTTGTTTTGGACCATGGCTTTTAATAATATCTTCAGTAGGGGCTCCTTCCCCCTCCTGCTATTTCAAAAAAAAAAAACACTTCAGCCTGCAAAAGCATTAGAGCAAGAATAGCACAAGATCAAACCAGTTGAGGCTATCCGCACTCATGGACCTCTATATTCATCCTCTATACATCCTAGTCATCAAGATTCTCTCCTCTATACTCAATTCTTCTGCACCCATCCATCCTCTATATTATCCTCTATTCACTGTGGGGTCCACTTGTCATTTTATCTAAATATATCCATGTGAGATCTAGTTTTGAAGGATTTATTAAAACGAATTTAATGGTGCAATCGGAATTTAATTTGGTTTTTTGGTTTGTGAGTGATAATATTTTTTTGAGTGTTAAAAAGTGAGACCCGCTAAGATTCCCTCCTCTGCCCACTCTCTCTGATGAACGCGTCAGCAGCCACGAGCGCGGGACCCAGCATCCTTTTGCGGATGTCCTCTCTGCGACGTCAGTTCCCCTTAATTTGCCGGACGCGAGCGGTTACAGGATCGATATACAGGACCCGGTGCAGTATGTTTTTACGCTATATGAGTTTACAGGATCCATATAGAGGACCCGATGCAGCCAGTCTGATGGGATCCGGTGGTAAGAATGAAGAATCCAACTGCAGTGCCAATGCCATTGAGAAGGGTTCCATCAGGGTGAGGCCAGGACGTGGAACGTGGATTGCGGATCTGCGGGGTGGAGAAAAGCGGACCTGGTGGGTGCAGCGGATCTTGAATTCATGGTGGCCGCACAACCTCGGCGAGCCAAAGGAGGAGGAACTGGAAGAGGCCGCGCGGGCAGCGGCCTGTGATTTAGCCACGCAAATCTAGCCCGCGCGTCGGAGGGGAGGGCGGCACAGGCACGGCGGCTCCTCAAGGCTGCAGCTGAACAGTCGAGTCCACGGTCAACGGGAATGGCGTGGTTAGTGGTAAGGAACTTTTTTTTAAATCGGATACATGACATTTTTTTATAATGGATACATGACATATCTGTTACACTAAAAAACAGTGGTTTCGTCGCACGCCCAGTTTTGCAGGGGGTCCCACCGCCCGGCCCATCGCATCCTGCTGTCCCTCGGCCTCACGCTATGGGCCCTTTCCTTCCACGTCGCATTGGCTCAGGCGGCGTACAGCACGACAGCCTGGACGAGCCCAAATAGCGAATGCGGTGGTCTTGGAGATCGGCGGGATGGCACCAAGGAAGAGTGGAAGACCTATGATTAGTTTTTTTCATTTTTCCTTTTTTATTTTACAAATGATTTTGAATCGATAATGATATACAGTGGACGTCTGGACGGGGACGAACGCACTTGACCCGCGCCCACCAGTGCCGCACGTCGCCTCCGCACTCCTCCTTATCCTTTCATCGACCGCTCACTCCCGCAGGCCGCATCGTTCGCGCCCTCCCATTCTACTGCCGCCCTACCCGCCCGCTGGGACGGACGCCGCGCACCGTGCACCAACTCGATGCTGCCCCGTCCGCCCGCCCGTGCTCCCTCCCTCCCTTCCTCTCCGCGACCTCCATTGCTACCCTGCGCTCTAGCGACCTAGCACCCGCTCCCCCCACCGGAGACGAGGACGACGGCGGCGGCTCCGACGAGGTAGGTCGGTCCTCCTTTGGATTTGAGCCTCCTCCTCCTCCTCTAGATCTGAGTCATCCTCCTTCTCATCTGGATCTGAGGGACGCGGCGGTGGCTAGGGTTCCGGACGAGCTCTGGGGTCCTATTTCCTCCTCCCTCCGTCGAGCTTGAAGGTGATGGGCCAGGGCTAGAGCATCCTGCACCTCGAACCCATCTCCTTGCTATTTGTACGTCCTTTGCTATTTCTCCGTGTTGCAATGGTTTTTTTATGTTGCAACAGATGTTTTTCGAATGTTGCAATGGGATTTTTAGGTTGTTACAACAGATGATTTTCAAATATTTCGATTTCCATGTTTCATGGTTGATTTTTGCGATGTTGTAGTACTACTGTTTGAGATGTTGCAGTACATATTTTTCGATGTTGCAGTACATATTTTTCGATGTTGTACTACATAATTTTCAATGTTGCAGCGCATAGTTTTCGATGTTGCAGTACATATTTTTCCATGTCACAGTACATGTTTTTCGATGATGCACTATATAATTTTGCGATGTTGCAGTATTTATATCCCGATGTTGCACTATATAGTTTTCCATATGTTTGCGAAAAGTTTTTCAGATATCTATTATTTCTATTTTTTTAGCATGAAAGCAGTAAGTTGAAGCTGAAAAATTACAACAATTTACATGGACTCTAGAGCTCCACGATACACACAATCAGAAAAATTACTGGAATTGAAAAAAAGAAAGAGGAAGGAAACTCCCTGCACTACACTCTGGCTGCAGGCAACTATTGGATGCAAGCATATCGATATCTCTTATAAAGATAAATCTTATTAGCAATTTATCTTGCCATACAAAATGTTCACATCAGTATCACTAGAACATCTCACTAGCACATTCAACTATCTCGCCATACAAGTATCCACATCAGCATCCACTAACACATCCAACTAACACATGCCATTATGTCTTTATTCAAGCTATTCACATTAGCAAACCACATCATTTACTAACATAAATTTAGTTGTCCATATCAGAATGTTAAAAATCATCCACTAAGATGTACTATGATATTTATTCAATCATATTAGTAAATATAAGTAGTATAATTTCACCAGCGATTCCCGCAGCAACGCGCGGGGCGTTCTTCTAGTGTCAAATATTTACGTTAACATTTACATGATCATGCCTCGTATCATATTGCAAGATGTCTTGCTAAAGCATCTCCAAGAGTACCCAAAAGAGTCTCCTACTCAAGGAATTTTGGCAGGATTGAAAAAACTCATCTCCAACAACTCTCAAACTCAGCTTTTAATCTTTTGGCACTTGGAAAAAACTACTCCGCCGCAAGTAAAGTTATGCACGCGCGTATCGTCGCCCCAATCTGAGGTGTAAGGACGTGGGGAAAAAAGTAGGACAAGGTTGTTGATGCAAATGTACAGGAGAGAAATAAAATATAAAGTGGTTAGTGTGATTTAGAAGTAGTTTATGATTCTTGATGTAAAATTACCTTCTATCTTTTAGGCGTGGGATTTTGAAACTGTTGGAGTTGTAGCTTTTTTATGTCTCCCAATATATTTTGCAAAGGTTGGAAAACCTATTTTTGGGGAGTATTTTTAAGATACGGTTGGAGATGCTCTTAGATTAGACCTGCTACGTTTGCCGTTGTTTGCATTTTATTGTTGAAGGCTCTTCCACAACGCTAGTCAAAGCAAATCACCATTGTTTGATTCATGTGCTTACTATGGGCTTGTTTGGTTGGATGGCCCAATCAAGCTTCAGGAAGCCACCCTTTAGTTGTTTGTTGCCGTAAACAGGCTGAAGCCAGACCCTACTAAGCCACTTTAGAGGCAGTAGCCAAGCTAGGAAAGAACACAGGGATGGTTGTTTTTTTCTGGCCAGGCTTGGCTTAGCACACGGGTCCTGTTCTCCTGACCGCCTCCCTCGCCGGTCACCCCTCCATCTTCACCAATGGTAAGCTCTCCTCTCCCTCTCCGTTCTCACCCGCCGGAGGTCCCGCATTGGAGGTCCGTTCTCCTCTCCCCCACTAGAGATCCCGCCGGCTGGGCTCCCACCACCGCCGTGGGCGCAGCCACTTCCGTCGGTGCCTCCTGATTCAAGTTCCGTGGATCCTGCCTGCTAGGCTCCCACCACTTCCGTGGCGTGGCCACTTCCGCAAGCAGAGGCGGCATACATCGACTGGGATCTATCTATGGAGGATTTGATGCATTCCGGAATGGAATGGATAGAGGCGTGCTTCCGTACGTCGGCGGCCTCCTGCATGATCCCTCATCTACCGGAGGTGGCATTGGCGCTGGCATGCTCCCTCCAGTTCATCCACGACTGCATCCACCAACGAGCGGTACTAGGCGGCTCCTCAATGGAGCTGGAGCAACACATCAACGGCTCAGGCAACCTCGACCCGTTGGGCACCGACGCGGTCGTCACGCTCAAGGATGGCACCAAGGTCTGGGCGCCTGAAGCACCCCCGCATCGCCTACGAGGACGAGCCGCGGCTCATGTTGCTCCGCGAGTGGAGCCTCTTTGACTCCATGCTCTGCTCAAGCTGCTGCTCACCAGGATGGAGTTCCCACTCGCCGACTGCTAGAAGAGCTTCCAGTACATGAGCATGGAGGTCAAGCGCAAGATGCAGGACGAGTTTGACCGCTTGCTGCCTGAGTACGGCCTCACCGATTTCTACTATGGGAGGTTCTTGAGGGTGCACGGGTACAGCCTCACCGCTGATATGTGCTTGCTTAGCAAAGGAGCTTGAGAAGGTACTGGTTGTTGGGGTATGTGGAAAACCAAGGCTTGGGGTTGCTCAAGGTAATGCATTCAGATCAGCGGCAGAGGAGATCGGTGTGGCCGTGCGGTGCTCGCCGAAGATGCCCATTACTTGTTCGACGAAATACTTCGAAGGGTAACCTTACCAACTAGGACAAGAGGTGACTGTATCAAAACAAATCAGATAACCAAACACACCCTGGGGCTAGCCAGGCTTAGAAAGTACAGCTAACCAAACAACCAGAGATTGGCTTGGTGGGAGCATGCTAAGGCTGTCCAGGCTACCAGGATTCTAGCTAGGCTAGAAGTTGGCCAGGAAACAACACACACCCTATGTTTTGATTGATCAAAGGGAGATTGAGCTTTTGAGCTAGTATTGACCAGACCATCCTTGAGGAGGAGCAATCAGCCACCATGTGTCTTGGTGATTCAATTTCTGTTCTGCATAGCTAACAAGTAGGATTTGCCTGGCCTCGTAGCCGAATGATTTTATTTGAGGTTAAGATCTTTCTTTGTAGCAGCAACCAGCAGAGAAAATCTGCACTTCAGCTCTACCTTGGCCTTCTAGACTTTGTTCCAGGGATGGTCATCCAATCCATTGAGCATTATAGACTGATCTTACACTGTAGTTCCCATCTTCTGTGAAAATCGCCAGGTGATCTGATCAGGTTGATCGTTTAGTTGTACTTGCCGCAGATCATTACTATTGATGATATTAAAAAATGTCACTATATTGATAAATATATCGAAAGAGTATGTAGTGGTATATTTCAGAGATGTATGAAATTATGATATCTCAATAGTAATGGTATATCTTGTTTAGCTATTCAGCTAGCGTCCATGGTTGTCCCCACCACTAGAGCGGCCTGATCCTAACCCTGCACCCCCTGTTGCCAGACACGGCATTACCGAAGAGCTTATCAAGTGCCACGTTGCAGCTCCCGCGTCAATGATCCACGCCCGAAGCACCTTCATGAAGCGTAACCGCACGACGGCACGGGCATAGTGGCCTCTAGAGCGGCCCTACCCTTGCTGCATGCTCTGTTGTGCCAATGCTGCCGCCCTCCATGTGCCCGCCTCATCGCCTCCTTCGTCGGCATCGTGTACCACACCTTCTACCCATGCACACCGCCTTTCTCTGTCGCCTCGCTCTCCATGTGCAGTCTCGATGTCGTCGCCCTCACCTAGTCCTCCTTCACCTCGATCCTCTCCTAGAAGTTGTACAGCGCCATGCGCGTGGACAACAGCCACAACTAGGGGTTCGACGTCGAACCATTGCTACGGCAACGTCATGGTGTCCTACTCCGGCGAGTGCTCGTAGCAGGGCCGTGGGTAGCGCGGTAGCCATGAGGTTTGGGTCGCGTCATGTTGTGTCCACTGGATAGTCGTCATCGACGCTAGGGGACTATTTGTTTGTCAGGACGTGGGGCTAGACCAGGCTCTAGGCTACAAGTGGCCTTGTTTGTTTGTCTGGATACCCACTAGAGCCTAACAAAATCTAGTTTCGTTTCTTCTGGTCGAGGCTCGCTCCGCCCTCCTTTAGGCCATAATCATACAGGGCGAGGGTGGCTGAGGTGTTGGACCTACAACACTTTCAGGTAAACAAACAACATCTGCACAAAAGCCATACCTAACATATACGAGTCCACCAAACAAAAAAGTTACACTAGTCTAGACTGTCTAGGAATATCCTAGCTCTACTCATTCGTACAAGCCAGACTAGTCCAGGCAAACGAACTTGCTTTAGGTGAACAACTGAACAGGACAGACAGGCAACATAGAGGAGGAAGAAGTATTGCTCGGTTCGTTTGGTTGTCGGATGGTCTTTGGATGGATGAAAATATGAACGACAGCTTACAACATCAACAATGTATTTGGACCATATAGAAGTCCAAATAGATAGGACCACAACAATGGACAATAGTTATGGTCAGTTTCACAATATTCAACTAAGTCTAGGAAATGTGTCGGGCCTCACAAGCGGTAAAGAAAAATCGTTCTGCCCATGGCCCAACGGTGCAAGAGAATATTTGTTTACTCGTTCCGGTAGAAAATGATACTGTATACATATGATTCTTTATTATTACCTTCTGGCCTAGGGTTAGCTTTTGTTTTCTCTTGCTTAGAGCATCTCCCGCACAAGTCCCCAAATCAGGGACCCTACTCTTGATTTGGGGCTTCCCTTCATACCTGGGGGCTTGATTTTTTGCCTCTGCTCCAGCAGTAGCCCTCAAATCAGAGTACTCAAATCCTTTTAATAGTTACTGCTAATCTGGGGCCACTTATCATCTTCCTATCCGAGCTATCTCAACGCAGAGGAAGGGGAAGAGGTTGCGAGCGGAGCCACTCGTCGAGAGAGCGGGCTCACCCCTGCGGAGTCGCTGGCCTAGGGAGCGGGCTCGCTGGGGAGCTGCTGGTCGAGGAGCGGCCTCGCTGGGGAAGGCGCTGGTCAAGTGTGCTGCTCGCCAGGGGAGCCACTAGTCAGGGAGGGAGGAGCCAGCGGCCTCACGAGAGTGAGCTCGAGCGGAGGCACCAGAGGAGCCGCGCGCAGGAGTGGCCTCACTGGATCTGTACTGGGGGGCATTGCCTGCCCACGCTGGGAGGGCCTTGCTGGATCCGAGGAAAAGAAGGCAGGGGCGCCGCCAGATCACGCCAGGGAGGCCTCGCCTGCACGTGTCAGGGAGGGGCATCGCGCGGATCTGGGTTAGGGAGGGGGCGCGTGATGGGAGCTGACGAGCCGCGCCGGGGCTGGCGTCCTCCACCGCTGCAGCAGGGGTGCAACAAGGGAAGAGAAGCGCGTGCGGAAGGAAAAACGACTAACCACGAGATGGGGTTGGGGTCGACGCCCTTGGATCGAGGGCCAGAGGAGGGCCAACCAAATTTGGAGCCTTGAGCAGAGGCTCTACTGGACCTATGTTTTTACACGTGCCCTTGAATAGTCAAATGTTAGTTTAAAGGCTTTTCTGAGGTCGTGCTGGAGTCGGTGTTATAGACAATTTTTATGATGTTTCGGTAGCTGATAAAAAAATATTTAAATACTTATGAACTGCATCCTATCTGTACTGTAGATGTCCTTCAGTTACAAACTTGCACGGTTGCACCGGACCTCTGTGTCTCAGATCCATTTGACAAGTCTCGGCTCCTCTGTGTCTCAGATCCACACCGCCTAGCTGTTCAGGCGCGCCGTGCGTTGGCCATGGCCGCGGGCCGCGGCGACGCGGCGAGCATGGTGGCGGTGGGTCTGGTGTGGGGCGCCACCAACGCGCTCATGCGGCGGGGCGCGCTCGTCTGGGACCGCCGCGCGCGTGCCTCCCCCTCCGGCAACGTCTTCCGGCGGTGGGCGGCCCTTCTCCTGACGTGGCAGTACTCGGCGCCGTTCGCCGCCAACCTGTGCGCGTCCGCGGCCTTCTTCGTTTTCCTCGGCGCCGCGCCCATCTCCGTGGCCGTCCCCGTCACCAACGCCGTCACCTTCGCCGCCACGGCCGCCGCCGCCGCCGCCCTCGGCGAGCGCGTCCGACCTGCGCCCGCAGTCCTCGGCACCGCGCTCATCGTCCTTGGCGTCTGGGTCTGCATCTCTTAGGCTGAAAGCCTGCTTGAGGTGAAAAATCCCATTCCAGTAGTTGCTTGCTACTTTGGTTTGGTTCTAGTTTTGACATTACAGTCCGTTAGAAAAAAAAAAGGTTCTGACGTTTGAGGGCAATTCTTGGATTTCGTTTCACCTCTGTATGTTGCCATATGAAATGAATTATGGCCAGATTGTTGGTAGCAGCAGGCAGCTGTGTTTCATTAGCTAGATGGTCTGAACACAGTTTCATTGTGTAATTTGGTTACTGAATGTCTGAATCCACTTCTGCTTAGATGAGGAATATATATACCTCCATTTATTACTTCTTGAGGTTTGACATGCCACAGCAGAGCTTTCTTCTACTCTTATGGCTTTTATTCTTCTTCAGATGATTTATTGGGGACACGGTTTATGGTTGACTTGCAATTCTTATGCGAAAGGTCGTACATTTTCAAGGTTTTGGGGCATGGATCACAACAAGATACCTGACTATTCAGAAAATAAAATAGATCACACCACAAGGTACCTGAATGTTCAGAAAATAAAATGTATCATGCAACAAACCAGGTTGCAATGAAGTCACAACACCATTAGCTTGGTAGCTGCTGGATTCAAAAAAACATCTCCAAAAAAAAAGATGGGGACCCAGAAACGGAGTTATTATTAAAGGGGACCTGACCGCTTGAGGTGAAGAATCAAAATCAGTTGCTGTCATGGAGTGACAACTGACATTAGAATAACTTGTCCGCATGGCGTATGGTGAAAAATCAGAACTAATTCTTGGTGGTTTTGTCTTTTGACTATATATGTTGGCATTCAATCAATCTTGTCCAGTTTGTTTTGGAGCCATGCCATTACATTAAAAGGAGGGTAAATGATCTCAATCCATTATTGTCCTGCTATTTCATTACTGAATCCATTTGTAGTAATACTATCTGTATCGAATCTGACAGTTCCACTTATTACTTGTGGCCTAAGTTTCTGATCTGTCTTCACATGATTTTAGTCTCATCCAAAGTTTTGCATTTTCCTGGTTTTTCAGGCATGAATCACCATAAGCTACCTGTATGTCAAAACAGGTTTGCATTGTTCAATGAACTAGGTTACCTGACACCACAATTATGGGGTTAGAACCTTAATTAACCTGTAGAATATTCTACCAGATTGTTGTCCTCTGCTTAGTGCTTACCAGGTCTTTATGTGGACTGCCAAAGTGTTTGAAGGGCCAAAGTGTTTGAAGGTATGGCCTTACTTCAGAGGTTACGGAGGCCCGCCAACTGCTGATGCTACATGCTAATTCTCACCTCATTTCTGAACCCACCACAAGAGGAGGCAATACCGAGTAAGTGGCGCTTACCAATTACTATCACTTTATGGTCATGGAACACCCTGTTAAGCGATAACATGAACCTTGAGAATGTATGATGATTAATATGATCTTGATCTTGATGATTGGCTTTTTGAAAATGTAGCGGCATGAAATTTTGGAAACAACTTCAAGAGTAGGCATGAGAGATAGTCACTAGCTGTTGACCAGCAACCGAACCACACCTATGGATTTGCCAACAAGAAAGCAAATGGCACGGTGTGTGAACTACAAAACTGCAACTTGCACACCATCATTCTGATAAATATATTTCAGAACCCAGCTTTTATGTTCATACTATTCTGATAGCAACAGTACAATGCAAGCCTATACAGTTTTCATATTATGATGTAGCAAAATTTTGAAATAAAAAATAATGCTGGAAAACAGAGCAGCCAAATAAACAAAAGAAAATCTGGATCATTTGAATACTAATAGGCATATAGTATAGTGCATAGTAACCATAGTAAACAAAATTGACCTAAGAGGAAAGTAAACAACACTATAATAAATGCTCGTTTGCTCAACTCCAAGTTAAGTATTAATCTTCTAGGTGAGCTCTAGCCAGTTTGGTCGCCATGAAGGAGATCCCCAATCATACATGGAGTGTAAAGGAATGACTCATATATACCATAGAAATGCTGATGATAGTGAGATTTTGGGCACAAGTTTCCCAAATATTGAATCTTGGTGCTATTCAAGTGATAGGCAACAACTCCAAACTGTTCAACCATAAAGACAACTTCCTTGTAAGGATGGAATCCCATAATGTCCAGACCTTTGACATCAGAGTCTTCCTAGCTTTCAATGCCAACAGTAAATGTATCATCATTGTCAGAATCCCACTCATAACTCTCTTTTGATTGAGATTCAACATTGTGGTCCGTGTTGTGTGTATCAATATTTTCTTCGACATTCCAAGATCCATCTAGTTTTCTACCACTGTTATCATAAGGAATTGATGCCACATGTCGAGCATAGTACCCAACCTCAGCTTCATACTTCAGAAGCCACTCCATTTGACCACATGATTCATTGAGAATCCAAATCTTTAGTTGATGATCATGGATTATTCCAAAACATACATTATGCTGCAATTTCCCCAAATATGGTTTTGTGCAATTAATGTTTGCTGGTGTTTCAATTACTTAATAGTTACTGTCTGACAACGAAAGCCTGTAAAAGAAAGTAAAATTACCATGTTATAGTCGATGTATATTTGTTCGATGTATCGATATTAATTAAGTCCATCTTCAACTAAGTAGTTGCCAAAAGTAATTAACATATTTATAATTATAATAATGCACATGAACATAAATATTCAGGTAGAACCATATAGAGCACCTAAATGTATGGCGGAGATGAAGCATACTCCTATGGCAGAAAATAAAATAGCATATTGTCCAATTACATATAATAACCAAAAAGGGGAATAATACGTTTTTATTTTATAGGATTTCTGAAAAGATATAACAAAACGGGGAATAGTGCATTACCTAAATACTGCATATATCTTCTATGTTTCTCATTTAATTAACTATATTTTTCTTAAATCTATACCAAACGTCCTAATCTGCCAACAATTATAAACTGGAGTAATAATACACAAAGAAACAATAAAAATGAATACCACCTTAATATACTATTAGAAAATTTCATCTCTAAACTAGATTTGCATATAATATAATACATGTACGTATATTAGATAAAAAAACATTAATAATTCCAACGACAAACAACTATGCAAGGTACATATATTGTCAACATTGTCCATAAGAAGCTAGCTCTTGGCAGTAATGTCTGATTAAAAAAAAAGAAAATAAATGCATACCATGTTACAAAAGAACCTCAACAGTGCATATAGAGCGATTCATGATGGTAAACGCCGTATCGCCAGCGTGTCCAATAAGAGTTCGTCAGATGCAATCGCATTTTATCGACTGTCCCTGCCGGCATGCCTTCCCGAACAAAGACCCTCTCCTCCCAGTCACCAGTCCTCGATGAAAACATGCGGAGCGTCCATGGCGTTGGTGGCCATTCCTTGAAGCGTGGCGTTGGGCAAGAAGCTGAGCGTGCCGTCGTCTACTCTGGGGATCGTCAACGGTGAGCAGGGACGGGCGAAGTGGTGCGGGCGCTCATGGTTGATGTAGTTTACAAAGATCCCTCGCACCATGGGCGGATTTAGGGGTATTCCCCAGTATTTCTAAGAATACCCAACTATTTTGATATACTTTTATGTAGATATGTGTATATACTCTTTTATATTTTATATATATATATATATATATATATATATATATATATATATATATATATATATATATATATATATATATATATATATATATATATATAGAACTATTACCCTACAGCTAGCTACAAAATAATTTATTCTGTAGCCACTTTAAGTTGCTATGCTAATTTACGAGATTATAGTAACTCCTTACTATGTGATTTACTATAACGTTATGGTAAATATCCCTATGTGTAATAGTAACCCAACTATCGTAAATATGTATTGATATTATCGTAAATTAGTATATAAAATTATCGTAAATAGAGGTGGCTACAAAATAACTTATTTTGTAGCTAACTACAGAGTATACTCTCCATATATATATATATATATATATATATATATATATATATATATATATATATATATATATATATATATATATATATATATATATATATATATATATATATATATATATAGTATTTTCTCATGTTTCAGCTCAAAATAGGTAAACAAAACTAGCCTTTCAATTAGAAGCCTAGATTCTAGAAAGTAAATATTGGTCTAAAGTTGCTGATTTGTAGTGCTATGGCTATATTTTAAATCTATGGATCGATTATTTTTTATGACGTGGAAGTAGAAATACCTAAGTTTTAAATTCTGGCTCCACCACTGCCTCGCACCAAGCGCGGCAGAAGATGCGGGAGAAGTAGCGCCCAGGCGTCGACGATGTCACGCCACGCCTTACAGACGCACCGAACCACGGCCAGGCTTTGCATAGGCAAGGCACACGGAAGACGCCGGCGAGGGCGTCGTCCGGCAGTGCCCCTACTTATGTTGCCATCTAGGCTATCTAGATTAGAGATGGGCGACGGCGCGACTCGCTGGCAGGGCAGTAGCGTTATTCACCAGAACGGAATAAGAAGTGATGGGCCAGCGCCCAGCAGTGGCCGTGGGCCGATAGTCAAGGTTTCCTATTATCTTGACAAAGGCTGCTTTCATCTCTTAAGTACGGACCGGATTGGAACCAGGCCTGCTTTCAGTTTGTTCTCAGATTTGTTCTCGGATGATTTGGAGCCTTGGAGGACGACACATCACAGCAGGATCGGCGCTGCTAGGGCACCAGGGCTGGATAGCGAGCCAGCTCGGCTCGTTATAGCTCGGTACGTTATGACTTGTTATACAAACAAGCTAGAAGACTAGTTCAGCTAAGCTCGTCAATGAGTTCGAGCTAGCTCGTTTGGCTCACGAGCCAAAGCACAAAAACATATCACATACATATTTAAAATGAAATAAATAAAATACATATGAATATCCATCATCATCCATTGACTGATTCCATTCAACCATACAGTATTTAAGAATGAAGCAAAATAAATATAATGAACAACAACAAGACTGATCAGGTTTGTACTAGTTGTAGCCTTATAGTGCTAGCGCCCGGACGTCTAGACGAATGTCCGAGTCTGGACGTCCACGGCTGCAGTCCGTTTTACCATGTCCATGCATAGGCCCACGCCGGCTGGACATTGCTTGCCCGTGCCTGCGTCTCACGGCCACGCGGGGGCCCGCGCCGCTGAACGTCGCCCATGCCACGCGCCCACGGTGGCTGCTCGCGTCCCCTCTAGCTTTCCACGCGTATCCCATGTGCGACACCCGATCTACTTTTGAAACATTTGGATGCAACACTTACAACATATAAAAAGACAGATGAAACACTTGAAACATGCGTTTGAAATACTTGCAAAAATACTTGAAAAACACTTGAAAACCATTGCAAAACATACACAACATTCAGATAAAACACTTATAACATATGTATGAAAATATATGCAACATCCAAATAAACACACTTGCAACATAGGTCTGAAAACAGATGAAACATTGAAGACAGACTCTTGCAACATACGTGTACAACCATTGCAACATGCAACATCCCAATCTAATGTTGCAACATCTGTATGAAACGCTTGCAACGTACCTCTAAAATATATGAAACATTTGAAATGTGAGCTTACAACATACATCATATCCCAACGCGGCTTCCTCCGCCGTCTGCAATGGGGCACCAAAGCCATAGGTGTCGTCAGGCTGGGCAGGTGGCCTGGCCGTAGGTGTCGTCAGGCTGGGTGGGTGGCCTGGCCATAGGTGTCGTCAGGCCAAGCGCCGCAGCCGTAGGTGTCGTCATCCCAGGGCCTAACGCTTCTCCTTGCGCTGATAGTGCCTGTCGATGTCGTCAAGCCAGGCGGGTGGCGGAGCAGGCGCAGCGGGTGCAGGCGGCAGGAGCAGTGAGACGGGCTCGTGGAATAGGAACAGGTGCAGCGGTAAGAGCAGCGGGGCGGGCATGCGGAACAGCGGCAGGAGCAGCGGGGCGGGTGGCAGAGGATCAAGAGCAGCACGGGATGAGCGGCATGAGCAACGGAAGGGGGCACGGGCGGCGGAGGATCGAGAAGCAGGAGCAGCGCGAGGCGAGCAACGAAAGAGAACAGATGTGAGGTTTATTGGGCCGGCTGGTCCGCAGGCCCAGCCCTATCATTTCCGTAGCAGGATCATGTTGTGCAGCAAACAGAAGATAACTTTTGTTGCGAGTACCCTGATCGTGAAGAAAAATCATATATCCTGTCAAAACTTGGTGCTGGAGATGTATGTTTAGATATTTATTTGGCAAATTTAGATGTGTTTTATTCCAGAAAAATATAAAGATGGACAAGGTATTCATTTGAATGGATGCTCATCTATCGGTACTATGCATAATGAACGTCCTAATTAAGATCGCTTCGCTTTTCATGATCACCAGCAGCGCTGTTTCTGAATCATGTGACATGATCATATAGATGTACGTTCTCAGTCTGAGTCGATGCTGCGATAAGATTTTCACCATATATGTTGGCATTAAGTCAATGGCCCCGTTCGGCTGGGTTGATAAGCCGGCTGAAAAACACTGTTGGCTGATTTGTTGTGAGAGAAAAATAATGTTCCGGCTGAAAAAACAAGCTGAAAAAGACGGATTATAAGCCGGGTGAACAGGCTCAATATTGTCCAGTGGGGCTGATGAATAGATTCTTTTGCTACCTTGAAAGTCGAAGTCTTTTTTGAATGATGAAAACAATGCTGGAACACAGAGCAGCCAAATAAGCAGAAGAAATCCTGGATCAATTGAGTACTAATAGGCATATAATATAGTGCATAGCATTCATAGTGAACACAATTATATTGACCTAAGAAGAAAGTAATCAGCACCTATTACAATTGCTCGTTTCTTCAACTCTAAGTGTTAATCTCTTCTGATGAGCTCTAGCCAGTTTGGTCACCATGAAGGAGATGCCCAATCATACATGGAGTGTAAAGGAATAATGACTCGTATATGCCATTCCAATGGCTATGATAGTAACATTTTGGGCGCGAGTTTCCTAGATATTGAATCTTGGTACTATTCAAGTGATAGGCAACAACTCCAAACAGTTCAACCATAAAGACAACTTCCTTGTAAGGATGAAAATAATGTGTAGATATCGACTGTAAGAGTCTTCCTGGCTTTCAATGTCAACCGTAAAAGTATCATCATTGTCAGAGTCCCACTTGTAACTCTCTTTTGATTGAGATTCAACATTATGGTCGGTGTTGTGTATATCATTATTTTCTTCAACAATCCAAGATCCATCTTGTTGTCTACCACTGTAATGATCATAAGGAATTGATGCTACATATCGAGCATAGTGCCCAACCTTAGCTTCATACTTCAGAAGCCACTCCATTTGACCACATGATTCATTCAGAATCCAAATCTTTAGTTGATGATCATGAACTATTCCAAAACGTACATTATTCTGCAACTTCCCCAAATATGGCTTTGTGTACTCAATGTTTGCTGGTGTTTCGATTATTTCATAGTTTCTGTTTGCCAATGAAAGCCTGTAAAAAAAAAGAAAATTACCATGTTACTATCAATGTATATTTGTTTGATGTATTGACATTAAGTCCATCTTCAACTAAGTAGTAGCCAAAAGTAATTAAAATATTTAATTATAATAATGCACGGGAACATAAATATTCAGGTAATACCATATAGAGCACCTAAATGTATATGGCAGTGAAGAAACATACTCCAATGGAAGAAAGTAAGATAGCATATTGTCTAATTACATATAACCAAAAAGGGGAATAATAAGTTTTTATTTTTGGAATTCTGAAAAGATATAGCAAAAAACAGGGCCTAATTATAGCATATATATCTTCTATATTTCTCATTTAAACTTTTTTTAAGCTATACCAAATTTCGTAATCTGCCAACAATTATAAACTGGATTACTACTAATACACAAAGAAAGAATAAAATATAAATACCACCTACAGAGGTCGATACATATCTCTACAACTTAAAAAACCCCAAATGATATCGTCACCGCTCGGACCGCTCCTATCCCCGCGCATCCCCGCCTGGCGTCTCCCTTCCTTCCTCAGCCCTCGCCCTCACCCTCGACGGCTCCTCCAGTCCTCCTCGCCCTCCCCGCCCTGGCGATGCCACTCGCCGCCCATCTCCATGCAGCGTGGCGGACAAATATCGCGAGAACCCTGCGACGGACATCCTCCCACGCGCGACATCCTCCGCCTTCTTTTGCTTGCAACGCAGATTGGCGGCAGCTGCCAGAGCTGATGGCGGCTCGGGTGAGGGGCCGGAGGCAAGAGGCGGGACGACGAGATGGCTGCGCGATTCTCTTCTTGCGACGGAAGCAAAAACTGCACGACAGACAGACTGCGGGACGACGAGATGGCCGACGGGAAGGACGTCGCCGCCACGCGCCGATGGGCCGCCATCACCAACTACCGCAGGGAGCTCAAGTCGCGCATCGGCACCGGTGAGTCCTCCCCATCCCCATGACCCCATCCCCCTCCTCCCTTCACCCACCTTTGCTCGACTACAGTCTCCCCAGGATTCAGGGCGGCCGATTCTTGTGTCTCACTAGGGTCTTCGTGGCTGTGTGTGTGGGATCTAGCTGGAGGTTTGGATGTCGAGTAGTTTTTATGTAGATTCGCTGGCCATGGCAAAAACCGCGCCGTCGTCCTCGCCCCGCCCGTCTCCCATCGGACCCGCCCTCCGCCCCAACCCCGGCTCCTCTCCGTTCGATCTCCCGTCTGCCTTCGTGGCTCCATCACTACAAACTGCGAATCAGGCGATTGGTGTAGGTGGAGGCTTTCCGCACTCCCCAGCCTCCTTCCCCAGGCCCGTCAAGATCCAGCAGTGTCCATGGCAATAACGCTGCCAGATCCGGTACGGGCGGCCTTGATCCGATGGCCAACATGCAGAGGCGGACCTCTCCACCCCCATCTCAGAGACGAGCATGCGAAAGGCGGACAAGAGCAGTGACCCCCAGCGTGTTGCATCCTGACATTCTCCTCCACGACAGTTGCAATCAGAAGAGGAGCGATGGCTCAGCTTGTAGCTGAGGGGGCAGCGGCCTCAACAGATCACTAATCATGTGCATTATATTCCTTGGATGCTGCAAACAACGTTAGTGCTCCCAGTCTTCTCCCAAATGCCATGTTTTTTTTTCATTACAAAATTGTATCTCACGCAATAGTTATATTAGGGCTTGTTTAGTTGGTGAAAAAGTTTGGGTTTGGCTACTGTAGCACTTTTCGTTTTATTTGGCAATTTATGTCCAATCATGGACTAATTAGGCTCAAAAGATTTGTCTCGTGATTTACAACCAAACCGTGTAATTAGTTTTTTCTTTCGCCTATATTTAGTACTCCATGCATATGCCGTAAGATTCGATGTGACAGGTACTGTAGCACTTTTTGGGTTTGCTTTTTGCAAACTAAACAGGCTCTTAACGAGTATCATCACTTCTGTTTTATGAACCTGGACATTGTCAGGCTTGCCAGTTGCATTGTAATTTAGTATGTGCTGGTGTCCTTAGATGAATTCACGTATTTCCTTGATAAAACACAGGGCGGCACAAGTGGTGTGACCATATTGCTTCCTTGCTATAGGAGCTACATCCCTGATTAGTGATCTGAAATTCTGATAAACAAATAGACCCATGACCAATGCCACCTGTCTGGTCATAACCTTCACCATTACAAGGACTTTTGGTAGCAGTGCGAAAGCAAGGAGGTGAGGAGATGATGTACCATGTATGATTAAATTGGAATCAGAAATGTTGTGCAGATAAATTCCATTTGCTTTCCCTAATGTTCTATTTTTTTGTCTAAGAGAAACACATTAACTTAATTTCAATTTAAAGGGTTGTCTGGTTGGTCCACTTTTTAGTCATCTTTTGGTGTGGCATGTTCAGATGCCCTGCTCTTGATTTACATGGTTTTCCTCCAATATGATGTCGGCTTCCAATCTGTATTTAGTTGGTAACTATGTTTTTTTAGTTCTTGTTTGAATAATTTTGCTTTGCTCCTGCCCAATTTATTATTCTAGCTGCCATGTTTAGGCTGTAAATACAATCGCTCTACTCTACAGGCTATCACTGACTGTTTGGTGGCATGTTCAGATGCTCTGCACTTGATTTACATGGTTTTCCTCTAATATGATGTCTGCTTCCAATCACTTCTGTTTTATGAACCTGGACATTATTAGGCTTGCCAGTTGCATTGTAATTTAGTATGTGCGGGTGTCCTTAGATGAATTCATGTATTTCCTTGATAAAACACAGGGCGGCACAAGTGGTGTGACCATATTGCTTCCTTGCTATAGGAGCTACATCCCTGATTAGTGATATGAAATTCTGATGAACAAATAGACCCATGACCAATGCCACCTGTCTGGTCATAACCTTTACTGTTACAAGAACTTTTGGTAGCAGTGCGAAAGCAAGGAGGTGAGGAGATGATGTACCATGTATGATTAAATTGGAATTAGAAATGTTGTGCAGATAAATTCTATTTGCTTTCCCTGATGTTCTATTTTTTAGGTCTAAGAGAAACACATTAACTTAATTTCAATTCAAAGGGTTGTCTTGTTGGTCCACTTTTTAGTCATCTTTTGGTGTGGCATGTTCAGATGCCCTGCTCTTGACTTACATGGTTTTCCTCCAGTACGATGTCTGCTTCCAATCTGTATTTAGTTGGTAACCATGTTTTTTCAGTTCTTGTTTGAATAATTTTGCTTTGCTCCTGCCCAATTTATTATTCTAGCTGCCATGTTTAGGCTGTAAATACAATCGCTCTACTCTACAGACTATCATTGACTGTTTGGTGGCATGTTCAGATGCTTTGCACTTGATTTACATGGTTTTCCTCCAATATGATGTCTGCTTCCAATCTGTATTTACCTGGCAACCATGTTTCTTCGGGTCATGTTTGAGTATTTTTGTTTTGCTCTTGCCCTTCCTGGTGTCATGTTTATGCGGTAAATACAACTGCTATACTCTACAGATTATCACTGAGGAAATTGATCAACCTATTAGATATATCTTGTGCTTTAGATATATCACGGGAAATTTTTTGTTGTTCCCATTGCAACGCACGAAAAGGTCTATACAATAGAGTTTGTGAGCTTGCGACACAGCGGTCTCCTTGACTATGTTAATTTCACGAACTTTGTCTTTTAGATTAAATGTTACTTTAATATCGGTACTTATTTTCACAGTATTGCTATCTTATCGTGCGATCCATGTGTTTTTACTACAAAAATTTTTGCTATCCCGTAGCAACGCACGGGCACGAACCTAGTACTATGTATAAAATTTCTAAACTAGATTATTTGCATATACATAGTGATAAAAAATTATTAATATTTTCCCCGACAAACACAGCTATGCTTGGCAGTCATGTATGAGGGGAAAAAAACGAAAATCAATGCATACCTTCTTACAAAAGAGAGCTGTGTTACAATGGTTGGAAAAGTACCATTAGTACTTCCAGGTGCTTTTGTTTTTCTTATCTTCTAGCCATTTAATTGAGGATGATTATTTTTAAAAATTAATTAGTATTATTTGGGGTATATTGGTAATTGACCTTCCTCCTCCCATAGTCCCATGCCGCTCGCTAGTTGCTCCACGGCCGCCTCGCTCTCCGCCTTCGCCCCCACACCCTCAACCCCACTGCGACATCAGTCAATGTGCCTGACGGCGGCGGGGGCGCAAAGCAGATGCAGCACAGGCGCTGTCCACAGCGGGCGGCAGCGCGGCCGTCATCGCCAACAACACCATGGCACCACGTCAAACTTGTCAGAGAATTGTTTCATCGCATTCAGTTTAGGCATGGAATCCTGGACACGTGATGTGGCGATGGCGGCGCGCGGCACATACAGCTACGACGACGCTGCGTTCTGCCTTGAAGGCCACAAAATCAAGCGACGCTTTGCGCATCTGCCACTCTGCCCGCGCTCACGGCTGCTGCTGTCAGCGGGTTACTGAATCGAGAATAGACGATTCCTCGAAAAAAAATCGAGAATAGACGGCCATGGGAGCTTGACGTGCCGTCTCGTCGTCCTCGTCAACCTGCCGGCGGGTCACATACTCGCAGAGCTGCGCACGTACGTGCGCAAATGGGCACGCGGCGGTTGCGTCGACTCATGTGTCGTGCTCATGCTTGCGGCCAGGGCCAGCAAGCTGTCGGGGGCGCAGCTTGCCGTGGCCCGTACAAAAGCTGTGATTCAGACAACCGAGAAGAGCTAACAGAGAGGAGAGACCATGGATAGGAAGTTACAGTTCTGAAATTGCATTTTGAACCCTAACCGAAAATAAAGAAAGAATAAAATTTTGAGGTAGCCTCACCAATTTTGGTGCGGGCGATCGTGGTCTACGTAGTTTATGAAGACTCCTCTCACGGAGCGCGGTAGAAGATGCTGAAGCGGTAGCCATCGGGCGTCGACGATGTCGCGCCACGCCTTGCAAATGGACCGGACCACCGCCAGGCTCTGCAACGGCAAGGCACGGAAGACGCCGGCGAGGGCGTCGTCTGGCAGCGCCGCCACTTGCGTTGCCATCTAGTCTAGATTAGATGAGGTTCCTGCAGCGTGCGACGAGAGGCGACGACGGCGCGGCTCGCTGCAACGTAGTAGTACTTATATTTACCGATATAGTCAAGTTTCCTATTTTCTTAGCAAGGCCTGCTTTCATCCTCTTGAGTACGGATTGGAAACAGGCCTGCTTTCAGTTTGTTCTGAGATTCGTCCTTGGTTTCCTATTTTCTTGACTACGGATTCCTATTCTCTTAAGTGGATGGACATGATATACAATTGAATGGATGCTCTATCGGTCCTAAACGTAATGAACGTCCTACTTAAGATGGCAAAGCTAAACACGCGACCATCGCGCTCTTAGGTGATGGAGCGACCCTGCTCTTCTCTCCCGGCCCTCTCCCACGTGACTATCGCGCTCCCTCTCCCTCTCCCACACGCCCGCTCCCGCTCATTGCCGGAGTTAGGGTTAGGGTTTCTGGCGGTTCTAGAAGAGAGTTAGGGGGAGGCGGCCACGACATGGCGGTGGTGGCGGGTTGAAGGACGGCAAGCGAGGCGGCAGGGACAACCGGTTGGGTGGGGTTGGCGGCGGGGGAGTCGTGATAGTGCTCGCTGGCGAGCTGTAGTTAGCGTGGGCGGGTTCAAGGGGCGGGGGCAGGTTGTGAGTGGCGCGGCAAGGCGGCTCGCCGCCGGCCATCAGTGGTGGAGGCGGGGACGAGAATGATGTCGGCGAGCTTCCGTGAGATTAGGGGAGGACGGGGCAGAGCAACGGGGGTGGGAGGTAGGTGGCGTGGCCGGCTCCACTGCTGCTGCTGGTCGGGGCGGCGGTGGAGGAAGCAGGGGCGTGGGGGAGGAAAAAGGCGCAGGCGCGGGGAGGAAGAATGCGGAGCCATGTCACGCGCTGCCACAGCACGTGACGGGTCACGGCTTTACGCCGTCCAATTAAGATACATTTTTATGATCACCAGCTGCGCTGTTTCTGAATCGGTGACAGGACGCATGCCTATGCTTTGAAGTAGAGGTACAAGAACACCACAATCACGCCACCAGCAGCAACGATGCACCACTAGGATGTAGTTGCACGGAGATTTTTTTATAACCTTTTTATTCAATATTTTAAAAATAGTTTATCCAAAAAATATTTTTCTATTCTAACTTGTTTGGTCACACCCGTATATGTGGCGTGATAAAATCACGTGGTCACGCCACATGTATTGGCACAACATTCTTGCCATGCTGTCAAGGAGAGATCACGTGAAAGACAACTGTTGGACCAACACGGTTGGCGTGACATTATGGTTGTCGCTCTGCTTAGGATGGCACGATAGTGAGGATGTCCAGCCCACATGTACAGTAACTAGCAAACATAGCCGTATGTTGGAATTATATAGGAGAAAAAAGCTATAAATATTGTGATGCGGAATGCTACGTATCTATTTATATTTTCTCTTTTCTATCAAATTTAAGAGCTAAAAATTATTTATGATGACTTCAACATCCAAAATTTGAGTCAATGTCGGACAACAATATGAGAATGTTCTATTGATTCTATATCAAAATAAAATACAATATTGATAGTTTTTTTCCTATTGCAAAGCGTGAAAAAATATTTGCTCATAAGTATATCATAGCTCTAATTTTCACACTATCCATGAACTGGAACTGTTAAAAATTTTTGCGCGAAGGAGGATCAGGTGGAGCTCCATCTCCTCAAGTTAACATGATTTATGACAAAGTTGTAAATCTCAATATAATCTATAACTTTGTAGTTGGGAAGTTTTTTATTCCAAGTTGTTTAAAATCATAAATATGTGTTTTAAGTTCTTAGATTTTGATATTCAAAATTTAGAATTTCTAAACCATCCTGAATATTCACATGGTTAATACCAAAGTTGTAGTAATCGACTCAATCTACAAGTTTGCAGTTGATAATTTTTTTATCTGAAATTGTTTAGTGTCTCAAATATTTGTTTTGAGTTCTTATTTTGATATTCAAATTTTAAAAATTTTCCAACTATCTTGAACGGAGGCACATCCTATACAAAAGATGAAGTTCTTCACAAGCTCTAAAATTTTTTAGTTGAAACTTTTTTCATTTGAGATTATTTAGTGGCCAAAATTTTCATTAGAATATTACAAAATATTGATAAAAAATAGCATCTCATATATACACACAAACGAGTGTAGTGTAGTGGTAGAGAGGTGTTGTGAGAACTAAAGGTCATGTGTTCGAGTGACCACCTCTATAAATGTCCTATTAACAGAGACTATATTTGATAGAGACGGTTAGCTTGTCTGCCTCTATAAATAGAAAATGCCCATCTTTAAAAATGCTTTTGATGTATAGTAGTGTAGTGTACCAAGATTCAAGTCATGTCTTCTACAAACCGGTCTACAAAATATGAATTTGGTTATCGTTCCTGCATCGCCGGAGTGAAACTTTTCTAAACTGAAGTTATTGAAGTCCTACTTCCGTTCTACGACAATGACACAAGAAAGACTTATAATTTGGCCACAATAGCTTTTGAGAGTGAAATCGTGAAGAAGATTTGTTATGATTATATCATTAGAGATTTTATTTGAAAGAGCACTAAGAGAATGGTGTTTTTCAAGTAAAGATTATGCAATAGGAGAATATGTACTCTTTTTTATCTATCTCATTGCCATATAATACATTTTTAGAAAATATAATATATTTTAGCATGTACGCTATTTTTCTAGCCAGCAGGACCCATTTTAAAGTATTAGAATAAATCTCCCGATCCTGATTTTACTGGCAGGATATTGTTGTGCTTTGTGTATCAGCAACCCTCTTCAGACATGTGGGCTCTCTTTGCGATTTAATGCGAGCTGCGTAGGCCTTAACCCCGGGCTGCTCTGGGCTGGGCTACATAGAGTGATTCGAGCTGCTGTGGATGACAACATAATCACTGCATATGAGTGTTTACAAAAAGAAGCGAGCCAGGGATTAGAGATGTTGTGCACTCAAGCTGGACATGCGGAAGGCATATGACCGGGTCGAGTGGCCATACTTGAGAGCAATTATGCTTCGGCTAGGTTTTCGTCACATTTGGGTGGAGATGATTATGAAGCTGGTCACATTAGTTTCGTTCTCAGTTGAGCTCAATGGTGACTGCTTGGAATCTTTTGTGCCAACAAGAGGAATTAGACAAGGCGATCCGATTTCACCCTATCTTTTCTTGTTAGCAGCAGAGGGCCTTTCATGCCTCTTGAAGTCAAGGAATCAATCATCAGCACTCAATGGTATTAGGGTGGCACCGTCAGCTTCGACGATTAGCCACCTACTCTTTGCAGATGATAGCCTGCTGTTCTTCAAGGCGGATGGGGTGAGTGCTCGGGCGGTGAAGGATGTGTTGAGCATTTACTGTCAAGCTTCAGGCCAACAAATTAATATGGAAAAATCCTCAATCCATTTTGCCAAGGGCTACGACCAAAGCTTGAGGGAAGAGATCAAGGATATTCTTGAGGTACAGACCGAAACATTGAAGGAGAAATATTTAGGCATGCCATCGGATGTGGGCTCATCGATAAATGGAGCTTTCAAATATTTAAAAGATCGGGTTTGGGACAGAGTTCAAGGATGGATGGATCAATGTCTTTCGGCTGGTGGGAAGGAGGTTGTCATCAAATCAGTTGCTCAAGCTATTCCAACTTTTTCAATGTCTTGCTTCAAATTGCCCCGCGGACTGCGTCAACATATAGATGGTTTGCTGCGCAAAATTTGGTGGGGATGCAAAGAAGGCAAGTGGAAGACATGTTGGGTGGCGTGGGATGACATGACTCAACCAAAGGGCCTCGGTGGTCTTGGTTTTCGAGATATGGAGTTGTTCAACCTTGCACTCTTAGCGAAACAAGCATGGAGGATTTTACAAGATGGTAATTCATTGAGTGCTAGGGTGTTAAAGTCGGTCTACTTCCCAGATAGAGAGTTTCTGGCAGCTGAGATCGGCTCATCGCCCTCTCGTATTTGGCGTTCAATTCTTGAAGGACGAGAGGTGTTGAAAGGAGGCCTAATAAGGCGGATAGGGACAGGAGAAACGACCAACATTTGGTCGATGGATTGGCTACCGGCAGCAGGATTGAGGGGGCCGGTTCCCAGCAATCGGGCTAACCGTCCTCAATTGGTCAGTGAACTCATAGACTCAACATCGGCGTCCTAGGATCAAGAGAAGTTGATGGAATTTTTTACACCGGCGGATGTGGCTGTGATCACAAGTATTCCACTCAGTACAAGGCGACAAGATGATTTCTAGGCTTGGCACTTTGAGAAGCGTGGTCTCTTCTCAGTCCGCTCGGCATATAGATGGCTTGCACATCATAAGTCTGTAGCTAGATCGGCGGGTGCCCCAGACATACAGGTTGTGCAAAAAGAGTGGTCAATGTTGTGGGGAATCAAAGTTCCATCCAAAGTGCGGGTGTTTCTGTGGAGACTTGCTAGGTGTTCTCTCCCATCTAAAGATGTTCTTCTTCATAGGAACATGTCCAATAGCAGTGCGTGCTCCATCTGCGGCGCTAGAGATTCATGGCGACACTCTCTCATCGAGTGTAATATGGCTCGCTATGTCTGGGCGCTGGAGAAAGATGAGATAACTGAGCACATTTGTCATATTGAGGATCAGGATGCAAGGGGCTGGTTGGTAGCAGTGATGCGATCCCTGAAGCATGAGGACCTAATCCGGGTCACCGTGACCCTTTGGGCTATTTGGTATGCCAGACAAAAAGCTATTCATGAGGATATTTATCAAAGCCTGGTCTCGACTCATAATTTTGTTACTAGTTTTGTGGCTGATCTCTAATTGGTGCAACCAAAAGTAAAGGATCGACCCGCTGTTCAGAGAAGCAACATTCGCTGGATTCCTCCCCCAGCGGGGCTAAAGAAGATTAACGTTGATGTAGCCTTGGCTAAGAACTCAGGAACTGTCGTTGCTGCAGCTGTTGCACGCGACCTTTGCTGGACACTTCTTGGGGCCCTCGGCAGTAGTGATGGAAGGAAGCTTGGAGCCAGAGATGGTGGAAGCGATATCTTGTAAAGAAGGCCTGGCCCTTGCTAGCGATTTGCTACTCCAGGACTTCAGAGTGGCATGTGACAATGCTGGTGTTGTCACAAGCATACATGAAGGTAGTATGGGCTCTTATGGGCACATTGTCCAGTTAATTAGAGCTAGATCGAATGATTTTAGTTTTGTTGAGTTTGCCATGAGGGGAGACGATCAAATGTAGATGCTCATAATCTTGCTAGGAGTTGTATCTATGCTCAGTTAGGGAGACATGTTTGGTTTGTATCTCCGCCTGTTGGCGTCTGTACTTCTTATGAAGAATAATAAAGGTTTTTCTGCTAAAAAAAGTGTGTTATATATGCTACAATAGATGTGTTATAAATACAAAGTACACCAAGTATAAAATTTAAACGATCCGAAGAAGAAAAAATAGTACTAACCGACCCGAAGACATGTCTAAAACTAGGAGCATCTATAAAGATTCTTTAAAATTACTTAGCAAACTAATAATTATACTCATTTTCGCAAATAAATTAAAGGACAATATGTTGCACAATAATGAGCATAACATTAGAATTTGACCCGCATCATAACTATGACCAGATGCTAATCCTTACACGAGCTCTGCCCATTATATAAAGGGTTAATTGAAACGATGTCATTATAATTTGTGGATCGAAAAAACGTCGTTACCATTTACCTATTCTGAGATATGCCGTTTTAACTCTACTAACACCTGAAATCTATCATTTTATACGAATCTCGAAACCTCAGGCCAGTTGCAGGTCTATCTACTACAAGTACAACCATGGTCTTTTGTATGGACCGAATACTCTCTTTTCACCTCATTTTTAGGCAAGCCCCACGCGTCCTCACCTCCTCTTCACCTTCCGTCACCTCCCCTCTCTCATCAGAGTTTGAATGGATGAACAGTGAGGCGAGTGCTCCGACGGACGATCGCTATTGGTGGCCCGCGAGCTGGATCCGGTCGCCACCGGACCGAGGCGAGCTTGGCTCAGGCACGGATCCGACCACCACCAAGCCGAGGGCAGCAAGCACGGGCATCGACAAGTGATTGTGCGGGCATGGAGCTAGAGCGGTTGTTGGAAGCGCCGCCATGGGATAGAAGCCGACGGCGCTGGTTGCCGGAGTGGAGGACGTCGAGGAAGACGAGAGGGAGGAGGTGGCGGCCTCGGGTGCTTGTGCGAACAAGGATGGCACGAGCACTAGAGCGAGCGCCGCCAGCTCCATGGTGGCACATTGCTCTAGGGTGGTTAGCGCCTCACTAGAGTTCAGCGGCGCACGCAGGTGGGCAGTGGTGGGCGGGGTGGGCACGAGCGGCACGGAGGCCAAGGACTACAGAGAGCGAGTAGAATGGCCGGAGACTGGGAGGGTGAGGAGCTCTCGAACCCATCATGGAAGGCTGGGGATTAAGAGACAATATAAATATGGATATAGATTCTTTGTTTTGAGAGAACATTTATCCTTCAAATAAATTGCTCGAGTCGTAAGTTTTTACTACTTGTACTCAAGTAAGACTGTAAAAAATATTTTTTTATGATAATGCTTTGACGAGGACGTCTGTCTGGACGTGTCGGTCTGGACGCCCCGTTCCTGAGCCTGCGTATCGATTGGGCCCAACAGGTAACGTCCGTTCTTCCACTCACAAATATTTTCTCCACTCGCGACCGCTACCACTTTCATCGCGTGACCGCCCACGGCACCGGGTCGACTATGCATCTGCCAGCAACAGTCACGATGCGCCATCCGCCCGCCTGCTCTGCCTCGCACCACACCCGCCCCAACTTGCGCCGCGCCGCCCCAACTTGTGCCGTCCGAACTTACGCATGTTTCAAGCATATGTTCAAAGTGTTTCAGTTGCTTCAGACACATGTTTCAAGTGTTTTCATCTAGATGTTGCATATGTTACTATGGCTATAATACACGCATGTTTCAAGTGTTTATTTTCATGTGTTTCTGATGTCTTAGACTTATGTTGCATATGTTGCTATGGCTATACACGCATGTTTTATCTGTTTCAGTTATATGTTGCAAATGTTTCATCTTTATGTTTCAAAAGTAGATCAGGTGTTGCACATGTTGCAATGCGCGCTAGTGGTTGGCGGACAGCGACCTGCCACAGCCGCTTGGTGCTGCTACCGGGGCGCCACCGATGGTTCACGTGCAGGCGCAGAATGGGCGCGGCAGGCCTGATGCTGCTGCTGGGGCGCCGCCGTGGTTCACGTGCGGACACGGGGGGCACGGTTTCAAATGCGACGTGCGATGCGGGCGGGCGCAGGGCACAGGATGCAGTGCGGGCAAACGTCGGGTGTAGGCGTGAAGCTCCGTCCGGAGGTCTCTGGAGCGGGATTTAACGTGGGGCGAATGGAGTTGTGTACGTTAGACGCATGTGTGGAAGCTACGGCCGGATGGACGCCAAGTTCCAGACGGAAATTCCATTTCATGAACTATCAGCTTGTCACGTGTGTAATGTGCTACCTCTGTCTATAAAGATTAAAATCCTCAAGGAATAAAATAATTTGGAGTTCAACCAAAGTTAAATAACAATACTAACATTTATCATATAAAATAAATACTATTAAATTAACTATAAAATTTTTATAATAAACTTAGTAGAAATATAAATATAAATATATCTCTTAAAAGACGAATTTTGCACCAGAGACACTCACACCATGGCCTTGTTCGACTGGCTGGCTGCCAGCCAGCCAACAGTGCTTTTCTCTCACATCATTTCAGCACCAACCACCAGTCACTAGTCAGCCAGCAGTATTTTTCTCTCACAACAAATCAGCACCAGCCACCAGCCACCAGCCAGCCGAAGGAGGCCCATATTTGGCCACGCGCGCGCACCATATTTGGCCACGTCGCCCGTTGGCCGTTGGATCCGACGAGCAAGCAATGTAAGTCTGTCGTCCTCCATCCGATGCGGTAGCGATTCAGGTCTTTGCCCACTTCTCACATCTGATGGCTCGCGAAGTTTCTTGGGCCCTCGTGCTCCCTGGGAGAGCGGGTGTGGCAGCGAGGGCGCGGCGACCGGCGACCGGCGAGGAGACGCGGTCACGTCCAGCGTGGGCACAGGCGCCGCCGCCAAGCACCCCGTGCTCTCTAGACGCGAGCGCAGCGGCGGTGGCGGACGCTCCTCGGCGTGAGGCGAAGAGCGAGGCCAAAAGGGCACGAAGTGCTCGCCGTCACCTTCGCCGGAGATCACGCCCACAGAGAGCTCTGCTCCCCTTCAACAAGGTAAACTCGAGCCAAATCCCTCCTATACGGCTATACCTAGCTCCTTCAACTGGTTGCGCATCCCGTTTGAATGGAATTTTTTTATTTTTAGCCCAAATTTGAAACAAATTTTAAATTTAACCCTTGTTTGAAAAATTTTTTAAATCTAACCGTTTGGCCCCGCCACCATGCATGGCGGGGCAAATGCACTGAACCCCGCCATGCATGGTGGCGGGGTGCATGGCCGACGTGGCAGGGTGACGTGGCCGCCACCCAGGGTGTACCCCGCCATGATGGGTGGCGGGGTACGCCAAACCCGCCACCCATCATGGCGGGGTATACCCCGCCACCCGTCATGGCGGGGCGCGGCGTAAATATAAGCCGCGCCCCGCCCGCCCGCCCGCTCGGCCTTCACTTGCACCCGCCGCCTCCGCCGCCTCCGCCGTCCCCGCCGCCTCCGCCGTCCCCGCGCCTTGCCGCCGCCGCCGGAGGACCTCCCCCGCGCCCCGGCCGCCCCGGCCGCGCCCCGCCGCCCCCCGCCGCGACCCCGCCGCCGCGACGCCGTGCCCCGCCGCGACGCCGCCGCCCGCAACCGCCGTCCGCGCCGCCGCGCCGTCTCCCGCGCCCCCGGCGACCGCGCCCTCGGCCGCGTTTCCGGCATTCGTTCCCGCGCCGCCACCCCGGTAATTTTTACGGTAATTTTTTTTACTTTGTCGTTTCAATTATTTATTTGTAGTAAATATTAATAAGTTTTTATTATTTATTTAGTTATTTATTTATTATTCATTGTATTAAACGATGATTTAGTTATTGAATTATTTATTTAGTTAATTATTTGTTATTGAACAATAGTTATTTAGTTAGTTATTGAATTATTTAGTTACTTATTTAGTAATTTAGGTAGTTAATGATGATTTCTTATTGACGATATTATTGATAGTTAGTTAATATTGGTTCGTATTAGTTATTGATGATTATTTAGGGTTTAGGTTTATTGACGATATTATTGATGATTAATTGTTATTGACGATATTTGTTATTGATGATTATTTAGTTAGTTAATGGGTTCGTATTAGTTGTTTAATTATTAGTTAATTAGTTAACGATTATTAGTTATTCGGATTTTATTAGGTAATATTAGTTATTTAGTTACGTACCTATTAGTTATTTAGTTATTAGGTAATATTAGTTATTTAGTTAGTTATGTAGTAATTAGTGGTACCATAATGGTCAGTTGATAATCAGATGTCAAATCGTTTTGTAGATGGATTACGGTGTAAGAGTTTTTTACGGAGGAAGTGTTAGGAGAGAGGATTGCCAGTTTGAGGATATGTATGAAGAATTGGAATGGTTTGATGGCACCCCTAGTTTCCGCGATCTATGTGACCGTTTGAGTTTGAAGTTTGGCGAGGCTTTCACACTAAAGGGTAGGTTCGATGTTGGAAAGAATAGGGCACACTATGTGATGATGGACTTGTGCAACCAAGCAGAGTGGTCCCGATACAATAGGGTCATCCAAGGTTCGAATGTCGGCATGGCTGAGTTGGTGCTGGAGAATGTTGAGAATGAGGAGCCGTCCTTGGACAGTGATACTCTAGGAGATTGTGGTGTGCAGATGCAACAAACTATGGAGAGTATGGACTTGGATGGTAATTTGACGCAGGAGCAGGTTCATTCTCCTCCAGTTGGTCATATAAGCAATGATTTTGATGTACACGAGTTTGAACAGGAGGAGGAGGAGGCGGCAGCGGAGGAAATGATTGGTGATGATGTTACCACTGATTCGGACGATTCAGGAAATGAGGAAGGAGGTCCACATGCCATGCGAGCATCGGTTGAAGCCATGCCCTCTAGAGGTGCACCTGCCATGTGTACACCAGTTCGTGGCATGCCCTCAGGAGTACCGCTTGAGGTACTTCATGGCATCCAGAGTCAGGGCACATTAGCCACCGGTTATCCAGATGATGGAGTGCAATATGAAGGATGGAGCAAGGTTAGGGAGCCACAACAATACGTTGCACCACCCTCTTATACATCGGCAGAGCTTACACAGCTGAGGGAGGCTGGCTTGCCTTTTACCGGTGTGCCAAATTATATCGATGTAAGTATGTCGCATATGGCAGTTTGTGACACGGGTTTGCAGATGTGTAAGGAATCATTGTACAACCATAAAAATTTAATACTGAGGAAGGGAATGCTTTTTAATACGATGTCGGAGATGAAGTTGTTCCTTCAGGACTATGCTGTGTATCATCATAGGCCTTACACGGTTCGACATTCTGACAAGGAGGTAAATTCCACATATTATGTAAGGCTGGATTCCCGTACTCGTGGAAGTTGAATGCACGAAAGAGGCGGAGTGATGGTAAGTGGAAGGTAACTTCGGTGGAACAGCCGCACAGATGCCAGACTAATGAGGGTAAAAGGTACCATCCCCAGTTAACGGCTCGGTATCTAGCCCGTCGTATATTGGGTCTTGTAGATAAGGACAACGACGTATCAGTGTCTTTCTTGCAGGAGACCATAGTCACATTTGTTGGGTATGAGGTCACGTATGGAAAGGCTTGGCGGGCAAAGCAAATTGCCCTGGCAATTCGTTGGGGTAGCTGGGAGGAAGCCTATAACAGGGTTCCACGCATTTTGTGTGCGATGGAACACTTCAACCCTGGCATGAGATCGTTCATATACACAGGAGGGTTCTATCTTCAGAACCCGTTGAGGCATATTCTGTACCGTGTGTTCTGGTATTTCGATCAGTGCAAACATGCATTTCAGTATTGTAGGCCAGTTGTTCTTGTTGATGGCACGTTTCTCACCGGCAAATATAGGGGAACATTGATGATGGCTGCTGCTGTAGACCCAGAGAACCAGATAGTGCCAATGGCTTTTGCTTTGGCGGAGGGGGAAAACAATGATTCATGGTCATGGTTTATGCGTCTGCTCCGTGTTCATGTGCTTGGCCCTTCTCGCACCATTTGTCTGATTTCGGACCGTCACATTGGAATTCTAAATGCAGCCGATGAACACATTGATGGTCACCCGCCCCTAGTGCATCGTTGGTGCATGCGACATTTTGCCGCCAATTTCTAGCGGCGTCAACGAAAGAAGGATGTGGCTGATAAGTTAAAGGAGCTTTGTAATAAACGTACGGAACGCGAGTTCAACGAGACTATGGTAGAACTAGAGAAGATGCTCAACCAAGCTGGCAAGGCATGGTTAGAGCAGCAGATGGAAAATAAAGCCAAGTGGGCATTAGCATTTGATGAGGGCGGCTTCCGGTACGGCATCATGACAACAAACTCCTCTGAGTCTTTCAATCGTGTGTTCAAAGGCGTTCGATCTCTTCCAGTGTCTGGTATTGTCGAGTTCTCTTTTAGGAAGTGCAATGAGTATTTTGTTAAGCGGTATGGCCTAGCCCTGAGGAATGAAGAGGAGCTTGGAAGATGGGGGAAGGCGGCACACGAATATTTGAAGGAGGCCGAGGAATTGGCCAAACAACAGGTTGCGGAGGCTTATGGACGGGACATGCTTGTTTTCTGCGTACGAGCTAGAGGGGGCACAAACCTGGGCGGCGAACGATTTGGTGGCCGAACGTACCGTGTCGATCTTGCTAAAGTAGAATGCAGTTGCAACGTCCCTCAGATCATGCATGCCCCTTGCTCACACATGATCACCTCTTGTTGGCTTAGAGGTTTTGACCACACAGTTGCACCATACATGTCACCCTTGTATCTCCGTGCCAACACCCTCAAAGTTTGGGAGAAGAGTTTCGAGCCATACCTTGACGAGTCACAGTGGCCTCCATACTATGGTGAGGACTACGCGCCTTATCCGGACCTGAAGAAGGTAGGGAAGGGAAGGAGGAAGAAGAAGCGATTGAAAGGCGATATGGACAATATGAAAGGTTACGGCGCCGACATGTATGGTGGCGGGGACTTTGACGAAGAACGTGCGCAGAACCTTTGCTCCATTTGCAAGAATCCTGGTCATAACGCTAGATTTCATAGGCGGGCGAGACAAGAGGTGGTATATATTGTAACATGCATTTATGATATTATAATTTTCAAATGTACTTGTCTTTGTTTTTTATAACGTTATTAATTGTTCTAATGTTATTAATGTTTTCTTTGTTTTTTTCAAACAGGGAGTTTCAGGCTTGCAAGATGGAGGCGCGGGCTCCTCATCCGCGCTTTAGCCTCCTTGAGGCTGACTACGACAAGGACCACCGGGCCCAGGCCTTGTCGGAGCAGCAGAGGCCGTTGCGTCCGCTTCGTGTTCGCACGCACCGCGTACATAGCTGGGACGAGCGATACGCGGCCTACATAGAGCGGGCAGGCTTCCTTGAGATCGTTCGGGTGTACAACAGTTCACTCCCCACACTAGACCCTGCACTTCTTACTGCCTTTGTTGATAGGTAACCTTGCTTTTTGTATCTATTGTCTTTGTTTTGAAAAATTGGGCTGTCAACTTGCCTATAACCAGAAACTTGTAACGATGCAGGTGGAGACCGGAGACGCACACCTTCCACACACCATGTGGGGAAATGACCGTCACGATGCAGGATGTGAAGATGATATTGTGCCTCAGTTTGGCTGGTCATCCGGTGACTAGGGTCACCGACGAGTCTAATTGGGTAGAGTTGGTGGAGCAGTTCTGTGGTAGGAGGCCATCAGAGGCAGAAGTTAAAGGCACAAAGTAAGTTCATATTTGCGCCCCATTGAAATCACTGATACAACCATTTCAGCTACTTCTATTTTTTTACAATAATACTTCAATTCCAATTGCAGGAAGACCTCAGGAGTGTCGACGTCATGGATAACCCAACACTTTGGTGCAGGGCCTCCGTTCGGTGCTCCAGATCATGAGGTCGAGGTGTATGCAAAGGTGTGGTTGTGGCACTTCTTGGGCGCTTTCTTGTTCCCCGACTCCTCAGGCGACAGCATCAGCTGGATTTTCTTGAGGATCCTAATCCAGCCACTTGAGAATATTGCAACGTATAGCTGGGGTACCGCGGTCCTTGCTTGGACATATCGTCAGCTTTGTACCGCCTGTCGTCGCCAGTCGAACAATGCTAACCTAGGTGGCTGCTCATACCTACTTCAAGTATGGATTTGGGAGCGGTTTTCGGTTGGGAGGCCTACTCAACCTCCGCGTTTGCCTGTGAGTACATTGACAACTTTGATATCGTCATACGACTAAAGAGATTAGTGACACCTTGTTTGTGTAAACTTGCAGGAATGGCAGCATCAAGACGTTCGACCCACCGCCCTTTTCATCTGGAAAGACGCTAAGATAGTGAGGGGCGAGTTGGAAAGGAGGTACAAGCAGTACACGGATGCGATAGACGTGTTGACACACAACTACGTAAGTTATATCCACATTTCCTACTAAAGGCACTATCAATAAGATTGATACTAAATTAAGTTTCTTTACTTTGCAGGTAACATGGACACCGTGGTCTAGGTAGGAGCTAGAGGACTACCTTAGTCCGCGCTGCGAGGAGGAAGCGGACGAGTGGCTTTACGAAGGGCCACTTATCTTCTTCCATATCATCGAGATGCACTACCCTTTTAGGGTTTACAGACAGTTCGGGAGGTTGCAAGGAATTCCACCGCTGTACTCCACCAACGCTCAGCTGCATGGGTACGATGGCAATATGTTTATTCTACTTAAGCGCCTCATTTCTAATGCAATATGGCAATGCAGGATCGATCGGAGGCTTCGGACCACGCAGAAGAATTGGGCGTTGACGCACGAACAACATTTGAACAGATGGTATAACAGGAATCGTCGTCACATCAACGAAATTCCGCCACACCACCCGGCAAGATGGATGGAGTACCTTCAATGGCTGCAGCGAAGTACGAGGACTCATCTCATGGTCCCGTACACGAACATGCCTGCAGATGCGGCCGATGAGGATGACATCGCCGATGCGTTCGACGATGCGCAAAGGGGGCAAACACAACTTCTTAGGGCCCCTCTTAATAGATACATGGTAAGTACTTTGCACTTATATTCTCAAACGAGGTAAGGGTTTTAAATTTCAATTGAAATGATCGAGTTAGCGTTGTGTGATGTTGTAGGCACAACAGTTGTCGAACTACTCCGAGGAAGCTTCCAGGCAACTTTTTCGGACTAGGGACGACAAGACCAACCCTCTTCGCGCCTTTGTCAAGGTACTTTTGATAGTAACATTCGTGACTACAACTCAGTTACCTTTAAAATTCACGCTTAATAATGCTTGTTGTCATCTAAATCTGTAGAGAATGAAAAAAAGGCTGCAAAAAGTTGGCTCAAAAGCTGAGCTGTGCGGATACGACTTTGGACGTACCGTACAACCCCACGTGGTCCAGGAGCCAGACGATGTCCACCACAGCTGCTTCTGCTAGCGACACCAGGGCTGCGTCCTCGTCTATTCGTACTCCGCAGGATAGAGGGAAGGGTCCAGCGGCTCCGGACGATGTGGATGAGGCACTTCAGTATGACACGACGAGTGGCGACGACGACGACGACGAAGAGGACGTTCCACAGTGGGATTACACCGGTCACGAGGAGATGGGTGCCTCACAGCTCTACGGTGCTCCTTTTGGTACACAGGGGGTCGACTACACACAGCAGGAGAACTACACACCAGCCGAGCAACAGGTTCGTATGCTTTGCTTTCTCTTTAATTCTACTGTTCTTAGATCAACATTTATAGTAGCTCATCAGGTTGCTTGCTTGCAGGGGCCGTCGTCGACGCAGCAGCTCGATCGTGGACATAGGCGGCAACGCGAGAGGCAGCAACGGGACCGCACAGACGTTGGCTGGAGAAGCAACGTGGTCCCTACAAATCCAAGGAGGCGACGGAGACCGCGAGACCCCTACACCCCTGGCGATTAGTAGAGTACTCATATTTAGCAGACGCCGGACACATGTTATCATAGTTATGTAGTGCTAGAACAATTAAATTATGTGTAGGTGTAGCAGCAGTACTCTACTTGGTTATTTCGATTCGACTAATGTAGTTGGTAACACTCGTTTAATCTTTGCCGTAAACGCAATTATTTGTGACGATCAGTTAACGCAATTATTTGTGACGATCAGTTGCCGTAAACTAATTTCGATTCGACCCCTGCCATAAACTTGCTGTAAATCACTCAACATGGCTTTCTGCGTTTGTGACGATCAGTTGACACAAAACGAAAGAAAGGTCCTGCGCGGTCGAAGTTACATGGCGGGGTACCCATAACCCGCCTCCACTCATGGCGGGGTTGCCCTGAAACTTCGACCGCGCAGGAACTGCACTAAGAAACTGTATTTATACACTGCCTCGATAAACCACACAACAATCTTAGTGAGTGGACCAACAAATGAAACGAATGACGATGTGATAATGAAAATATTACAATGACATGTTTCAAAGTACAACACTGACAAAGTACACGACACAAAGTTTCTAAGCCACTACAAATGACAAACACTAACAACGACAACGTGAAGACGTGACAATTTAAATTATTACAAAGACACTTGTACGTCAATCAAATTGCGTGCACCACTGCGTAAGCAACTCATCTTCGGACTCTGAATCCTCCACTACCACCTCCTTACCCTTGGTGGCCTCGACTGCCTTGGCTTGAGAGGCCTGACGCCGGTAGTAAGCCGCCTCCGCCTCGTCCGCGGCCTGAGAGTACAACTCGGCCTCTTCTTGGGTCATGTCTGTTGGCCCCCATGCGTCGAACAGCGGTGTCTTATGGCTGTGGTACGCTGCCTGACCCTCCTCTACTTCAACATCCTCCTCGGGCATCGGTCCTAACTCCTCTGCAAGACGAAGTAGCTCGGCTATCCTTCCCATGTCGTACGCATCCTCGTCCTGAGGGTAGCCCAATTCTTCGGCTAGACGAATGAGCTCGCCTATCCTCCCGGTGTCGTCGTCTTCCTCCGGCTCGGCCTCCTCGTCAACCACAATCGGACGACTTGCGGTGGCACCAACTCCTGTGTGCCGCTTTACTGTCCTATTCTCCGTGTACCTAGCACGAGCCATATCTGCTTCCCAGCCGCCGGTGCATCCAATCTCTGCAAGTACAAAATGCAAACAATTAACAGGATCTTTGCAATGACTTTATTGACAGTAAAACAAAGAAGTTTGACTTTCCAAAAACGCAATGACTCACTCGCACATAATAAGTCAATAGTATCGTTCAAGCCTTGCATCTCTGCTCTCGCAGCCTCCTCTGCAGCCTTCCTTGCATCCTCTTCAGCCTTCCGTGCCTGGTACTCCTCTACATCCTTCTTCTTTTGCTCGTACCACTTCTTCCACGCAATACTCTCCGGGTTACGAACACGTAGGTCTTGGGCCCGTCGTAGCATTTTCTTCTTGTGGTTCTTAACGAAATCAGTGACGTAGCTTGCAGGATATCCTCTGCTATTGCGAAGTTCTACCATTGTCTTATACTCATTCTTGAAATTATACACATCATCATATGATTCCCAGTTGCATTTCTGAGTGCTCTGTTGCAACAAATAGATGAATACAAAGTTAGCGTACCAGAGTTAACAAAATAAAACATTACCACCAACTGTCAACAGTCCTAGCAAACCTCGTCATAATCGATCATGTGGCCACAGAAGTGCCCAATACCAAGGCCTGAAGGGACAAGGCCGTAGCTAGCTTCAACACCACATTTGCACATCACAGGAGGCGCAATAGACCTCTTCTTCTTCCAGTCTGGCACCTCCACATTCTTCTCCGGCTCCGGCCAATGGCTCTTTGGACCATAGATCCATTCCTTGAAACGACACTTTGGAAAATCATGATCCTACAAAATCAAAACAGTAAAACACACATATAGGACATGACATTCCAAGGTTCACTCAAACCTTACCTCATGTCGTAGAGGACAAATGAACTCTTGTTCATTGCGTGGGTTTATCACGGCTTGCTCTCCGCAAAGGCACTTTGGAGGATCCTCGAGCCGCCGTGCCGATGCTACGGCCTTCTCTTCGTCCGTCATAGGAGGAGGGTTTGGAGGGAGCGGAACCCAACGAGTAAACACCTCACGCTTGCAATGATCAATGCCGGGGTAGAAAAGGAGAATCCTTGGATCAAACTTGTCCGGGCCGTCGATCCATTGGAAGAAAAAGCACCGGAAGTAGGGCTATACAAAAGTTTCAATTATCTCATCGCGAATACAACATCAGCAACCAATAAGAACAACAAAGGGCACAATTACTTACGCTACAACTATAACATGTGTAGAAGCAACGAGCCGCAGTATCCGGATGTCTCGACTGGCCCACGTGTGCCGGATGACCACAGTCACAGTTAGATATAGGTTCCTCGGGAGGAACGGGCGCATCCTTGCAAGACACGTCGGGGTACATCTCTCTAGGACGACCCTTTTTCCTCCAAATCGACTCACGATACGAGTCCTCTGTCTAATAACACGAAACGATTTCAACACAAAAAACTTTACTAACTACATTAACCAAACATACTGCAACGATACACACAGAAAAGGGGTGGCCGGAACAAGGACCGACGATGGGCCGATACCTGACGGGGAGGAGGGAGGGACGCCGGAGAAGGCCGCTGAGGGGAGGGGAGCTCGGTCCTGGGGCGGAGAGGGACGCTGCGGGAAATGGAATGGATGAATGGCCAAAAACAAGAAGTGCCCGGGCTTTTATATGGCCGGGGGTGTACCCCGCCATGCATCATGGCGGGTTAGGGCTACCCCGCCATGCATCATGGCGGGGTACACCCCTGCCACGCTGGCGAGGCGCGCTGCCACCCCTGCCACGTGGGATGTGTACCCCGCCACCATGCATGGCGGGGTTCAGTGCATTTGCCCCGCCATGCATGGTGGCGGGGCCAAACGGGTTAGATTTAAAAAAATTTTCAAACACGGGTTAAATTTAAAATTTGTTTCAAATTTGGGCTAAAAATAAAAAAAATTCTTTGAATGCTTCTTGATGTGGATCGATAGCGGTTTGGTCCTTCTCTGTATTCCTTTGCTTGTTACGACAAGAAAAAATGAACAGTACAAGCTAATAAGAACTTCACATCGGTACTAATCCATGCAGAAACTTGTGAAAATCATAGGAAAATAACAATAGATCCAAATACTATGAAATTAATTTTCTTAGATTCATAACATAATGCTCTACCTTTTTAAAATATGTTTGCATATGTTACTCAAACCAAAATTTCTTCATTTATTGTAATGCGCGGAACTTGAATAAATGCGAAATAAATTCCCGAGGGCTGTACAAAATTTGAACACCAATTTTATTGGATCTACTGTGGTATGCCCTTAGCTTGAGAAATCCATATGCACATGTATTCTTTATTTATTGTAATGCGCAGAACTTGAATAAATACAAAATAAATTCCCGAGGGCTCAACAAATTTCAACACCCATTTTGTTGGATCAGTTGTGATATGCCCTTAGCTTGAGAAAATCATATGCACATGTATCTTTACATTATAATGAATTATGCCCTTTAGTTAACTTATTTTGGCAAAAATTATTAGCTCTCTGTCATAAAGATAGTAGTAGGCAGAATAATATGATCTTGTGGTGAAAACATTATTTTTTTCATTACAACCACACTTATGTCCTGTTGAGAGTGGTTTGACAGAGGACCATACTGTGATCTATAGCTCATTTGTTTATCAAAGTGGATTGGTTTAGCAAGTGTAGAAATAGAACCTAGGTAACAGGATTAACTTCTAGCTTACCTCCTGGAAATTTGCTTTCCCTGTCAGTTGATGCTAACTTGTATTTTCTTCAACTGTAGACTGCATCTAAAAACCGATTGCTTCCATGTGAATGATTATTTTTTGCCTATGCCATTTTGTATTTCAGGCTATCGTACCAGCCCATCGCCATGATAGGTCAAACAAGGATCTTCATGAGCTTATGATATGAGTTGTTTTCAACAATACACATATCACATATTTGATACTTGATAGTTAGTATTTCACATTTATATAGTAGCTGTTTTGTTTTTATTGTCCAAAGTGAGCTCCAACATCACATCAAAATTAAAACAAATTTTCTAGGGTCAAATCATTGTGGTCACCGACATACTCATAACAGTTGCACAAACTCAAATATGAGCACTACAAGATGAAATTAAATTTAAATGTACAGAGACTGATCATATTGTTTGATATGCCACATAGAAATAGAGAGATTTTGTCAATGCAGATCAACCTAAAAAAATGAAACTCCAATTTTTACAATCTAACTATTTTATTCAGTGTTATTTTATTGTGTGGTCATCTAATTGTAAGCACTTTTGAGCATTAGTGTGCAAATAGAGTGCCATATAAAACGCCTTCATAAATACTTGAGCCATTTCGCAGAAGATTTAAAGCATGGTATTCAAATCGATTGTGCATTTTCTCTCTCTCTCAATTGCATAAGGGAAGATACCTCCAAATAAACTTTCACTCCTTGCTCCAGTTCCGGCGGTTAGCATGGATGAAAAAAAGGAGGCTTGGCTCACCATAGCAAGCCTTTGATATATTTTACACAGTGGGGGGCAAGAGGTTCTTGAAGTCTAAGCAGATTTCTTAATTTCGTGATACTTAGCTTTTCTAACTTCACTACCTCTATTCTAATCTTCTTCCCATATCAACAAGGAACACAGGTTGTTTACTCACGAGTTTGTGGAGCACTTCAATATACTGTTGTCGTCTACCAGAATCCTGTAGACGGGCTCAGCGGGTCGATGACATTTAAAAACAAACAACTTCCTAAAGGATACTTGTTTTTGCTAAATGCATATTAATTAGTAGCTATACTACCCTATTTGAAATAGGATAATTGAATAACTCGCCATTTCTAATGCCCGTGCAAACATGTGTAATACAGATTTGCTAAGTTGGTTAGTCTTGCGAAATATAGAAGATCATGTAGCCACGTTTCATTTCTGAGATCATAACAACACAGTAATACTCAAAACAAATGAGCAGACCACCATTGTTTCAAACCTGTACTTATGAACTGGTACAATCAAGCAAGGGCGCGGCGCCGGTGTTTTTAGGGGGTGTTTAGATCTCTTCAAAATTCCAAATTTTTTCGCTCTCTCTCCATCACATCAATCTTTAGACGTATGCATGGAGCACTTAATATAGGTAAAAGAAATAACTAATTACACAGTTTGGTTGTAAATCATGAGACGAATCTTTTGAACCTAATTAGTCTATTATTGGACACTAATTGTCAAATACAAATGAAAGTGCTACAGTATCAAAATTCAAAAAAAAAATTTTGCATCTAAACACCCCTTATACTATTTTCCATACATTTATAGTCAACAGTTTGACTTGGGGTTGCATCTGCACGGAGGGTGTGTATACGAATATTCCCCCCATCTCCGTGGTTTGTAGCCGCCACACACGGAACCGAGCGCGCTGCACCATGTCGTCAGCGCCGGGAGGAGACGGGGAGACTGTGCGGGCGTCGCACATCCTCATCAAGCACCAGGGTTCCCGCCGCAAGGCCTCCTGGAAGGACCCCGACGGCCGCATCATCTCCGCCACCACGCGCGCCGACGCCGCCGCGCGCCTCCTCGACCTCCGCAGCCAGATCCTCTCCGGCCAGGCCAACTTCGCCGACCTCGCCGCGCGCCACTCCGACTGCTCCTCCGCGCGACGCGGCGGGGACCTAGGTACGTACGCTCTATCCCGCTCTCGTTCAGTTTTTTTTCCCGCTCTTGTCGTGCGCCGCCGAGATAGATCTGGTGGGTACAGTGGATACTAGCTGCTGCGCGGTATAGATCTGTTGGGTTTATCTGAGGCTAAAATTCGACAGATACACGTCGGTCGCTGTTGTTGGATCAGTAAAGCTGTGTGATATTTCAACTGATTGCAGAAAAGAAAAAAAAAGACGTGCTTCGATTCAAAGCCCTTGAAATTAGGTAGGTATATACAAAATATTAGTGTGGATTGTGGAAGCTATCTGGGAAATTTGGCCTGGCCTCCTTGTCCAGTTCAACATAGGTACAAATTGAGATTGTGAAATTTATTTGGACATTTCTAGTCTAACCAGTTTATAGGTTGGTTCCACAACTGAGAATGTTGGAGATTCAACTGCACATTTGGGTGTTTGAACTGCACATGGTGATGATGCTGAGACCAGAAACATATTATATGTACTATTACTACTTGGTTCTCGGTAATGGAAACCTGGGGAGGACCCTTTTGTCTTTAAGAAAAGTAGAAGTAGAAATCACTGTTATTTGATTTGTGAAGTCATGTAATTTGGGCATTAGTAATGTCAGCTTTCTGATTAGCTTTTCAATTCACTGAACTTAGCATGCACTGATCCAAGTAATTTAAGCATAAATAGTGAGATGGACTGTACTCTGTTTAAGCTCATTTGCTGATAAACTGACAATGCATGGAGGTAAAAACTTGTGGCTGTGTGTCCTGCATGGATCAATATCTTTCTGCTAGTATTAGTGTGTAGTAGCTATCGCCTATCATAGGTTCCTGTTCAATAAAAATTATGAAAGAAGTATAAAGAATCAAATGAAGTGCTACTTTTGTAGCGTAATTTGAGTTTTCATGGGACATTTTTTCTGTAAGCACAATTTTTACTCTATGAAAAATTGTCACTTATCATTTCTTAATCACATTGCCTTCTGGTCATGGTCTGTCTAGCGCAAAAGATTTGTCCATTCTTGTGCTCCCTCTGACTTTGAGGCAATCTATTTGCAAGAGTGGGTTCAACCTTGTTGTGGAGATGTTAGAGTATGGCAGGGGTCTATTGGGCTTGGGCTGGTGGTACAGCCCATTAGTGTTAAGGTTAATTAGAGATAAGGGTCGCTTGCTTAGGAGTCAAGTTAACCTCTCTATATAAGAAGAGGAGATGTATCAATCTAATCAAGCAAGAGATTAGAAGGAAAAACCTTCTCTCTTGCCGGCTGTGGGCCCCCGCGGCCGGCGTTCCCAGCGCTCCTCACAGGTCACAGCCCTAGCCGCCGGTCCTCTGTCTCTCTCTCGCATGAACAGTACCTGCGCGGGTACTGTAGCTCCGCTGTCGCTCCCCTCAATCCTCCCAATCCCAACGACGTCCATAACAGGAGAACAGAAGTATGAGTAGCTATTGGAAGATATGTTCATGTGATTCAAGGCAGCTCTGTACCAGGCCATGTTTTTTAGATCTTTAGTTAGGGCTAAGCGAAGTGAGTTTGATAATAACTCTAATCATCTTGAAGCACTTAAAAGCTTCCCAATTTTTTGGTTACTTTAAATCCAAAGTCATTAGAGTTAGTTGGTACATCTTTAGTTGTTCTTTCATATTATCAGTTTCAATATCTTTTGTGTGTGTACCCTGTGTATTTGCTTGTGCATGTTTTGCATCATTATTCTTTTGTCATTGTGATGTTCCACAGTGCAAGTTCATGTTTATATATGTCATGTCACAGGGACATCTTATTTTCTACATTAAATTACACACTATGAGTGATAGCATGTGACATTCCCTTCCTGACTCCTGTGCACTTTCGTTTGAAGAGTCTGTTGGTTAATATGAGATGATTCTTTAGAGTTTGGACTTTGGAGTAATACAACTAATTATGTAATGGCTAATAAGAATCAGAGATTAGTTGATATGTAACAACTCTTAAGATTGAAAGTGTGTGAAGGTGAAATTCTTGTTTTAACTCACAAGAATAAGAAATTGGGTCAAGCTAATTCACAAGTTCACCATGAGAATAGTAGTTCAAATGAAGATGTGCTGCATGGAATGATGATATCGGTGCATCTCTTGTGTTTGTTGGTGTTAAGACATAGAAAAGCACATGTTTGATGGGTACAGGGGTTTTGCAGGTGAAGAAAAATATCAATTGGATGTAGTAGCTCTGTTGGCATGCAATCATTGTTATTTACTATCAGCTTGCGTTCCGTCAGCCCTGATTCAAGATGTCATGTTTTCCAACCATGATGTTTCGACTGCAGGTACCTTTGGGAGGAAGCAGATGCAGAAACCGTTTGAGGACGCCACATATGCCCTCAAGGTTGGTGAGCTCAGCGAGATCGTGGACACTGACAGTGGGGTTCACATCATCCTCCGGACTGCCTGACCACGCTGTCAGCCGAGTCTCAGGCTTTCAGTTAGCGCTTATGGCTTTCTACTAGGACCTGTATTTTTATTCCTGCTGGGAGCCTGAGTTACATTCCTGGCAGAGATAAATCATGTGTGACAACACGTTTCCAACAGCATTTGTGCTTAACCTGTATTGATGATGATGCCTTGAGCTCCTGAATGCCTATTTTTTTTCTGGCGACAGTCTATTTGTCTGCTTCTGATTATAACTCTTGTCCCTGATGATTGTTCCTTAGTGTCTCGTGGAATCTTTATCAATCAAATAAATACTAATCACATTAGATGTTACCTAACAGCTGATCTAAACTGTAGATAGGATGTTGAGATTTTATGAAATGTATTTGAGAATTCAGCTTATGCTTTGATGCTGACCAGTTTTATCGATCTTGCTGAGGTTTGCCAATTTTGCACTTCATGGAAATGTTGGTTTCGCTATCTGAGAATTTTGCAATCACTTGGTATGGTTTAATGAGTTATGACCAAACAACTTGAAACAGTTTGAATATATAGGCTTTTAGTAGTTTCAGGCACTTGATACATTCTATGGAGCTTCTTGTCAATATGAGATATTTTGTAAGTCTTGTACCGGTCACTACTTTTTTTTCGCGATCGGAGAATATAGCCCGTTCTTCATTAAGCAGAGTGAATTACACGACACAGCTATGAGAGCCCTCGTAGCACAGATCACAAACCACAAAGGTAGTGGTTTAAGACCTGGTCACTACTTGTAGGTGAGTTATTCAGGTTATAGTTAATAGTAAGGCACTTGTGCTTACAAGCTCAAGCTATTAATTCAGACAAACTTCTTCATATAAACTTTCTTGAAAAAGGGTTATCATTCATATATAAACTTAGAACTTTATTTTTGTAACCACAGTTACACACACACCTTTATTTCTTTGAGAACACAGGTGTACAAACAGACTTGCACATACACTACTTACAGGTAACATAAGTTTGCGTTCGTCTTGTCATATGTAGACACATATTATTCATTGGGTTTATATATGGTGTTTTAATTTGAAGTAAGTTTGGAAAACCTACCGCTGGTGGTTAGGTAGCGGGGGCCAAGCCAGGGGAGATGCAATTGTTCATGTTCATGGTGGGTCTCTGAGGGTGAGTTCAGAGCGAGCGCACCACACTAGAGTGGTTAGGTAACAGAGGCGAGGACGAAGGCAATGGCGAAGAGACAGCTGCTCCGCGAGAGTGGTTAGATACCAAAGGTGAGGATGATGAAGGCAATGGCGACGAGATGGCTGCTCCACGAGAGGAGGTAGAGTGGAAGGTATTGTTGGTTCCATGAGTAACCTCGGCGGCGCCACCGACGGCCGGTGGGCGAAGAGGCGGGTGGGGAGAAGTAGTGGTGGAAGGGTGAGCTGAGGAGTAAGGGGAGGGGTGAGCTGAGCCTGAGGAGTAAGGCGATAACGGTGACGAGAAGGAGGAGCTGCGTGAGGAAAACGGGGAAGCAGCAGCAACTGGACTCCTCGCTGCCTGCTGCTGTTGTGTGTCGTAGAGTAAGGCCCAGTTCACATCACCCTTCTTCCCTGCTGGGCTAATGGTGGATCGAGCGGGGGACGCCGTCCTTGCTGGTGGACCAGCGGTGCTGGTGGGGGCACCGCCAAAGATGATCTGAGTATGGGGGCCCATGTAGACATGAGTAGGGCCCGACTGGCCTAGCCCGTTGCTCCCTCCGTTCCTCGGCGCCGGAGCCGGAGCCGGAGCAGGAGCCTCCTCGTGCTCCTGTTTCGCCGCGGGACGTGGAGGAGGCGGCGAAGGCGGCTGGTAGGCATCCGGTTTGGCCGCCGGGGGATGCGACGTCTGCTGCCGCACGCCCACCGGGTAGGCCATGACGACGGGTGACTTATTCTGAGCCGCCTCGTCGTGCTCGGCGACGACACGGACGGCCGGACGACCTGGCGCCGGGTACGCAACGGGTGAGGGATGATGATGTGACGGCTGCCGTGGCACGCCCACCGGGGCGACGACGGGGCCGAGGACACGTTGAGCACGCCGCGGGGCTCCCACCGGTGCAGCTTCCGGACATAGTACGACGCCACCTGCGGCGGCTGAGGGCCGACGCCGGTCGCGCCGGCGAGGATGTCGGCCAGCGGGACGACGACCTCGCCCACGTCGCGGTCGCCGAGGAACCGCTCGGCGCGGAGCAGCACGTGGAGCGACGCGCCGGCCGCGGCGGCGGCCGTCGCGGGGACGGCGAACCGGAACGTCGCGTTCCAGCACGGGTTCCGCCCGCCGTAGGTGTCCGGCGCCGTGCACTGCCGTGTTAGTGGGTCGCCGGAGATGCTCACCACGGCGTACACGTCCATGCGCGTGATCAGGTTCACGCTCTTCAGCTCCTGTGCCGACAGCAGGGTCAGCTCCAACTCCCGGTACGCCATGCTTATATTAACTTGATCAGTAGCTCTGCCTGGTCTCTATCTATCAGTACGTAGAAATTGATCAACCTTGATTTTATAGCTATGACTGATCTCCCTTGTCAGTAGATTAGGCTCAGCTCCAACAGGATTAGGCTCGCTGATGTCTATATGTAGGAGGTCAGGTGGTGGCTTCAACCTGGAGCTTAAATATGCTTAAGGGCCGGTTTGCGGTTCTCGCTGATGGAATCTGATTAGTTTTATGATGAAAATAAATATACTACTACTCCCATTGGTCACCAAGAAGTGACATTTTGAGTAGGGTGGACCCAGAATGTTTGAGCTTCGAGCATTAATTTCTCTTTGAATTTCGAGATTCATCGATCCTTTGGAATGGTATATTTACATTAGAAAAACAGTTTCAAAACAATATTCAGTTGCTACTTTTCACAATTATGTTATGTACTAGAAAGATTTCAGAGACCATGTAGATGTCCAAAATGGTTGCGATTGGAGGGAGTAACTTTTTTAGGTTTTGGTGTTACTACATTTCAAAAATTAAGACTCACTCTTTTGTTCACTGCAACTACAAATTAGTAAAAAATAAGAGCTGACACAATAGCTTACAAAGCATAGGAAGTGGGTAATTGCTCCAAAAAAATTAAGAACATGGAGGGGGGGGTGTTCCCTATGAATAATGGGTTGGTCTGAAACATCCAATGGACAACACACAGACTCAGTGTCATACCTAACAGCACTAGGTAGATCCTTGACCTGAGAATCGAAGCTTGCGGTTCAATAATTCTGCAGCTAGCTTACAGGAGCATCTAGTCAATCGCAAGAACAATGTTCTTTTCGAACACTCAAGAACAATGCCGTTCATGGATTCTGCTACTTGACGATGTGGTCCAGCTTGCTTGGTACACGAGGCCATATCTTTGTGTTTGCTCGATGTATATGTTCCCTTTTTATTCCTCAGTTTATTCACTTCTCTCTTGTCGCTGCAGGGTTCTGAATTCTTGATAAGTACCATTTGTCTGAAACAGCTTTAGAGTTTAACCTTTCGATATCTCCTTTTGACTGAGATAATTTTCCTGGGAATATTATTAAGATTCCTACTAATCTTCGATCCTGTAAACCGTGAGAGATGTCTCCTGAGGTTATTGAATGAACTGGTCTTGCGCACGCAAGGAGTCCTGATGCTCAATGCTTGATGGATCAGATCACTTATGGAATCTTGCTTGATTGATTGATTTCAAGGTAACTTATGGAATTGATTCTTCTAATTTTCGCACTTTATTAATTTGTTGGATGGATCGTTATCCAACTGCACTGGTGCTTATTGATATCCTGCCATGTCCTGGTCCTACATGTTGAAGTCACTTCATGATCATTCTGGTTCCTGGAAAATTATGCTTAAGACAATGAATCTCATCATAGTACATAGCAAGGGCAGCTTGTATCTGACCTACAATTCTTAGTTATCTTTAATTCGTTTTTTTTGACAACTGCTATCTTGAATTCTTTACAGGTTACATACAATCTAAGTACTCATTGGTGAAGAATGATCTTTATATCGATGTCTAGCTATGAATGGTATAAGACAATGAACTACTTAAGCTGTTTGTACCAGAAGGCGGTGTGCTAGGCCTCTTCCAAACAAGAACCATGTGCTTTCCCCTTAACTGGAATACCAGAAGGTTAGGTTGCGTTGTTGGGCGTGGTGGAGGGTGCTTTCTTTCTTCTTTCGTCGTGTTTGTTGTAACCACTTTCTCTGTGGTTTCGTTGTCGTGTTGTGTTGTATCCGCCGTACTTTCGGCCACCCTTCTTCTTAATGAAATACACGTGAAGTCGTGTTCTCGAAAAAAAAAATGAAACAAACCAGAAGAAATGCACGTAGCTTTCTCCAATTTGTGCCAGTGAACGATTTTTTTTTCTATTCGCCTCACCGCAAAAACTTGGCATCTCATTCTGCTCAAACATAAAGCTACCAACTTTTTACCTTCCCTTGGCTGGGATCCATCACACTCTGATCCATAAACCTCTTTGCCAAGATATAGAGGTTACTGGTATCGATCTGGACACCCGCCTGTTTCTTGATTCTTGGTGGAGCAGAGTGATAGATAGGAATAGGAATAACAAACAAAATATCTTCAGACTGCAGAGAAACACGCTTCACTCGCTCAGCCATAGACTCGTGTAATCTGGGCATCGCTTTTCAGCTGTCTGGTTAGCTTTTTCGATATGATGATGCATAGTAGCTGTCGATCAACACATGCTAAGTTCAGGATCCATCATGGAAGGTGTTCAAAAAATCAGCGGTATAATGCTTATTTTCTTATTAGTGTGGCTGAGCTCCCAAGAGTCTAAATTTTACTAGTCGGCAGCTGTTAAATGAAGAAAATGGTCAGTTACAGCTATATGCGTGCTGATAACATTTTTCATGTCGCCTCTGTTCTGTAAGTAATTTTGTTAAACAAAGAGATGGCTCATAGCTCGAGCTCTCTTGAAGAGCATATAACAACAGTTTGGCAGGCTTTATGCTTATCTTAAATCCAGAGTTTTTAATACTTGAATGGTCATCACAGAAGGTTTGTTCTGTCTTTAAGCATTATGTTCCATTTAGGACGGTTTCATATTGTATCTGTTGTGAAATTCTTTTATTTTTACCATCATTTTCCGGTGCATGTTCTTCAGAATGTCATCCCTTCCTGATCTTTTTGATATCCTGTAGTGCAAGTCCATGCTGTGCATTGCTTCCGGAATATGTTCTCTTTATATCATGTCTTAGAGAGAGGTGAATAGAAAATCGTCTTTCTATACAGGTGATTGTGATAGGCTGGCCGCTTCAAGCTAGCTGTCCACTTTGCAATGGGCCTCCTGAAACTGGGCATCATCTTTGCCTCCTCTGCCCCTTCGTGCAAATGGTCTGGTTGCAATTGCAAGTTTCCACCTGGGAGTATTTCATGATCCCACGGCACGCGGTACCCACAAATTTCGACAGTATAAAGGACTGGTGGGAGGCTGCAGCAATTTCGGTTCACAAAAGCCAAAGACGCAAATTCAATGGTATAGCCATTTATATTATGTGGAACTTATGGGAAGAAAGAAACCGTTCGGCTGTGCTGATAAGCCGGCTGAAAAATACTGTTGGCTTATTTGTTGTGAGAGAAAAACACTGTTCTGGCTGAAAAAATAAGCTGAAAAATACGGATTATAAGCCGGATGAACAGGGTCAAAAATAAAAACAAGCATTGCATTATGACGCAGGTTGCTGAGCTTTTTTCGGTGTTTTGGTGAGGCCTCCTTGGAGAGAGATTTGTAGGGTGTGGAGCCTTTGAGATTGGCGGTCACACCACTTTCCTATATATAAACTTTTCTTCCATTCTTAACTGAAAGGCAAAGCTTCTGTTAGTTTGTTTTTTTTAAAAGTGATAGGTAAAGTGAATATACAGGAATTGTTCTTCACGGAGGCCAAATGCCTTTGGTCTTCACTCTTCAACACTTCCTTCTCAGGATTTCCCGTGAACATTGAATCCCACGTTCTGTTGGCGGTAAAGTGAGTTAGAAAAACGATAACGATACCCTCACGGCGTCTATCCTTTTTCGGACGGGACCGACCCGCCTGTACCTGCACCTCGCGCCATGCACCCTCATCCATGCCTCACGCCGCGCGCCGTCCGCGCCTCACGTGGCGCACTCCCTGCCCTCGCCTTACGCCTCGTGCTATGCTCCCCTGCACCTCTTGCTGCAGCTGCGATCCATTTGCGTATCCGTGGGAGACCTCGAGCTCTGTGCCAGTGTCGAGCTCTGTGTCAACAAGCCTCCATTGGAGGGCAACAAGTAGATGAGCACATGTTGCAACCGTATGTTTCATGTGTTTTAGATGTTTGTTGCATATATTTCATCTGAATGTTTCAAAAGTATATCTGTTGCATATATTGCAATGGCTATACACGTATATTGTAAGTGTATGTTTTAGCTGTTTTAAACGTATGTTGCAAGTGTTTTATCTGGATGTTGCATATGTTGCAATAGTTATACATGTATGTTGCAAGTGTATGTTTTAAATATTTCAGCTGTTTTAAACGTATGTTGCAAGTGTTTATCTAAATGTTGCATATGTTGCACTGGCTATACACGTATATTTCAAGTGTATGTTTTAAATGTTTCAGCTGTTTCAAACGTATGTTGCAAGTATTTTATCTGAATGTTGCATATGTTACAGTGGTATACACATATATTGCAAGCGTATGTTTGTAAATGTTTTATTTATTCCGGACTTATGTAGCAACTGCTTTTATGTTGCAAGTGTTGTATGACCAGGTGCAGGGAGTGGGCGCAGACGGAGGTGGTCCTCTCGGGCACAACGGTCCCCGCATGTGCGTGGGAAGCGAAGTGGGGCGGCGGCCCCACATGCATGCGCATGCACATGCGTACTGCAGCAGCGGGCGGGGCCAGGCTAGCACGCGTGGCAGCAGCAACACGCGGCGACAACAGGAACAGTAGCGTGTGGATAGGTGCAGCAACAGCGTGCCGGTGGACGGGCAGGAGCTACATGCATGCACTATGGGGCCCGCCCAGCGCGTGGGCATGGAGGAGTAGGCGCGACGCCACATTCGGACGTTCAGGCGTTAGTCTTTCACTTAAAAAAATAGGGACTATGTTGTGAGGTATGATTTTCAGATTGTAACCGAATCTATGATCATACGGTATGATTTTCAGATTGTAACTGAATCTATGATCATAACGTTTCCATGTAACTGTTCTATTGCACTTAAATGTCTTGTGATCAAGTCAGTGTTTTTTATTTTTATCGATCTCGTCCCTGTTCATAAGATCGTCCCTGTTCGTAAGATCGTTCTGACCAGGCGAACTGCTGGCTTTATTCAGACTGCTACATTTGTCCAGGAGACTTGTTACCCGCGCAGGAAGATACCGGGTTTTAAATCTACCAGGTTACCACAAGATGGTAGGATAGAACAAGCGTCAATCACAAAAAATAAAAATTAGATGTAACGACAAATTGACTCAGATTTGAGCTCTGACCAGCACCAAACCATTGAAGGTGCTGCATTTCCGAAAGCTGAAGAAACGTACGTTCATACGTCAGATATTGTTTTTGAATGGAGAGAATCGGTATGCCTTTCAGTTATTGGTACTCTATAGTCTATGCTTAACTTTGTGGTACAATTGCCATTTGGCTCAAGTAAAATCATGTTGCACTACATGATGGGTTCAAACACCGTGAATGCAGCATGGACCTCGGTAATTGTCTCTGATCCTCAAGAGAACCCAAAGCTTTAACCATTTTCTGCTCGGTCATAGGCATTGGACTTGTGCTTCGGTGCAAAGGTAAATCCTTCTGGAACTTTGCCAAGCAACATCTCTGAGATCCTTATCTGCATGCACGGAATAGATACATCAGTTTTACAGCCATGTCGTTGTATTCATACAACATTCTGAGCAACAAAGGGAGTGCCTACCCAGTCAGCTGCTGAATCAGAGACCATCAGGGTTTCAAGGTCATCACGCCCATAGTAGCTTGGAGGCCTCCAGTTCAATCGTTGTGGAATGACGTCCAGCAGACCCACCGGAATGTAGCGACAAGTGTAACTAAGCCATTCCAGTAGGAAATGGCGTGTTGTCTCAACTCCTAAAAAAACAGAAAACCGGAAACACTTAGATGGTTCAAGAATTGACATTGCACCAAGGGAAAACAACAGACTAATGCTGTATTGCATTCATAATACGTTGTTTACGTTCCACAAGACCCTGAATCTGTCTAATCATCTACAGAGATGGGCAGAGATAACTCACCTTTGGAATCAGAGCCCCAATGTTCCAGACCAAAACGCACAAAATCTTTAAGAATATTTAATCTCTCACCAGATGTAATATCCCAGTGCCTTTGTTCTTTTATCTCAGTAAATAACCAAGGCTGCCAAGTGTCATGCGTTAGCACAAAATCAATCATGCAAGCATACATAAAATCATGCCAATATAGACATGAATATTCTTTAGCAACAACAGCAAGTCAGTAATAGTAACTATGGCCAAATATGGAGCATATTACAAGCAACACAGTCCTGCAGTTGTGGAAGGAATATGAGATCGTAATCTCATTTATGTTATTTAGCAGGAGGTATTAAATGCCTCTTCCTTTTAACCAACCAACTTCAATCCTATTACCTCATGTTGCTAAATTAGGCATTAGGACAGCTTTGGAAAGAGTTTACTGCTATCCATATTTCCTTGCACATGATGTATCAATGTTTTCTTCATGTGTAAATGGTTATGGTGATCAGGCTTTGATCCATGCAATCTTTTAGAGCAATCCACAAAACATTGTGTCAAACCCACTTCCCTCTTCTGAATTTTGAATCGCAACTAGACTGGACCTACTACCTCTGTATAGGTCATGGTTTGGGCAAATGGACTATTGCTGTTTTCTAAGTTCTACCCAAGGATAATCCTTTGGCCCTTTGGGTATTTCCATTCTTTCAAATCTCTTCACTGCACAACCCTACCTACTGCCACTGGTAGGATTCAAAGCTGGCAGCTTTGCTTGCCTGATGAGTGGACAACTCAAAGGGTTGAAGTGCAGGATACACCCTCTTATTTGCCCAAGCTGGAATATGCACTCTCAAGCATATCAGCATGGTTGCAATGATGTAGGAAATTCAATAGCACGAAAAAAGCTCTGGACAACAAGATGGTGCTAAATGCTTATGTTCTAACTTTAGGAAGCGCAGAATGCTAAACGGCAAGGATGAAACATTCATGAACATTTTTCACATTGGAGTGAAAAGTCTACGAAATCTGTTTTCTGTTTATAAATGTGATGGTTCTGATTGAAGTTTATTCTTTAGGACTGAAAATCTGCATCTCCATTTGTAACTTCCATTCAGATTATTTTAATGTGAGTTCCCACAAATGTAAATGGTGATGGAAAGGAGGTCAGCAAAAGTTGCATCCGAGATATGCAGAAACATGTAAAATGTCAGATGCTAACCTTGATAAGTGCACCTCTAGCAATCATGCAAGTGGAAATTTTGGAGCAGTCTGAAACATGCTTGTTCCAGTCAGTAAAGGAGAATACATCACCATTTCCAATGACATGCAAATAGTCAGGAGCCTTCTGTGCACACTGGTAGATATAGTCCCAATCAGCAAGTTTGCTGTAGCGTTGTTGCCGTGATCGACCATGTATTGTTATGGCTGAAGCACCCCAGTTGTAGATATCTGAAACTATAGAATCAGCACGATTCCTGCCCTCAAAGAAAGCTGTTCTTACCTGAAACCAAGCAACAGGGAGGAACATAAGTACTTCTGCAATTTCTACCTAAAAAATGGTTACATGTGCAGTACCATACCAAAAGATTATATGTCCAGATGCATATAGACAGGCATCTTCCCATCTGTGTGAAATTACAAAAATCTAGCTCTAGTACATTAATTAGCTGATGTTCAGAATTTCATGGCTCCATTACCTTAACAGTTAACGGTTTTTCAGTAACAGTAGATGCTGCTTGTACAATACTCTTAATCCTCATAGGCTTTGTGAGCAATGATGATCCAGCACCCTTGTTGACAACTATATCAATTGGGCAGCCCATATTTATGTCTATGAAGTCAACTGAACATTCATTATCCACAAGTTCAACTGTCCGTGCTACCGTATCTGGATACGGTCCACAGATTTGCACCCCAAACAAATCCTCTGATGGATGCCGTCGTAGCAAAGCCCACTCTGAAGCTTGACCCTACATTAAAATATCATAAGGAAAGACCTCAAACCTCATGAAGAAAATCAAACTGGTAATAACCTATGAACTTTGCTAGCAAACTCAATAGTTCATGTCACAAAATTTTCATTCAGAAAAAGGAAAGATAAAACGAAGAAATATCTTGATCTAACCTGCAAAAGATTTGTGCACATAGCCATTTCTCCACAAGTAACATCAGCTCCCAAGGTCTTACAGAGCCTCCGAAAAGGAAGATTCCCGACAGTGGTCAAGGGAGCAAGGTACAGCTTCTCTCGGAAATCTATAATTTTCTTTTCACGTAAATGAGGTGTTGTGATCAGATCAACTTTGCAGGAACTTTGGTTATTTGAGGAAACTTTTACTCCATTGATTAAATTAACAACTTCAGATTCAGCCTCATTGTCATGAATACCTAATCGATGATATAGTAAAAAGGGTTAAAAATATCTAAGAAATAGGAAATTGAGTTAGGAAATAATAAAAATAAGCAACAGGGGAATGTTAAACAATATCTGAGTTCAGAAGCAAATTACCAGTTCCATGGTCCTGAGTTTCATCAACTTCAACCTTTGATTTCTTTGATGGCCTTGGCTCCACAGATTCAACTGAGTTAACAACCAAAGGTTGTCCCTCTGAATTATCTATTTCTTTGCACGTGGGATCAGGTTCAACGTTCACAGCAATGCTAGAAAGAGATGTTTTGTCATCACCATTCAGCTCACATGTTTCATCTGGATTATCATCATTTGCTGCTTCTGCTTTATTCTTGTTTCCATCCTGTGTCGGACCATAGGAACCAGAAAATAGTGCCAATGACAGGATCAGGACTTAGTGTGGGGGGTGGGGTGTGTGTGTGGGGGGGGGGGGGGGGGGGGGGGAGGGGGGGTGGCGGGGAGAGTAATAATGGACCAACACAACTACACGCTGAACTAGGAACTTGACAAAACATGTCATAGCCAAGAGTAGATTCTAAACAATATACTTGGCCCGCCATATAAAAACTAACAGAACTATGATAACTATAATGGGCTAAGTGTTGTAAAAATTAAATTTCTTAGAGGATCTTATAACTATATTGGGCACATCTTAGAACATATTTCATTTCTTTTCCCAACCGTGCCTAGCCTTGCAAACAAGCAGAGGTTGGGAAACACAAATCATTTCATTAGGAAGAAAGACAATTTGGCTCTCCCTTAAAAGAAAGGAAACCCATGCCATCATACCTAATTTTAATCCAAACATATATGTGTGTCCACTAATGTCACAAGGCAAGGGAGGGCAGAGAAATGTGCCCTTGACAACCAACAAATGAATCTGATGTCTAGAATTAAGGAAAATGTCCAAAATACTACCCTCAAGCATGGCCAATGTCTAGATAATCCCCTAAACTATTGTTTGGTTTGGTTTACTCACCTTAATTATTTCAGTTGGTCCAATTTACCCCTCAACAAGATTTGTCTTTTTTGTTTCTCCACATTCAAGTTGATTTTCAATTCCAAACTCTTTATAGGAGGAGACCTCAACGGCCATGTTGGTGCGACTAATGTAGGTTTCGAGCGGGTGCACGGGGGGTTCGGGTATGGTAGTAGGAATCAAGAGGGGGAGGATGTTTTGAACTTCGCGCTGGTCTATGACTTGTTGATAGCGAACACCCTCTTTAGGAAGAGGGAATCTCATCTAGTAACCTTTCGTAGTGGACAACACTCGAGCCAGATCGACTTTATCCTTACAAGGAGGGAGGATAGACGTGCTTGCTTTGATTGTAAGGTGTTACCTGGGGAGTGTGTTGTCCCTCAACATAAGCTTGTGGTGGCGGACTTTCGCTTTCGGGTACGTGTCCACCGGGACAAACGGGCCAAGATTGCGAGAACGAAGTGGTGAAGCAGCGCAAACGTTTAAGGAGAGGATGCTAGACGAGGGGCCTTGGGAAGAAGGAGAAGATGCCGATGACATGTGGCTAAAGATGGCAACATGTGTCCGGAAGGTGGCTTCGGAAGTGTTTGGCGTGAGTAGGGGAGGCAAACGGGAAGCGAAAGACACATGGTGGTGGAATGACGAGGTGCAAAGGGCTATTAGGAAGAAGAAGGAGTGTTTCAAACGTCTCCACCATGACAAGAGTGCAGCCAACATCGAGGGCTATAAAATAGCGAAGAGGGCTGCAAAGCGAGCTGTGAGTGTAGCAAAAGGTCAGGCGTATGATGGCCTTTATCAGCGGCTAGACACGAAGGAAGGGGAGAAGGACATTTATAGGATGGCTAGAATCCGCGAGAGGAAGACAAGGGACATCAACCAAATAAAATGCATCAAGGATGGGACAGATCGACTTCTGGTGAAGGATGAGGAGATCAAGGACAGATGGAGAGTACTTCGACAAGCTGTTTAATGGGGAGAATGAGGGTCCTACCCTTGAGTTGGACGACTCATTTGACGATACCAACAGACGCTTTGTGAGGAGAATTCAGGAGGCAGAGACCGGAGAGGCTTTGAAGAGGATGAAGGGAGGTAAAGCGATGGGCCCTGATGATATCCCCATTGAGGTGTGGAGATACCTAGGCGCCAGAGCGATAGTATGGTTGACTAAGCTTTTTAACCTTATTTTTCGATCTAACAAGATGCCTGAAGAATGGAGGAGAAGTATATTAGTACCTATCTTCAAGAACAAGGGAGATGTTCAAAGTTGTACTAACTACCGTGGGATTAAGTTGATGAGCCATACGATGAAGCTCTGGGAGAGGGTTATCGAGCATCGCCTAAGGAGAGTGACACATGTGACCCAAAATCAGTTTGGGTTCATGCCTGGTAGGTCGACCATGGAGGCGATTTTCTTATTACGACAATTGATGGAAAGATATAGGGAGCAGAAGAAGGACTTGCACATGGTCTTTATTGACCTCGAGAAGGCATATGACAAAGTACCGAGAAATGTCATGTGGTGGGCCTTGGAAAAGCACAAAGTTCTAACTAAGTACGTTACCCTCATCAAGGATATGTACAGGAATGTGGTGACGTTTGTCCGAACATGTGATGGCGACACCAGTGACTTTTCAATTAAAATAGGACTGCATCAGGGGTCAGCTTTGAGCCCTTATTTATTTGCTTTGGTGATGGATGAGGTCACAAGGGACATACAAGGTGGTATCCCTTGGTGTATGCTCTTTGCTGATGATGTGGTGCTAGTTGACGACAGTAGGGCAGAGGTTAATAGGAAGTTAGAACTATGGAGGCACACGTTAGAGTCGAAAGGGTTCAGACTTAGTAGGACTAAGACCGAGTACATGATGTGCGATTTTAGCGCGACTAGACATGAGGAGGGAGACGTTAGCCTCGATGGGCAAGTGGTGGCCAAGAAGGATACTTTTCGGTATTTAGGGTCGATGCTACAAAAGGACGGAGACATTGATGAAGATGTTAGGCATAGAATATCAGCCGGCTGGTTGAAATGGCGTCAAGCTTCTGGCGTCCTCTGTGACAAAAGGGTGCCTCAGAAGCTGAAAGGTAAGTTCTATAGGACGGCGATTCGTCCGGCGATGTTATACGGTGCTGAGTGTTGGCCTACAAAAAGGCGACATGTCCAACAATTGAGTGTAGCAGAGATGCGTATGTTGCGTTGGTGTTGTGGGCACACAAGGAGGGATAGAGTCCGGAACGACGATATTCGGGATAGGGTTGGTGTGGCACCAATTGAGGAGAAATTGATTCAACATCGGTTGAGATGGTTTGGACATGTCCAACGGAGGCCTCCTGAGGCGCCGGTGCGTAGTGGAGTTCTAAAGCGGGCCGATAATGTAAAGAGCGGTAGAGGTCGACCTAAACTAACTTGGGACGAGTCCGTTAAAAGAGACCTTAAGGAGTGGAATATCTCTAAGGATTTAGCTATGGATAGGAGCGCTTGGAGATTGGCAATCAACGTGCCGGAACCGTGACCTCTTTTGTCTCCCTTTATGTCCTTTTTTGTGTCTCCCTGTTTCTCGTCTCTTTTGGGTTTCATCTCTAGCCTACCCCAACTTGCTTGGGACAAAAGGCTATGTTGTTGTTGTTGTTGATGAGGGGATAGCACCATAATTTATGTTTAAAAAGATGTCATAAATCTGTATCATTATTTTGACAGGTTAGGACATACAGTAATAAATTAACACTAGAAATACAAAAATGTATTAAACATAATGACATAAAATTCATAATGTATTTTAAAAATAATTTATGGTGTCCACTATCACCGCACAGATTTCGAAATTAAAATTCAACCTGTATGTAGAGAAATGAAAAAGACAAATCTTGTTAAGGGGTAAATTGGACCGATTGAAATAGTTAAGGGGAGTAAACCGAACCAAACTTTAGTTTTGGAGGATATCTGGACATAAGCGATACTGGGAGGTAGTAATTTGGACTTTTCCCAATTAAGAATACAATATTTCAATTTCAGGCAATCATATTAGTTTGTTGCATGCCATTGACATATTCAATTTTGAAGGAAGGCACTACACTTTTGGCAGATGCTTACCGCCAACACATGTATTATATGTAACCATGATCAAAGTAACTTGTAACCTTTTAAGAAGCAAATTGAACACAATGAGAATAAATGCATAGGAAGGTTACTTTATTGTAGAGAATCAATAGATGCAAGAAGAAGGAAAGTTGGGAGATCAGAGATAAGGCTAGACATTGGTAGAAGTTAACTGTATACCTTAAGACCAAGAAGTTTGATCTGGGCAGTGGCCTTGGGAAACTTATATTTGCTCTTCCATAAGAGCTTTTGAATTTCTTTGCTCAAAGGATTTCTCTCATGGTTTCCCTCTGGATGATTTTGAGGAGCAAGGGTATCCTTATGTGTAATAAGGAATCGACAAGTTATTCCATATGGACACAACTGTCCCAGTGAGGTAAATGGGCATGTGCCTTCAAGGTCAGCTGGTTTCTGCACATGAAAAGGCAATTTAGGATTAAATAAGTTATAAAGCTCCCTAACTATTTATATAGGCAAATAAAACAATACCTGAGACAAATAAGCATTTATGTCATGGCTGAAACGACAAGAGGTACCATATTTGCATGAGTCCACATTTCCACTTTTCCCTACTTCAATACAAAGATGAGAAGTAGACTTTTGTTCCTGTGCAATATAATAAGTTCAGTGGAGAACATAGCTACCCAAAGTTGAGAGGTAATGGGATATCATTGGCGGTACAGTAAGAAACAAAAGCTACCAACCTACCACCAACATGAGCGGTCTATAAGCATGCAAAGATGGTACCCCATGAGTATAAAGATGCACTGTAAACTATAAAGCATGAAGATATTTATTATCATACAGCAATCATGTTGCCGAGAGAAACAGTTCTGAAATTATACTTCACAGGGTATCTAATGATATTAATTTGACGTCATAAATATTTGTGCACGTATCTATGAATTCGGTGAAACTGTAGATTGTTTGACTTAGAGAGTTAGAGTAATTCTAGAAGTTGAATTATTTTGGGACGGAGGGAGTACTCAACATATATGAGCCCCAAATAATAACTCAGCATCTTTATAAGTGTCAGAAGAGATGGAGAAGTACAATGTCACTCCCAAGTTCCACCGTAGGATTAGGACATAAAATTCCTGACTAACCAACAGAAATAATGATTAAGGAAAATATTCCAAATTACTAAATCGAGCAATAACTGGGTGCGGAGGTCAAATATAGATCTTGCAAACAAAAACACTGGTATTCACTTTTCAACAGGCTATGCTTTGACAAAATTTAACATAATAATAAATAGCACTCACATAACCATCAGAAACCTTGGAATGCCACATGATCTAGCTACAAGTTGGCCCCCGCTTAGATGGAATCAGGAGCCCAGGAGTTTGTTTTTTCACCTAACGGATTAAAGGATAAATCGAACTACAGGTTGCTAAAACCTACTATGCAACAACTATGGCATTGCTCATTTTCTGCACACATTTACTACAGCTGAGAGCTCAATAATCTGGTAACATTTTGATACACATACACAGACGCACAAGCCACAGGAATCGACACGAGTTTCTAGGAACAAGTTACAGCACGACGTAAATAGCACCGAAAAGTGAAACAGTCGCACTGATCCGCAGAGACATTACAACAAGCACCTAGCAAGCAGAGCCCAATGACACGCTGAGGTAAACACCATGCGCCACGGTACCGCGGTAGTTACCTGGTGGCGCTCGCGCTTGAGCTGGCGCTTGGACTTCTTCTCCACCTTTACGACGGCCCCGCCGCCGCCCTCCTCCTTGGGTGCCTCGCGGACGGGAGGCGGGCGGAGGAAGGCGGGCTTCACGGGAGCGATGGCGCGGGCTACCAGCTCCGCCGGGGTGGGACGAGCAGGAGTGGGGGCATCGGCTGTGACCGCAGGCAAGGCATCCGGTGGGTCGGTGGCCGGCGCGGTCGCGGCCATGGTGGAGGCGTGGCGGCGGCGCACCGAGGCGGGCTACGGGATACAGGTAAGCAACGAGGGTTTTATGTAACGGGAACTTTTGCAGTACAGCCCATAACGGAGAATCAATTTGTACTCTTTTTTTTTTTATGAGCGCCCAGATGTCTGGATGGATAAGGCGTCTGAAACATGTGAAACACTTAAAACATATGCTTGCAACATACGCTTTTAGTATAATGTCACATGTTGCTTAAACGAATGGACGCTTGTCGTTGCCGAGATCAACGCCGGCGTAGAGGTCGGCAACGGCGCATGGAGGATGCGATTGCCCATATTTTACGGTTTATTAATTAAGTGAACTAACGATCATGTTAAATAAATAGTTTTTGGTTAAATCTAAATTGCGTTACTTTCTTAGACAAAAAGAAAAAGAAATTAACAAGCATATGTCGATGTACACTTATTAGTGAATGAATAGATAATTAGGTATATGTGTTTGGGCGTGGTTTATCATGAATGTGTGTGATAAGCATTCAAGAAAATGTTGGTAATTTTGATTAAAGGAAATTATGGAACCTATTATCATAGGCACATTTGTTTCTATTTATTTTCCTATGAGCTCCATTAGACGAGATGGTTAAACTTTTAGTGGGGCCAACCAGGTATAGAATAGCGTAGTTGCTGGTGCATGATATGAAAACCAAACGCCCTCTTCGCTTCAACTTTTAAATTCATATGTTCCGAGACTTAATTTTTTGAATTTTTCAAACTATCTCTAATGGAGATACATCCTATACTAAAGTTGTATTACTTCACAAGATTTAAAATTTTGTAGTTAAAAGTTTTTTCATTTGAGTTTATTTAGTAACTAAAATATCTAATATACGATTACGAAATATTGATATAAAAAGATAGCATATTATATATTCGGTGAAACACCCATTTCAAGGAACTGGCTGTAAGCTTTATCCACCTGACCCTCACTAAAGAAACCGTTAATGAGGGTGTTGTATGACACCACATCTGGAGGGCAGCTACTACCTTGAATAGCTTGAGCGCGTCGTCGAGGCCGATGTTCCCCAACCTGGCGTGGCCTATCGCGGCGCGCTCCAGCCCCAAGCACCGGTGGTGGGCGCTGCTCACGCGGCGGGACATGCCGACGGGGCGAGGATAATCTGGCCCAGCGAGGAGAGGCACGGACGGCGCCGCGTCAGCCTCCGGATGGGTGAAGCTGAGTAGGTGAGCAGGTCGCATGAGCTGGGCGAAGCCGCGAGTCTGCGCCATGGCGTGGTTGACTCTGTGAGGGTAGGAGCTGGAACGTCGGGCGGCGGCGGCCATGGCCACGGCGACGCCCTGGGCAGGTGGGCGACGGGTGCAAGGAGGCTTTTTCTGTCCTGAAGGCCTGGAAGGCTGGATGGAACTATTTTTTTCTTTTCTTTTTTCCTGTATATTTCCCCGTGACATTCGGATCGCCATGGCGTCTGTTGAGATAAACAGCTCTCGTCTTAAGAAGATAGATCTGGTCATCACATCAGATCAGTCAGACTTCGCCTGTCCAAAAAATATATCTATATCTATACCTAATAATAAATTGTGAAAATTTCTGCACACTTTTTTAGTTTTCACCGTAGATTTCTGTCTACCAGGTGGTCTGGGCTTTCTCACGGCCCAATTTAGCCAGCCCACTTCGGGTTCTATTCCAGTTTGGGTTGTCCTCCAGTATAAAATTTTCCACGTCCGTCCTCTATATAATCAGATTAACACAGCGCGTTCTCGGCGACGGCCGAGGTGCACGTACGCCAATCGCGTTGAGGACAACTGCCTCTGAGTTCAACCCGGTGGCGCCTGCACGGGAATTTGCTTCTGTGGGTTTGGCTTCGAGCTGCGGCCAACGACCACGACACCGCTCGGGATCCTGTGCACTGCGATGGCTGACTTCAACGGCCAGTCAAGAAGACCAGACGCGAGTTCAATCTACAGAACCATGCATGGAAGCCAATTCGCACGTATGCATGTACCATACATGCAAGACGATTAATCAACTAGAAAGCAATCAAGAGCACATGCGCATCTACAAGATCCAATCGGCTAGAGTCATACTGCATGCTACCAAGCAAGGTCTTGATCAGGAGCCGACGGTCGCGTCTCTACCTCGCTCATCACTACGTCTCTGACGGGTCATTTGGCGGAGGACCCGCAACGACGGCCGAGCGCTAGCATGTGCAGTCCCGCGGCGCAAAGGCCGTATCTAAGTTGCGCCACGCCATTGCCGACATCGCAGTCCGGCTCAGGATCACGGTCACGAGGACGCATGATCTACACAGTCCTATGCATTAGTTGGCTTCCATATACGGGAGTATATTATACACCTATACATATTCAACATGCATGGATGTCGCAAGCACAAACTCACCAGGCGGCTTGTTGACAAGCTAAGTCCTGTTCCATTAATTCTATTTTAGTATTGTATTGTATGTTTATGTCTCGGTGTATCTATATCATCCATCACGACTCATCGGCCCTCTGCCCTCGACTACCACAGCGACTTCACACACTTGTCCGACTGCAGTGAGCCGACGAACGAGCCACCAAGCGAGTCGCCTGGACTACTTGCTCCGACCACTTGCCGTGTCATAACAATGATCGCCGTGGAGAACGGCGCTGCAATAATCGTGAACGCCGTCATGACGGCAGGCCGGAAAGCTCGAGGGCCGGGCAATTTCGTCAACTCCGGCCAGATATTCTTTCTAAAGATAATTACCTTCGTTTGATAGTTTTTTCCCTTCCGTTGACAAGTTGACAATTAACTCCTATCTAACTTTAATTAGAGATTAAATTATGTATTTTATGGGTCATCAAAGAAATTCACGGAGCTCGATATTTGACTATAGGAACATATGCGAATACTATAAAAATTAAAATTATGATATATTTTCATCTAAATATTTTTATGCTTTGTAATGAAAAAATCAACCAAGATTGTATTTTAGTTCCATATATACAATCTTAACAGGTCATTGTCATTTTTAACTCATATTTTTAAAGATGTCATGGTCTCAAATAATAAATTATAGATTCAAAATTTTAACAAAAAGATCAAATATAAATAAACATATATCATTTCCGTCATTGTTTCCTACAAATATTTGATATTTTCTTTCTCCCGTTACAACGCACGGGCATATTTGCTAGTATAATTTTAAATTTTGAATAAGTTAAACTTTTCTAAGTTAAACCAAATTTATAAGAAGAAATATCAATATTTATGTCTTTCTATAAGTTTACTATGAAAATATATTCTTACGATCTTATATAATAATGCTTATTTGGTATTACAAATGCTAATAGTTTTTTATATGTTTTATTAAATTTAAAATTATTTGACTTATCAAAAAATAAAAATTGTATATTTTTAGGCCGAATGGAGTACATCTCAATTCTCATAGTATCCAAAAGGGAGATACTAGCGCCCGGACAAAAGCGTGTGTCCGGACGTCCGCGCCACCTTCGTCACACGCGCTCGCGGAAAATGTTGTGCCTACCGCTCCTTCCCCCTGCCCCTCCTCTCTCTCTCCGCGACTGCTAGTCCGGACATCCATGCGCCCGCGGGAAACGCCACGCTCGCCACTCCTTCCCCCTAACCCTCTCCTATATCTCTGGGCGGGCGGGACTCGAGAGCTGGCATGAGGACGATCACAGGATCCTAGGTGCGCTGTGCGCCCCGACCGCCGGCCCATGACTCATCGCGCCCCATCCCCCGACATCTAGGCCGTGCCCCCCAGGCCTCTACCTATGACACATGAAATACTTGGAAGCAATATACTACTGAAGCAGATGAAGCATTTGGAACATATAATTGCAACATGTGTGTGAAACATATGCAACATCCAGATAAAACACTTGCAAATTGCAACATGAAAACATTTATTGCAACATAAGACTGAAACAGCTGAAATATTTTAAACATACTCTTGCAACATAGGTGTGAAACAGGTAACATCCAAATAAAAAAACACTTGCAACATACGTCTAAAACAGATGCAACATTTTTAACAAATGTTTGCAACATGCCTCTCAAATATTTGTAACATGCCTCAACATCCCGATCTACTTTACAACATTCATACAAAACACTTTGCAACATACCTCTGAAACATTTGAAATACTTGAAACATACGCTTGCAACATGCACTTTCAGCACATCACAAACATCTGTTTGCTTCTTGGGAGAATGGAGGCTCGTTGGCACGTGGAGTTCGCCGAAGGTAGTGGCCCAGCGGTGCTTGTAGGCAACAGCTTGGCGGTGGCTGCGGGACAGGGTAGGGAGGCAGCGGCCGCGCATCGGGGCAAAGAGGTAGCGGCCTCGCACCGCGCCTGGCAGGGCCGATAGTCGAGCGCTGCGACTCGGAGGCGGCTACGCGCCTGGCTGGGCCGGCAACTGCGCTACCGAGACTCATAGACAGCCACGCGATGAGACCGAGAGAGGATAGTCGCGCGCCGTGTCTAGTAGGGCTGGAGAGAGAGGGAGGGAGAAGCACTAGAGGGAAGAGATATATATATATATATATAGAGAGAGAGCGGAGTAGCAGGGAAGCACGAGAGAGAGAGGGAGCTCGTTGGGCAGGCGGCGCGTGCGGAGCAAGGTGAGGCAGTCAAGAGTTATTTTTTATTTATTTATTTAGGTGAGCCGCACGTGCGGCAGTGAGATAAAGTTGTGGTGCACATCACGCATGCGTCCGGAAGGGAGTCGCTGGTGTCGGATGTCACGTACTATTTGTAGCATTACTGTATCCAAAAAGTACACGAGTAAACACCATGCGGCACAAATCCCTGCTCCACTGTTCATACCTATGGCTTTACTGTTCTGCTGTTCAGTCTGCCGTCGTTCATTCATTCACGACCGTCCGTTCACCCCCTTCTCCATCCCTGCCGTCCGTCCGTCCGCTTTTGCTAACCTTTGTTTTGATCCAAATCCAACCAGCAACACCAGCTGTCCTCCCCAGAAACTTCCAGCGACAGCAGCCGCCCTCTCCTTTTCCTCCAGCTAAAAAAAGGCCCCGCAAAAAAATAAAAAAAAATACATAGAACGCCTCCCTTCTCGGCCAACCCGTCCGTGTGGGCCGTGTGGGCCGCTTTGCCCACAGCCACCGCCGGACGGGATCACCTCGCGTGCTCTTGGCTCTCTGTGCCACAACCGTGCCGCACCGCTGCCGGGCGATCTCCTCTCTGTCGCGGCACGAGCCCCCAATTTTGTCCTGCTTCCTTTCTTTGTCGTCGTCTTCCTTCTCCTCATTTCTGTCTCTCCCTTGACCTTCTTTTGTTGGCTGTGAGCTGAAATCGGAGCACACCGGCCTAATTTTAGCTCACTCGGAGATTGCCTCAGGACAAATTTCTTGAGGGGCAGCTCCGGTTGGTTGCTAGGCTGGGTTCTTCCCCCAGTCTGCTCGGTTTCACGCCATGGAGGTATAGCCAGCCACTTGCAGGTGCCGGAGCTCGCGTTTCCTAACACGCTTTCTGGTTTTCTGCAAAAATTTCATCCCTCCAAGAACAGATTCTTCGCCACACCCTTCTGTGGTCTCGTTCGAGCCCAATATTTTTGAATTTGGCTCCGGGTTCCACCTCTCGTGGCGCAAAAGGATGCTCTTTTTGTGACCGACCGACAAGGTTGGATTCTCGTCACCACTGTGGCTCTCGATTGGCTTCTGTTCTTCTTGGGAGGTAGACAGCATCAGATGCCCAACCCTTGTGATTGCAGCAGCAGCGGCGTTGGTGGGCCGAGCGCCGGGGACGCCAAGGACTTGCCCAACTTTTCCTCAGGGTGGGCGCGGCCGTCACGGTCTCCATCGCCGGGCTGCTCTTCTCGCGGCGCCAGCGGCCGCCCCGGCAGCTCCTGCTGCCGCCACCTCCTCCACCTCCCTCAGGTACCAGCAATGAGCAGATGTGCAAGTTCCTGTTAACATGCCGCATTGATTACCAATTTCGCTCTGTGCTGTGCTAGATGAAATTTGTGATGGTTTGTCCTGTGTTTATGTAGAATCGGATGATGCTTGCAGCATGAAGGCCAGAACAGGGCTCAAGGAGCTGAGGATCCTAAAAAATGTAAGGATTTAGCCGAGTAATTCACAATTGATGCCCCTGCGTACTATTTGTGGTCTACGATTGAAACTTTGCATTCTCATACTGCTATTTTTTTTGTTCTGAATAGTGGCGGTTTGTCTTCTTGAGGGATTAAAATCCTTCTCCAGACTTATAGGTGATATAGTATTGCCCATAAAAGATAAAGAAAATGCTAATAGATGATCCTCTTCACTTCTTTAAATAGTATATCTTGCAAAGCAAGGTTAAGTTTTCAATTTTATAGTACTGGACGCATCAGTATTCTCTCCCTACTTTAAATATTAGTTATGGGTAGTTTATCTTCCAGTTCTTCCCTGACAAAAAAAATTCCTTGACAATGAATTTCTTCTTTGTACTGCATATATACTCCTCCCAGAACTGCCCCATTTAATGAAAAGAATATATGATACAAAAATGCCCATATTGACATTTACACTTTGGTCTCTGTTTATGAAGGAGGATACCAAGGCAAAAATTATCAGTGGGAACTCTGTGCACACGACCACTACCACTACGACAACCACCACCACAGCACTAGTACCATTGCCCCCCAAATGCAGAAGCCTTGCTGATGATGAAGGGTGCCTCCTTCCAGAGTTCAATGAAATGATTCTCAATGAATTTGGCCGAGATATAGACAGCATTCCAACCACACCTGCAGCGAGAATAAGGGAAGATGTATCAAATGACCATGAAGTCCACAAGCTTAGAGATTTGGTGAGATCACTGCAAGAAAGGGAGAAGACCCTGGAGCTACAGCTTCTGGAGTGTTATGGTTTGCAGGAGCAAGATGCTGCAGTGAGGGGGCTTGAGAATCAGCTGAAGATTAACAATGTCGAATCAAAGTTATACTTATTGAAGATTGAATCTTTACGGTCTGAAAACCTGAGGCTGCAAACACAGCTGTTAGAGAACTCAAAGATAGTCTCTGAGCTTGAGGCCACAAGAACAAAGTGCAAGTTGCTGAAGAAGAAGTTGGTGTCAGACGCAGAACAGGCAAAGAAGCAAATCATTTCCCTTCAGAAAATGGTCGATTTATTGCAGGACGAACAAACTGATGAGGAGAAAAATCATATTGAGTTTGAAAAGAAACTGAAGAGACTAGAGGAGCTAGAAAAGGAGGCAACAGAGCTAAGAGCTGCAAATTCAAGGCTGCAGCAGGAGAATGCGCATCTTATTAGGCGACTGGAGGTTACACGCCTACCCCCTGTACCCAAGCCCAAAAATAGCATGGAGGTGATTCTTTACTGTTCTTGGATTGTATTGTAGCCGGCACTTACTAAATCAATTTTAATCATCTCTTGGAGTGATCATTTCTAAAATGGACATGGTGTTCTCGACATTTCTTTTGTGAATAGGAAGAAACACATAATTATATCACAAAAATAATTTCTTATATGTTAGTTTACTTCATTGTGTTCTTGATAGTTTGTTGTTCCATTAGGAATTGAATAACTAATACTAGTTTCAGGTAAAAGCATTGGAGGAGGCTGATCGGTTGAAGCAAGAAACTGATAAGTTGGCTAAAGAGGTTGAACAACTTCAGAGTGATAGGTTTGCAGATGTTGAAGAATTGGTATATCTAAAATGGATAAATGCCTGCCTACGGTATGAGCTGAGAAACAAGGATGCTCCATCAGGGAAGACTGTTGCACGAGATCTTAGCAAGACCATGAGCCCCAAGTCTGAACTGAAGGCCAAGCAGCTGATAATGGAATATGCCAATGCGGGTGCGGAGGACAGTCACTTGGGCCATGTCGAATTTGGCTCAGAGTGCTCTTCCTCACGGGCTTTGTCAGGTGAACTGGATGATGTATCAATTGATATTGCTTCGATGACAAAGCATAATAACAAAAACCCTAAAAAGAAAAAGTTCTTCTCTAAGCTTCGGAAACTGGTGCTGGGAAAAGGGAAGGAGAACCGTGAAGTTTCTACTCTGGAGAGGAGAGTGTCTATTTCAAGTTGTTCATTCGATGACTTCACTGGAAGGGATTCACATGATAGCTATTCTTCATTCATGGTAGAAGCAAACATACCTGACAGTCGACGACATGGTGATCATGGCTTCGGTACACATTCTTCTTTGGACAGCGCAAAATCTAGCCCTGTTGGTGCAGAAATTGTAGGTGAAAGAAGTGACCATTCTGGGGTCAAGAGTGTATATTCTAGAGAGGAAAAGGTAAATGCATTTGGTCCCAGCGCTCGCCTTGATAGTAGCAAGGCCATACCTGAGGATGTTGAGATCCATAAATTTGCTGATGTGCTGATCACATCAAGGTCAGGTTCCATGTCATCAAGAAGGTCGTCATCCTTCCGACACTGATATACGAATAGATTATGAGTTATCTGCTACTGACCCATCTGCCTGGATGTATATATATGCCGGTTCTTGATGAGGAAGTTATAGGACATGTTACTGGAATAAAGTTCTCAATACTTTATTCTTTGTACAATCACGTATAGGGTGTAGTTTATACTTACCTTTAATACCAACCCCTACCACTTGGGCTGGTAATGTGTATCATAAAATGCCACAGTTTAATGGCAAACATACAACACTTCTTTTATGTCTCTTGGGTGCATAATGTCAAATTGCTCTCTGTAGTTTATATCAGCACTTACAACATTATTAGATAATGTTCTGGCCTCTGCATCCTAGAATACAAATAGAGGTTTGGCAGTTCGGGCTCCATTGCAGGAAATTATACATTCTATCAATCAAAGTTCCTCGCATAAATTGTTTTGAATAGGTAAATCAAGCCATTAGATAGACCGGATTACCTGAGACTCTCTAATACCTACTAATTGGTTTACCTGAGACTCAAATGCATTTCCTCTGACTCCTGAACAGACATTAGATAGACCGGATTAGATGGATCCTCTACTGCATCACATTTTTTTCTTTTCAACCATCACCATATCACTGTTATATTGTGGCATTAAGGATCCATTAACTTTGTGGCAAATACATCACCTAAAAGCACATTCCAGTCATTGACCAAAAAGCCATATCTAGGTTCTTAGAGCATCTCTAGTAGCACCCATAACCCATCCTAAATATGGTAGTATTGGTGAGAATCAATACTGTTTTTTAGATTTATTGGGGAAGATACTTTTATAGATTATTACCAACACCCATCACCAATGCATGGACCCCACTCGTCAGTTCTATTTTTTTCTTTAATCTCTTTCTCTCTCCCGGACAGTATCCCCCCCACGCTGCTCTCTGCCTCCTTCCACTAATGCCATGTCATCCGTCCCCTCCACCGTCATGACACCCTTCTTTGACCCCTCCACAACTGCGCCACCCCTCCACTACGACCCCTCTCCAGCCCCTCCACTACCGACAGTTCCTCAACCCGTCCCTATCCGCCACTGGCCTGCCTTCCTACTGCTAACGCTTTGGGACACCTTCCTCCTCCCTAACGACAACACCAACTTGCCTCTCCACCGTGCAACGTTGCATCCACTCTCGCTCCGACGCTCTTCTTCATCCCTTCTCCTATTCCACAATCCCAAGGTCGAGATCGTCTCTGCGAGCTTAATGCGATGCAAATGGATCTCGGTGGCCGTGTGAAAGCCCTAGTTTGGTTTTGGTAATTGAGTGACAACTACTGGACTAACCTTTTGTCTTGAGTAATGATTAAGCTAGAAGATGTCCACACCAAGGGTTGAGTTAGATGGCATCCATGGAAGAGATGGAGATGACCACAAGTTGATCAAGTGCTCAAAGGCAAAGGTACACTTGTTAGGGCTGTGCTTTTGCCGACCGAGATGCAATAAAGTTTGTGGTCAAATTTAGGATAGAGCCGTACTATTAAGAGGGGAACTCTAATGCAAAATGATTATCTAAGTGCCACTAGGTGTGAACTAACTTTGCATATGCATTGGACATAGTGACACAGTGAGATGCAAGTGAAAAATATATTGAAAAGCTAACTCAGTGCCTAAGGTGAAGATGTTCACCTTGGTACATATTGGAGTTAGCGGATTTTAGACGAGAAATAGGACTTAGGACATGTTTTCTATCCTCATTGGAAACAGTGGCAGATCTAGGAATTCATAGAAGAGGGGGCTCAACTCATGTTCAACCTCTAAAGCTCCTCCTCCATCTCTTTCATACCTATAAAAATTAGGAGGGGCTCAAGGAGGGGCTCCATTGTCGCGGCAGCGGTAGGGGGGCTTGAGCCCCGCCCGCCCCACCGCTGGATCCGCCCCTGATTGGAAAAGTCCAGTGCCCTTAGGGGAGGTCACTGGAAGATGTGCAGCGGTATAAAGTTTACATTGTGCCTAGGGTTACTCACAGGAAAAGTCTTGTGGTTGCCCAATTGAGAGCACCGAACATGTGTTGTCACTGCTCACCGAGTGGGAGTTTTGAGCAGGAGCACCAGAACTGTTGATCTTCTTAATGCTTGCTCCGGTGGTGGCATTTCGGTGGTCACCGGAGTTTTCCAGCGACCCAGCCTGCAACTCTTCAAACTACTAGTTTTTGAGGCGGGGCTCTATAGGTAGGTGTTGGCTAGCCCTTGGGGCATTCACTTGGAGCTCTAACTGACCCAACACGTGAGCTCTTGAGAACACCTCCCACTCATCTCATTGCTAGTTATCATCATTCTTACAGCAGGCTTTCTACAAACAGAAACACTGGGAAAAAAATACTACTAGAAGCTACCACAGTTTCAAGCACAGTTATGCAACACAAGTACACTGACTGCTGTGCTAGGTTCTAACTTCTATTTGCTAGCAGCAGCAGCATTGCAAACATCCACGCGGGCGGTGCCAGCTCCTATGGCTGTTGTTGCTATTACTACCACGGCATCTCTTCTCTGTCGCCATCTGCCGGAGCGGAGGATCCACCACCGCTGCTGCCACCACCAGGAGCATTGAGACAACTGCAGCAGAGGTCAGGTCAAGCTGTGATCTGCCAAAGACCACGGGGAAATATGAATAAAAATTGGAAATATCACTGCAGCAGCTGAAAGGATTGCTCTTAAGATCTTCGATGAATAAAGTAAATAAATAAATAAAGTGATGGAACGATAACTGGATATCCATCTCATTTCACCACAATTTGGACCATAGAAAAGAAAATGCAGAAAACAACTTCCTTCTACCACAGAGACTCTCTTTTCATAAAAATATTCCAGGTCCATCTGTTGTCAAATTTAGGAGCTGCAAATACTAAACAAATTACATGCCTTTTAACATAGAGAATACATTTGGCAGGGAGGCTACTTTATCATGTACTAAATTGCACAGTGTTATGGTACATCAATGCAATCATTTCTTCTCTGTAATGAATATGGGTTACATTGTGCCAAATATAAGCATATGTCATTCTTTACAAACAAAAAAGGATTCAATACTCCTGGTTGTTGTTTCAAAAAAAAAAAAGCAAAGGAAGATACCAAAGATGCAGTATTGAGTCAAATCCTACTAGAATCACGAACGAACAGAGTACTAAGGGGGCAAAGACCCACTATCTATTGGAACACAAACTAACACTCTACATGAGATAGTAAGAATCTGCCTCTTCCAAGTATCGCATGGCGAATATTGACATACTGCTCTATACTGAATTATGCAATGTTGTGTGGTTACAGGTCCATCCAATGTAAACAAGGGAAACTTCATAAGACCATTGTTACCATTCACAAACAAATGATCAGCATGCTAATAACAGGCAATGCCCTCATTTCACAAATAGGAAATATCTGACACGAAATATCACCCACATACTTGGAGTTCACATACCTCAAGAGCACCGGTGAAACTCCAATTCAGCTGGTTTGTCTTTAAATGAGGAATGATAACAGAAGGAAAGGAACAGGCATGATGGGCCTGTAGTTGGCGATGAGTCTGCATATCATATAGATATACATGAGATACCCTGTAGAAGCAATATTCATTTCTATGTACCTTGCAGCCCGTCCAGAAGAGGCGAACATAAAAACAAGAGAATACCTTCAAAAACATCAAGCTAATGTAGAAGATATTATACTAAAGAAACAGTAACGTGAGTGCTCTAATTTCTTAATCCATGGAATTACAATCGGTAAATGCTGCTATCAATGAGGGAAAAATACAAAGCTTTGAATATAAGAATATCATCAAGTATTAAGTGGTAGGACCTCTTACAAAATATAAAACAATAAGCACAGAATACTGTGCTATAACCATTAATCTGTAAGTTGTTTCCCCCTCTAAATATAACTGGGAGTCTGGGTCCAGTTCAAAAAAAAAAAAAAAACTGGGAGTCTGGGACTGAATAAGATAATTTTAGCTGGTCAACGTGATGCCAAAGTGCACTAACAGGATAACATTTCTGTAGACTGTTTTTTCAAACAAAGGAGACCGGAGAACAGAATCAGAAAATTAGAGCAGGACACAGATACAATCACTCCAACAAATTTACGTGTCACATGAAGATGTATCAGCCCAGGCGAGGGTACAAGTCATTTAACAAAATGCTTATTTGTAGGCCTCCAATGGAAAATTAACTGCAAAGGTGAACTGACCGCAGAGGGAAGAAAAAAAAAAGATTCTAACCTCATTTCCAAAGAAGCCCAGAGATCCGCTAATGCAGACGTGCACGCATTATCAAGAGGTCATACCGAGAGCCGAATATTATGCAAGGAAAACAATCATCAGGGAGCATCTTATAGCCAATTAACCATGACAACATACCGAAAGGCGGATAATGTGAGAGGAAAGCAACATAGGACTATTTCTGTCAACATACCTTGTGTGAGGGGAAAACATAACAAACATTTTTATACTGCTAACAGTGTGGGAGATACGCTAGCTTAAATTATAGGAATTACATCAGTGGTCTGGTCAACAAGGCTTCTTCACCAATTATTATCATATTATGCAACAAAAAGAGCAGAGACTTGAGCACCACCTGTCTATTACTTTTTAAACTGATTCCTTCTGTAAAGCTAGCTAAGAACTGCACACAAGATCATTTTACCTGTTAATAAACTAGATGGCGAAGTGCGGTAATAGCAGGATAAGATTTGCCTAGAGAACATCGTCATTCGCAGTGTACCACAGTCCACAGACAGAGCACGGCCTCATCAGATCGCCTACCTTCTTCCGTCGAAGGGACACGTACGACTGTACGAGGCCAGACACGGGGAAAACGAAGTCTAGACAGCCCATGCGGCAGAAACAGGCAACGAGGATGGTACAGGTGCGCAGAACAGGAGCCAAGCCACCATGTTGGAGAGACAACGGTGAGGATCAGCTGGTTGAATTCGAAGACGGGTAACCGAAGCAGTCCTAGCGTGGGGCAACAATTCGCCGAGCAGCTGGAGCGCGTGGCCGAGGCTCAGGAGGTTCCTGGCGCGGCCCGCGATTGAACGCACTCTTGCTGTTCGACGAATTGCTTCCCCATGGCAGGCCAGGTTGGAGAATCAACCGCAGGCGGAGGCGGCGCTCACGGGGAGTCAGGGATGCAGAACAGACGGCGCGCAGCCTGGATCTCGGGTGGGGGTGGATTAGAGCAGTGCCAACTGTGCCGTGGAACCGTAGGTGAGTGTAGGAGCTGGAATGGTGTGGTGATGATGGCGTGTGGAGGAGAGGGAGGTGGTGGGGGTGGGCGGTGGGGTTCCCGCCGCCATGGCGAGGAGGAGATAGCCGCAACGTGGCGTTGGGCGCCACGCAAGCCGGCAAGGGGAACGGATCGCGCCGGCAGCGACCACCGCACAGGGGCCACTGCAGTTGATGGGGTCATGGCCCATACGACCCCAAACATACACACGCGGCCCGTTTGGTCCAATGAACCTGGCCCATGAGTATGGTTTGGTAAGTGTCGTCGCTTCGATTTACTTAGTACCCTACGGGTGAACTAAAAAATACGGTCCAGTTCAAAGCCCAACCAACCCACAATAAAAAAAGGAAGAATTACAATGGTTAGAAAAAGATTCCAAAATTTGAAATTTGATTTGGAAAATATAAGATTTGATTTGAAATTTGAAATTGAAAAATAAATATATAAAACTGGCCACATTCGACTTAGGACAAGCTATGCCAACAATTCTTTTTTTATTATAAAAGGCATTTTAATTCTGTTTTTGGAGACCAAATGCTTAGGCTTGAATCATTATCTTATATGTAAGCCTTATAGGATTTGGACGACGCAATTGGTAAAAGAATTTGAAATACATGTGTATGCACCTTAGAAAGTCATGCTTGGCGGTAATAATGCATGAGCTAACTCGAACTCGATAAGCTTGCGAGCTTTAGATCAATCTTGAGCTTGGCTCATTTAAAATTCGAGCTAATCTCGAATCAAGCCTAAAATGAAACGAACACAAGTAGTTCATGAGCCTCGAGCTTTTTTGCTGCACTAATCACTGCCATCCCAATATGCCCTTAGCCTTCGACATTTTCGGTAACTCCCACCACTCACCACATCCACTTCCCTCTTCCTTTCGAGCATGCCCTGGCCATAAAAACACACCTCGTCATCTAAAACCTAATCTAACTTGATAGATAAGGTCGTTGTCGCCAAGAAGAAGATGATGAGCAAATGTGAATGCACAACAATTGCGTGGGAACCTTGATAATATCATAGTAGCAAAGGATAAGATGCGGTCAAATCTTCAACTAATGAATCATTGCCACCTGATGTACCCTTGGCCTTCCACATCTTTAGCAACTCCTGCCATTGACCCACATTCCACTTCGCTCTTCCTTTCAAGCATGCCCCAACCACAAAATCATATCATACGCTAAAACCCTAACCCTAACTTGATAGAGAAGGTCATCGTCATAAAAAGAAGAAGAAGATGGCGAGCACATGTGAAAGCACAATGTTGCGTCATTATGTGGGAACCTTGATAATACCATAATAGTAAAGGATAAGGGGTGGTCAAATCTTCAACTAATGAATTTGCCATTGTGTTTTGCACTATATAGTCATAATAATGAATCTAGTGACAACAAACTCGATGATATTTGAACACCACAGGGGAATGTAGCTATTTGTTATTCACCGTTTGTTTTCCTTTTAACCACTGTGACTTGACATGAATTTAGATGAAGAATTACAACATGCGGAGCAATGTACAAGCTTATTTAGGTGCGTGCAATGTCCATTCTGCATGCACGCCCTGCCCACCCATCCGATGTATGTGAGATGTGCTGTTGTCTACCTCCCTGTTCCTCGCATCTTTCTTTCTCTCTAATCTGATGACTCGAGATTCAATAACATGATCAGGGTTAGAGCGAAATGAGTTTAGCTCAGTTGGTTAGGTTTCATGTAGTGAAACCTGTCTATCTAGGTTCAAGTTCTCTACTTGACATATGTGCTCGTATTATTTTGGTGCTATTTTTCAGTGGTAGGTGACGTTTCGTTGACGATGAGGTACCTGTAGCTACTTCATCGTCCAACTCTCGCTATGGCCAAACAAAAAATAATTTCAAAAATATTTCGATTAAACTATTTTTTAATTAAAAATAATTTGATTTTAAATGACTTTGATTTGAACTCCACCTTGGCTCGTTATTTTCAAAACGCTAATGCTACCATTAAGATGTCCAGAAGGCCGGACGCCTCACTCCACTCACTGCCGCATGCGCCGCTCGCCTAAAAAACAAAATCAACTCTCACACACCTTGTTCCACTCCCGTTCTTACCCCTTCCACGTTCCTCATCTCCTGCCACAGCACACCAACGTCCTACCCCACCGGGAGCCCTCAATGTCCGCAGAACCAGCGGCCCTCTTCCCCACTCTGGCGAGATCTATGGAGGTGGTGCGGCGATGTTGTAGGGGAGTGTGTGGCTCTCCTCCACCCTGGTGCGGCGCCCTCACCACCCCCGGCGGCGCCCTCTCTCACCCCGGTGACCGAGCTCCCCCACCGTCGCCGCCGAGCCAAGGCCGATATAGATGTGTAGATGTATGTTTCCTGGCGCTCCTCGCTCCCATCCCCTACTGTCGCCGTTGAACCAAGCCCGGTACTGGTGGTGGTGGCGGCGGTGGTGCTCATGCGTCGCTGCTTGCCACCGGCTCCTGACCGCGACTACTGGAATTGACCGGCCTAGGCTTCTCCTCCCCTATGTTACAAATGTATGTTTTAGGTGTTTCAGTCATTTCAAAGGTATGTTGCAGTTGTTTCTTATGGATGTTGCAAAAGTAGATCGGCGATGTTGCAATGTTGCATGTGTTGCAAGTGTTTGTTCAAAATATTTCATCTGTTTCCAGACGTATGTTGCAATTATTTTTTATTTGGATGTTGCATATGTTTTCATACATATGTTACAATAATATGTTTTAAATGTTTCAGTCTTATGTTGCAGTAAGTGTTTTTCATGTTGCATTTGTTTTTATCTGGATGTTGCATATGTTTTACACATATGTTGCAAGTGTATGTCCTAAATGCTTTATCTGTTTTAAATGTATGTTGCATTTGAGTGTTTCATGTTGCAAGTGTAAACCGCCGGCGTTGGTGTCCATGAGGGCGGGCAGGGCCAAGCCGCAACCACCGACGCGTGGAGGAGGCGCAGGCCGCGCGGTGCTGTTGTGGAAGAGGCGGGGGCGAGTCATCCGAGCAGCGCGGGCAGTGGATCTGAAGCGGGCGGTTCGGATGCAAGCGCGGAAAATGGAGCTGGCGCGGACGGCGCACGAATCCAAGCGGACGGAGTGGAGCAGCCACGGGCGTCCGGACGTCCGGGCGCTAGTCAATCCATTTTTGAAATCATTAATCTAGATTTCATGTTGGATCTCTAAAAATTTTTGAAGGCTCAGAGAGGAACAAAGTTAGTCGGCGCTAGATTTAAAAGGGACGCTAGGGTCAAGCTGGCCTTGATCGAGGGTGATGGTGGACCATGGACGGGTGGAGGCGGTGTGAGCGCCTTTCGGAGATAGCCTACTTGCTCCCCAAACCCACAAAGCGCCGTCTCTCTCCTGCTCTCGTTCGAATCCATGGTGGCCACTGCATGGCATAGATAGCCTACTTGCCTGAGCGACACCGCGGGTACGAGTACGACCCCGTCTTCAAGATGATGCGCCTGACGCACGCGCAAGCCAAGGCTCTCGCATTCATGCGCGCGCGCACATCCTAGCTGGAACTCCAGCGAAGCAGCCACCACGAGCGCAAGGACCGAATCCAGGGGTAAGAAGTCTCGGTCTTGAGGTTCTCCTTCTGGGGATAGGATTGGGTGAAGATTGGGTCTCCGCTGCCGCTGATGCTGGCTAGTATTTACTTTTTCTTTTGTATTTTTTTTTAAATTTCCATCTAGATCTGTGTAGAGAACTTATATCGGGGACAAAGAGCTGGAGCTTTGCTGGCAAGGAGAGTTTTGTTGTACTCGCCTTGCTTGTTATTGTAGTGCGATTCAGCATCTTGTAGTGGTAGAACTGTGACTTTTTTGGCTTGTAGATGCATTGCGATCCCATTGATTGTCCCACCATTTAGATCTGTATCGTTGGCTTAAATCAATTTTTTAGAGCGAAGTGTCCAGTCAACCAGCATTTGTGTTGGATTAAGCATCGCCATATTAGTTTTGGCAAACTTGTATGGTCTGTCTTGTAAACTGGTATCCCCAGTAACTCTATGCTTTCAATACAAAGCAGGGCCAATGTCTTTGGTCTAAATATTTAGTTTTGGCACTAAGTTTGGTGGTACGAGTGGAATATGCTTCTGTAATACTTGATGCGCCTCTTATCTTTTAGATAATGGGATAGAGTTGCTCTCCGGGGCATTGTCTAGTCTTCTATTACTTACTCCTGACCCTCAAACAACAACAACAACAACAACAAAGCCTTATAGTCCCAAGCTTTTGGGTTTCATCTCCATAAGAGTAGCTAAGTTTTTACATTGGCTCGCCAAGCCTAACACAACCCTCCTCCCTTACCAGGGCTTGGGACCTGCTATGCTGGGACCTGACCCTCAAAGACTGTAAATATTTTTTCATACTATATCTATTTAATGTCACAAATGCTAATACTCTTCGCTTAAAATTGGTCAAACATAAGATAAGTTTACTTGGGACAGCTAAAATGTCACTCTTTGTGGGATGGAGGTAGGTAATTTTTGTTGTGAAATTCTAGTATGGCAGTGCAAACTCACCCTTCTCTTTGAGGGTTTTAGTTCCTATTTTCGTTTTGGGTTCTTGCCATAACTGAGTTTGTTTGTTTCTGCCATCATTGTACTACCATGATTAGTGAAGTAAATTTCTCTGTTTTGGTTTATATAATCTATATCTATTGGAATTTCTTCATTCTGATTTCCATGATCAGTCACACCTACCCTTCCTGAGCCTACTTTTGCTTCGATAAGAATGAACATGGTTCGTATTTATTTTGCTGTGATAGCGTAACTTCAAGCTGCCTTAAGATTCTATGCATGTACAACTGATGACCTAACTCTTTATTTGGCATTACATTTTTCTCGAATGTGCAGGACAATTGTGTATCACTATACTGAGAGGAAGATAGGAGGAGTCTAAGAAGACTCATACAAGCTCAGTAGAGCATGCTTTTACATAAGTGACTAGCTGGGAAACAAGGAACTTCGACCAGCAACCTAAACACCACACTACAGATACACCACAATTTTGCTTCATACCTAATTTCTTGCATGAGAGCATTAACATTAGGTGAGATCCCTTCAAAGACACAAACATTTCTATGTTTCCAAATCCACCATACCTCCATCACCACTAAGAAATTACTGATTTAGTGCCTTTTGGAAATCAGCCCCACACTATCCACTTGACTAGAAATTGTCACCTTTTGTATGCTCATTACATCTCCAGATGTTGTTTTTTGTCGTTTGATTGTTGTTTTCATCATGTCTTATTTTACCTCCGCATAGACTTCTACAATGAAATAGTCTATTTATCAAGAATCTTAAGTGCTGGTTGTTTTGCTCACCTAAATTGGCTTTACAGTTGCATCAATTGAATTAGTATTTTTTGCAGCATGGTCTACAGTTCATTTCAAAGGGTAGAGTTTATATTTGATGACATCGGTCAAACTGTGCTTTGCTTTCCATCTCAAGTAACACTGTGCTGCATATGGATTGTTACTTTCCCTTTTGCTAAATCCATCATTTATCGTGGAGGCATTTTAACTCAGTGGTAAATGCATATAAAAAATTGATAAGGGATGCATTGTCTCTGTATTTGTGTTGCTACTGATATCATTCCCTTTTGTGTTCAAACCAGAACTAACAGAGAATGGCTGGGGAGGATTTCAAAATTCTATATCCACTTTGGCTGTTGAAAACAATGTACTAAAGGTACTTAGTGAGTACTGACACATGGTTGGACCATTGTAAATTTCATTTTTTTTTCTCAAACACGCAGGAGAGTTGTGTATCATTGCATTAAGAAACATTGTGGATTTCATAACCCACAAATATGTAATCCAGCTTGTGCATCTAGCTGATCTTTTGCCTCTTTGATGCCTCTCATAATGGTAGGCTAAACTGGAAGAGGACGAAAGTAAGGCAGAGTTTAGTGGAAACAGTGTGCAAAAGATTTAGGGAAGAGCCAAGGAAACTAAAGCAAGCTCTGCAACCTGAGTTCAGGGAAGGACGACGAAATTTCAGGCAGGAAGAAGTTTTGTGTGGAACCAGTTTAACCCAATGAACCAGGAGTACATGGTGATCATCAAAAGCAAAAACATACAACCAAAAGCAGAAGAAAAACTGAACCCTGTTTTAAGGGAGAAATCAAGAGATTACTGGGTCACACCAGTTAGGAGAGAATTGAAGGCGTGAAGACTCAAGACCATGTGCTTCAAGTACAGAAGAGATACAAAGGCAATCAAGAAATAATTTTCATATTGCAAGAAAGAAGGCAATCTGCGAGTAGTTAAAAGCTGAAACATCTCTTGTCATGTATGTATTCCATTTACAGTTGCACGGTAAGCTCATACTGCACCGTGTGATCTATGATTACTTTTGATTTAGCAACTGTGTATATATTTTTGTTCATATATAGTTAATGGATAATGTTGGGTTTATTAAATAAACCTGATGTTTTTTTACTAATGTGCACAAACAAATAGACTAAATTGTTTTTACTGACCTAGAATTTATCAAAAAGACTAAGTCTGGGTAGGCTGTATGCATGAGTAGGCTGTATGCATGAGTTGAGTCTTGCTGCGAATATGGATATGGAATAAAGAAATTATGTTGGCTTTCTATGATACCCAGAATATATGTATAAGACCATCATAAGTGTGCCTTTTGGTGTCCTGGAGTATGCATTTCCTAAGATAGGTCTCCCACACCCCACAACTTGCCCCTACTCTGACCAAGCCAATGAAACCATCAATCACCTTTTGGTATCATGTGTGTCTGCCTATGAATTCTGGTTCAAACTTTTGTGCAAAAGTTGGCTTACAGTTTTGGCTCCACAATTAGGAGAGGACTCCTTCAATGATTGGTGGGGAAAAAGATATCTAGTTGTTTTAATGGTCAAATTCAGGAGGGCACCAACTCTCTGATTATTCTTGGTGTCTTGACTTTGTGGTGTCACCGTTATCAGTATCTCTTTGATGGAGCATCTCTGAGCATTGCTAGAGCTCAGTTATTTGCTAGTGATGAGCTTCATCTATGGGGCTGGCTGGGGCACTCCTTGGGTTTCTTACCTCACAGCCTCTTTGCCAGCTGGTTGTGGTTTGATCGTGGTCAAGTTCTTTTTGTAGAAAGGCGCTCCTCACTTGGGTCTTTGTGGTGTATGTGTTTTGCAAGGTTTGAGGTGTTTCTCGGCCTGCGTGCAAGAAGTTTCTTCTTAATGCAATGCCGCAGGGGCAGACTTTCCCCTGCAGGTTGAGTTTTGTTTTTGATACGCGATTCTTATGTGTGTTCGAGAAAAAAAAATTATGTTCTGCAATTATAGCCTGTAAATGGTAAATATGCACCTCTTTGTGTTCTTAATTTGCAATATCCTAATTCTTGGTAGATTGCATGAGTTGAGTTTTTCTTAAATATGGACAAAGAATACTACTGATGGTATTTTGGTGAGTATTCAGTCATAAGTGCTCATTAAGGGGCCACCACGCACTCACTCACAGTCCAGGAGATTGGTAAGAACCTAGCAGGATTTGTTTCTTCATTCTTGACTATCATCTTTAACAACTTTATATACAATGATACGCAGCTCTCCTGCGTGTTCGAGAAAAAAATCACTTCCAAACTTGCAAACTCAAGCTACTGGTACGGTAGAAAGAAATATAATCTGCAAAGTAAATATTGACTTTCATATGGTATTGCAATTCATTCAGCTTCAAATAACAATGTCCTAATTCTTTGGTAGGTCACATCAGTAGTGTTCCTGCTGTAAATATGGACTGACAATAGAGTTGATGAAATTCAGGTGAGCACTATGTTAGTCATAGGCGCTCATAAAGGACCATCACATATACATGGGTACTAGATGGATATGATAGAACACGTGGGTAAGGGTTGTGGCTAGTTTGGTTGCTAATGTAGATAATACTACATAATAATGGCAATCAGATTGCCATGGTTCTTGGTGCACTGCATGAATTGCATGTTGATGTGCATATGGACAGATAACAAACTGTTGGAATCTATATGTATTGTTACCCTAGTTTTGATCATTATTGCGGGACAAGTTATTAACACTGCTCTTTTGGTCCCATCAAGTCAGAATGTAGAAGCCTTTTTCATGACTTGTTACATAAAAAAAATTAAACATGATCTTCTGATTAAAATGATGCACTGTTGTAGTGAGATCTATAATATGCAGTATTACAATGTCCTAATTCTTGGTAGGCTTTGTCCTAATTCTTGGTAGGCTGCATGAGGCACCCTACTGTAAATATGGACATACAGTAAAGTTGATGGAATTTAGGTGAGCATTATTTTGAGACATAGATGGTCATAAAGGACCATCATACATTCAATTTGTATACTAGAGCTTTAGAAGTATGGATGTGGTAGATGCTCATAAAGGACCATCATACATTCAATATGTCGGCTATGTTTCATCACTCACTGTGATTGAATGGCTAGTTTGGTAGATTATGGTGTGTATGGCTGGATGGATGGCCATCCCTGATTTTCTGATGTTTGGTTCATTGGTTGGACTGCAATGTCAATGGAATATGCCCTCCAAATGCTGGATGGAGTGAGCAGGCATCCACCTCGTGAAACCTTGATCGTTAGTACCCTAGAAATAAAAAAAAATGTTAATGTTTCATTGTCACCATACTGTTAACTTTTACCTAAATGCTCGTTTCAATCGGCCTTCACTTCAAGAGAAGCAGGAGTTATCGACAAACTGGTCTACATGCTGCTTGTGCAGGATATGCCAGGGTAAAACGAATGTGCCAATAACTTGTCCATAAGATCAAATTGTGAGGCATCTTCCCTTTCACCCCTCTTACTTTAATATATCTTTCTTGACACATTCACTTCATTTCTACAATTCAATTATGAAAGAAGAGGTAAGCCAGAAGTTCCAAATCAAACTGATTAAATATAGGTCCTATTTGGGGGAGTTTTGCTTTCCTAGAAAGCTTGAAAAGCCATAAGCTCGTCCAAACATGTTGCTTCTTCAAGCTGATAAAAGCTCTCTACTTTTCCTCTGGAAAATGTTTCTTTGCACCAACCCACTCCCACGCCTTTTTTTTTGTCTCGACTCTCACACCGCCGCCACTCGGGTCCACACCAAAGCCCTTTGGCTTGGTGTGGCTCCATGTGAAGCCCCTTGGTCTTGCATGCGGCTGCTCTCCCTAGCATCTGTCCTGCCCATGGCTCACTAGTGACCACTCCTCTCCCTAGCGCCCATGTTGTCCCTAGCTTGCCAACGCTCGCTCCTCTCCTCTCGATGAAGCACTTGACCCCGCCACGACTCCCCTCCTTGTGCCCAATGCTCCTCCCCTCCTCTCCTACACCCCCATGTTTGTTAGATTGGAAAGATGATGGATATGGCCGAGTGACGAGTGGGCCTCAATGATTATTACTGTGGTGATGATTAGAGTCTCCCAAATTAAAGGCAATATGTTTCTGATTATTGTGAGAATTTTTGGGATTTATCCTTTTTCCTTGCCCATCTTGTGGGAATTAAGGTGGAAGTTCTGTTGGAGGCCTCGAATTAGTATTAAGATGAAGATATGTATGCTGGCATGGATACATTGAGCACTGTAAGTTAATTATATCCATCTAGACTATTATATTACCATCCATACACTACGTGAAAAAAGCACAATGGGAGCGCCCCCCCTCCACTGTAGGGGCGGCTGGCTTTTCGAGCCGCCCTTACAGTGGTTCGGGCGGGCCCCAGCTTACCGGCCGCCCTTACAGTGGGGGGTCACTGTAAGGGCGGCTGGTTATTCAGCCGCTCTTACAGTGGCCTGTAGGTATAAGTGGCTGCCCTCCTTTCTTCCTCCCCGAGCCACTCTCTTCCACTCGCAAAAAAAGGCTTGGGAGGCCTTGGGCACCTCCCAAAAATTTCTCTACTAAGGGGGGGAGGTTTTGATCTCAAATTCTTTGGTGGGGAGCTTGTTTAAGATAAGAAAATGCTATTCAAATCCTTTAATCCAAGTTTTATTGGTCGGTTAGTGAGCAATTTAAAGTTTTGTTTTCTCTCTCTTCCATGGAGCTTGAGCTTTGTGTGGACCAAATTGGAGCTTAGCTTTGAAGTTATTAGTGTAGATTAGGTGGAGACATGAGCCTTGCACCCTCAATTAGTTGATCTAGCTTGATTTTAGTGGAGATTAATTAGAGTTTCATGTATGGAGAGAAAAGCTTGCTCTTTAGATCTAGGGTTTCCTTTTCTTTTTTTATTTTGTAGTTTTTGTTTCATGAAATTGGAATGGGGTTGGCATGAAAAGTTGTTGGTAAACTAATAATTGTTGCTAATAATTGTTGCTAATAATAATTGTTGCTAATAATGGTATCTAATAATTGTTGCTAATAATTGTTGTTATCAATTCTTGCTAATAATTGTTGCTGATAATTGTATTTAGAGTAGATTTAGTATAGATTGCACCCTAGTTATTTCATCTATGTTGCTAATATATATATTACTTTTGTAAATATTTATGTATGTGGCTAATTATAATTTTTTTATAATTATTCTCAAGTAATTACTTTATTTCTTTGTTTTTTTAAAGATGGAGGACAAGACTTCTTGGATGTATGGTTCGTATAGGCACTCGCAAGCCTATCGTGATGAGGTGGACAATTTTATTATACTCGCAGTGAAGCATGCAAAGACGTTGCTAGGGACTAATGGTTCAGTTATTTGTCCCTGCAAAGATTGCAAGAACCACATGGCATTTTATGATGTGGAAATTATTAGATCGCATCTGATTAGGCGAGGATTTGTTCCGGACTACACGATATGGACTCATCATGGTGAAGTCATGGTTGTTGACGACAACGATGATCATGAAGAAGAAGATGCCGAAGCCCTACAATACTTGTCCCAATGCTCAACCGCGCTTGAAGCACAAATGCAACGACATGAGTCAGCCAATGAACAAGCACTTGGTGATGATGTCGGTGGTGTCGACAACAATGATGGTGATGTTGGTGGTGTCAACAATAATGATGGTGGAGCACATGAGGGGGATGCAGAAAAGTTTGACAACTTAGAGGAAATGCTTCGGGCCCTTAGACCAGAAATACTACAACAGAAGAAGGGTCTAGAAAATCTAGAGAGGGTGAAAACAACGTTGAAGGATACTGTATATGGTGTTGAGAAGGGCTGTCCAACACACTGGACACTGCTCCGTTTTGTGCTTGAGCTACTCATCCTGAAGGCTAAGTACGGCTGGTCGGACTGTAGTTTCGATGATCTGTTGCGTCTTATGTCATCGGTGCTGCCACTGCCAAACTTAGTTTCATCCAACACATACCAAGCGAAGAAGGTTATAAGTCCATTAACAATGGGTGTTGAAAAGATCCATGCATGCCCCAATCATTATATCCTTTTTCGTGGTGAAACATTCGGAGGTCAAACTTGGTCAAATGAGGCACTAAATGGCCCCAAATGAAAAACTTTTGAATACCAAGATTGTACAACTCATCAAGATCTACATTTGATACATAGGTCATTTTTTCGTTTGAGAAAGTGTTAGTAAACACTAGTCACAAAATCTTGAATCTCACACAAACTTTATGAAACTATATGTGAGACTTGTGGATTTAGAACTACACTTTGTGAACGCTTTGTCAAATGCAAAAATGGCCTATGTATCAAATGTAGATGTTGATGAGTGGACCAATCTTGGTATTCATGACATTTCGAGTTGAGGCCATCTAGGGTTTCGAAAACTAGTTTTCAGCTACCAAAATTTGAAAATTCAAAATTTGAACCATTCAAAATTTGTCAAATAAAAAGTTGACCAAAACAACTTATATAGATCTTGCTGAGTTTAGCAAACTTGGTATTCATGACTTTTCTAGCTGAAACATTTTAGGGCTTCAAAAACTGCAGTCAAAGTGTCATTTTTTTAAAATCCAAGATTTGACTTGGTCAAACTTGGTCAATTGAGCCACCAAATGACCTCAAATGAAAAAATTTTGAATACCAAGATTGTACAACTCATCAAGATCTACATTTGATACATAAGCCATTTCTGCATTTGACAAAGTGTTAGTAAACACTAGTCACATTTCTTAAAATCCAAGATTTGACTTGGTCAAACTTGGTCAAATGAGGCACTAAATGGCCCCAAATGAAAAACTTTTGAATACCAAGATTGTACAACTCATCAAGATCTACATTTGATACATAGGTCATTTTTTTATTTGAGAAAGGGTTAGTAAACACTAGTCACAAAATCTTGAATCTCACACAAACTTTATGAAACTATATGTGAGACTTGTGGTTTTAGAACTATACTTTGCGAACACTTTGTCAAATGCAAAAATGGCCTATGTATCAAATGTAGATATTGATGAGTGGACCAATCTTGGTATTCATGACATTTCGAGTTGAGGCCATCTAGGGTTTCGAAAACTAGTTTTCAGCTGCCAAAATTTGAAAATTCAAAATTTGAACCGTTCAAAATTTGTCAAAGAAAAAGTTGACCAAAACAACTTGTGTAGATCTTGATGAGTTTAGCAAACTTGGTATTCATGACTTTTCTATCTGAAACATTTTAGGGCTTCAAAAACTGCAGTCAAAGTGTCATTTTTTTAAAATCCAAGATTTGACTTGGTCAAACTTGGTCAATTGAGCCACCAAATGACCTCAAATAAAACAAATTTGAATACCAAGATTGTACAACTCATCAAGATCTACATTTGATACATAAGTCATTTCTGCATTTGACAAAGTGTTAGTAAACACTAGTCACATTTCTTAAAATCCAAGATTTGACTTGGTCAAACTTGGTCAAATGAGGCACTAAATGGCCCCAAATGAAAAACTTTTGAATACCAAGATTGTACAACTCATCAAGATCTACATTTGATACATAGATCATTTTTTCGTTTGAGAAAGTGTTAGTAAACACTAGTCACAAAATCTTGAATCTCACACAAACTTTATGAAACTATATGTGAGATTTGTGGATTTAGAACTATACTTTGCGAACGCTTTGTCAAATGCAAAAATGGCCTATGTATCAAATGTAGATCTTGATGAGTGGACCAATCTTGGTATTCATGACATTTCGAGTTGACGCTATCTAGGGTTTCGAAAACTAGTTTTCAGCTGCCAAAATTTGAAAATTCAAAATTTGAACCATTCAAAATTTATCAGATGAAAAGTTGACAAAAACAACTTATGTAGATCTTGATGAGTTTAACAAACCTATTATTCATGACCTTTCTATTTGAGACCATTTAGGGATTCAAAAACTACAGTTTAAGTGTTATTTTTTAAAAATTCAAGATTTGACTTGGTCAAACTTGGTGAAAGGAAGCACTAAATGACCTCAAATGAAAAATTTTGAATACAAAGGAGTTAGAACTCATCAAGATCTACATTTGTTACATAGATAATTTTTCTATTTGACATCTACATTTAAGGTCATTTTGTCTCCTAAATTTATTTTCAAAGTTTCAAAATTAAAAGTTTTTATTCTTTTAAAGAAGAAACTATGCATTTGTATGTATAAAAAATCACATAAATATTTGGAATGATTAAAAAATTTTATATAAATATTTTTGAAATTTTAAATTATATAAACCTATTTTTATCTAAATAGATTTGTTTTTTTCAAAAAAAAACAACTGTAAGGGCGGCTGATAAACTCAACCGCCCTTACTAAGCCACGGGCCAAATATAAGGAGGGGGTGCCTAAGCGGCTAAGTCATTGGGCGAAATGAACACATTTGGCGCCGTCAGGCTGCCAAAATCTGGTGCCGCCTCTCCTTCCCTCCGGCGCGACCTCCTCCACCTCCGGAGCCGCCTCCTCCCCTCCCTGGCCCCTCCTGCGCCGCCTCCACCCCTCACTGACCCCTCCGCTGCCACCTCCTCCCTCTCCCGACCCTGCCGCCACCGCCCCGTCTCCTGCACGTGCCGCGCGCTGTGGTTAGGGTTTAAGCCGACGGAGGACGCCGGTGGACTGTGAAGGACACCGCGCAGGGCCGCCGCGGTGAGGGTCACCGAACTCGACGCCCGCACATGCTGTGGCGACCTCCCGGCGGCGCCCCCAACCCGCTCGTGCGCTCGGGCTGTCATCCTCGCCACCGGCGTTCTCTCCATCATCGACGGTTGTGCTGCAGCCGGATCCCTGCGCACCACCACCGCCGCCGCCCGCCCCTCCCTCCTCCCCACACCACCGTCCTCACCACACTAGGGTTTGAGCTTCCCCTCCCCCTTCTCCATCCCCGTCTTGTGCTTGCAGTGTCTTGTGATAATGTTCATGAAGTTATTGGGATGAATTTTTGTTCATGATGAGCTTCACCTCGCCACTGCCTATGATGCCTTAACCCAAATCTGAGTACATGCTAATGCCACTACCTATGATGCATAAACCCAAATCTGAGCACATGCCATGCTGCCTTTATTGGAATCTTTGATTTAGGTCTGAGTACACTAAATTGAGATGAATTGGGATGATAATTGTCTCATGTGTTTTGTCTAACCTATCAGTTTGATCTATGCGTTCTCCAAGCGTGTTCTTTTGGGGCTGTTCTTGGTTCCTATTTTTCAGTGCTCTGATCCTCCTAGGTTCCTGGATCTGTGTTGTCAGATTCTTGCTCGTTGATTGTGACCATAGCTGGATATGTATCGCCTGATTCTTGGCTGCGATTTAGTTTTGAAGGTGGTCATATACTCGGTAGAAGCTTCAATATGAAGGCATTTTCAGTATCTCTGCTACCATGACGTTGTGATGATAAATCATTTTTAGCACAAGCTTTGGTCTCGTACGCTCTGCAGTACATGGAATAAACCTTTTTTTCACAATGTTTAATCCTTGTTTATGAGCGTAAGCAATAATTTAGAGTTTGGTCACCTGAGTGTTTGAGTAGTAGCCATCATGATGTATTTTCTGTTGCTTGCATGCATCATACGCTGCCAGAGACTATGACATACACGGCGAATATCAGGAAATTGACATCAAGCAGGGCCGACCCGTAATGCCCAATGGGACAGCAAGGCCTCTTGCATTTGTAGGGAAGTAATTTAGCAATGCAATTTCTTATCTTTTGCTTATGTTCAAAATTGCCATTCAGTATATAGGGAAGTTCTGTTGTTTTTTCCCATTACACAATCTCGCACAGCTGAATGGTATACATGACAGCCAATGGTAATTGTAACTAACAAATGCTGCTTTTGTTTTTTCAGCTTTGAAATGCTAAAAAATGAGAATGTAAATCTTTCTAGAGAAGAAGTGCTATGGTACTTGTTTGTATGTCCTAATAAATTCCATGACTAAAACATACAAGTATCTCATATTCCTAAACTAGAATGGTTCTTTCTCTTGTTTTTATCTCACAAGTTTTGTGCTATCTAGTATTCAGAAACCTTCTAATTGATCAGTAGCTGACTTGAACCCCACATTTTGAATTTGAGCACTGAACTGAACTTGGAGTAACCGATGAATTTGTTGCCACTGTCCATATGTCCTACTGTCTACTGTCTACAGTCTACTGTCTACAGTCTACTGTTTAGTGTCCTACTCTTATCTGAGCATAATGACAATGGGATTTTTGATTTGTGAAAGTTTTTTATCTGAGCACTCTAGTATTCTACTACTAGTCCTACTACTACTACTTCTGTACTCCTACTCTACTACTGTCTCTACTCTCTACTTTTAAACCTTTATAATAGAAGTGCTGAGGCAGTGGCATATGCAATGATGTACTTTTAAACCTTTATAATATAAGTGCTGAGGCGGTGGCATATGCAATGCTGAACTTTTTTGACATCTTGTCCTCTATGTTTTGGTAAACAGCTGTTGTTTCTTTTTTGTCAACTCTTCCCTCTCCTATGCTCTTCTTTGTTTTGTTGCCAATGATGAAATACTCTAAGTACATGATTATGGATATTTTGATATTTTAACATTGAGCAAAGTGCCTTAGGACAATGATGTTATTGTGCTTCTTGGACATGACGATGGATATCTCAATTTTTACATACAGAGCTAAGTGCCTTAGGTCCATGATGATGGCTATTTCGATTTTTACACACTTGTAGGCGCAGGAGGAGCACCCTTAGGTGCGGCAGCCGCGCTTTGGTAAAATTGTTGACTGCAATTTTTGCTTGGTACTAATCAGTGCACCCCCATAGTAGCTTTGATGACAACTTGTAATATTACTTGAGATTTAAGGCACTTTGCAATGATGTTGATTATTAGCTCATGCTTTTTCATAGTTCATATTGAGACCTAAGGCACTTTGCAATGATGTTGATTATTAGCTCATTTTTTCACAACTCTGTACTCTAAACTTATGCTGAACTACTACTGTCCACTACTCTACTCATACTACTCCACTACTACTACTACCTGTCCTCTCCTCTCCTTTCCTCTCTTCTCCTTCTATCTCTCATCTCCCCTGTCCTCTCTTATCCTCTCTCCTACACTACTACTACCACTACTACTACTACTGTACTCTACTACTATACTACTACTATACTCTCTCTACTCTACTAATGTACTCTACTACTCTACTACTACTCTACTATACTGCTGCTCCACTCTACACTACTACTACACTGTCCACTACTCTACTCTCATACTACTCCACTACTACTACTACCTGTCCTCTCCTCTCCTTTCCTCTCTTCTCCTTCTATCTCTCATCTCCCCTGTCCTCTCTTATCCTCTTTCCTACACTACTACTACTACTACTACTACTACTACTACTACTACTACTACTACTACTACTACTACTACTACTACTACTACTACTACTACTACTACTACTACTACTACTACTACTACTACTACTACTACTACTACTACTACTACTACTACTACTACTACTACTACTACTACTACTACTACTACTACTACTACTACTACTACTACTACTACTACTACTACTACTACTACTACTACTACTACTACTACTACTACTACTACTACTACTACTACTACTACTACTACTACTACTACTACTACTACTACTACTACTACTACTACTACTACTACTACTACTACTACTACTACTACTACTACTACTACTACTACTACTACTTGCTACTTCTACTTGCTACTACTACTGCTACTATGTACTCTACTACTCTACTACTACTCTACTCTACTGCTGCTCCACTCTACACTACTGTACTACTACTCTTACTACTTTACTACTGTCATTTTGATCTACTACTACAACTACTACTGCTGCTGTTGTCCAATTTTTGGTGCCATTTGAATTTGAGCAAAACTGAACTGAACTTTGCTAAACTGATGCTTAACTGAACCTGTTAGCTTGAACTTGTTAACTTAACTGAGCATAATAACAGTGGGATTTTTTATTTGTAAAAGTTTTTTTTATCTGAGCACTCTACTATTACTACTACTAGCCCTACTACTACTACTACTACTACTACTTCTGTACTCCTACTCTACTACTATCTCTACTCTCTACTCTGAGCAGTGATGTTTTATTTTGATGCATAAGGCATGTGCAGTGATGTTTTATTTTGATGCAACTCTGAATCTGAGGCATAAGGCATGTGCAATGATGTTTCATTTTGATGCTACTCTAAACCTGAGGCATAAGGCATGTGCAATGATGTTTCATTTTGATGCTACTCTAAACCTGAGGCATAAGGCATGTGCAATGATGTTTCATTTTGATGCTACTCTGAGCCTGAGGCATAAGGCATGTGCAATGATGTTTTTTAATTGAGCTTAACCGACGATTCTCTGAAATGGCACTCACTGACCAGTTTGCTACTCTACTACTTTGGACTACTCTACTACTCTTCTATACTACTCCTTTACTACTAATACTACTACTCTACTATGGGAATGTTGCCTGCTGTGGGGTTGCTGGGAATGTTGGCTACTGTAGGGTTGCTGGGAATGTTGCCTGTGATGATGTTTTTTACATACTGAGCAATTGCCTTATGCCAATGATGAGGGTTTTTATATACTGAGCACTTGCCTTATGCCAATGATGAGAGTTTTTATATTTTGAGCAATTGCCTTAAGCCAATGATGAGGGTTTTTATATACTGAGCACTTGCCTTATGCCAATGATGAGGGTTTTTATGTTCTATTCTTGTCTGCTTCTGTCCTATCCTACCTCTACTACTACTACTACTACTACTAGTACTACTAAAGCACACTTTATTTCTTGCATCTGTTAGAACAAATCTCAAAATGACGCGGACGACAAGCAATGTAGCCCGATCCAACGAACATGAAGAGAACCCTAGCCCTAGGGGGCAAGAAATACAGGATCAGCTTTCTCAGGAACAGTTCAATGAAGAGTTGGACAACGATGTAGCATTTATGCTTACTCAGGAGGAGTCTGGCGAGGAGCAAGGGGGAGAAGCAGGAAGAGAAGGAGAGACTGATGAATCTGGCGAGGACGATGACTCATCCTCGGGAGATGAAAGTCCCGAGGATCCACACCCAAGTGAACCCAGACGGAAGCTAACAGAGGATGAGTTGGACAAGGACTTTAACCCAAATGAGGAGGTAGAGATATAAAGTCCCTTAGCAAATCCTAAATTGTGCTAACGCTATGGCTGTGTTACCTCTGCTAACACTTTGACCTGTTGTTTATACAGGTCCCTCGTAAACCTTCGAAAAGGCAACATCGGTGTCCGGCACGTTTCATCGGACATGACGGAGTAGGGCAAAGGAGGGCAGAGGCAACAGGCACAGAGACTACCATTGTGGCCTCTGCTCCACCACCTGAAGGCACAACCTCGGCCTCGACTACCCAAGTGAAGAGGAAACGAGGGATCAGAAAGCCAAACCTATACCCAAAAGCACAAACGGTTTATGTGATTGACGAGGTCGGGGAAGACGAACAGATCCTTGAGCCATTCCTCTTCAAAGCGAAATTCCGCAATGCGATCGGGGTCCTCGTCAGAGACAAGTGTAACCCATCAATCCCTAATTGGCATGCTTATCCAGAGAACTTAAAGGAGGAGCTATGGACCAATAAACTGATGGTCAATTTCAATTTCAAGATTCCGGTAGAGAAGCTAGCACTAGTAAAACGACGTGCTATGAGGCAGATGGGAGAATCCTTCCGACGTTGGAGGAATGAGCTCAACGATGACTTCATCAAAATGGGGTTAACTCCCTACCATATGTTTGGACACATAACTCCTGCTATGTGGGCGTTGCTCGTGGCCGAGAAGACTTCGCCAGAAGCTTTGGCCTTAAGTGAAAAGAACAGCTTGCAGGCGAAGAAGAACATACACTACCCTCGTCTAGGCCCCGGTGGCTACGATAAAGCGGAAGAGAAGTTTAGGAAGATGGAAGAACATGCCGTGGTTGCTGGGAATACAAAAGTGATGAAATTGAGGCCACGCATCAAGCGTTGGGTCTTTGCAAGGAATACGGAAGAATCAGGCAGCAGTATAAAATTTGCCAAGTCGGAGACCGAACAGGCAGTGTCAAGGATACTGAAATATTCTGAAGACAGGGAGAAGGGCTTATTCACTCCTTCTAGAGAGAGGGACGAGCTCAGCCTTGGCTTGGGAAACCCCGAGCACACAGGCCATGTCAGGGGGATAGGGAAACTGACGACCTAGGAGAAAGGATTCTCGGAGGATGCACAGACCTACAAGAAACATGGCAGACACCAGAAGTCTGAGTTTGAGCTCCTAGTGAAGACTCTAGTTGCCAAGGAACTACGGGAGCAAGGAGTGTCTACTGAGCCATGGACACAAATGGAGCCACCTAGAGAATTGGCTCTAATTGATAGCCCTCTGCATGTTCCCAGCAGCCAAGGTTCCAATGCAACCCTCACCTCAGTCGATCGCATACGGGAGCCAACTCCTTGCACCCTGTTCATTCCCGTCGGCAGGGGAAACATGATGGTTGAGGTGGCAATGGGTGTGGCACATCCTCCAGGTGGCATCTGGCAGGATAAAGAGGTCCCGCATGACTACAGTAAGGTCGAAGTGCACACCGTGAAGCCTGAGTTCTCGACACATAAGATAGAACACCCAACTAGTGAGGGGATACGTGAGCTTGGACTAGTCACGAAACAGTTCATCCTCTAGTACAAGGACATTATGTTGAATGTTGCATCACCAGTTTCGAGTGATGTACATCTGGAGAGAGTTGTTGAGGAAGGAGAGGTATATTCACCATCTCGTGAGGACCACATGCATGAGACGCCACATTGTTCCCCAAATCCTATCCATGACACGGCACAACCTTCTCTAGCTCGTGCCGAGCAACGTCATGATGAGACGTCGCATGTGCCTCACAATCCACTGCCTCCTTCTCTAGCTCGTGGTGAGCTAGGGCATGACGGCACGCCGCATGAGCCTCATAGTCCACATCCTCCTCCAGCTCATGGGGAGCCAGGGCATGACGACACGTCGCATGAGCCTCACAGTCCACATCCTTCTACAGCTGGTGCCGAGCCAGAGCATGACAAGACGCTGCATGTGCCTCCCAAGCCACAACCTTCTCCAGCTCATGCCGAGCAAGGCCATGATGAGATGCCACAGTCTTCTCAACAAGCGCAACCGACAAATGAAGGTCATGAAATAGAAGTTCGTGATTGTGAAGCTCGAAAAAAGATTCCCGTCATGATAAGGCCCGACATGGTAAAGTCGATAGGGTCAAAATCTTTTGTGGAAATGCCCTGCTCGGTTATATACAAGTGGTATGCCCATGACCAGTTCATGCCTGAGAACCAAGGTAACAACCAATTTGCTTATAGGTTGCCCCATGACCCCACACATTACAAACCGGTACAGAAGTATCCAGATGTTGGACATCGAGTGGTCAAAAGATTGCTCGAGCAACTATGTAAGAGGCAAAAAATTCCTACCAAACCGAGTCATGGAGAAAATGCCATATGGAATGAGAAGGTTCCATGATTGGTACTTACATGTTATCCGTACAAAGCTAGATTTGATACAAGCAGTACTACCTGAAGGCACATTTGGAAGCCCAGAGGGGATTATTGCCTTTGGCTTCGATGACATGCAGTCATGCTTTCACCTCAAATCAATGGAAATGAATCTCATTCGCACGTGGTGCCTGTAAGTCCTTGCCCTCTTGATATGATATGAATGTAACTTAGTTAGATTTTGCTGTAACTAACTCACGTCGCGATTTGTAGAATGCAGGCACACCTTGTGAAACAAATGCCCAACACGAGAGTCGGGTATGTAGATCCTCAACCTATAGCACAAAAAAAATTGAATTACCCGAGTATATGAAAACTGGATGTCGCACTGGTTTTCTGAAGAATACCAAGTGCTAACTACATGTGTGCCCAGGATGTCCACACAACACATATAGTGACAAATATGGAGAATATCAAGAGCAATGCTTTATTATATATCGACCATAGTTACAACAGGACTTACAACTATTATAAAAGCATAGCAGAAACTATTCTTGATCTTCTCTTCGGGGCTTCATACTCCACAGGGACGGTTGACTGGGGGAAGCACTCGCCTAGTACTCATGGACTCCGCAAGAAACTCTTCACTTGATTCACCATCTGGTACCCATCCGGGATTTTTTTATTATTGGTGACAACGACAAGCGTCAGCTCACCATGCTCAGCAAGTATACCATGAGGTTATGCAAGGCTCAAGAAGGCTTGACTCGGTTGTACTGCGGTAAGCATTTTTAGTTGGTCATATTTTATTTATTATGCCTATGTTTCTAAGTTATGCATATGGCTCCCATGTGAATATAATTAGTTATCACCATCAAGATTAATCATATCCCAAACCATCCATAGAACCATCTAACTCGAAAAGGATCCAGGCCGCTCGTGACCGTGAGCACGGCTGATATATCAGTTTGATCAAACTCTGCAGAGTGTGTACACTTTCACCTTGAGTCGTGAATACCCCTATGCCCGAGGTGGCCAACCTCTTGACTCACTTCCAAGGTAAGTCGGCAGGGTTCACTATGAAGCCTTTCACTAATTGTAACACCCCTGGTGTTAGTTAGCCTCATAATGCATTCATAATGCATGATCAGGGCATGACATTACCATAAGCATCGTCATTTCATGTGCATCCTTGCTTGAAACATGACCTTGTAACATTGCAACATTTGTGGTTTCTATGTGTTTCCTTTATGTGTTGTTAGGGTTTTTGTATAGATGACACATGTGATGCTCTAACATGATCTCTAGTAGCTTAATTTTGCTTAGGACACCTAATGGATCAATGTTCATGTTGACCATCTCATCCAATTAAGCCTCTAACTCATAGTTGACCTAGTTTGACCCACAAACCTCTTTTGCTTCCTAGTTTCAAAAGTGTTACCAAATGTTGTTTAAAGGTTGGGCAACCTTTACCAAAGTTGTAGAAAATTTATCAAGGAACAAAAGTCTCAATATAACCATCTCATGAAAATGGCTAGAACATCCTCAAACAGGTCCCACAAGTCTTGTGTACTGACTTACAGTTTCAGTGTACCCCAGTTTAGTGCTCTACAGTTTCAAATACAGGCCAAACTAGCTCAAGTCCATATTGACAAAATTGGAGACCTACCATAGCTCTACAATATTTCCAATAACCCCACCACCTAGTTCCCAATGGTTTATGAGCTAAAGTGCTTTGAAAATCAGGGTTCAGTCGAGCCTTAACTGAAATTTAGTTTCAGTTTCCTTGTGACCTACTTTGGGGAGTTGTATCTCACTACCTAAGCCAAATCAGCCCAAGACCCTATTGACAATCTTGTAGTATGCCTATAGCTCTATCATTTTTTTGTTGGTGATTCTCGCTAAATCCGGCCGGATGAGGTGCTAGAGGGTCGTGTTTGAGGCGGTTTCAGTCGATCTTTAACTGAATGGAGATGGAAGGGGGAGGTGCAGTGACCGACCGGGCTCAGGTCTTGCTCGCCACTTGGCAAGCCGTACACCGGCGCGTGTCCACCAGCTGGTCCGAGCGACTCGTCTTGACGCCACGCCACCCTCCTGCTGTCCCTCCCTTAGTCACTCACCGCGCCACTTAGCCGAGCTCGCCAAGCAAACCGAGCAGCCGCACCTCCGCCGTCCTCGTGTGTGCGCGCCATGACACCGCAAGCCGCCAAAGCTTGCCCACACCTCCGCCACCGCCTTCTCTGCCTCGGTTGCCCCTCCGACGAGCCGGTCAAGCCAAGGTGAGGGCGAATTTCGCCGGTCCGTCATCACCGTCGCGGACCGACCTCGCCGGAGATGGGGCTCATCGTGGCCGGGGTACTTAGGGGCTTCTTTTTCCTCCCCTTTCTTCACCTTTGGCTTCACCTTGACACCGGAAAGCTCGTCCCGAGCTCATCTCGGCCAAAGCAGCCTCGCCGTCGGCACATCGCCGCCGCGACATGGCCGCCGGCCGCTGCACTCGCTGGCAGTGGGGTTAGGTTAGGTCTAGGGGTGCGTTTAGCACATCAATCGGTGCGGAGTCATGAGGGGAGCGCATAGGTGCCCTCAGCTTCGCCGGCCGTTGAGCCGCCGGCGAGCTACCGCCGCCGCCTCCTCCCTCCCCTGTCCGGTGTCCCTAACGGGCGGAGCCCACATGTCGGCGCGCGGGATTCCCATCCCCCCTGGGTTGCTTGCTTGGGCCGCAGTGGGCCGAGCCACGTTGCCGGGCCGCGCTGGCGCGGGTGCGTGAGCGCGCGTCGCGGGCCGCAGTGGGGGTCTGGGCCGGCCCGAGGTAGAGTAGGGTTTTGTTTTCAATTTAGTTATTTGATTCATGAGCAAACTTCAAAAATATATATCTCCTGTTCTAGAGGTCCAGATGAGATGCTATAAATTTTGGTGTGCTCTACATAATGTCTAGTTTATTACAAAAATATAATATGTGCCATGTTTTGTGATAAAATAAATAGTTATTATTTATCTCTTTTATTCATGTGGAAAAAGGAGAAAATGATATCTCTTTCTGTGAAGCTCCAAATGACATGAAATTTTTATAGTGAATTGCTCATACCATGAATAGCTTATGGTTAAATTTTCATGCAATTTGGAGGTGGCTTGGTAGAGTTATATAATTATCTTGTTTGCTTGATTGGATCTTGTGTGAATTTTCATAATTTTTCTATAGATCCAGTGAGGGTGAAACTTGGTGAATGTTGTTCTTATATTAGAAAAATGTTAGGAAAAATATGAAATCTGTTGTTTGATACTTTTCAATAGGGTTTCCTATTTATGCTAGAAATAGACCTGCCATCTGTTATTTTTGATATCTCCATATTTGCTTGTCAAAATGAAGTGAAATTTTTATGGTAGCCTATGTGAAGCATTAGGTGGCTACTGTAATTTTTGTAGATTTTTATATATAGTTTTACTATATGTTTCTTTAATCACCTAATTAACTAAATAAATTATAAAAGAATATTAAATAATTTATTTAGAAGTTGGCATTATACTTTCTGATGTTTCTTTGGTATGCACAACAAGTTGGTAAACTTGGTGTGGTCCATTTGTGCTTTTGAATCATCACTAAATATTTAAATTAGTGATCCTGCCATTTTTGGACAGAATTGCTAGTTAAGAGAATTACTCTATGATAATGATGTTTTCATGCTTGGTGATCTATAGAAAAGTTGTTGAGAATTTCATGAACTAGTTGCTGGTAAATTTTGGTAGCATTTGGACTTATAGTTTAGAAATGACAGCTGTTCCAAGTTGGGTTCAGTTTTAGAAGTACTCTTTGTCTTTTAGAACAGATTCTGTATGTATGCTATTTTAACTTGGTAAATGATGAAATCATGCTTAGATGTTTATAAATTAATTGTAGACAATTTCATAAGCTTTCCAGAATGTCCTCTTTTAGGTCATTTGGATTAGTAGAACTCCAGTTGTGAGTTTTCTTAGCTGCTGTTGATAATATGTTGTAAATACTAATGTCTGGAATCTTGTTACGTGCGCGTTTAGTCTTAACTTTGTGATACTTAGTGGTTTCTTAGGAATGTTTAAACATGTTAATACCGGAGAGGAAATTTGCACCTAAGATTGAAGTGATTTGAATAGAGCACCACATAACTTGGTTTTGTGCTTACAACGTTGCAATGTCATTGCATTCATCTTCACATCATTCATGCACGTCCATAAATCATCATGTCATTTTTGGATGCATACATGAAATTCATTGGATGCATATACATGCAATAGGTGTGCCAAGAATCGTGTTACGAGCGAAGTCCCGCTGGGCGTGGGACCTGAAGTTGAAGTCCGTTCGAGAGCCGTAGGTCCAGTCCGACGAAGCCGGAGAAGACGTGGGAATCGTTCTTGAAGCCGAACCTTGATCTCTCTTCTTTCGGTTAAGGCAAGCCCCGGAGCATTATAAGCCTCCTACTTTCAAAGCAATTATCTATCTATACATGTTATATGTATTGTTGCATTACGTGATAGGAGTTGGTTGGAAACCCTTGCTGCATTGATAACACTCCTTGTCCAGCAATTCGAACCTTGAATCCAAAGTAGACAGGATCGTATCTATGCTTAGCACTGCTAAATTAGACCGGTAGAAGTCGGGTGATTTCCTGTCACCTGCGAGATATAGGGCTTAATCAGGTCACGGTTGGCTATACTTGCTATCGTGGAAGTGAACCATGTGTTAATAAAATGAAATGAGACCGGGCGGGATGACGATAGTGAAGCAACAAGGCATGGAGGTCTTGGGTGTGGATCTATCCCCGTCTGTGTCGATTAAGGACCGAGACCTGGAGCCTTCTATGTCATTTTGAACGCATGCTTGACATTTAGCTGGCCGGCCTGAGGTTGCCGACCGCGAAGCCTAGTAGCTCAACTCAGGCTGCGAAGCCGAAAAGTGAAAGTCGCCTCGGAAGGGAGCCAGAGGGTCCAAGGGCAGGTGAGTTAAAAGTTCTGAGCATCCTGGCCACTGGTATCCCCGAGAACGCGGCGCTGTTCGGGCCCACCCTGAGTTGTACCAAAGGTTATCTGCTGTAACACCCTGGTGTTAGTTAGCCTCATAATGCATTCATAATGCATGATCATGGCATGGCATTACCATAAGCATCGTCATTTCATGTGCATCCTTGCTTGAAACATGACCTTGTAACGTTGCAACATTTGTGGTTTCTATGTGTTTCCTTTATGTGTTGTTAGGGTTTTTGTATAGATGACACATGTGATGATCTAACATGATCTCTAGTCGCTTAATTTTGCTTAGGACACCTAATGGATCAATGTTCATGTTGACCATCTCATCCAATTAAGCCTCTAACTCATAGTTGACCTAGTTTGACCCACAAACCTCTTTTGCTTCCTAGTTTCAAAAGTGTTACCAAATGTTGTTTAAAGGTTGGGCAACCTTTAACAAAGTTTTAGCAAACTTGATAAGGAACAAAAGTTGTAATATGGGCATCTCATGAAAATGCCTAGAACCTGCTCAAACAGGGCCCACAAACCAGGATCTCATGCTGTTTCAGCACTTGAAATTTTTCTAAGTCATGAACTGGTTTGCAGTTGCATTGTACCACTTTAGGGCTCTATAGTTACTAATCTAGGCTGAACTAGCTCAAGTCCATATTGACAAAATTGGAGACCTAACATAGCTCTACAATATTTCCAATAACACCATCACCTAATTCTCATTGGTTTAGGAAATATAGAGCGAGGAAAAATCGGGTTCAGTCGGTGTTTCACTGAAATTTAGTTTCAGTTTTCTTGTAACCTACTTTGGAGAGCTATAACTCCCTAAATAAACCGAATTAGTCCAAGCTCCAATTGACTATGTTGTAGTACGACTGTAGCTCTACCAAATTGTTGTTACCACCTACCACTGAATCAGGCTCGTTGAGGAGATATGCAGTGTCCAATTCGGGCTGTCAGACCTTGATGGCAAGCCTGATGGCCAGATCGGTCTGGGCGCGGTGGCCGACAGCGCCAGGTCGCGCTCGCCACTTGGCAAGCCGTCCGCCGGCGCGTGTCCACCAGCTAGCCCGAGCGCATCGCCTAGACGCCACGCCGCCCTCCTGCTGCCCACTCTCTCCATTTCCCTCCCTCGCCCTTGCTGTGCTCGCCAGGGCGGAGAACCGAGGCGCCCCCGCCACCGCGAGCTCGCCGAGCTCGTGAGCCGCTGTCATCGCGCCTCTGCCCTATTCCAACCGCACGAAGCCTCGCCTGAACCTCCTCCACCTCGCCATTCCCTCCGTGGAGCCATCCGAGCACCGGCAAGGCCGCACTGCTCCGTTTCCGCCGCGGTGACCTCGCCGGAGCTCCTCCGCGCGAGCGCTCGCCGTGGTCCCACCCCTCCATAGCACCTCCATGCATCTGCTTGTGCGCAACGGGGTCGCCGGGATGTCGTGCAGCTTGGGAGCCTCTCACCGGTGACCGTCGTGCCTTCTACCGCCGGTACGCCGCCGCCGGATCACCGCCGCCAGCCGCGCACGCCGGCAAGCCTCCCCGGTGGTCCCGCGCTCCACTTCAACTCACCCCGCTACTCGCCTGGGTGAGTAGAGCACGCTGGTGCCCTCACCGGCGCCCGAGAACTCGTCGGCGGCGAGTTACCGCCGGCAACCACCATCCCCTGCTCCCCGTGTGTATGACGGGCGGGCCCCGTCTGTCAGCGTTCCTTCCCCCCCCGTGTTGCTGGTCGGGCCAAACCGGCCGCGGGCCGAGCCATGTGCTGGGCCGAGCTGCCTCTGCTGGGCCGGCCCGAGTGGGAGGAAGGGATTATGTTGTTTATTTGATTTATTTTAAATGTTGTTTTGAACTCCAACTTTGTAAATTTATATCTCCTGTTCTAGAGGTCCAAATGAGGTGCTTTAAATTTTGGTGTGCTCTACATAATGTCTAGTTTATTATAAAAATATAAAATGTGCCATGTTTTGTGATGAATTAAATAGTTATTAATTATATCTTTTATTAATGTAGAAAAAGGAGAAAATGATATCTTTTTCTGTGAAGCTCCAAATGGCATGAAATTTTTATAGTGAACTGCTCATATCATGAATAGATTATGGTTAAATTTTCATGCAATTTGGATGTTGTTTGGTGGAGTTATATAATTATCTCGTTTGCTTGAATGGATATTGTGTGAATTTTCATAATTTTTCTATAGATCCAGTAAGGGTGAAACTTGGTGAGTGTTGTTCTTATGTTAGAAAGATGCTAGGAAAAATATGAAATCTGTTGTTTGATACTTTTCAATAGGGTTTCCTATTTATGCTAGAAATAAACCTGCCATCTGTTATTTTTGATATCTCCATATTTGCTTGTCAAAATGAAGTGAAATTTTTATGGTAGCCTATGTGAAGCATTAGGTGGCTACTGTAATTTTGTAGATTTTTATATATAGTTTTACTATATGTTTCTTTAATCACCTAATTAACTAAATAAATTATAAAAGAATATTAAATAATTTATTTAGAAGTTGGCATTATACTTTCTGATGTTTCTTTGGTATGCACAACAAGTTGGTAAACTTGGTTTGGTCCAATTGTGCTTTTGAATCATCACTAAATATTTAAATTAGTGATCCTGCCATTTTTGGACAGAATTGCTAGTTAAGATAATTACACTATGTTAATGATGTTTTCATGCTTGGTGATCTATAGCAAGGTAGTTGAGAATTTCATGAACTAGTTGCTGGTAAATTTTGGTAGCATTTGGACTTATAGTTTAGAAATGACAGCTGTTCCAAGTTGGGTTCAGTTTTAGAAGTACTCTTTGTCTTTTAGAACAGATTCTGTATGTATGCTATTTTAACTTGGTAAATGGTGAAATCATGCTTAGATGTTTATAAATAAAATATAGACAATTTCATAAGCTTTCTAGAATGTCCTCTTTCAGGTCATTTGGATTGGTAGAACTCCAGTTGTGAGTTTTCTTAGCTACTGTTGATAATATGTTGTAAATACTAATGTCTGGAATCTTGTTACGTGCGTGTTTAATCTTAACTTTGTGATACTTAGTGGTTTCTTAGGAATGTTTAAACATGTCAGTACCGGAGAGGAAATTTGCACCTAAGATTGAAGTGATTTGAATAGAGCACCACATAACTTGGTTTTGTGCTTACAACGTTGCAATGTCATTGCATTCATCTTCACCACATAACTTGGTTTTGTGCTTACAACGTTGCAATGTCATTGCATTCATCTTCACATCATTCATGCACGTCCATAAATCATCATGTCATTTTTGGATGCATACATGAAATTCATTGGATGCATATACATGCGATAGGTGTGCCAAGAATCGTGTTACGAGTGAAGTTCCGCTGGGCGTGGGACCCGAAGTTGAAGTCCGTTCGAGAACTGGAGGTCCAGTCCGACGAAGCCGGAGAAGACGTGGGAATCGTTCTTGAAGCCGAACCTTGATCTCTCTTCTTTCGGTTAAGGCAAGCCCCGGAGCATTATAAGCCTCCTACTTTCAAAGCAATTATCTATCTATACATGTTATATGTATTGTTGCATTACGTGATAGGAGTTGGTTGAAAACCCTTGCTGCATTGATAACACTCCTTGTCCAGCAATTCGAACCTTGAATCCTAAGTAGACAGGATCGTATCTATGCTTAGCCCTGCTAAATTAGACCGGTAGAAGTCGGGTGATTTCCTGTCACCTGCGAGATATAGGGCTTTATCAGGTCACGGTTGGCTATACTTGCTATCGTGGAAGTGAACCATGTGTTAATAAAATGAAATGAGACCGGGCGGGATGACGATAGTGAAGCAACAAGGCATGGAGGTCTTAGGTGTGGATCTATCCCCGTCTGTGTCGATTAAGGACCGAGACCTGGAGCCTTCTATGTCATTTTGAACGCATGCCTGACATTTAGCTGGCCGGCCTGAGGTTGCCGACCGCGAAGCCTAGTAGCTCAACTCAGGTTGCGAAGTCGAAAAGTGAAAGTCGCCTCGGAAGGGAGCCAGAGGGTCCAAGGGCAGGTGAGTTAAAAGTCCTGAGCATCCTGGCCACTGGTATCCCCGAGAACGCGGCGCTGTTCGGGCCCACCCTGAGTTGTACCAAAGGTTATCTACGGCTGCCTTTAGCGGGGTTTGCCGGGTGAGTGTCAGGAATACCCCCTCAGCTGAGTTGGAATCGATTCGAGTCGCCGTCTCTCCCGGATAGTGAGAAACTTGACTGGTTATCTCCAGCGTAGATACACTAATTATAATGATGGTTCAGAATTGATGATAATGATGATGATAGCCTTATTATACCTGCTATGGTTAATATTGTTTGCTCTTAATAAAGTGATTGCTCTAGTATAGCTGCAAATCTAGCTTTCAGGTTAATGATGATCAACTTGATACTTAAAGCATATAATGGTTATTTATCTGTATTAAGCTTTTCGGCAAATGAGTCAAGCTAGCCCACTTTATAAAGCCTTGCATAATCCTTGGTGTTACCTTTGTTTCTGGTTTTTGACAGGTAAGTCTAGCTGAGTACCTTCTCGTACTCAGGGTTTACTCCCACCTGTTGCAGGTAGCAGATTCGTACTTGTTGCTGCAAGTATTGCCTTCGCCATGTGGGCGTGAAGACTAGACCATATGGGCATGGTCTCTGTAGTATCTCTTCTGGTATGCTTTTGCAGGGTGTGACTATGTACTGGCAGTATTTGACTTAAAATGGTTTCAGAAATTATGTTGCTTCCGCTAATCTTTATTTTGGTTTTGTAATAAAAATATTTGTACTCCAATGTATGAGATTACTTTTGAACTGTTGTAACAAGTGTTGTGTTATGTTGAATCATTACGATCTGGTTGCTCTCGATTTGGTTTGAAATCCCTCGCGATTTCGTGGACTACCGGAGTTATATGGGCTCAAGTGTGAGAATTTGATCACTTCGGTGATTATTTTTATACTTGTGCTCTTATAATTTGGACGGTTCCGTTACAGCTGGTATCGGAGCAAGATTCAACAGTAGACACTTCATTTGTGTATTTAAACAAAAGCTTTTGTGAAAAATCTTAATTCTAATCTAAAGAGTGCCAGTGGTCATATCCTATATGCCCAAATAAGGACTATTAGGTGGCTTACTAAGGTACTAACTTGGGGGTTCTTGCTTATTTTCTGTTTCGTTGTCCATACGGCGTGCTATTGTATGGATGCCATCCGCTTGGGTGGTAATGTATGGATCAACATACCTCTACACCCTGGTAAGTGGGAGTTGTGAGAGCATGACCGTCCAACCGTCGGTCTAGGGGAGAGTAGTTCTGGTTACTCGCATACTTACATGTTCAATCATGTATCTATGAGGGTACTTAATTGTGGATATATATGTCGGGTAGCTTTGATACTGAAGTATATACATCGGGGGATGTATGTATGGAAAGTATTTAGTTTACTGTTTTCTTGTGTGTTATATTGGGAATTGTTGGGCTGCAATGCAATTTTCTGCAGGTACACTAACAACGTTTCCTGTAGAACGACTAGTTATCGTTATTGAGAGAACGTGTGTATGCCACCGAACTATATGCTAGAATTTTGAAATTCTTGCTAGGTTTGTGAGGACGTACGGTTCGTGCATGCACCATGTTCGCATCATACATTGCATTCTGCATTACTCCCTTATAAATTGCTTATCCCATTTGTTTTTTCAAAATTTTCTTCCCTCCAAATAGTTGTCCCTTAAATAGTTGCATTTCTTTCATGAAGAATTGGGGGTGGTCAACCAACCTAGTGGAGTGGTCAGTAGTGTCAGCCTTAAAACCCAATTCATTCCTGGCCCGTGGAAGAAAGCAAGACACAGGTTCATGATGTATCTACTCGAGCTGGGACGTGTTTTGATCTACAACTTGTCTCTCCATTGCTTCTAACCTTGTATCCATCCTTGTTTGCTACCCCTCTTTGGATAATACGGTTTCTATCCGCCTAATTCTTGACACGTAAGGATTCCTCATGGGTGTGTGTTCGGTAATGGTGTTGCGATTAGTACTCCATGGTGCCGTGACGAAACCGGGAGCCTCCTGTGGCGCGCGACACAAGGTTGTGCTGCTCGGCACGCGCAGGTATCAAGGGTTGCTAGTCATGATCCATTATGGAGCTACACCAATGTGTTATCTTCTCGTAAACCTTTTCCCTTGGATATCATTCCCTATCTTGTCAGAAGATCCGTACCTCAAACCAAGAGATTTCCTTCTTCTGAGATTGGAATTTGGATAGTTGGATATAATCTCTTCCTCCGGCCTATGTAATGCGTCAGCAGTCTTCCGACGTCATCAACGCTTACTAGTTTCAACTACTTGCAGATGTCTCGTCAGCTTCGCTCTAGCAGTCGGAGTCGTGGCAATACAGGACCGTCATCGTCTCCTCCGCAACCTACCTCTGCCGAGTTACTGCAAATGCTTGCCGAAAGTCAGCGTGCCTTGGACGAGAGTGTCAGAAACCATGTCCATCAGGAACCTGAGCCTGCCCAGTATAGCAACTATAAAGATTTCTTGGATACAGAGCCTCCTATTTTTCGAGAAGCTGAAGAACCACTTCAAGCAGACGAATGGTTGAACACTATCGAACAGAAGTTCCGTGTGCTCAAGGTGGTAGATGATATGAAAACAGAATATGCTTCGCAACAGTTGCAAGGGCCTGCAGGTGTTTGGTGGTGTCACTATCGGAACACCCTGCCCGAGAATATGGAAGTAGTTTGGGATCAGTTCAAGGAAGCATTTCGAGGACATTACGTTCCTGCTAGTCTCATGGCGATCAAGCACACCGAGTTTATGAGGCTCACCCAAGGAGACAAAAGCGTAACAGAATATTTGCATGCTTTCATCAACTTGTCAAGATATGCTCTAGAATTTGTTAATACGGAGGTTAAGAAGATCGCAAGTTTTAAAAGAGGGTTGTGTCCCAAATTGATGAAGGCCATGTGCAATAGCAAGTGTGCAACTTTCAATGAGTTTGTCAGTGATACTATCCTTCAAGAGAACTGTAATGCTGTGTATGCTGCTTCTAAGAGCCAAGAGAAATCTCATGAATCTAATGCACCTACGACCAATACTCTTGTGGTGATTACACCTCAGTATTATTCGCCTGGCATATCTACCAGATACCACCCATATCAGAAACAGGATCCGGTCAAGAGGAGCAGTATTAAGAAAGGAAAGCCTAAGGCACCGCCAAGCAACCGGCCATGTTGGAATTGCAAGATGTCAGGTCATTGGGCCAAAGATTGTCCTGTTCCGCAGAAGAAACCAAATGATAATAAGGCAGATGTGTGTAAAGGTTATGTTCGTTACACCACGGTGGAATCCATTCCTACGGGTGAGATTATCACTGCTGGTGCATTTTTAGTAAACCAACATCCTGCAATTGTGCTGTTCGATTCAGGGGCTTCCCACTCTTTTATCAGTTCAACGTTTGCAACCAAGCATGGTATGAAGGTCGTTACCTTAGATAATAGTGGTTATAATATTAGTGCTGCCGGGAATAATATTTCAACCAACCAGTTGGTCTTAGGAGCAAAGATCGAGATAGAAGGACGTCTGTATGATCTAGATCTCGTGGTATTACCAGGATTGAGCCTAGATGTAATCTTAGGTATGAAGTGGATGAGTGGAAATGGTGTTTTGATCGATACCTCTACGAGAGTGGTTATGTTGAGAGATCCAAAAGATCAACAAGCTTTTCTAGTGCAACTTCCTAGAGACGTTAGTCCTCAGACTACAGTTAACGCTATGATAGCAAAAGCAAAAGAGATTGCAGAAGTTCCAGTAGTGTGTGAATTTCCAGATGTTTTTCCCGATGAATTGCCAGGATTACCTCCAGATCGGGATGTAGAGTTTAAGATTGAGTTAATTCCGGGTACCGCACTAATTTCCAAAAGACCGTATAGAATGCCGCCGAATGAGTTGGCTGAACTCAAGACCCAACTTAGTGACCTTTTACTGAAAGGGTTGATCCGTCCTAGTTCTTCTCCGTGGGGTTGTCCTGCTATCTTTGTGAAGAAGAAAGACCAGTCTCTGCGTATGTGTGTAGACTATCGACCACTCAATGCAGTCACTATCAAGAACAAGTATCCGTTGCCTCGTATTGATATCTTGTTTGATCAGTTGTCTAAAGCAAAGGTATTCTTGAAGATTGATCTGAGATCTGGGTATCACCAAATTAAAATCCGTCCAGAAGACATACCAAAGACCGCTTTCTCTACCAGATACGGGTTATATGAATATCTTGTCATGTCCTTTGGTCTGACCAATGCTCCTGCACATTTCATGTACCTGATGAATTCAGTATTCATGCAAGAGCTGGACAAGTTTGTGGTGATATTCATTGATGATATTCTCATCTATTCTGAAAATGAAGAAGAACATGACGAGCATCTGAGAATCGTTTTATCCAGATTACGTGAACATAAGCTTTACGCCAAGTTCAGTAAATGTGAATTCTGGTTAAAGAAGGTCCCTTTTCTCGGTCATGTATTGTCTGGTGAGGGAATTTCAGTAGACCCGACTAAGATACAGGAAGTTTTGGATTGGAAGGCACCAACTACAGTACATGAAGTTCGGAGTTTTCTTGGATTGGCTGGCTACTATCGTCGTTTTATTCAGGATTTCTCTAAAATAGCTAAGCCTATGACTCGACTACTTGAGAAGGATAGGAAGTTTGATTGGACTCCGGAGTGTGAACAAGCTTTCCGCACTCTACGGACTTTGTTGACATCAGCTCCTGTATTAGCGCAACCTGACATTGAGAAACCGTTTGATGTGTATTGTGATGCATCGGGTACTGGTTTAGGTGGCGTACTTATGCAGGGAGGCCGAGTTATTGCATATGCTTCACGTCAGTTAAGAAAACATGAAGTTAACTATCCGACTCATGACTTGGAGTTAGCTGCTGTCGTCCATGCTCTGAAAATCTGGAGACACTATTTGCTTGGAAATATATGCAATATTTATACAGATCATAAGAGTCTTAAGTACATATTTACTCAACCTGAGTTAAATATGCGCCAGAGAAGATGGTTAGAGTTGATCAAGGATTATAACCTTCAAGTGCATTACCATCCGGGTAAAGCAAATGTGGTTGCCGATGCCTTGAGTAGAAAATCTCATTGCAACTCTTTGATAGAAGAAGATTTTCATTTGTCTCATCTCTTACATCCTATGGTAATCTATCATATCACTATAGATTGTTCTTTGAGAAGTAGAATCATTGAGTTACAAAAGACTGATACTGGTGTATTTCACATTAAGAGAAAAATGAAAGAGCAAGAAACTAAGCACTTTCGAGTGGATGACAAAGGAATTCTCTGGTTCAAAGATAGACTTGTTGTGCCAAAAGATAGAGAGCTCAGAAATCAAATCTTGTCTGAAGCCCATTCTTCTAAGTTGTCCATCCATCCTGGTAGTAGTAAGATGTATCAGGACCTCAAGCCGTACTATTGGTGGACCAAGATGAAAAAGGAAATTGCAGCCTACGTCGCTAGGTGTGATAATTGTTGTAGAGTTAAGGCCATTCACATGAAGCCTGGTTTACTCCAGCCTTTGTCTGTTCCAGGTTGGAAGTGGGACGACATTGTTATGGACTTTATTATCGGATTACCAACCACCCAAAAAGGTTTTGACTCTATTTGGGTTATAGTTGATCGTTTGACAAAATCTGCTCACTTTATCCCTGTGAAGAGTAACTATCACCCACACCAATATGCTGACATTTACTTCCAAGAAGTCGTACGTCTTCATGGAGTGCCTGGATCTATTGTCTCTGACAGAGGACCGCAGTTTACTGCTCGTTTCTGGGAGCGCCTACATCAGAATCTTGGAACTAATTTGGTCCGTAGTTCTGCTTATCATCCGCAGACGTCGGGGCAGACTGAGCGTGTGAATCAGATTCTTGAAGACATGCTTAGAGCTTGCATCATCTCTTGCAATGGCTCCTGGGAGAAATGGTTGCCTCTCGCTGAATTCTCCTACAACAACAGTTATCAAGAGAGCATCAAGATGGCTCGTTTTGAAGCTTTATATGGTCGCAAGTGTAGAACTCCTTCGAACTGGGTGGAACCGGGAGAAAGAAGATTCTATGGTATTGACTTTGTTAAAGAAGCCGAGGAGCAAGTTCGTGCTATACAGAAAAATATATCAGCTGCTCAGGCTAGACAAAAGAGCTACGCAGATAAGAGGAGGAAACCTATTGAGTTTGAAGTAGGTGACCATGTCTATCTGAAGGTGTCCCCTATGAGAGGAGTAAAACGTTTTGGGATCAAAAGAAAACTTGAGACTCGATACGTTGGACCTTATCGGATTATTGAGAAAAGTGGAAGAGTAGCCTATAAGCTCGATCTACCTCGTGAAATGGGAACTATCTTTCCAGTATTCCATGTATCTCAACTAAAGAAATGTCTCCGTCTTCCCGAAGAAAGAGTAGATGTAAGACGCATCAAGTTGAAATCCGATCTTTCTTATGAGGAGAAACCGGTATATGTTCTGGATACTCTGGAAAGGGTGACTCGAAATCGAGTAGTCAAATTATACAAGGTGGTTTGGAGTAATCACGGTGAACGTGATGCAACTTGGGAAAAAGAGGATTATTTAAAGGACAACTATTCTGCTTTCTATGAAAAATGGTGCGACTTTCAAATCTCGGGACGAGATTTTTATAAGGGGGGAGGGCTGTAACACCCTGGTGTTAGTTAGCCTCATAATGCATTCATAATGCATGATCATGGCATGGCATTACCATAAGCATCGTCATTTCATGTGCATCCTTGCTTGAAACATGACCATGTAACGTTGCAACATTTGTGGTTTCTATGTGTTTCCTTTATGTGTTGTTAGGGTTTTTGTATAGATGACACATGTGATGCTCTAACATGATCTCTAGTAGCTTAATTTTGCTTAGGACACCTAATGGATCAATGTTCATGTTGACCATCTCATCCAATTAAGCCTCTAACTCATAGTTGACCTAGTTTGACCCACAAACCTCTTTTGCTTCCTAGTTTCAAAAGTGTTACCAAATGTTGTTTAAAGGTTGGGCAACCTTTAACAAAGTTTTAGCAAACTTGATAAGGAACAAAAGTTGTAATATGGGCATCTCATGAAAATGCCTAGAACCTGCTCAAACAGGGCCCACAAACCAGGATCTCATGCTGTTTCAGCACTTGAAATTTTTCTAAGTCATGAACTGGTTTGCAGTTGCATTGTACCACTTTAGGGCTCTATAGTTACTAATCTAGGCTGAACTAGCTCAAGTCCATATTGACAAAATTGGAGACCTAACATAGCTCTACAATATTTCCAATAACACCATCACCTAATTCTCATTGGTTTAGGAAATATAGAGCGAGGAAAAATCGGGTTTAGTCGGTGTTTCACTGAAATTTAGTTTCAGTTTTCTTGTAACCTACTTTGGAGAGCTGTAACTCCCTAAATAAACCGAATTAGTCCAAGCTCCAATTGACTATGTTGTAGTACGACTGTAGCTCTACCAAATTGTTGTTACCACCTACCACTGAATCAGGCTCGTTGAGGAGATATGCAGTGTCCAATTCGGGCTGTCAGACCTTGATGGCAAGCCTGATGGCCAGATCGGTCTGGGCGCGGTGGCCGACAGCGCCAGGTCGCGCTCGCCACTTGGCAAGCCGTCCGCCGGCGCGTGTCCACCAGCTAGCCCGAGCGCATCGCCTAGACGCCACGCCGCCCTCCTGCTGCCCACTCTCTCCATTTCCCTCCCTCGCCCTTGCTATGCTCGCCAGGGCGGAGAACCGAGGCGCCCCAGCCACCGCGAGCTCGCCGAGCTCGTGAGCCGCTGTCATCGCGCCTCTGCCCTATCCCAACCGCACGAAGCCTCGCCTGAACCTCCTCCACCTCGCCATTCCCTCCGTGGAGCCATCCGAGCACCGGCAAGGCCGCACTGCTCCGTTTCCACCGCGGTGACCTCGCCGGAGCTCCTCCGCGCGAGCGCTCGCCGTGGTCCCGCCCCTCCATAGCACCTCCATGCATCTGCTTGTGCGCAACGGGGTCGCCGGGATGTCGTGCAGCTTGGGAGCCTCTCACCGGTGACCGTCGTGCCTTCTACCGCCGGTACGCCGCCGCCGGATCACCGCCGCCAGCCGCGCACGCCGGCAAGCCTCCCCGGTGGTCCCGCGCTCCACTTCAACTCACCCCGCTACTCGCCTGGGTGAGTAGAGCACGCTGGTGCCCTCACCGGCGCCCGAGAACTCGTCGGCGGCGAGTTACCGCCGGCAACCACCATCCCCTGCTCCCCGTGTGTATGACGGGCGGGCCCCGTCTGTCAGCGTTCCTTCCCCCCCCGTGTTGCTGGTCGGGCCAAACCAGCCGCGGGCCGAGCCATGTGCTGGGCCGAGCTGCCTCTGCTGGGCTGGCCCGAGTGGGAGGAAGGGATTATGTTGTTTATTTGATTTATTTTAAATGTTGTTTTGAACTCCAACTTTGTAAATTTATATCTCCTGTTCTAGAGGTCAAAATGAGGTGCTTTAAATTTTGGTGTGCTCTACATAATGTCTAGTTTATTATAAAAATATAAAATGTGCCATGTTTTGTGATGAATTAAATAGTTATTAATTATATCTTTTATTAATGTAGAAAAAGGAGAAAATGATATCTTTTTCTGTGAAGCTCCAAATGGCATGAAATTTTTATAGTGAACTGCTCATATCATGAATAGCTTATGGTTAAATTTTCATGCAATTTGGATGTTGTTTGGTGGAGTTATATAATTATCTCGTTTGCTTGAATGGATCTTGTGTGAATTTTCATAATTTTTCTATAGATCCAGTAAGGGTGAAACTTGGTGAGTGTTGTTCTTATGTTAGAAAGATGCTAGGAAAAATATGAAATCTGTTGTTTGATACTTTTCAATAGGGTTTCCTATTTATGCTAGAAATAAACCTGCCATCTGTTATTTTTGATATCTCCATATTTGCTTGTCAAAATGAAGTGAAATTTTTATGGTAGCCTATGTGAAGCATTAGGTGGCTACTGTAATTTTGTAGATTTTTATATATAGTTTTACTATATGTTTCTTTAATCACCTAATTAACTAAATAAATTATAAAAGAATATTAAATAATTTATTTAGAAGTTGGCATTATACTTTCTGATGTTTCTTTGGTATGCACAACAAGTTGGTAAACTTGGTTTGGTCCAATTGTGCTTTTGAATCATCACTAAATATTTAAATTAGTGATCCTGCCATTTTTGGACAGAATTGCTAGTTAAGATAATTACACTATGTTAATGATGTTTTCATGCTTGGTGATCTATAGCAAGGTAGTTGAGAATTTCATGAACTAGTTGTTGGTAAATTTTGGTAGCATTTGGACTTATAGTTTAGAAATGACAGCTGTTCCAAGTTGGGTTCAGTTTTAGAGGTACTCTTTGTCTTTTAGAACAGATTCTGTATGTATGCTATTTTAACTTGGTAAATGGTGAAATCATACTTAGATGTTTATAAATAAAATGTAGACAATTTCATAAGCTTTCCAGAATGTCCTCTTTCAGGTCATTTGGATTGGTAGAACTCCAGTTGTGAGTTTTCTTAGCTACTGTTGATAATATGTTGTAAATACTAATGTCTGGAATCTTGTTACGTGCGTGTTTAATCTTAACTTTGTGATACTTAGTGGTTTCTTAGGAATGTTTAAACATGTCAGTACCGGAGAGGAAATTTGCACCTAAGATTGAAGTGATTTGAATAGAGCACCACATAACTTGGTTTTGTGCTTACAACGTTGCAATGTCATTGCATTCATCTTCAGGTTTGTTTCTGGTACAGGTGCTAATCTAGTACAGGTGCTAATCTAGTTTGAAGTGATTGCTCTAGTACAGGTGCTAATCTAGTTTTCAGGTTAGTGATGATCAACTTGATACTTAAAGCATATATTGGTTACTTATCTGTATTAAGCTTTTCTGCAAATGAGTCAAGCTAGCCCACTTTATAAAGCCTTGCATAATCCTTGGTGTCACCTTTGTTTCTGGTTTCCGACGGGTAAGTCTAGCTGAGTACCTTCTCGTACTCAGGGTTTATTCCCACCTGTTGCAGGTAGCAGATTCGTACTTGTTGCTGCAAGTATTGTCTTCGCCATGTGGGCGTGAAGATTAGACCATAGGGGCATGGTCTCTGTAGTATCTCTTCTGGTATGCTTTTGCAGGATGTGACTATGTACTGGCAGTATTTGACTTAAAATGGTTTCAGAAATTATGTTGCTTCCGCAAATCTTTACTTTGGTTTTGTAATAAAAATATTTGTACTCCGATGTATGAGATTACTTTTGAACTGTTGTAACAAGTGTTGTGTTATGTTGAATCAGTACGATCTGGTTGCTCTCGGTTTGGTTTGAAATCCCTCATGATTTCGTGGACTACCGGAGTTATATGGGCTCAAGTTTGAGATTTTGATCGTTTCGGCGATTGTTTTTGAACTTGTGCTCTTATAATTTGGACGGTTCTGTTACACTAATTACCCTAACAAGTTAGTAGCCGCGAGGTTTCAGCATCTAGGCGAATGGAGGCCCCCTTCAAGAGTGGCACACTTTGACCACAGCCCAGTACACACTTTAACAGGCAAGAAGCCATTCTGCAACCTAGTCCCCCCTCTTGCGCCAAAAACTTTCGGTAACTACTAACAAGCTAGAGAAAACTAGCTATACGACTAAGATCGTGCCCATTTTGATTCTCAAGGCTGTACGGAAGTCCTGGGTTGCCGCTTTAAGATTCAGTCCTTACGGAGGGCAGACTAGAGCACCCAACAAGGCCCAATGCTCTAACTCCCTTTCTGTCCATGTTGCCAAAAAGCACCATTTTATCCAATGATTTCATAAGTCATTAATCAGGATTAACATTATAATATTTGGTGACTGCAAGCTAAGCAAAACTACCCATATGCATGAACCCAAGGTAACAAGGAAGAGGGTACAAAAGTACTAGGTAAAGTCCTTAGCATCATATTAGACACATGCATATGAAGTGATTATAAGGTTATCAGGTAACAAGGGAACTCATGTTACACTTGCCTCAAATAGTGCTCAAACTTGTCCAACTCTCCTTCTGGATCATCCTTGTATAGCTTCATCTAACGATAGCTACAACCATCACAAGAATCATAGACAAACCTAGAAGCATTACATCAGTCATTATATATAAAACAAGATATAAAGTTTATTAAACAAGTAGGGCTTGTTCTAAGACCGCGAGAGTGCAAAAACTAACCAAAATAGGAGCCACGATTAAAAGATATGATAGTTGAAATGTATAGATGGGAAGGATTGAATTCATATGAGAAGGTGGAGTTTGGACTTGAAGATACCTATTCGGAACAAAAAGGGTTGGACATGTGTATAGGTTACTTGGGAACATATCATGATAAACCAGTGCACTAAGGTGGATGCTAGATCAAAGGAAAACACAATTGTGGCGATTTGTGCATCGGTTGAGCGTACCCGGTGGCGGACAGCGGCAGGTAGCAGCGGCTGTGGCCATGAGAAGGTAGAGACGCATCGAACTTATTGGCATAGAACTTGGTAGGATCATGTATAACTAGGAAACACACGGTCCTGGTAGAGGGCTTAGCGAATCATGTAGCGGTTTAGCGGGGAACGTGGCGAATTGTTGAGGTATCCAAGACATACACGTCGGCGGACAGCGGTGGTTATGATGACTAATTGCATGGTTATAACAAAGACAAATGGTGATTTTTTGGATGGGGTTTCAAGGCACTGCATGGAACATATTGTGACAAAAGGACATGATGTTTTGACCGTCGGTTAGGCGGGGAACAAGATTGCAAGGTGGCACTACGTGGCTGTTGACATGGCAGGAGCAGCGACATGGTGATGCTTATATCCTCAGTGTTGTGGTTCATATGACCAACAAAACTTGCGGATATGTGTGCAAGTATATGATGCACATTGTGGTCGAAGGGCTTTACCACCGGAGCGGCAAAACATCGGGAACACGCATGCCAACCGGCATCAGCACGGCTGCGGGGAAGCAGGGACAGCGAGCACAAGATAGGAACATATATCTTTCATCTTTGGTCATATCACCATGAAACTTTGCAGAGGCATGTGCAACTATATATATGATGGTATAGCCAAAGAATGCATCCTGGGGTTCACTGGATCAACGGGAACGTCGTTGCCAAAAATAGGGTGACTGCTGTTTGGACAGCAGGGGTAGAAGACACTTCGGTCTCCATATCTCGTCCATTGGGGATTGCATAGCCGAACCAATTTGTGGGATCATGTGCAGGGATGTCATGAACATGTAGGTTCAAGGGCTTGATGATTTGGACAGTGGATTAGCGGGGAACGCCAAAACCACTCAGAGCTGCAATCTGACCAAACAGCAGGAACAGCGGGCGCGGTGATGATGATATCTCTAGTTTCTGAACTCCTATGGTAAAACCATCTTACAGAGGCATGTTCAAGGATATTAGCTACAATTTGACTGAAGGGTTTGATGATATGAGTCACGAAACAGCGAGGAACGCCAATTCCGTCAGCAGCAGCAAAACTGGCCGCGAGGACAGCAACACATACATTGGGTAAACTTCGCCGGGGATCAACCATACATCGTCTAAGGTATTTGATATCCAGAGGTGACCATGAAAACATGATGGGAGAGATGATGGAGTGTTCTCACCAAGGGGAAGGGTGTGGTGGATCAAGGAGATGCATCGACAACGGCCGGTGACGACGATATAGTAGAACGGGGCATCCTTCTCGCGTTGCGGTTGATCGGGGCAGCCATGGGGAAGGAGGAGGAGCTGTAGGGGCGTCCCTCCTCTGTTCTTCATGTGAGAAATGAAGGGGGAGGCGTGAGGGGCAGATGGGGGAGGTATATATGAAGGGGAAGTGATGGGAGGTGAAGGGGTAGAAAGGCAAAGGGTCATGGCTTGATATTCTTTGCCTTGGTTGATATTTTTGCAAGATTGGAGAGGGCTTCTAGGGAGGTGACGTGGGAGAGGGGAGAGGAAGAGATAGAGGGCTGGTTGGGCTTGATGTTGGACCCCAAAGGAGAGGAGGATGGTTGGGCTTTGACCCATGGCGAGAGCTAAGGCAAAGTTTGGACCGGGTTTGGCCCGAAGCGATGATAGTATTACGGGGCTGGTTGCTTGTGGTCTTTCTTGGATTGTGAGCTTTGATCAAGAGGACAAAAGGTAGAGAGAAAAGAGTCCATGATGATGTTGACCAAGGTGAGGAAAGGAGAGAAAAGAATAAGCCCATTAGAAAGAGAGAACAATGTTAGGGCTGCCATTGGGTTGATAAGATGAAGAAATGAGATTAACTTGGGTATGTGACATCTGAGTGATTTTACTTGAACATGATGGCAGAATTGCGTGAGAGTGATGACATACAATGATTGGCCATCAAGCATAGATTTAGTGCTTTGGAGAAAACTTGGTCGGAAATAATTAGAAGCTCTAAATGAGGAGAAAAGAGAGAAAGAGAGACCGGGCTAGTTAGGGTTTTGACAAGATGAAAGTTGAAGACCCGCCAAGGTTTTTGGAACAAGGATCAAGGTGAATAGTTTCCAAGGATTTGATCATGGTTCTGAGGTCATGGAAACTTGATCAAAGATCTTGAGAGATTTGATTTGAATCAAACCCTATGCGCGTCTGAAAACATTTAAACTCATTTTTCATACAAAGACACTATGCAAAGGCATGAAATGCAACAAACCATTTAATTAAATTCCAAAAAAATTTAGAAACTCACATTTCCAACATCTAAATTGTGGACAACTTAAGTAAAGTTGGATATTTTAGAAAATAGTAAAATCTTCTGTTATGTTTTTAGTGTTTTCTAGTCACATCCCAAAACTAAAATTTTTGGGGTGTGACACTGGACCACCCAAAGCTAGCTGCTGGAAAGACAGTTGAGGAGAAAGAGCAGATCCAGGCAAGGATAATAAGGGAAGAGTCCCTTCAGGTTGCGGCAAACCTTGCCACATCTTTTAAGCATCTCCAACACAACACTAAGATATGGATATCATACAACTTTGAGTAAGTTTGACTCTATACTTAAACATTGTTTGGTATATCATTGTTTGACGCAAAGCAACTTATCCGTTTATTCTATGATTAAATTCATGCAGCAACCACTGGATACTCATATGCCTTGAGGTCGATAGGAGCATGGCATGGGTCTGTGATTCTGCAAATTTTGACCCTCACACATATAAAGACTTCATATCGATTTTCTACACGTATGCATATCAATAATCCTCATTACCTTCTATGTTTCACTTTAATGTTGACTTTTGCATACTAACAAGTTGCATTTGCTATAATCATTCAAACAGGGCATTCAGACACTATGTTAGAGAAAAAAAAGGAAGGCATGATCCAACAAGAAAGCACAAGTTGTGTGTCAAAACTCTATGTTCAGTAAGTGCAACTTAGTTTGGCATTAAATTACATGGTTTTCACTCATATTACTTAACATTTCCATATGCAAATTAAAACACACAGTTCCCCAAGCAAAGGATCGGGAGTCTACATTGTGGATATTACGTATGTGCTTTCATGAGTAACACAGGTGCCTACAGGAGACACATAGATTTGGTAAGTTTGAATTTCTTAGGTCGTAGTATAAAAACATAGATTTGCAATCTCTTGTGTAAACTTAGTATAAAAACATAGCTTTGCAATCGCTTGTATAAACATAGTATAAAAACTTAGCTCTGCAATCTCTTGTATACACTAGACCTAAATTTAGCTTTTGTTTTGCAATACTAGACCTAAACTTATTCTCTTGTAGTGGGAAGAAGAGCAACACGTGACAAGGGATGTCTACAAGGATGATGAACTCATAGGGATCATCGATGACGTATGCAACTTCATAATGGACCAGGTTGTGTACTATAAAGGGGCATTCCATGACGTCACCTTGGGTAGGAACCCTTTGTACCAACACCTCCGTGAGCTTGACAGGTTGCGTCTAGGCCGTTGATTACAATTTGATGGACTTGTCGAACTTAACTTTTGGATTGACTTGTGGATGTAATGGACTTGCCGGGTTCAATGATGGACTTGTGGAACCTTAACTTTTGAATGGACTTGTGGATGTAATGGACTTTGTGGATTTGATGGACTTGGAACTTTTGAATTTGTAAATTTGATGATGGAACTTGAATTTGATGTTTGTGCTGGGACGTGATCAGATTTGATATTATATATGCTGTGCTGTGAATTTGATTATATATATGTTTATATATGTATGATGTGATGTGGTCAGATTTGATTATTGCAATTTTTATTTTTTTTTGCTGAAAATTCACTGTAGGGGCGGTTCTAGATTCAGCCGCACTTACAGTGCCCTCACTGTAAGGGCGTCTCGAAACACCAGCCACCCTTACAGTGGGGGCACTATAAGGGCGGCTCGTTTTGAACCGTCCTTACAGTGAAATCCACTGTAAATACGGTCTAAAAAGAGCGCTTCACCCAGCCGCCCTTACAGTGCTTAATGAGCCGCCCCTGTTGTGCCTTATTAGCGTAGTGATAGATGAGTCATTTATCACAAGCATTCATAATGAAACATAAAGCTTAATACAACAAGACAACTGTCCTAGCCATTTGGTCGTGTGATTAAAATATTATCTAGAGAGGCACTTGCTTGAGAAATAGTTTGGTGACAAGGTCCTTAAGGTCAGCACCGAAGGTGTAGGCGTCCCTTCCGTGGAGGTAAATGATCTCATTTGCCCTCGCCATGTTGACCACCACCTGCGCCGCTGGCAATAGTGTGTGATCTATATCCATGCCTGTTTGGTTTAATATTCTCCACCTATTCTCTAGAAGTGCAGCGATTGCTGCCGCAGCCTCTTCTCCGGTTAAGCCGTTCTCTACCATGTAGGTCTCCACAGAGCCAGGCATATCCTTTTTGTTCTTCCCCAACTGCATAATATATATGTATTATTGTATATATACGGTGAGTATACATGCATATGCTTGCTAAAAATGTATAGTATATCGTGTACTGAATCATGCAAGGCTGTGAGTATATACCTTGTAAGAAGACAAATCGTTGAGGAAGCGAGTGACCTGTGAACCAGCGCGGACCATTTCAGGAACACTGCTTACCCATTCAAACACCTCCTGGGTTGCCTCATCACCATAGCCCATTAATGTCAGGATCGTAAGCATTGGCAGACCTGATGTCAGGATTGACAACTCCTCATGTTCCTTGAAGCTTGGCTGGTACTTCTGGCTGGACCAGATGGCTTCCTGGAGGTAATTTTGGGAGCATAACTTGTACTGCACAATAATTGAGAAGATGCTACATATTATGTACTTTGAGGGAAAAATTATATATACTCCCTCAGTTCTAAATTATAAGTTGCTTAAACTTTTTCGATAAATAGAATTTGCTATGTATCTAGACATGCGTTATATCTAGATGCATAAAAAAATGGGTGTACCAAAAAAGTCAAAACGACTTATAATTTGGAATGGACGAAGTATATTATACATATGCATGCATAAGTACTGTGCACATACTGCCTCTTTTGTGTAAGCCATGCGGTACTTCTTGTTTGGTTCCAAAATATCCTCAAACTCTTTGAAGTTGCTAAGGGTTTTGATATACAACATGCGTAGATATTCGGGTAGAATAGAGACCTCACTATCATCCCATCTGCGTACAGACAGTAATATACCTTAAGAGTGATGTATAACAAAACGTCTCTCAAGAAGAAGACAGAGTCAGAGCTAAATTTGGTCGACAAATAAATTATGGATCATTACAGCCTACCTCTGCATAGCTTCTTTGAGCTTGTGACACTCCTCTAAAGTGGCATGAACATCAAAAGTGTCGTCCATCAGTGACACCATTCCAAATGTCTTGGCAAAAAACATCCGGGCCAGGGAGTACTCCTCCTCATGCAGCATGCCACAGGTCCAGAAGTAGATCTCCACCATACGGTCCCGAGCGTATTTAAGCTTCACAGTGTCATAAAGGTCCCTCCACCATCTGCATTTCACAGCTGCTAATGATTAATTTTGTCGATGATTTTTGCCATAACATTTATAATTTGATCTGCTTCGCAACTTGCACACCAACATACTGTTGCTAACACATTATACTATATTATCTGATGTTGCATGTTCTGCAGTGGATTAAATTGTCTGTCGTGGACAATGATATGATTGCCAGCATGTACATTATGAGAAATCACATTAAATAAAGGATTAAAATATGTGATAACACATAAATTTATATATATTTGTTTGAGATTGCTCATGCTGCCACGTACTTCAATAGAAAAATAATTCCAGATACTACTTGATATACTTCTTGTTTTGCTGGAAGCTGATATGATTCTAGTGTGACACACAACAATATGACCGTTTCTACATGAATCTTTTTTGCAGTTCTTTAAAAAATTTGAAGTTTAAACTGTAAGAGGGACATAATTATAAGTGTATTGAATATCAATATGTTTGTCATCTTTCTATCTTTGAGTGTCTGTATCTAGTGCTTGAATATTGGACTAAAGATAGACCACTGAATGGGGTAGTACCTTACTGAAAAGATAACCGTTTTGCCACAATCCAATCTCTGCAATACTTTCTGACAGACGCTTTTAGAAAACTCTAGGTTTAAAATGGTATTATTTTATAATTTTTTGGGGCATATTCTTTTATACTTATAAGCATTCATGTATTATATCATCTCGAATAACAATTTCTACATGACATACCATGATGTGGTTAGGAGGCAATAATGCGGAAAGTGGCTTGATTGGTTCATGCCCTAAAACCAACTCGACCATGTAAACATACCGACAACACAATGCCTATGAGCCCTTATGTACATGTTAGTTTTCACATATATTAATAAACATCAAAGGCAAAAATGTTTAGCATATATAGAGATTTTTGTTGTAAGAAGACTTACAATGACAGGTCCTTCAACTCCCTGAGGTGAAGGGCTCTCACAAGGATAAAGTTCAGCCTAGCAAGCTCAAGTAACAGGCTGTTGTGCGCCTCTTCATGCTCATACTCTGTAATATAATGCATGGTTTCAAGCCGTCTGGTGAACCTTGGGAGGGAAATGTCGAGGGCACGTGAGATCTGGTCTGATATTGGTGAGTTGACCTTGCCTTTGATGTCCATGAGGTGGCCCCTCGCAAAGATGATGGCATCATCGAGAACCACCTCCCCTGGAACTGCCATGTGAGCTGCATTGTACAAGCTCAACAGGCCTCTAGGGTCACTGCAAAGGCTCGAGCTAAAACTGCCCGTGTGATCTCTGAACTTGTCGAAAACATCTGCATGTACATTATTGATTCAAAACACATGTGATTAAAGCGCATACATATCTTATCGCAGGTGTGTCCTCCCATGTTTAAAGCTCAAATATTCATCTAATAAGAACCAAACCCGGACAACTATACAGAGTACTACATCACTCTTAACATGCATATTTCAATTTAGTGAATCTCTAAAAAATTGCAAGAAAAAAAATATACAATAACAAGGCCACTTTCTAACAAAGATCAAAAGGATGAAATGAACTTTTCGTAAGATTGAACATTGATTGTAATTTCTCTCTACTTCCATACAGTTTAGTGATTGTAATCTATCAATCTCAGTGAAAATTAATAAAACCAAACAGATACCTGCAGATACCCAGATCCCATGCTGCCTAAGTAGGCGAAACCGGAGTGCAACAATGTGTAGGCCGTGTGACTCGGGCTCCTCTGCTCGGATTCGATTTAATGCAGCTCCGATGACCTCGCGGAAGTGGTTGTCTAAGCCAAGACGTTCAAGCGTGTCGACATATGTCACCAAATCAGCTACATCTAAGGCCTCCAAGCTGGCATTGAACAGGTGACGAACTTGCCCCTTGAGCAGCTCTGCCCTCTCCCTCATCCACTGCTCTGATCCCTGCACGCATGCATGGAGATGCCCATTAATATATAATGCAAACATATAACAAATTGATGAATGAAGAGCAACATAAACTAGTAAACAACTAAATTTCAGGAGATCTAATAAGTGTGCCTGCTCTTATTATATATCAGTGTATGTTGCATGCCTGTGAGACGGGAGGGACGTAGGTGACGAAGAAATCACCCCATACAGAGGGCGCAAACTCGTCGTGGCCAGTCGTATCGGCTGCAGTGGCGGGAACCAGTGTGCTGCTCTTAGCGACGTTGATCATCTGCTGCTGGCCGTTCATTCCAGCAGCAACCTTGCTCGGGGCCATGTTAATGGTGATCGACGATGGAGCTACAAATATACTACGACTCTACAGCTGGTTGTTGTGATATATGGTACTTGTAACAACGATTGGTATGTGGATCCCTATTTATAGGCCAACCTAGCCAGGCAGTAGTTGTATACGCGACGTGGCAGAGAACGACAAAATTAATATCTCCCTTAGGAAAAAAAATTGGGTGAGGACCATCCTGACCAGGACGTGGTGTGAACTGTTTTGGCTGATATGTGGGTTACCGTATTATTTTAGGCAACGTATCTGGTGCAAACCGACCACTCCGTGTAACCGTGCAAACTTCTAATCTGGGCCACAAGGTGTTGATCCAAGGGGCGCAGGGGGAGTGGGAGGGGGGATTTACAAAAGTGTGATTAGGAGTGGGCGGTTAAGCGCAAAATTACTCAATCCCTATACGCCCCTTGGATCAACATCATGTGGCTCAGATTAGAAGTTTGCACGATTGCACAGAGAGGTTGGTTTGCACCAGATATATTGCCATTATTTTAACCGCATATATGGTAAATCATATGTCTCATGGTCCACACGTCAGCTACACTTTAATAATTGATTAGCGTTAGGTATGAGGAGACGGCGGACAGACAAGTGCATGCTAGCTGATAAGATTCCATTCCATTTACAAATATATAATAGAGTATATGTGCGTGATGCGCGTGAATCACACAACAGTTGGAGAGATGGACCATTGTGCCAATTGCCTCGACATGTCTTTCAATGCGCCTTATCTCAAACTTCTGCATCATTGCGAAGCTCTGAATTTCTAAAAAATGCCGCGCAAAGCAGTTTTTTGCTTTATTTGCATGCAAATTAGAAAAAAGGCCAAATGTAGATATACTAGGTAAACATGTCCACAATAATACACTAAGGTGCCTGTTAACCCTATGTCAAAATTTCATTCTACGCACTCTTTCAAGAATTATAAAGACATTAGACATGTATATATTGGCTAAATATACATGTATGTAGTGACGATGGCAGGATGATCTTAGGGCTTTCAAATATGGCTCCATCTATAGAAAAGCCATCTTATCAAAGATGAAGGTGATGCATCACGAGCTCATTTTTTAGAATTTGGCAGAATGACTTTAGTTCTCGTGCTTGTACTAATTAGTTATATTATTAGCTTGTGAGAGATTACGTGATGGGGATAGTACCAAATTTGGTGGAGCAAGTACCAAAATATGCGGGGTAAGATCTATTTTTCATTATATATTTTATTTTTGGATAAGGGTAAATCAGTCATTTTAGTACTATCATTCAAGGGCAAAAATGAGATTTCCCATGTCATCTCTTGCTAAATTTGAACCAATGTCGTGGCTGGTTGTGTCGCGGGGTCAAAACCGCAGCAAACATGTTGTTCAAGTCGGTGTCCGAGTACGGGGTCTCCGATGGCTTGGGTGGACTCAAGAACATAAGGAACACGCAGAGAAGACACAACGATTTATCCTGGTTCAGGCCAATTCGATCCCTACGTCCAGCAGCTGATGATCCTTATACTCAAGAGCACCCAAAATCTGGGGGTTACAACAGAGTGTAAAGGAAGAGAGTTTGGTAGGGGGTTAGCTCGGTGCTAATCCTAAGGTTGCCTCGCCACCGGTGGAGTCCCCCCTCGTCGGAGAGGAAGGAGATGGCGGGATGCGGTGGAGGAGGGGCTCTCAGTGCCCCTCTCCAGGTTGCCTTGCTCTGGGTGCAGAGCAGAGGCAAATGGAATGGAGTGGAGTGTCTGGTGATCGAATCGGGATCCTCTCCCCTCTAGGTCCGACCTTATCCCTTATATAATGAGATGGGTCGGGTACAAGGCAGTTTGAGGGTTCTAGTCTATGGTCTATGTGCGCTGGAGTCTAGGAGGGGCTTGCAGCGGTGCGCTGTGGACCGTTGAGGTGTCTTGGAGCCGAAGAAGCCTAGGCATCGTCCGGCTGCTCTGTTCTGACACCCTGCGTGTCAGAGGGTGTCGGCTTGGATTGGCCTCCCCCGGGCGAGACCTTCTGGAGTCTTCTTGGTGGCGAAGGAGGTTGGCTCCAGGGGCTAACGTGCGGGCTCGGAAGCCGCCGAGCCCCCGGAGGCCGTAGGAAGCTTTGTCTTCTTATGTCACGCCCCGGATGTGACCCTGTCGGAGGAGCAATTGGCAGGGGCATGCCTAGGGAGCGGCGCCAGGGAGCCCTTGGACATCGGTAGCTTGGGGCTTGTCTTCTTGTGCTCGGGTCTTGGCTGGCATTGTTAGCCGGGCAGGAGCCAAGGGTCGGGCCTGGAGTTGCCATAGATCAGGAGCCCAAGGCTCGGGGAAGCCCCCGAGCCCCAGGCGGAAGCTGCAGTCGAGTCAGGCTCAGCCGGGTCTCTTCACCGGAGGGTGCGCGCGAGTGTGCCCGATGGGCATAGCCCCTGAGCCTCCAGGCGATCCTAAAGGGGTCGGTCAGGGGGTCTTCTTCATTCGGGAACCGTTGGACCCAAGGCTTAACATACCTGTATGTTAGGATCTTGTCAGGAGCCCCCGAGCCCTTCGTGGCCTCACATGGCGTGATGGCAATGAAGGGCTGAATTCGATCTTCTGGTGACTGAACCCTCCTTGGCAGGGACGGCTTCCACTGGCGAGGGTGCTGTGCCCTGCTAGGGGCCTTCATCTCCAGTGTGATGGATGGTGCTCGGCTATCGAGGCTGAGCAAAGGTGATGCTGATCCCTTCATGAGTCCATGTCTTACGGGTCTTTGACTTGAGCGAGAGCTCAGCGAACTCGTCTAGGAGTTGCCGACTGTAGGCTCAGGGGTGCCCTCCTTTCTGATCAGAGCCTGCCGTGGGCCGGTTGATCAAGAGCGCTGGGCTCTGGCTCGGGGCCGCCTGATCATCCGGAGCTCCATGCCTTTCTGTGGGCTGCGATAACAAGTCCTGATCTCTCAAGACGGCCTTCTGGGGCCGACCCTCTATGGCCATAGATCAAGGAAGTGGGAGCGCGCCGAGGCTCGGACGGGGGCCCTCATTGGGCCCACTACTCAGTGACTCCCGACCCAACTCTGGGGAATTGGTTGGTTTTTGGGGGATGCGCCACCCGAGCGCCCGTTGATCGGGGGGCTAGGCTGCTCCGTCTGGAGAGCCGGGGCAGCCCCCGAGGCCATTATGGGACCTCCTTGCCAGTGAAGGGGGCGGCTTCTGGGCGCGTCCCGTCCGTTGACGCCTTGCGCAGGCGGTTGATGGCGTCTGGGCCATCATGCCTGGTGGAGGAGTTATGACGTGCACGCGCACCCCCGTGTCGTCCCGTCTCGTCTGGGAGATGGGACGTCGGGGCCATGTGGAGCAGATCTGGTGGAGGAGGAGCCGTAGCACTTGGTGCGAGTGGATCTGAGCCATCGATGATAGCTGGTGGGCCCGGGGGGAGCTGGATCCCCTTGAGTCCTGGGAGGAGGCGTGCGTGGAGTGGGCGGTGCTGTCAGGTCCTAGATGGCTAGAGGGGGGTGAATAGCCTATAAAAAATCCTACACGAACCACTAAGCAAACTTGTTAGAATAACAAATGGCGTAAAGCGAGTTTTGCTTGGCCTACGGTCACAAGACTAGTAGATTATGATCTCTAGTTCACACAAGGGCTATGTCACTAATTTTACACTAGTGAGCAAGCTAACAACACTACTAGCAAAGCTATCACTAGAGCTACACAAGATAATCTAGTAAATGTAAATGCAAGAGAGATGATTGTGATTCTTATACCGATGATGGAGTGAAGATGTTGCCAATCACCAAGATGATATACAATCAGTCAATATTGACAACAACACAATATGAAGACCAATCACTAGGAGACAAGAGACACAATTTTTTGTTCACCCGGTGTTCACTTGTGCACCGACAAGCTACGTCATCGGTTGTGTCGACCAACACTTAGATGGTTTCTCGGTGTGACCCTCAATTCACTTGCCCCTCAAGGCACGCCCCGCAAGGCACCGCAAGACACCACTCTCAAGTGAGGTAACTCAATGACACGCACAATGTATTAGAGTTGCTTTTGGCACTCCGCCGAGGAAAGCATAAGAACCTCTTACAATCAATCGGAGGTGGCCAAGAACAATCTCCTTCTCTTGCCAACACCTCCAACAATCTCCAAGCCGGCTAGGAGCGGTACTCTCCAAGAGTAATAAGAAATCCACCGGCTAAACCACCCACAAGTGCCACTAGATGCCCTCAAGCTATGCAATGCACTTTGGGATCACTCAATCTCACTTTTGATTTGCAATCAAGCAAGAGAGATGAGTGGGAGGGAGAAGCTTTAGCTCAAAGGATGCACAAGAGTGTTAGAAATGTCAAGAGACCTCCCCAAGGGCCGGCCAACAAGTATTTATAGCCCCCATCCTCGAAACTAGCCATTAGCTTCTCCACACAACAGAAACGGGGGCAACAGACGCTCACCCTGGCGTCTGACGCCTCCTCATCGTGCCACGTGTCTCAACCATTGAAACTCAGTGTTTTCGCGCCTCAAGCAACAGACGCGTCTGTCGCGACCAACAGACGTAGCCATGCCACCGTCAGACGCGTCTGACGCTCGGAGGCCGCGCGTCTGCTGCCGCGACGGACGCAGTCTAGAAACCATGTAAATGCGTGACACTCGACAGACGCGTCCGGTCCTCAGCCGACAGATGTGTCTGACGCGTGAAGCCGCGCCGCGCTCAACTCGTTTGAGCGACAGACGCTGGAACAGTGTTTCAGGCCGCGTCTGTCGCTCACGCGACACCGCGTCTGACACCTCGCCCACACTAGGGCCAAAACCCCGTGCTAGGGTATGGCGACAGACGCTGCACAGTAGCATCTGACGCTCAGGGTAGCGGCGTCTGTCGCCCAAAAGTTGGCGAAAAAGCAACGTTTTCTCGCTCCACTTGTTTCGCCCTTTCACTTATGAGCTATACTAAGTATGTGTAACACTTTAGCACACGTTTTAGCTCGTGAAACACCACGTGACATCGCCTCCAAAACTTGACATTGGCGTAAAGGAAAATAGGCATTTCATCTCCTCGAAAACGCCTGAATCCCACCTCGCAAGCTCGACAGGAGGGAGAGAGGACCCCAAACCCCTCTCTACCCCTCAAACTCCATCGCCTTCGCAAATGTGCTAACACCAACAAGTGATCACCACATTGTGCACGTGTGTTAGCATTTTCATAATCATTTTCAAAGGTTTTCCAGTTAGCTCACTAGGTCCTACATGCAATACACTTCATGAATTCACCTAGTGGCACCCGTGCGTCGAGTAACCGATAAGACTTCCCCTCTTAATAGTTCGGCTATCGATCCTAAACCACTCACAACTTCTATGGTGTCTTGAGTGCAAAACAAAATGGCCCTATGGTTATACCTTTGCCTTGAGCCCATTTTGTTTCTCCAAATGATATGATCCACTTCATATCATCACATGACCGTTCGATCCATCGACCTTGACTTCACTTGCTCTTCACCGTTGCATCGGGCCGTCGGCGCCAAGTCTTGCTCAAGCTTCACCATCGCATGGTCCTTCGCTTCGAAGCCTCGACTTGCCCTTCACCTTCACAACCAGTCCATCAAGCCAAGCCTCATCTTGGTCTTCACCATCTTGGTCACATGAGTCAATATCATGTCTCATATTCAATGACCACCTTTATCTAAATCATCCACTTAGATACAAAGGTTAGTCCTAGGTTTCATCAATTTGCCAAAACCAAACTAGGGACTTTCAGGTGCGCGCAGCGGAAAGTGGAGTGGGGACTTGACTTGTTGCCAGCGGGTCCCTGACTCTGCCTTTACTACACGGTCGTCATCACGCAACCGCCCGGAGGCGTGCTGCTGGGATTGAAGGGACGCCTAGCCGGTTCCCTAGCTTCCTTGTAGCCACTGATGGCTGGTCGGAGGGCCTAGAGCCGCTCATAGCGCACCGCCTTTAGCTATAAAGGGAGGCCCTAGGGGACGCGACACCTTCAATCCCTTTCTTCGACCCCCTCTCTTCTTCCTCAGATCCATCTTCTTCGGTGGCGATGGCGGTGGCGATGAAGTGCGACGCTTCCCTCCAAGTGAGCTTGGTGTTGTCCACCAGGTGACTACGTCTTCAAGGGTGGAAGGACTCTAGTGAACCACAGGGCATAGGCCAATGTGGCCAGGCCAGTGATCCGGCTGCTCGCTGCTGGTGCGGCGTTGTTCTCGTGTTAGCACAGGGTAGCGGGCTACTAGGCCCGTGGTCCAATGTCGCCTCCATAGCCTCATCACCGGAGGTGGCGTCGTCGAGGGCAATGTGGCGCCGCGTAGACACCCGCAGGCTTCTGGCCACCTGTGAGGCTCAGGTATGCCCGGGCATCTTGCTGCGGCGTTTCAGTCCTACGGTTGGGCCGGACGTGGTTGCTCTCCGGAGGGCTCGAGCTGCTGTGGATGGTGCCAATCTCCAAGCAGTGGCTGGGAGGTTTCTACCTGTTCTCAGTGCGCTCTGGCCCTCCTATGAGCAGCTTGCCGAGCTTCTAGGCTTGAGGCCCCGACCTCTCCCTTTAGTCTCAATGAAGACCAACCTTCAGGGGAGGTGGGGTCACTTGCATGGCCGGTCGTCGGTGGGCTTTCCCTGGTGCCTAGCCATGGTGCTGGTAATCTGCATCCTGTAGCGGTTTTTGTTACTGTATATAGTAATCGGGTCGTTCCTAATTAATGAAATGAAGTTACTTTCGTGTGTAATCCCATTTTGCTCTTGAGTCATGCTCAGAGACTTGATCCCTCATTGGGCTGGGCTATTACGACGATGGCCTCGTTGGCCAAGATCGTCATGCCCATGCTGCTAGCGGGTAAGTCCGTGAGAATCTGAGGTTTACGGTCGTTTCGTGCCCCGGTCATGTCCCCTAGAGGGGAGATCCTCGGCTTCCCGACCGAGCCACTCGTATAGTTCCTGAGCCCGTCTGCCAGTACTCGGGGGCTCGCTGCGTCCCTCGTTGGGTCACCACGAGCGGCTCAAGTCAATACTCAGACATCGTTTGTCACAATGGTCGGGGCGCTGCTGGGCGTCCTGGCTACAGCCGCGTGGGCTCGCCTCCCGAATGTCCCTCGCACTTTTAGTTGCTTCAGGCGACCTTGAAGCCCAGTGGGCCAGCCTTGAACCCTCGGAGATGCCCCTTCTAGGGGCCCCCAAACCGGCATGCAATGGGGTGGAACGATCCGATGAAGGATCTGGAGATAGGCAGATAGCTGCAAAGAAAACAGAATCGACACAAGAGAGGTGAAAGATGACATAGCTGGTAACGCGATGGCCGGGGCCACTCCTTTAGCACCTTGCCGATCTTTTGCCTGCTCCTCCTGCTCCGTCCATCTTGTCCTTGCCTCGCTCGGGGGCCTTCTGCAGTGGTTCTCCTTTAGAAAAGGTCAGCAAGTGGTTAGCTTAGTCGATCCTCCAGTGTGGCCGAGCCATCATTGCAATGGCTTGAGTCAAGGAAGACAACAAATAGAGCAAATAGAGGTAAGCGAAGTAAGAGGGTCAGAAGGACGGTACTTATCTTGGTTTTTGTTGTTGGAGAGGTAGGCTAGCAAGGGAGGTCGGCAGGCGGGCCTTAGCTCGGGAAGCGTCACTTCTGGGCGAATGGCTTGGCAATGGCCTTCCCTTATAGGGAAAGGTCGAAACTCACCTCGATCGGGTCAGCCCTTCTAAGGAGCCAAGCACCTAGATAAAGGGGCTAGCCGAGCCACCGCTGTCACCAGAGGTCTTGACTGCCTTGTCGATGCTCGGTTGGTCAAACACCGCCGCTGTCTTGGTTGCCTCCTCCACTGGCGCCCTTCCTGCATCATGACCGAGGCCATCGGGAGGACAGAGGGCGATGAGCGCAGCCGCTTGGGTGACGTAGTCTTGCTCGTAGCAGTGGGCTTGCTCGAAGCTGCCCTTGACGGTGATGACCCCCTTCGGGCCGGGCATCTTGAGCTTGAGGTAGGTGTAGTTGGGGATAGCCATGAACTTGGTGAAGCATGGTCGACCGAGGAGGCCGTGGTAGACACCGAGGAAGTCAACAACCTCGAAGGTGAGCGGCTCCTTGCGAAAGTTGTCTGGCTAGCCGAAGGTGACGTTGAGCCAGATGCACCCGAGGGGCACGACTTCCTTCCCCGGCATGATCCCGTAGAACAACGCCTTGCTGGGGCACAGGCTGCTCTGAGGGATGCCCATCTTGTCGAGGGTGGTGGCGTAGAGTATGTTGAGGCCGCTGCCCCTGTCCATCAACACCTTGGTGAAGCGCGTGGTGCCCACGATCGGGCTGACCAGGAGTGGGTAGCACCCTGGATGGGGGACGCGATCAGGATGGTCTTCTTGGGTGAAGGTGATGGTTGTCTAGGACCATCGGAGCCACGTCCGGGCGGCGAGGGTGTAGGCGGTGTTCATCTCCTGCTCGGTGATGCGGCACTACCAGCGGGATTCATACGCCTGGGAGCCTTCAAAGATCATGAGGCAGCGCTCGGCCTCGGGGAACACATTGTCTTCCTCCTAGGTGCCATCCGTCGGGTCACCGGCCTTCAGGGCAGGCTTTTGGGCCTTGCCCTATTGGCCGAGGGTGCTATGGATGTAGCCTTTCATGGTGGCGCAGTCCTTGAGAAGATACTTCGCCTGCCCCCCGTGGAATGGGCAGGGGGACTCGAGCGCCTTCTCAAAGTGTTTTGGGCGTGCAGTGCGCCCGCAGGGCTGAGGTCTGGCGGCACGGTCGGCCGCGACGACCATCTTCTTCCCGCGGCGCTTTCGGTTCTTGTTCCGCCTGTCGCGGCATCGCTAGGAAGAGGCAGGATCATCGGCATTGTCACTACCGCTGAGGTGGCCAGCAACCTTGGCTTTCCTGCTGAAGTTGGCCTAGACAGCCTCCTCGCTGGTGGTGTACTGGGTGGCAATGTCCAGGAGCTCCCGCGTTGTGTGCGGGGTCTCGCGACCGAGTGCATGGACGAGCACCTCGTAGGTCATGCCACAGATGAAGGCATTGATCATGTCAGTGTCGGTGATGTTTGGGAGCTCATTGCATTTCTTGGAGAAGCCTTGAATGTACTCCTGGAGGGTCTCATCGGCCCTCTGCTTGCAGATGCAGAGATCCTAGGAGTTCCCCAGGCAGGTGTAGGTACCCTAAAAGTGGCCGATGAAGACCACACGGAGATCACCCCTGCAGCGGATGCTGCCAGGCTTGAGCTGCTCAAGCCAAGCCCTGGTTGAGCTTGACAGAAGCAGAGGAAGGTACTGGACGGTGAAGTCGTCGTCTGACCCCTTGGCCATCATGGCGAGGTAGTAGTCGTCTAGCCAATGGTCCAGGTTGGTATCGCCGTTGTACTTGGAGATGTGTGTTAGCGGCCGAAAATGCCTGGGGTAGGGGGCCGCTCGGATCGCTGCCTAGAACACCAGGGGGCTAAAGTGATCTAGGATGGGCCCCCACCCCCATCGCTTAGGGGTATGTGACTGTGCCTGAGCATGGCGCCTGGCCTTGATGGTATCGCGGTTGTCGCTGATCTGGTGCTGCACGGGGAGACGCCAAGGAGAAAGGTCGCGTCTTCACTACTACCGAGGCTTGGCGCCCTAGGTCCGTGGCCGGTCGGAGCTGCTACTGGAGGTGTCACCGCTGCTCCCCACCACCTACTGCTCGAGGGCGATGCGGAGGAGCCGCTTCACCTCATTTAGCCACTCGTTGGTCTTTGGGTCTGGCGTGTCAGAGATGTCTTCTAGGCAGCAAGCAATAGCTGCCATGTTGTACGCCGCTAGGGGAAGCAGAGGCCGCTGGGAGCCCCCGTGCGGGCATCGTCGTCGTCGCCGAGAGGGTGCGCGGTTTGCTGCCGCGCAAAGTCCTGCTGTTGACACTCGTGCTCTGCCTCAGTGGCCTCCAAGTCTACCTGCCGAGCGCGCAAGTAGTCTGCCTTCTCCTGAAGGTAGGCCATACGGCTATGGGGACTTTGGTCTGGCGGTGGGAGCCTGGGTGCCTCCTTAGGCTGAACCTCGCCATCGACGTGGTAGCACATGCGTGGAGGGTCATTGTAGTCAATGTCATCAGAGTCATACTCTGGTTCGTTCCCTGAGAGGACCTCGAGGAAGGCGCAGAGTGAGGGGACATCGGTCCCTGCAGTGCCAGAGAGGATGATGCTCCGTGGCGCCTTGTGACTAATGAGGTGCTCCAGCTCTAGCTGGAAGGACGCCGCTGTGTTCTGTATCCCAAAAGGCACGTTTAGGAGGTAGTACCAGAAGCGATCAGACGGTGAGAACACCTCATCGGTGGTGATCTAGTGGTGGATGTTGGCTAGCATGTAGAACATCTGGCGGCGGTCCGACATGGTGGGGTTCAGGCCCAGACTGCGTTGGATCTGATAGGCCAGAACCTCAAGATCTGCTCCCAAGAATCCTGGCGGAGGGTACAACACTGGGGGCTCGTTGCCCCGCCGGCGTAGCCCTATGGAGTGGATGAAGCTCACCGTAGCAGTTGGCGATGTAGACCAGGCTCCCAAAGTTGAGGGCCTATCTTGGAGCGAAGGCATCGGCCGCGATAGAGAACTCGCCAGGGAAGTGGACACCGTCGTCTGGGGTTGTGCCGCTCACTCCGACGAAGAGGCGGGTGGCTCTAGCCACCGTAGAGCCAGAATCTCACTTGATGCTGCCTCCTACCTGGCGCGCCAGCTGTCACGGGGCCAAAACCGTGGCAAGCATGTTGTTCGAGTCGGTGTCAGAGTACGGGGTCTCCAGTGGCTCGGGTGGACTCAAGAACACAAGGAACATGCGGAGAAGACGCAACGGTTTATCCTGGTTCGGGCCAATTCAGTCCCTACGTCTAGCAGCTGATGATCCTTATACTCAAGAGCACCCAAAATCTGGGGGGTTACAACAGAGTGTAAAGAAAGAGTGTTTGGTAGGGGGGTTAGCTCGGTGCTAATCTTAAGGTTGCCTCACCGCTGGTGGAGTCTCCCCCTCGTCGAAGAGGAAGGAGACAACATGATGCGGTGGAGGAGGGGCTCTCGGTGCCGTTCTCTGGGTTGCCTTGCTCTCGGTGCAGAGCGGAGGTAGATGGAATGGAGTGGAGTGAGGTGGTTTGTGGGCTCTAGTCTATGGTCTACGTGCGTCGAAGTCCAGGAGGGGCTTGCAGCGGTGCACCGTGGACCGTCGAGGTGTCTTGGAGCCGAAGAAGCCTGGGCATCGTTTGGCTGCTCTGTTCTGACACCCTATGTGTCAGAGGGTGTCATCTTGGCCCAGCCTCCCCGGGTGAGGCCTTCTAGAGTCTTCTTGGTGGCGAAGGAGCCCCTGGAGGCTGCAGGAAGCTGTCTTCTTGTGTCATGCCCCGGACATGACCCTATCGGAGGAGCAGTTGGTAGGGGCACACCTAGGGAGCGGCGCCAGGGAGCCCCCGAGCATCGGTAGCCTAGGGCTTGTCTTCTTGTGCCCAGGCCTTGGTTGGCATCGTTAGCCGAGCATGAGCCAAGGGCCGGGCCCAGATGTGCCGTATATTGGGAGCCCATGGCTCGGGGAAGCCCCTGAGCCCCAGGCAGAAGTTGCGGTTGAGTCAGGCTCGGTCGGGTCTCTTCGCCGGAGGGTGCGCGCAAGCATGCCCAATAAGCATAGCCCTCGAGCCCGGGGCGATCCTAGAGGGGTTGGTCAGGAGGTCTTCTTGGTTCGGGAATCGTTGGACCCGAGGCTTAACATACCTATATGTTAGGATCTCTTCAGGTTGGTTCCCATCTCTATCTCGCTGCCCACATACATCACGGCATGGCAAAGGAGCTGAAGGCTGCGAGCGTCTTGGGCCGTGATACCCCGATGGCGTTGAGAAGCATGCTAGTTTGATGATGATCGGCCTCCAACGATTTGTGCACTGCTTGCTCCTCCCTCACATCCATGGCACATCGATGGCATCAAGAATAGACGACTGTACTTTATCCAGGCATGCATGTGTGGGAGATATACCCCCGGATACCCTCATAGCTATACATGGGCCGCACCATCCGGGGTAGCCTGGCCCACAAGATCAAGGCGTGCACCGCAAGACTACAAGGTGTACTAGACATTGTAATAGTACCAAATCGGATACTTTACTTGTAATCCTCCTCCAGAGTATACAAGGAGAGGAAGGGGTCCCCTAGAGGATAGGTCATACATCTCATTACACCTCTCCATACAGAGCAATACAATCTAACGCAGGACGTAGGTATTACGCCCTCACGGTGGCCGAACCTGGATAAATCCTTGTGTTTGTCTTGCGTCACCATCTAGTTCGTAGCTTGCGCACCTGTCTGCCGACAATCTACTACCTTGGGCATACCCCTCGATGGACTGCCGACCATATCTCATCGACAGTGGCACGCCAGGTAGGGGGTGTGCGTACAGCTTCCCAAACGAGCAAGATGAGATTCTCTACTAAAAATCGGGTGAGTCGTTCTACGTTGTTGATTGGATCAGTCTGTTCTTCGAATATCTAATACAGATTGATTTTTCTGCATGTAACGACATCTCCCACATTCGCAATCTACTTCGCTAACATCGCCCTGGAGCTCGCTAGGATTAATATCGAGAATTAACTCGACAACGACAAACTCGGTGGCTTCAGCGGCAGGAGAGCAGTTCCAACATGCTCCGACTACGACCACGGCCTCTTGCCCCGACCACCTGCCACGTCGCAATAATAATTGCCGCAAGGAAAGATGCTATGACAACTGCGACTCCGTCGTCATGACGGATCGGAAAGCTTGAGGGCCGGACAATTTCATCACCACCGACCAGACAACGTCTCCACTAAAGCTAAGTACACTTCCAATATTTATATTTAATACAATTTTCGCTACGACATTTCTCCACAACGTCCTTGTCATGTTTTCGCTACGACGTTTCTCCACAATGTCCTTGTCATCATTATTCTTCAAATAACGTTTGTCCATGTATACCATCTTAAAGATGACATACATCTATGCTTAACGCAAATCCCTGGCCAGTCACGTTGACGCTCGATGTCTCTAGAGACGGCCCTGTCTCCGACTTCTCCCCACATGTGCATGAGCGTTTGCCCTCTGCGTTACGGGTGGTCGGCAGCGGCTCCTTAGTGACGCCATCCACACGCACACGGGCTCCGCGCTTAGCGTAACGCGGGCAAGCTAGGGCTGGAAACTCAGCTACATACTAACTGGTCGGGCGGTTTATGCTAAGTGTAAACACAAACCTCACATCAACACTGATGTTTACAAAGCACCGGTTGCTTTATCACATCATGCTCATTTGCAACTGACTGCTGAGCATCATATACTATTTTATCTTTACTGATTCTCTCCGGAGTTTATATATTCCTACATCACATACTACCGCTCTACATATTTATATTGCAGGATCTTCACCGAGCTTTCGTCGCTCCTCGTTAGGCTCGTCGCCGAGCTCTCGCCGCTCGACCACATCTCCGGCCACGCTGGGGACTTGTCACACCCCAAAAATTTTAGTTTTGGGATGTGACTAGAAAACACTAAATAAAATAAATGGATTTATGAATTTTCTAAAATTTTCCAAGTTTTAAATAGCTTGACAACTTAAAAAGTGCAAAATTTTAATGTTCTCTCTTTAAAAATTTATTTGATATGCTTGTTGCATTCATGTTGCCTGCATTAATTTTATTGAATGAAAAAGGAATTTAAAAATCCATTTAGCATGCTACAAATATTTGTTCTATTTTAAAAAATAGTTTCTAAATTAAACTTCGAAACAGTTTTGAAAATACATTTTATAAAGTTTGATCAAACTCTTAAGCTTTTGCTTCTCCAAAAGTTTCGAGTGAATCAAATTCCCTTTTCTTCCTTGGCCTTCTAATCTCTTCTTCATAAAAAAATGTGCAAGTCAATTTCTTTCTCCCTTGGACCTCTTTTCGTTGTACGTGATTTATCAACACAAGAGTTAGCAATCAGGTCCTTCACGTATCATGCTGGGCATAATGTGATTCTGTCTCTCTCATTTATAGATTCCATCATGGGCCATCGTCAAGTCAAAACTGATGAGGGTGCAGCATATTGAGCTAGCGTAAATCTCTTTCATTAAGTTTTCGGGCAGTTACTATTCTAGACTCCCTCCTTTACTACCGTCATTGCTGTTTGCACATGACTGATCGCTCATTCATTTATCCACCAAATTCCACCACCAAGCAAATCAAACGCTGCAGCTGGCCTTCTAGAGTTAACAAGAGCTCCATAATCTTTGCTTCTCTTTTCTCTCATGTCACTGCCGTTTCCTCTCCTAGGCACCATGGTAATCGACCAAGCTGGAGCATAGTGCATGTCGTTCAAATCTGTCAACGTCCACGCTCTAGCATAATTTCTTTCCACCATCTTGCAAAACTGAAGTTCCACTCAACCCTTCAATAATTCCCATCATACCAGAGATGGAAACGGCTGCACTATACTAGTGGCATTAACACAAGCTCCACCATGAATGTTTAATTCACCCTGTCTTCTCAGACCCCTCCATCGACACTACAAAAGTCAGGTACGCCTCATCCATTCTATCGGACATGTAGCTTTTGCTGCTTTGCCTGACCACGTCAGGTGACCCTGCTCATCCGCTGGTAATATTTTTACCGTGATCATTTATACATGTGTGCTCTCTGTAGCCGCTGATCTCTCTCATATGCCTAGTTCTACTCGTTTCCTCTCACTCTGCTTGCCGTCGACCGGTTATCCACATCCACAGAAAGAACCTGTCCTGTTGGTGCTATTTGCAATGGCTGACAAGGGTGCCCAAAACTGCTACTTTCCAGGGCCGTCATCGCCGATCTTCTTCCTCACTGCAATATCCTCTACGTCACCGGCCATCACGCGTCCCTTCTGATCCCCGCCGGTGTTGGTGAGAAATATCTCCACACGCTACCATCTTTTTGTTTTGGACACACGCATAGATAATGTTACATCAGTCTCTTGTCGGAGCATGCCTTTTGTTCATCGATGATCCCCGCCTGTCTACAAATTTAGCTTGCATAGACAAGTCAATCGGCAAAGGTTCATTACATGTCATCACTGATTCATGCTAATCAATTCCGCAATTTCTTTTGTCGTCATATGGCTTATCTCCAAGTTGTTATCATCATGCTACTAATTAGCCTTTCCAATACATGTTACCAGAATTATATCAATGTTCGTGCCATTTACAAATATCCTTTCTTTTAAATATATATAATTCCAGTATATTCACAAATATCCTTGCAACACTATCCCTTGATCATTCTGAAATTATATCACTGTTCATCTATCCATATCATAAATCTAATTTTATTTGATTTTTTTATGTAATTTAAAAAGAGAGACACTTTTGCTTTTTAGCCTTCAAACTTCAAAAGCTCAAATCTTTTAACTATAGCTGCATTTTTAGTGGTTTTTGCACGCACGCGATCGTAGAATCATGTCTTCGTGTAACAATCGTTTTTGTAATGATTGGTGTATTGTTTTAGGGTCATTTTTCAGGTGCTTGAGCCAATTGTTGCTATCGATAGAAGAAGATATGCGGTGATGGTTTGGAAGGAAAAGTTGGAAAGTTGGAGTGAATAATTGGAGGCAAGTGTAACATGAGTTCCCTTGTCACCTAATAACCTTATAATCACTTTCATATGCATGTGTCTAATATGATGCTAAGGATCTTACCTAGTACTTTTGATACCCTGTACTCCTTGTTTACCCTGGATTCATGCATGTGGGTAGCTTTGCTTAGCTTGCAATCACCAAATATTGTAATGTTAATATTAATTAATGACTTATGAAATCAATGGTTAAAATGATGCTTCTGGCAACATGGACACAAGGGGGCTAGAGTATTGGGCCTTGTTGAGTACTCTAGTCTGCCCTCCATAAGGACTGAATCTTAAAGCGGCAACCCAGGACTTCCGTACATCCTTGAGAATCAAAATGAGCACGATCTTAGTCGTATAGCTAGTTTTCTCTAGCTTGTTAGTAGTTACCGAAAGTTTTCGGCGCAAGAGGGGAGACTAGGTTGCAGAATGGCTTCTTGCCTGTCAAGGTGAGTACTGGGCTGCGGTCATGGTGTGCCACTCTTGAAGGGGGGCTCCATTCGCCTAGACGCTGAAACCTCGCGGCTACTAACTTGTTAGGGTAATTAGTGAAAGGCTTCGTAGTGAACCCTGCCGACTTACCTTGGAAGTGAGTCAAGAGGTTGGCCACCTCGGGCACAGGGGTATTCACGACTCAAGGTGAAAGTGTACACACTCTGCAGAGTTTGATCAAACTGATATATCAGCCGTGCTCACGGTCATGAGCGGCCTGGATCCTTTTCGAGATAGATGGTTCTATGGATGGTTTGGGATATGATTAATCTTGATGGTGATAACTAATTATATTCACATAGGAGCCATAAGCATAACTTAGAAACATAGGCATAATAAATAAAATATGACCAACTAAAAATGCTTACCGCAGTACAACCGAGTCAAGCCTTCTTGAGCCTTGCATAACCTCATGGTATACGTGCTGAGCATGGTGAGCTGACGCTTGTTGTTGTCACCATTAAAAATCCCGGATGGGTACCAGATGGTGATTCCAGTGAAGAGTTTCCTGAAGGTTTCCATGAGTACTAGGCGAGTGTTTCCCCCAGTCAACCGTCCCTGTGGAGTATGGAGTCCCGAAGAGAAGATATAGAATAGTTTCCGCTACGCTTTGTAATAGTTGTAAGTTTTGATGTAACTATGTTCGATATATAATAAAGCATTGTTCTTGATATTCTCCATATTTGTCGCTATATGTGTCGTGTGGACATGCTGGGCACACATATAGTTAGTGCTTGGTATTCTTCAGAAAACTAGGTGTGACTGGACTCCTCGCCGAGCTCTCGTCGCTCCTCGTCAGGCTTGTCGCCGAGCTCTCGCAGCTCGACCACGTCTTTGGCCACACTGGGGACTCCTCGCCGAGCTCTCGTCGCTCCCTGTTAGGATCGTCGCCGAGCTCTTGTCGCTCGACCATGTCTCCAGCCACGCTGGGGATTCCTCGCCGAGCTCTCGTTGCTCCTCGTCAGGCTCGTCACCGAGCTCTCGCCACTCGACCACGTCTCCGGTCATGCTGGGGACTCCTCGTCGAGCTCTCGTTGCTCGACCACGTCTCCGACCACGCTGGGGACTCCTCGCCGAGCTCTCGTCGCTCCTCATCAGGCTCGTCGCCGAGCTCTCGCAGCTCGACCACGTCTCCGGCCACACTAGGGACTCCTCGCCGAGCTCTTGTAGCTCCTCATCAGGCTCGTCGCCGAGCTCTCGTCGCTCCTCATCAGGCTCATCGCCGAGCTCTCGTAGCTCGACCACATCTCCAGCCACACTAGGGACTCCTCGCCGAGCTCTCATCGCTCGTCATCAGGCTCGTCGCCGAGCTCTCACTGCTCGACCATGTCTCCGGTCACGCTGGGGACTCCTCATTGAGCTCTCGTCACAACGTCTCATTAGTGCGCTATCAATCTACTCCATGCTGTTCAGATCAGGGTGCTGATCTTGGGCACATCAGGGGCATGATGCATACATCGCTGGTGACGTTGGCTGGCAAGCTTTTGGATTTATTTTCTTTAGACCCTGGCACCACGTGTCTACGTCACCTACTACCAGGCTTGGGGACTAAGTGGCTACACTTCACCTCGCGGTGAATGTAGTGCTTTTCTTCTGGCTTACACTCCTTATCGACCAAAGAGTCTAAGTGGCTACACTTCCTAGGAAGGAAATCTTTTTCTTTTTCTCAAGAGCACCATGCATGATTCGAACAACCAACTTCTTCGGTAAATCCAGTCGGCTGATGTCATGATAGGTCAAAGACCTTCAGCAACTGCTTGGATGGTATGTTCAGTGGTCGAAGACTCCAAAAGATGAAGCCTCACTAGTCGGAAGAAGGTCATCGACATGTTGCTTCATAATACATGGCGCTCGGGGACTAGCTATGGGGGATATACCCCTGGATACCCTCATAGCTATACATGGGCCGCACCATCCGAGGTGACCTGGCCCACAAGATCAAGGTCTGCACCGCAAGACTACAAGGTGTACTAGACATTGTAATAGTACTAAATCGGATACTTTACTTGTAACCCTCCTTCTCTAGAGTATATAAGGAGAGGAAGGGGTCCCCTAGAGGACAAGTCATACATCTCATTACACCTCTCCATACAGAGCAATACAATCTGACGCAGGACGTAGGTATTACGCCTTCGCCGTGGCCGAACTTGGATAAATCCTTGTGTTTGTCTTGCATCACCATCTAGTTCGTAGCTTGCGCACCTGTCTACCGACAATCTACTACCTTGGGCATACCCCTTGGTAGACTGCCAACCATATCTCATCGACAGCATGCCACACCCCCTAAGAAAGAAGAGGAGAAACAAAACAACATGATCTAACGTCAGTTGATGCTAGTGCCTACGTGCTTGTCCACCCGCCTTGCTGCCAGATGTTCCATGTGCGCCGCCCGGCCGTGGATCCAACTCGCCGTTTTCTACGCCATGCATCCGCACTAGCTACCATGACCATGCGCACTCGCTACTGTTAGTATATTTTAACGCACATAGATAAATCCACAAGCGCACGGATACTGCTGGAGCTTTCACCCGAAGGGTTTTAAATATCGTATCCACAGAGAAACATGTGGGGTTAATTACGGTCCAACTTAACCCGGAGGTGCTCATGAAGTAACTTCCATGCTCGTTGATGTCATCTTCTTTTTCAAACTCCAAGGGTGTTTCTTTATGGATGTCTATAGGCATCAAGTTTGTCTCTATCATTCCATGCCTATGACATTTATCGAATGTTTTATTGTCCAAGATTTCTCATAGATTGGTGTCTTTAGGGTTGGTCTTGTCTAAGGCTTCCTCCAAACTTGGATGAGTCATGTTCATTAAAGAGATTGATTTAAGCTCACTATTTGGATCTAAGTCAAGTTTGGATCCTATCCATAAGGCTTCATCCTTGTCCATCATTCTTTGACAATGGCATATGTATTCTTCGTATATTCTAGGCAATTCTTAATACATTCCTGCCATTATCGTTGCTCTTCTTGGCCATCCTTGTAGTCTTTATGATTCCTATCATTTGGTTGTCTTAATGGATTTCTAGGGTCATCATGAGACTTAGGAGAGAGAGCATAAGAGGGATCATCGGGGTTAAGGATGGGTTGAAAGATGGGTTCAGATAAGACATCTAGTGTAGTCATAGAAGGAGAGAAGGTAGGATTGACTTCTAAATGGCTTGGCTCTCCTTCTATGGCATCACTAGACATGTCATCCTTGAATTCTTCCTAATATCCAATATGGGAATAAGGACGCTTCCTAAGAGACTCTTTCTTAAGAGGAGTTGGATTATATTCACTTGGAGGTCTCTTATGTGGACGAGGTTTCATTGTTCTCCCAAAATCAATGAGATTACCCTTAAATTCAAAAGGGTTTTCCAAAGGTGGAATTTCTTCTTCCCTTGGAGGATTTTGGGATATTGATGATTCGAGACTTATACCTAAATCTTGGGATTGGAATGGTCGTGATTTGGCTATCAAAACTCCTCTTCTTGTTCGGGGGATGATTCCTTCTCTTCCTCTAGGAGTTCATCATGAATGCTAGTGTAGGTGGTGCATCCAAGGATTTTGTCAAGGACAAGCCTTGCTTCACTAATAGACAAAGAAAGGAAAGATCCTCTAGAGGCTGCATTAAGGTCTTGCGCATCATCCTTGCTAAGACCCAAATAAAAATGTTGAAGAAGAATCGGGTCTAGAATAGCAAGGTCTGGGCCAGTGGTGATGAGGTCATTAAAACGATCCTAGGATGCATCAAGAGGCTCTTCCTCATGTTGTTTAGAAGTTAGAACTTCTATTCGAAGGTGGGCCACTCTAGAGATAGGAAAGAATTTCAAGCAAAATTTAGAGCATAACATCTCCCAGTCTCCTTGCATACTTCCTATGGTCAGTTTGTACCACTGTTTAGCTATTCCCGTCAAAGAAAACGGAAAAAGCTTCCATCTTAAGGTTATGTTTGACATGTCAGTGATACGCAAGCATGCACAGGTCTGTTCAAACTCTTGTAGGTGCAAGTATGGGTTTGCATCGCCTTCTCCCAAGAAGGATTGTTCCTGAATCATGTTTATAAAACACGGGTGTAGCTCATAGCCAAGTGTTAGGATAGGCTCTAAAGATTCTAGTGGCTTAGAGCTCACGCTCGTGGGTTTAGCAAATTGATAGATAGGAGTAGAATTCATAATAGAATAGAAAAGAAAAGAATGAAGGGATAAAAAGATAAAATAATAAAAGTATAATACAAGGTTAAGCTAGGTTTGAAGTTAACTCAGCAACCGTTTCCCCGGCAATGGCGCCAAAAAGCTTGTTGGTATATTTTAACGCACACAGATAAATCTGCAAGCACACGAATACTGCTGGAGCTTTCACCCGGAGGGTTTTAAATATCGTATCTACAGAGAAACATGTGGGGTTAAGTACGGTCCAACTTAACCCGGAGCAGCAACAAGACTTAAGAAGGTCGACAACATAGAGGAAATTGCCAAGGTCTTCTCGTTCTAATCTCAGTAAGCTATGTCTTCTACTATTCTATCTGGGGACATTACTTAAGAAAAGACACCAGCAGAGGATGCTTTGCTTAGCAACTAGGTCCTACTTGGCCTACAGACGGGAGGTGGACTACAGAGGATTCAAATATATATATATATATATATATATAGTATTGTCATATATATAGTAGCTATCACAATCATGAATCTACCACCGATCCGGAAAGTAGGGTGCATCTACGAGTTATTCGAGCCTAAGCGCCATGCTTACACTATGAATAATACTTTAACCTAAGCCGGATAGATTAAAGTACTCAAAAGAGACTCGCAAACCGGGAGAACAATATGAACAATGTTGCTTACTGAAATAAGAAGTTGATTACCAGAGAAATCTCAGACGTAGGTTGACTTTCACCAAGGTACAAGCTGTAGAGGGAGCACCGACAGGCCAGCACCTCCTCCAAACTCTTCCCTCTCTCTACCTCTCTATTTCTAAAGACTAGATCCTACTAAGGACTAATCTCTCTTGAATGTTGGCTCTTGAGAGGTTGATCCTTTCATGAGACCCCTCTCTTGATCCTCACTAGAAAATATGAATTAGGGTTTCAGGATGCCTCTGCCTCAGGGGGTACAAGGTTGCTTATATAGGCCGGTGGGATGAACCAGAGCCCTCGGATCAAACCGACTTAAGCAACGGCGGAGATTGGACCTCAATGGCTGTGGGAAACCGACTTACGAAGGACGCTGACAGGTGGGATCCACCTGGGTCAGCTGACCTGGAGGTGGGTCTGCCGACCTGGCTCAATGCCAGGTGGGCCCCCCTTCGGAGGGTCACCTTCTAGTGTCTTCTAGAGTCTTCTGGTGTTGGGGATGCGGGTCAAATCTCTTTCTAATGTCGGTTTGCTTGTTTGGAGAGTATGACAGTGGTCCCGACACTATTTTCTAGATAAATCCTCCTGCATTATATAAATCACCAAAGCTCATGGAATTCATTAGTTTAAACCCCTAAACCTATGTTGGTGATCTTTTTATATTTATACAAGTTATGTTCACGGTTTATAATTGATGTTAGTGACCGTCAACAACTACCTCACACGAGCTACCCGCCGCACAAGCTAGAGCTGTGTTGGCAGTTCTTAACTCACACTTTTAACCGCCAACTCTTATATAAAACAAGCACCAAACTTAGATATAGGGATTATAACTAACAAAGTTCCACAAGTTTGGGTGATTCATCACTTGCAGGAGAAAATGTCGAGATAATACAAGAAATGTGCCAAAAAGTATACAAAAGATACTATAATATAACACCCGGCATGAGCCCAGAGGGGAAGGCCCACAACCAGGCCAATCAGGGCCCAGCCAAGAGGGGAGAAAAAGGCCAAAGCCCAAATCCAAACACCACCAATCAGCGTATTACCTACACAGGCCCACTCCAGAAGATCAAAGAGGCCCACAAGACAAAACTGGAGTCAAGGAGACCCAGCCTAGGGGCGGCCGCGCCCCAGGCGCACCCACGCCCCTGCTGGCTCTGCTCGGGCCCAACCTTCTCCAGATGGCCCGTGCCGACATCCTAAGGCGGTTGCATGCGGGGATTGCCAGATTTAGTGCACCTGGACGCGGGTGGAGGTCGATTTTGGGCATTTAGGGGGAAATATTCCATGGACATTCCTCCCCACTCCACCTATATATAGAGGCTCTCCCCCTCTCATTTGGACAACAACTTTCCAAGGGAGAAGAGCTACCACACTCTACACTTGAGCAGCACTCCAAGGGAGAAAGAACATCATTTGAGCTTCATTTCCAAAGGGATATGCCCTAGTAGCTAGCTAGAGTGAGAAAGTGAGATGTGAGGGAAGAGAGCGGGGAAGCTCCGAGCTTGTCGGTGTCTCCCCGAGCTTGTACCTCAATGAACACTTGCTTGGCTCCTTAACGGGATCTTGGCTAAGTAAGTATTCATAGTTCTTATAGTCTTTTGTGTCTTTTGTGTGGCTAAGCTTTACCTATACTTGTTTGCGGGTTCGTCGTCCATCCCCGTGGCAGGTGCTCTAGTTAGAGGGTCCCTGATAAAGACGGATCGCCCCGCGCAACGCTAGAGTAGTAGTCGATAGCGTAGACGTGGTGTCTAGGCTAGAGGCTACCTTCGTTTGCCTCATACTCCACGGTTGAGGGGTAGGCGGCAGGTGGTGACAGCCCTGTTTGTCCCTTACAATCCCCCACGTTCGGGTACTATGTAGGGCTACAGGCTGGCATCGCTTGGCAGACCAGGTGATCTCCAGTGCCCGAAGTAAGCAAGTATAGGTGGAGTTTAGCTATCCTTAGACCCAAAAGCCATAGGAATCTTTCTTTACCTTCTACCAACTCTACCCTTGGGTTGTCGTTGGGCGAATTAGCTAGAAGAAGTATCTCCATTCCCTGTGGAAAATACGATACCCTAAATACTTCCGGGTGAAGGCTATAACAGTAATTCCGTACGCTTGCGAATTCTTCTGCATTCGTTAAGAAATACGAACAAGCTGTCGGCTACGAGGCAGAGCCATAGAGCCACAACCATGCCGCATGAGCTGCTCGTCATCGTCACCCATCCGACGGTGCTGGCCTTGCCTTGGTCGTGGGAGCTGCTCGTCATCCGTCTGCTCGTGCGCATCATCTAGTGATCTAGTCCCTCAGCACGCATGGACTTCGTCAGTGCCAAAGCTCATGTAGAAGGGAAGGGGCATGTCCACCACAACAGTTATCAGTGGATGGGAAGATGGGAAGGAGAAGGCGAGAACGGTGGTTTCATGGTATTAGCTCTAAATCATGACTAAAATAGTCTATATAATATATTTTTCAATTAATTACTTAGAAATTAGAAAAAGATGAAAGAACCTAGAGGTACCGAGGTACTTTCCCAACCATTGTAAAAGATCTCTTTTGAATTTCATGTGTTGTATTTGGATTCCTTTGCCCCAAATAGTTTTTTTTCACTCAGTATGTACTTCCTCAATATGGTTTATGATGGTATATACTTTGAGTTGTACATCTATAAAGATACATTATCATAAATAGAAAGAGTAGTTTATGAAAGCATTGTCCATAAGAAACCTGGTATGCCAATCTTGTTGAGAAATGTAACAAAAGACTAGATATATGGAAGGGAGGTACTATGTCCATTGCTGGGAGAGCTACACTCATTTGTGCTTGTCTGAACAATTCCCCCATTTACCAAATGTCAGTTTACATGGCCCCCAAAACAATCTCTGATAAAATTGACAAAATCAGGAGGAGTTTCTTCTGGCAGAGGGGTGGTACTAAAAGAAAATATCACCTTGTCAGGTGGGTGAAAATCTGCAAGAGTAAAAAGAAAGGGGATTAGGTATAAAAGATTTGAGGAAAATGAATGCTAGTCTTCTCACCAAGTGGTGGTGGAAGCTAGAGAAGGAAAATGGCTTATGGCAAGACATCATTCAGGCTAAGTATATGTATAATAAAACTGTTTTCACTGTGTCTCATAAAGCCTCTGACTTGCTCAAGGTTAGGGATTTGTATCTGCATGGTAGGAGGATCAAGATAAATAATGGGAAAAACCATATTTTGGTCTGATGATTGGCTTATGATAAGCCCCTGGTTAAAATTGTTCCTGTCCTTTTTATCTTATGTGAGCAAAAGGAGGTCACAGTACATGATGTGAAAAATGATATTGTGCAAATTACCTTTAAGATGGCTCACAGATGAGTTACAAATTTGCTGGGATTTAATTCAGTCTGATGTTCATAATTTTGAGCTTCAGAACGCTGAAGACATTGTATTCTGGAGATTGGAAAAGAATAGGAAATTGTCAGTTAAATCTCTATACAATTCCCTAACTATAGATGACTCTGGGCCTTCACATAATAGTATTTGGAAGGGGAAAGTTCCTCAGAAAATTAAGATCTTCATTTGGCTTATGACCAACAATGTTGTGCTGACCAAGGACAATATGATCAAAAGGAAATGGTTGGGGGACCCAAACTGTATGTTCTGTATTCAACCTGAAACTGTTGACCATCTGTTCTTTACCTGCCCTGTTGCTAAAGTAATTTGGGGAGTCATTGCCCAACTGTTGGGGTGCTAATAATATCCCTTTGTCCTTATCTCAATGCTGGAACTGGTGCGACAAATGGTTGCCCAGTGGTAGGAAGTTCCATCTCTGGGGGATTTCAGCCATTTGTTGGGCCATATGGAAAGCGCGAAACAGAGCTTGCTTTGAGGGGAAAACTATCAAAAATCCGGTTGAGATTCTTTGTCATGCAGGGGCATTAATGCATTTTTGGGGAGGGCTCTATGCTGATGTCGACAAGGAGATGCTCATCAATGGGGTCAACACTATGCTAAGGGTGGCGGCAAGATTGATCCTCACCAAGAACAACACTGATGGAGTGAAGCGTTTGAAGGCTGGGGAAGATGATGACGCGGCTGATATGTGAAAAGGCTGTTGGGGTGTTAGTGTTTCTTTTGGTCTATGTTGCTGGTAGCCTATTCATAGCCTTACCCATGTGCGGGTGAAGACCTGTAATAAGTCTCGATGTTATACCTGTTTCTATGTTCGTGTCGTTCTTAGGTTTTGTTTCTAGCTTTCTGGCTCTGAGGCAGAGTTCGGTTAAGCTAGTGGGTGTGGGAACTGTTGTCTCTCTCTCTATCCCTCTTTTATGTCTTCAAACGCTTGTATTTCTATTTATCTGAAATGGAAATGGAGGATGGCCTTCGCGTGGAAAAAAATATTTTACATCACATATTTCTTTTTGCAAAAATATACATATTCATAGTTTATAAGGGTGAAAAGTTTTTTTCTTAGATGAGCTTTTAATTTTGATTGAGCAAGTATGTCTTGTGCTAGAAATTATCATTAATGTGTAGAGCCCACGACAAATCACATGCAGCTTGTGGATAAAGATAACTAGTATTAAAAATTGTATCATCTTCATGACTCATCATGCATGATCAGACAACGACATGTGCATGCACACACGGTGGTTATCCACGTACAAATAATATAATACATATTGTATATAATCTTGTACTTCGCTTCATCAGCATCGGTCTGATCATTTTAAGTGGATGCTATATTATTTACATGATGAAAGAATTCATATATGTTTTGGTGGCTATATGCTGCAATTTCATGTTTTATTTTCTTCAGTGTTGTGCTAAATAAATTGCTTCTACCCATCAATGTCTTATCTAGGGTAGTACCTATCAGCGTCTTAAATTACTTTGAAACACTAGTGCTTGTTTTATTGTCTTTTTAAATATATATCTTTGCTCAATCGTTACTTTGTTGAACTTACAGGTAGTGAAGAAATGGTTGGTGAAGCAGTTTACTTTTGATTGAATAAAGAAAAAAATAGTTTCTTTTCCTTTTCATATCCATATTTGTAAAATAGTTTCTTTTCTTTTTCATATCCATATTTGTAGCATTAATTGTATTATTCATATTGTATATGATGTATGTAACGATAGATCTGAATGATTCCATTTTTGACATCAAGTGTCGACTCCACTTGCTAATAACTGGATGATGTATATGACTATGCAATGCATCATCATAAGTTAGTAGTTTTCGTTCAGTAAAAATTCTCTGAAATGCATGCATTCTATTATTGGATGATGTGTGTGTGTCTTTTTTTTTTTGTTTTTTATGTAGATTGTGTCAATAATGCTGCAAAAATACATTTCTTTATCTTTGAGACTCTGGCGTTCTTACGTGCAGACAGAATTGCAGGGTACAGGGAGGATGATGTCAAGCATGCAGGGTACAGGGTAAGAACGTGACTGAATTGCCGAATTATTTGGCCCAATTGTGCGTATAACATTAAAAATAAATTGGCCCATTTTTGCAGTGACATGCACGATCTTGATCTTTTGGACCATAGTCATCAATAATCTCTCTGTCCACACAAAAGAATGCAATTCTCAATTTTAGAGAAGCTAAACAGTTTGATCTTTGACCAAAGTTATATAAAAAATACTAATATTTATGATACAAAATAAGTACCATTAGATTACTTATAGAGTATATTTTCACAATAAATTTCTCTGGAGACATAAATACTAATACTATTTGGTATAAACATGGTTAAACTCGAGCTAGTTTGACCGGCACGGATCCCATAATTACATTCTTTTATGGACGGAGGGAGTAGTTAAATAATGAGAACACACTAGTGTAATTTCGCGGCACTATCCTCCATAGCAAATAGGGTGTTAGTTACCAATCGGGATCCATGCGCCGCCCTCTCCCAACTGCCACCAGAGCTGCCCTCTCCTAAGAAACCTGCTCGGTCCCGTCCTCTCTCCTAACCGGCTATCTTGCCATTGGATAGAGGAGTGGGGACCCGATCCCTTTTCACTTCATAGTTTTAGATTTGGTTTGTGAATACTTATTGATCTAGGGTTTGGTTCTGGTGTCATTGATGCGGTGGTGGCGATGATGGTACTTTGAAATAAGGTCTCTCCGACTCTCCCTACCTCAACGACGTTCAACATGGCGTCGGCGAAGGACCAGCGAGAGTTTGACTTGTAAGATATGTTGATCTTCTTCAAATCTTGGCAGATGAGGTGCTTTTCAGAGAAAGCATTTGGTTGGCTTTTGATGCGGCTATCTTGGCTTCTTTTAATTTGTTCTACAGCAAGGTTCAGAATCTTCAACACTCTATTTTGATGGTGAAGGATTGTAAGCCTGTGTTCCTCGAAGGATTCCTCCAGCCGATGTTCTTTCAGTGGATACTAGATCTTGTTGTCAGCAACAAAGTGGATTTTGCGGTCTTCAATGCCATGTTTGGCGAGGGTGTGTTTAGGTGGCCCTTTTCTTCACTGTCTTTGCAAGCTCCGGCAGGCGGTGGATGTCCTAAATAAGAAGACCACCAATTTGGTCTTTGATGTACTCATACATTTTAGAGGTCGGTTTGTGTCTTTTTGTCCATCATTTGTACTAGCCTTTGTTTTCCTTAAGATATATCAGATTGAAACACTCTTTTGAGTTTTTTAGCAAAAAAATAGGGTCTTAATTAATCTTGACGCATTTTTAATTTTGAGACATTGATGCAGCCATTCTGTTGGTGTCAGCAGAGACTTGGATTGTGTATTTGGCCCAATGATTGAGCTGTCCATCCGGAACATTTAGGTACTTCTATTGATCTAGCATGTTAGTTAACGCTTGAGTTCCATTCCAATATTTGCAAATGTAGGTTCTCATAATCACCTTATATGGTGTTTCCCTGGCTGTAGTAGTTGTCCTCCTTTGGTTCCATAAGTCCGAAGCCAGCAACAAGAGCAAACACGAGAAGCAACTGCCACCGGGACCATGGACCCTTCCGATCATTGGCAGCTTCCAACACATGGTGCACGGCCTCGGACACCGCACGATGATGGAGCTGTCCTGCCAGCACGGCCCGCTCATGTTCCTCCGGCTCGGCGAGGTTTCGACGCTTGTGGTGTCCAACACCGAGGCGGCGGAGCTGGTGATGAAGACCCATGATCTCGCCTTCTGCTCCCAGCCGATGACCAGCGTCACCATCGACATCGTCGGGTGCAAGGGCAAGGGGCTCGGTTTTGCCCCCTACGGCGACCGCTTGATCCAGATGAAGAAGATCATCGTGGTGGAGCTCCTGAGCACCGTGCAGGTGAAGCGCGTCGAGTCCATCAGGGCCGACGAGGTGTGCCTCCTCCTCCGATCCGTGGCTGGTGGAGCCACCACTGCCCGCATCGTCAACATTAGCGATGAATTCAAAGCTCTCGCGCCGGGCCTTGTTGCGAAAGCCATGTTCGGCGGCAGCTGTGCTGAGAAGCCCGACTTCATCCGTCGGTACAACGAGGTCAGCGAACTATTAGTGTTGATCTCATCCGACTCGGCCCAATGGTTGAGCCATGATCCAGCACCGTGATCGGGGGCGTCCAACCAAACCAAGGTTGGTGGGCCCCTGTCCACATCACTATATAGAGGGATATGGGGGCCGAGGCACGGGACACGAGGTTGATCACGCCGCCATAATCCCCAGTCACTACCCTAGCCCTACCGATCGAGGGAGTGATGAAGCAGTAGGAAGTGCCACCACCGGGCCACTGCACTTCACCTCTGACACCCTCACGGGCGCATAAGCTACCCCTACTCCGATAATTGAGGCCACATCGCTGCTACCTCGTTGGCAGAGCCATGGTCGCGATTGCGCTTGACAAGGTACATCAACAAGTTCTTAAGCTATAGTCAAGTTTTACCCGCTAGATCTGCACCTAAAGGTCCTACAGAAACTAACATTGGTATCGGAGCCATACAAGGGCATAGATCTAGATTTTGTGGTAGAAATTCAAGAGAAATTAGAAGGATGTTGGCATTCTTAACATTGATACTAAGAATAGAGTTTTAATCTAACCCTAGCAACAGTGCCAAAGATGCACTTGGTATTTATTAACATGTCACTTGGTTTAAATACTTAGCCACCTATTATAAACCTATACCTCCTAGCTGTGACTAGGTTGTCATCCCTAGTGTGAATGTAGAAGATATGTTTGGATACTACCTAGCATTACTACTAGAATAATACTAAGTAATTATTAATAATACGAGTGACTAGAGAGAGAATATATAACTATTAATACAAAGTATTTGCAAGCGCACAGATAACTATACCATTGTAGCATTTTACCTAAGAGTATTCTAGGGTGAAAGCTCTAGTTTGGTTTTGGTGAATTGATGAAACCCTGTGTGGTAACCTAGTTTATCTAAATGATTAATAGATAGGTGGCACACTCCAAGAGAGGAGCAAGAAGTAATGATCCAGGTGATGAAGGCATGACCACATGTGATAAAGTGCTTGGTGAATTGGAAAAGAAGAAAGAGAAAAACAAAAAGACTCAAGGCAAAGGTATAATTGATAGGAGCATTTTTGTTTTAGTGATCAAGACACTTAAAGAGTGTGATCACATTTAGGATAGATAGCCTTACTATTAAGAGGAGCCAAGCTCATATCGAAATACGGTTGTCAAAGTGCCACTAGATGCCTCTATTCATAGCATATGCATTTAGGATCAACACCCTTGAAATGTTTGTGAAAACATGCTAACACACATGCACAAGGTGATACACATGGTGGTTAGCTCATATGAACAAGGGTGGAGAAGTTGGTGAAGTGATAGAAGTGAAGGTCACTGTGAAACAATGACCGAACGCTAAGGTCGAAGTGATCGGACTCGGTGGTGAGCGTCCAGTCCGTACTAACAGAACAGAGCAGTCTAGGTCCCTGTGACCGGACTCAAGTAGGGTTGAGTACCAGATACTGGCTGTTCACTGTGCAGCATCCGGTCAGTGCAAGGTGATGAAGTGCAGAGAGCACCGGACGCTGGGGTGCATCCGGTTAGTAGTCACCAGACGTGTTCGGTCGACGAAAAACCTCTCTGGTGCCTTTCTGTTCATGACCGGACACAGAGGCTACAGGGTCCGGTTAGTTATGTCAGTGCGTCCGGTCGCAACTTAACCCATGGTGACACGTGGTGCTCATCGGAGCACCGGACGCTGGCCGGAGCGTCTGGTCAGTATGACCGATGCGTCCGGTCACCCTGCAGACGCGGAGAATAGAGAGTCGACGGCTCTATTTGTTTAGGGGGTCTATATAAGGCTTGTGGCTGGCTCTAGCTCACTCTCTTGGCCATTTGCATTGACATAGCATCCTAGTGAGCTTAGCCAAAGCCCTCCCACTCATCTCCACCATTGATTCATCTTTAAAGTGAGATTGGGAGTGATCCAAGTGCATTTCTTGAGTGCTTGCACCTAGAGACACTTGGTGATTGTGTTTCGCTGCGGATTTCTCTTGTTACTCTTGGTGGTTGCCGCCACCTAGATGGCTTGGTGCAGCGAGGATCGTCGAGCGGAGGAAGGTGATTGTCTCCGGCTTCGATCGTTGTGATTGTGAGGGGTTCTTGACCTTATCCCTGGTGGAGAGCCAAAAGGTACTCTAGTGAATTGCTCGTGGCTTATGGATCCTCATCTTGTGTTGGTTGTGCGGCACCCTATTGAGGGTTTGGCATATGATGCCAATTAGCGCGTGAACCTCCAAGTGAGTGTATCGCCACAATGAGGACGTAGCTTGCCGGCAAGCAAGTGAACCTCAGGATTAAATCATTGTGTTGATTGTCTCTTGGTATTCTCTTGTTGATCACTTGCCTCATTCAATATACACTCCAACTCTCTCTTATATTTACTTTGTGCAAAAGAGTTAGTGGTAGTGTAGGCTTGTTGCTTAGATAGCTTGTCACCTAGGTGTTAGTAGCAACTTAGCCTTGTGTGTACCTTAGTGATCATAATTAGTGAATTTGGGTAGGTGGCTGTGGGGGGTTAGACCCCTACCCCCTCACGGCCGTACATGGGCCGGCCTTTACAGGGTGGCCCACACACGCCGGAGTAGGCTGCGTGGCTTGCCCAGGCTGCTTGGCGTACTCTGCAAGACAGCCAAACAAACTTGGAAGGCAAGCTACAATCTAGTCGGTTAGGCTAGGAATCTGTATCCGAGCCGATATGACAATTGTAACCGACCTGGATTAGTTTCCAGATCTGTAACCTTGCCCCCCGGACTATATAAGGCGGGCAAGGACCCCCCTCCAAAAGGATCGAATAACACACAGCAATACAAACCAGACGCAGGATGTAGGTATTACGCCCTCACGGCGGCCGAATCTGGATAAATCCTTGTTTCGTGTCTTACGTCACCATCCGTCCCTTGTCTTGCACACCTCACCTGCCTAATCTACTACCTTGGGCATACCCCTCGGCAGACTGCCGACCGTATTTCATCGATAGTGGCACGCCAGGTAGGGGATGTGCGTGCAGACTCCTAGGCGAGCCTGATGGCGTTTTTTCTGCTTCCATGGAGGTGCCGGCGGGACTCACCTTCACCGTCGGGGCGTTCACCTGGACCACCGACGGCGACAACACCGCTGCTACAACCATGGAGACGGAGCAGATCTCATCTGCGTCGATCACGACCGCGACAAGCCAGGGTCACCAGACCCTGCTCGGGGACTTCTGCCCTGGCATTTGGTCCCCCCGTCGCAGCCTGCTCAGCCGTTGCCTGGGCCTCCGCTGCTGCCTGGGCCTGCGTTTTTGCGTGTGCCTCGGCCGTAGCCCGGGCTATGGCCGCAGCCTATGCCTGCGCTGCGACCTCCGCCTTCGCAGCAGCTCGGGCCTGTTCCGCCGTCGCCACTTCCACTGCCGCCCCCGCTGTGCTTGCTCGACGGCGATCTAAGCGGCCTCTTCGGACTGTTTCGCTAGCTCCTCCCGCTGCTCGGTCATGGTCGCCGAGCTGCTCTACCCTATCTCCTCAGGGCGCTGCTCGGGGGTGACCCGGACAGCCTCCTCAGAGACTGGCGACCTGATGTGCACAGTATTCAACAGCCAATCGACGACTACAGAATAGAACATTTAAAGCACATGATGGGAGATACTTACAACATCGACTGGTGAAACGCCGACCAAAATGGCCATGCGCCACGCCCGCGTCTCGCCGGCATCACCCTTCCTTCGCCACCCGGGGTTGTGGCGCCCCCCGGTGTCCTCTCCGCCGCGGTCGAGGTCTCCTCGACTCATCTCCACCATTGAGTTGAGGAGACCCCGACCACGGAGGAGAGGACACCGGGGGGCGCCGCACCACCAGGTGGCGGAGGAAGGGTGATGCCGGCGAGACACAGGCGTGGCGCATGGCCATTCCGATCGGCGTTTCACCAGTCGATGTTGTAAGTATCTCCCATCATGTGCTTTAAACGTTATGTTCTGTAGTCGTCGATTGGCTGTTGAATACTGTGCACATCAGGTTGCCAGTCTCCGAGGAGGCTGTCCGGGTCACTCCTGAGCAGCGCCCTGAGGAGATAGGGTAGAGCAGCTCGGCGACCATGACCGAGCAGCGGGAGGAGCTAGCGAAACAGGCCAAAGAGGCCGCTTAGATCGCCGCCGAGCAGGCACAGCGGGGGCGGCAGTGGAAGTGGCAACGGCGGAGTAGGCCCGAGCCGCTGCGGAGGCAGAGGTCGTAGCGCAGGCAAAGGCTGCAGCCATAGCGCGGGCTACGGCCGAGGCGCACGCAGCAACGCAGGCCCAGGCAGCAGTGGAGGCCTAGGCAACGGCTGAGCAGGCCACGGCGGGGGGACCAAATGCCCGGGCGGAAGTCCCTGAGCAGGGTCTAGTGACCCTGGCTTGTCGCGGTCGTGATCAGCGCAGATGAGATCTGCTCCGTCTCCATGGTTGTAGCAGCGGTGTTGTCACCGCCGGTGGTCCAGGTGAACGCCCCGACGGTGAAGGTGAGTCCCGCCGGCACCTCCATGGAAGCAGAAAAAATGCCATCAGGCTCGCCTGGGAGTCTGCACGCACACCCCCTACCTGGCATGCCACTGTCGATGAAATACGGTTGGCACTCTGCCGAGGGTAATGCCTAAGGTAGTAGATTAGGCAGGTGAGGTGCGCAAGACAAGAGCCGGACGGTGACGCAAGACACGAAACAAGGATTTATCCAGATTTGGCCGCCGTGAGGGCGTAATACCTATGTCCTACATCTGGTTTGTATTGCTGTGTGTTATTCGATCCTTTTGGAGGGGGGTCCTTGCCCGCCTTATATAGTCTGGGGGGCAAGGTTACAGATCTGGAAACTAATCCAGGTCGGCTCGGATACAGATTCCTAGCCTAACCGACTAGATTGTAGCTTGCCTTCCAAGTTTGTTTGGTTGTCTTGCAGAGTACGCTGAGCAGCCTGGGCAAGCCACGCGGCCTACTCTGGCGTGTTGGGCCACCCTGTAAAGGCCGGCCCATGTACGGTCGTGAGGGGGTAGGGGTCTAACCCCCCACAGCCACCTACCCAAATTCACTAATTATGATCACTAAGGTACACACAAGGCTAAGTTGCTACTAACACCTAGGTGACAAGCTATCTAAGCAACAAGCCTACACTACCACTAACTCTTTTGCACAAAGTAAATACAAGAGAGAGTTGGAGTGTATATCGAATGAGGCAAGTGATCAACAAGAGAATACCAAGAGACAATCAACACAATGATTTAATCCTGAGGTTCACTTGCTTGCCGGCAAGCTACGTCCTCATTGTGGCGATACACTCACTTGGAGGTTCACGCGCTAATTGGCATCATATGCCAAACCCTCAATAGGGTGCCGTACAACCAACACAAGATGAGGATCCATAAGCCACGAGCAATTCATTAGAGTACCATTTGGCTCTCCACCGAGGATAAGGTCAAGAACCCCTCACAATCACCACGATCGAAGCCGGAGACAATCACCTTCCTCCACTTGATGATCCTCACTACACCAAGCCATCTAGGTGGCGGCAACCACCAAGAGTAACAAGAGAAATCCACAGCGAAACACAATCACCAAGTGTCTCTAGGTGCAAGCACTCAAGAAATGCACTTGGATCACTCCCAATCTCACTTTAAAGATGAATCAATGGTGGAGATGAGTGGGAGGGCTTTGGCTAAGCTCACTAGGATGCTATGTCAATGCAAATGGCCAAGAGAGTGAGCTAGAGCCAGCCACAAGCCTTATATAGACCCCCTAAACAAATAGAGCCATCGCTCTCTATTCTCCGCGTCTGTGGGGTGACCGGACGCACCGGTCTGTAACACCCCTGGTGTTACGAGCTTGCTTAGCACCAGGGTAAGGCCTAAGATAAATCATCGAAAACAAATTCCGTAGTTTTTAAAATTTCAACACACGAAAAATTATAAGCGAATTTCTATGAAAAAAAATGTGATTTGTGTATGTCGCTTAAGTAAAGTGTGATGAACAAGTGGTGTTGATGAGAATGCAATTATTAACTTGTAAAAGAAAAGTGAGAAAAATACAACGCATGCCTTGATAACCATAAATAGATATACAACTCAAATTGTGTCAAATGTATTCGGGTATACATGCTTATATATATATATATATATATATAAATGAATATATATATATATATATATATACTTGTAATCTCTCTGTTATCTTTATATGATTGATTGTATAATGGAAAATTTTGTTTTTTAAATAAAGAATCAATAAAAAAAATAAAGGAAGGACGAAAAATATAACACTCACGTACACATAAGAATGACTCATGACTGGCCGCTTGCTCAGCTGCTCGCTGTTCACTGCCGTTGTTAGCCTGCGGCCGCCTTGTCGCTGCTACCTGCTCTGGCCAGTGCCATCACGTCATCTTGAATGGCCACGCTGCACGTAACCGTGGCTCCGGTCGCACTGATGATGGGATGCGTCGTTGTCTGGCCTTGCTCTGCCTCGCCTTGCCGTGCTTAAATGGAACACCTCGCCCTCCCCATCCGCATCTCGCTCGTGCTGCTGCTCGCGGCCGTGGACGCTGCCATGGCCGCTATGGTCGAGCAGAGCTCCGAGCTGCCACTCACCTCCCTCCAATTACTTGCATCCACTAGCTCGAGCGGTCATCCATGGCGGACGTGCCTCGCGAGCACGAAGCTCAGCTTCACGTGCAAGCACATGTACGTCTCTTTCAAAAGTTCGTGTTTATTTACCTGCACAGCTATCTTGCGAATTTTATATCTCCATCATATCAACTCGGATTCCACGAATTCTTCTTCCTAAATTCATCTAAAATCAAACTCTATCTTCCATATTAATTTCATGATTTTTAGAGCTCATTTGAAATTATGTGATTAGTTAATTATGTCATTAGCTTCTTGTCTTTTCTTAAATGTATTGAACCTTTAGAAATTCATAGTAAATCATAGAAAATTCGTAAAATAGAAAATCAAGATGTTTTGGAACCCTTGTGTTTATCTCGATGCATTAGATATATAATATTGCATGTTTTAGTAGAAAAATATTGCACTATATTTTTCCTATGATTAATTATAGAGAAATTCATACCGGTAGATGCTATGCTTCAAATGAGATGAAAATTTTATGGCATGTTATTCATGTGATGCTTAATTTAGGATAAAAATTTGAGGTCCAAATCTTGTATAATTACTGAGTTATTAATTTATCTTTGTCACATGCTTTTATCGATATGAAATCTTGGTTAATTGCTAGTAAATAATATGCTTATCTGAAAATTATAAAACTTGTACAACATTTATAATTAGTCAAGATGTACCTTCCATAGAAGTTTCATGTACAACGGAGATGTTTGGACTGTCACCTTTTATTCCACGCTTACCAGTAATAATACCTTTATATACAGTAATTAGTGATCCTATATCTCAAATATGTTGTCCGTGTTGCTTGCTTCACATGTAGGTTAAACAGAATGTTATGCATCTCTGATGGTGATAGGTTTATGCTTAGTATGTTGCTTTACCTTACATGAATTTTATTAAATTGCAATGCGGTTGTATTGTTAATTTGTGTTTTCTTAATAATAACCAACTCACGAATAAATCTCTTTTAGAAAGGATGAGAGTCGGAGTGAGAGTGACGATGTGTTGTTTGTCTTTCAATGAGTATATCTATGCTATGCTTGTTCTGCTTAAGCAGGCATTGCATTTTTGCATATCATAATAGGAACGATGATGGTTGATGGGTCGATGGATCAACCAGATGACTTGGTGTTTAATCAAAGGTGGTGCCATGGCGAACAGGTCCCGGAGATGGAATACTAACTTTTGGTTATCTTTTACCCAGGCAAGCCCCGGTGCATAATCCCTATTATTCTGCACTTTATTTTATGCTTGTGCATTAAGTTTAAAGGATTTGAATGAAACCCACTTGCATATAAATATCTTGATCCCATGAGTCTTACTAGCATGTCAGGATCGTGTAGATTGCTATGCTACAGGAATTCGGTAGAAGTCGAGTGATTTTCTGTCACTCGCGAGAGATAGGAATATCTTATTGTTACTATCATCATGTTGCTATCTCATGGTATATAAATGTATATGGATAATTGGAGACCGGGCGGAACGGGTTGGATGGACTTGGATCTGGTTGGGCAACAGAGCGGGGCTCTGGTTGCATTTGTTCCGCCTGTGTCAATTAAGGACCGTTCGTTGCAGGGACCCTGGTCAAGTCACAGATTTATTGTCCCGAGCATATACTTGCTTATGGGAGCGGGAAGACTTGTTTCTCTTCTGTCATGGGTTCCGGCTCTTTTCGGACCGGCTTTTTAGGGTGGTTATATATATTGGGTTGAGGAGGTCTAAGCACCATACTGAGGCCGGGCCTGCAGTGATGGGGGCTTAGAGTCCGAGCTTGGACGGGGACCTGGACCCCTTGACAGGAGTGGAACGGGTTGGTCTTGCTTGTGCCCGGGGTACGAGCAAGGCGTGTGTTTTCGGGGCACCCAGCTGGGCATATTGATTCGCGAATCGCCGTTTCTGCGTGACGGTACGGCTTGACTACGCTCTGGCATCGTAGTAAGAAGTGGAACAAGAAAGTTGTTGGAAGAGAAGATAAAATGGTTCTGATTGCTTACCACTTGCTTGAAAGTAGAACAGGTGCTTACCTAGAATGGATAGCTAATGAACTAATGACGACTGCTAATAAAAATAAATATAAGGATGCACAGGTAGTAATGCTTCCTGCAATGCAATAAACCAGCAAGCCCGATAAGCCTTGCATATCCTTGGAGTCTTTTATTTTTCTCCTGTCGGGTAAGTCTTGCTGAGTACAATTGAGTACTCAGGGTTTTATTCCCCCTGTTGCAGGTGACAGGTGGATGCTGATGAGCTGACAATTGTGTGTGGAAACCTCCTGGTGGGCTCAGCGAGGATTTCCTTTGCGATGCGGAGTAGAGTTAGTATTAAAACTCTCACTAAAAGTTTTACAAGGAAAATACTATTAATCTGTTATCATTTCATGCATTTAAACGTTCTTCATGTTAATGTTTAAAATGGTTTCATTTCCGCTGAACTCTGATAATGTTTTAGATTCCGCTGTTATAATTACATAATAAATTACTCTGATGTTGTACTAAAAGTGATGTAAGAAATGGTTAAGGACTTTATAAGCTTTACTCCCTCATTCACGATCCTGATGTAAAAATGTGGATCTTCGAGTTCTCCCTCGCGGTGTGCTCGACGGAACTGCTCAGTTTAGCGCTCTTTCGAAGTACTTAGTGCCTAATGGAAGACAAGTACTCCGGAAGAGTGTTAAATTAGGCGGTTCTGCCACAGGTGGTATCAGAGCGTAAATGAGGAAATAAAGCTTTTAAACCCCTTCTAAATTAAAAATTTGACAACAAAATCTTTTCAAAAAGTTAGGACGTTTGCATGCGAAGTTATATAAATAGCCCTATTACTATGGTTATGTATCTAGGATAGATGGCACTCTGCTGACTTGGATAGACTTAATCCAGTTTTCTACAGGTACACTAACCCGGGCATAGTTCGATAGCATCGACTAGCTATAGAGAGAGCGATGTGCCAAAAATCTGTGTGCGGTTGCCCTATTTGTCGGCAATAACGTGAGGGCGAATAGGACGTGCATTCATGCATATCCTGTTCGTGCATTTGTGGTGTAGGTCAATCAGTCTGTCCAAGAGTTACTACAATATTGTGGCTTCGTGTATCGCGTTCACCGTGTTTCGCGCCTGTCGTGGCTCGCCCTTTCGTACCCCTCTCTGCGCTCTTGTCGGTCATCTACCCTGCAGTCGTGCTAGTCTTTTATGACCTCGGTCCTTCGTGTTCACCTCTGCATCCGTGCTAGACATCCCCGCGTGGCCTCGGTCATTCGCGTGTCCATCGTCGCGTGAATTCGGCAATCCTCTGTTGTTGTTCTGTGCAAGCTTGACGGTAGACTGCGCCAGGATCGCTGACCGTTTTGCCTTTATAAAAGGCCTAGCCAGCCACTCGATACTGTCACTCCGAGTATCCTAGTTACCTAGCTTTCTTGGTGCAAAGCTTCTTGCAAATCCTTCCTTGCACCACCACTAGAGATGGCAGGAGTCTGGGTTAGCAGCTACTGCCTGAACACTGAGGGTTTTCCCAAAGTTCTCCATGCCACCCTGCAAAGGCTCGGAGTCAAGGATCGTCCTGAGTATGAGGGCCGTGAGTACATGAAGCATGGCACTGAGCGGTGTAAGGTCACCGTCTATATTGGGAAGAGTGAGGAGTTCCCTGACCTCGCTGAAGGCTGGAGTGTGACTGCAACTGGGTTTCGCTTTGTCGACACCTACCAAGTTGTGGCCCGCAAAGCCTTGCGGCACCTTTGTCAGATCTATGAGGACCCCATTGCCCGTACCCCCATGCGGTTCTTTCCACCTTTGGACAAGAATCGGCAGGTATGGAGGGCTCGTTTGGAGGCTTTGTATGGACAGGGGCAACAGGAAGACAACCCCACCATGGTTCATATGACCACGTACCTGCTGGCTCTGGATGAGCAGTATGATCGCCAGGCTGCGGAGCTGAGGGAGTGCCTCCACCGAGCCGAGGAAGCCGAGATCTTCTCCCGGATGCTTGAAGTGCAGCTTGCTGAAGCACACGCCAGCGTGGCAAATGCAGAAAGTCGAGAGGCTGCCTTGGCGGAAGCCCATCAGGTGGATAGAGATCGACATGCCCAGGAGTTGGAGGACGCCTATCTCGTCACAAGCGCCAAGCGTAGGACGCTGGCCAGGGAAAGTTTGGAACCCTTAATCTTGGAGGGAATCCCTGTCCACCCGCCTGAAAGGAGAAGAACCAATGTAGCAGCACCGCCAGCACCGCCACCCTCAGAGGTTTCAGAAGTGGAGCCCTTGCTTCCCCTCACTCAGCCACCACCAGGAGAAGACAGAGATCCGCAACCCAGTGCAGCAAAAGTACCACCAGAGCAGGAATGAAGACGTTCGGCCCGATGAAGTAGAGTAGTTGCCCTAGAGGAGATGTATCTGTAGTTAGTAGTGTTTCTCCTCGTTGTTTTCTAGTGTTGCAATCCTTTTGTTGTGTGTTGTTTGTTGCGGTTGAGAACGTTTAGCCGGAGGAGGCAAGCAATGTGTCGAGAGCAAGTGCCCGTATGTTGTACCATGTAAGGACGTTGGAAACGTGCTTGCTTAATCATCATGTTTGTTACTCATAAATCTCGCATTATATTGTTTAGGGTTCTCGAAGTAGCATCAAGAGAAAAGTGGATCAACGATGTGGGTTAGCGGAGTATACTATATCAGTTAATTGTGGATGTCCCAACAGAACACTTAAATCCGTTGTGGGATTCGCATTCCTTGTTCCTTGTTGAGGAAGAGACCCTTGTTGCTTGAACCTTCCTTTGGAATACTCATTTGATTCTATAACCCCACTGCCTTCTTTGCGTGTAAATTGGTAACAGTCGCCTGGTTAATGGCTTATGGTGCCGCGACGGAACCGAGGGCCTCCTGTGGATCGCGACCACATGGTTGTGCTGCTGGGTGCGCGCTGGTATCGAGGTTATTGATCAAATGCCTTTACCAAGTTACACTACCGTACTGTCCCTGCTAAAACAATATATTCTTCAAAAAAAAAATTTATATCCTTGTGTTCCAACGGGAAATCCACAACATATTGATGAAGTTATCTCTTCTAACTCGTATGCTGCAAGGAAAAGAAGAAAGAGAAAAGCTACAAGAAAATATAGTACTCGGGTATTCTGGAGTAACGGAATGCCTGATTTGACGTCGTCCCTGTGCCTAGTTTGACTGCGATGAGCGCGCTGAGTTTTTGTAGCTACGTATCCGGTGTAGGGCGTCAGTGCTGGGGCCCGCTAGCACCCTGCTCCCGCGTGGCCGCGGCGTGGTGCCGCACTCGCCTGGTCCTCTCGTGTAGTGCGCCCCCTCCTCTTTTTCCCTGCGCCGGTGTCGGCTCTCGAGCCTCGCCCTTGCTCCCATACCGGACCCCCCTCCCTTCTCGTTTTCTTTTGGACGCCGTCGCCCGCACGCCTCCTCGTCGATCGTACCCCATCCCCTCCTTTCCCTTCTTCCCCCACTCCAACTCGCGCTGGGAGAGCGCCATGGCCGATGCCCTCCCCACCTCGTGTCCCACTGGTGACCCCCTCCACGCCGCCTCCGTTTTCAGGCGCTGCGCCATCACCTCCGTCCACCAGGCTATAAATGCCACCTTGCTTGCCTCTCCTCCATCTCACCCCCAGATCTGAAGTAGAGCTCATAGAATCGATCCTCTCCATCTGTGCTCTGGTGGGAGAAGCTTGGGAAACAGTTGGGAAGGAAGCGGTTGGAGGCAGAGGTACGAGATCCAGCCGTTGCTCGCTGAGCAAGGGTCGCTAGTCAGGGTGATGGTGTGACTCGAGAAGAAGGGATCTGGTTTCTGTTGGAGAAGTTCAAGTTCACCTAGGGTTCGTAGGTTTAGAGTTCGCGATGATCTTGGTACCAGTCTCCAATTTCTGGCTCTGTTGGGCATACGCCATGTTCTGGATAATCGTTTTTCTATTGCTTTTCCACTGTCCCCGTCTTCGTCGATTTCTAGAGAGGTTGTGAGTTGTATCAGTTTGTTCTTAGCCGTGATGCCTCTAGATCCCCGAGTGTTGTAGTCTTCGAAGCCGTGTAATCTCCTATTGTAATCTCTGCTAAGAAGTGAAATCGTGTTTTCCCCTTGTCTGATTCTTGTTCCGAATCTCGGGACGAGATTCTTTTTAAGGGGGGTTGATTGTAACACCCCTGGTGTTACGAGCTTGCTTAGCACCAGGGTAAGGCCTAAGATAAATCATCGAAAACAAATTCCGTAGTTTTTAAAATTTCAACACACGAAAAATTATAAGCGAATTTCTATGAAAAAAAAATGTGATTTGTGTATGTCGCTTAAGTAAAGTGTGATGAACAAGTGGTGTTGATGAGAATGCAATTATTAACTTGTAAAAGAAAAGTGAGAAAAATACAACGCATGCCTTGATAACCATAAATAGATATACAACTCAAATTGTGTCAAATGTATTCGGGTATACATGCTTATATATATATATATATATATAAATGAATATATATATATATATATATATATACTTCTAATCTCTCTGTTATCTTTATATGATTGATTGTATAATGGAAAATTTTGTTTTTTAAATAAAGAATCAATAAAAAAAATAAAGGAAGGACGAAAAATATAACACTCACGTACACATAAGAATGACTCATGACTGGCCGCTTGCTCAGCTGCTCGCTGTTCACTGCCGTTGTTAGCCTGCGGCCGCCTTGTCGCTGCTACCTGCTCTGGCCAGTGCCATCACGTCATCTTGAATGGCCACGCTGCACGTAACCGTGGCTCCGGTCGCACTGATGATGGGATGCGTCGTTGTCTGGCCTTGCTCTGCCTCGCCTTGCCGTGCTTAAATGGAACACCTCGCCCTCCCCATCCGCATCTCGCTCGTGCTGCTGCTCGCGGCCGTGGACGCTGCCATGGCCGCTATGGTCGAGCAGAGCTCCGAGCTGCCACTCACCTCCCTCCAATTACTTGCATCCACTAGCTCGAGCGGTCATCCATGGCGGACATGCCTCGCGAGCACGAAGCTCAGCTTCACGTGCAAGCACATGTACGTCTCTTTCAAAAGTTCGTGTTTATTTACCTGCACAGCTATCTTGCGAATTTTATATCTCCATCATATCAACTCGGATTCCATGAATTCTTCTTCCTAAATTCATCTAAAATCAAACTCTATCTTCCATATTAATTTCATGATTTTTAGAGCTCATTTGAAATTATGTGATTAGTTAATTATGTCATTAGCTTCTTATCTTTTCTTAAATGTATTGAACCTTTAGAAATTCATAGTAAATCATAGAAAATTCGTAAAATAGAAAATCAAGATGTTTTGGAACCCTTGTGTTTATCTCGATGCATTAGATATATAATATTGCATGTTTTAGTAGAAAAATATTGCACTATATTTTTCCTATGATTAATTATAGAGAAATTCATACCGGTAGATGCTATGCTTCAAATGAGATGAAAATTTTATGGCATGTTATTCATGTGATGCTTAATTTAGGATAAAAATTTGAGGTCCAAATCTTGTATAATTACTGAGTTATTAATTTATCTTTGTCACATGCTTTTATCGATATGAAATCTTGGTTAATTGCTAGTAAATAATATGCTTATCTGAAAATTATAAAACTTGTACAACATTTATAATTAGTCAAGATGTACCTTCCATAGAAGTTTCATGTACAACGGAGATGTTTGGACTGTCACCTTTTATTCCACGCTTACCAGTAATAATACCTTTATATACAGTAATTAGTGATCCTATATCTCAAATATGTTGTCCGTGTTGCTTGCTTCACATGTAGGTTAAACAGAATGTTATGCATCTCTGATGGTGATAGGTTTATGCTTAGTATGTTGCTTTACCTTACATGAATTTTATTAAATTGCAATGCGGTTGTATTGTTAATTTGTGTTTTTTTAATAATAACCAACTCACGAATAAATCTCTTTTAGAAAGGATGAGAGTCGGAGTGAGAGTGACGATGTGTTGTTTGTCTTTCAATGAGTATATCTATGCTATGCTTGTTCTGCTTAAGCAGGCATTGCATTTTTGCATATCATAATAGGAACGATGATGGTTGATGGGTCGATGGATCAACCAGATGACTTGGTGTTTAATCAAAGGTGGTGCCATGGCGAACAGGTCCCGGAGATGGAATACTAACTTTTGGTTATCTTTTACCCAGGCAAGCCCCGGTGCATAACCCCTATTATTCTGCACTTTATTTTATGCTTGTGCATTAAGTTTAAAGGATTTGAATGAAACCCACTTGCATATAAATATCTTGATCCCATGAGTCTTACTAGCATGTTAGGATCGTGTAGATTGCTATGCTACAGGAATTCGGTAGAAGTCGAGTGATTTTCTGTCACTCGCGAGAGATAGGAATATCTTATTGTTACTATCATCATGTTGCTATCTCATGGTATATAAATGTATATGGATAATTGGAGACCGGGCGGAACGGGTTGGATGGACTTGGATCTAGTTGGGCAACAGAGCGGGGCTCTGGTTGCATTTGTTCCGCCTGTGTCAATTAAGGACCGTTCGTTGCAGGGACCCTGGTCAAGTCACAGATTTATTGTCCCGAGCATATACTTGCTTATGGGAGCGGGAAGACTTGTTTCTCTCCTGTCATGGGTTCCGGCTCTTTTCGGACCGGCTTTTTAGGGTGGTTATATATATTGGGTTGAGGAGGTCTAAGCACCATACTGAGGCCGGGCCTGCAGTGATGGGGGCTTAGAGTCCGAGCTTGGATGGGGACCTGGACCCCTTGACAGGAGTGGAACGGGTTGGTCTTGCTTGTGCCCGGGGTACGAGCAAGGCGTGTGTTTTCGGGGCACCCAGCTGGGCATATTGATTCGCGAATCGCCGTTTCTGCGTGACGGTACGGCTTGACTACGCTCTGGCATCGTAGTAAGAAGTGGAACAAGAAAGTTGTTGGAAGAGAAGATAAAATGGTTCTGATTGCTTACCACTTGCTTGAAAGTAGAACAGGTGCTTACCTAGAATGGATAGCTAATGAACTAATGACGACTGCTAATAAAAATAAATATAAGGATGCACAGGTAGTAATGCTTCCTGCAATGCAATAAACCAGCAAGCCCGATAAGCCTTGCATATCCTTGGAGTCTTTTATTTTTCTCCTGTCGGGTAAGTCTTGCTGAGTACAATTGAGTACTCAGGGTTTTATTCCCCCTGTTGCAGGTGACAGGTGGATGCTGATGAGCTGACAATTGTGTGTGGAAACCTCCTGGTGGGCTCAGCGAGGATTTCCTTTGCGATGCGGAGTAGAGTTAGTATTAAAACTCTCACTAAAAGTTTTACAAGGAAAATACTATTAATCTGTTATCATTTCATGCATTTAAACGTTCTTCATGTTAATGTTTAAAATGGTTTCATTTCCGCTGAACTCTGATAATGTTTTAGATTCCGCTGTTATAATTACATAATAAATTACTCTGATGTTGTACTAAAAGTGATGTAAGAAATGGTTAAGGACTTTATAAGCTTTACTCCCTCATTCACGATCCTGATGTAAAAATGTGGATCTTCGAGTTCTCCCTCGCGGTGTGCTCGACGGAACTGCTCAGTTTAGCGCTCTTTCGAAGTACTTAGTGCCTAATGGAAGACAAGTACTCCGAAAGGGTGTTAAATTAGGCGGCAACCACCAAGAGTAACAAGAGAAATCCACAGCGAAACACAATCACCAAGTGTCTCTAGGTGCAAGCACTCAAGAAATGCACTTGGATCACTCCCAATCTCACTTTAAAGATGAATCAATGGTGGAGATGAGTGGGAGGGCTTTGGCTAAGCTCACTAGGATGCTATGTCAATGCAAATGGCCAAGAGAGTGAGCTAGAGCCAGCCACAAGCCTTATATAGACCCCCTAAACAAATAGAGCCATCGCTCTCTATTCTCCGCGTCTGTGGGGTGACCGGACGCACCGGTCATACTGACCAGACGCTCCGGCCAGCGTCTGGTGCTCCGATGAGCACCACGTGTCACCCTGGTATAAATGTCGCCCGTTAGATCCTAACGGCTAGTCGGTTTTGCATCATGGGTTAAGTTGCGACCGGACGCGCTGACACAACTAACCGGACCCTGCAGCCTCTGTGTCCAGTCACGAACAGAAAGGCACCAGAGAGGTTTTTCGTCGTCCGGACACGTCTGGTGACTACTAACCGGATGCACCCCAGCGTCCGGTGCTCTCTGCACTTCATCACCTTGCACTGACCGGATGCTGCACAGTGAACAGCCAGTATCCGGTACTCAACCCAACTTGAGTCCGGTCACAGGGACCTAGACTGCTCTGTTCTGTTAGTACGGACCGGACGCTCACCACCGAGTCCGATCACTTCGACCTTAGCGTTAGGTCATTGTTTCACAGTGACCTTCACTTCTATCACTTCACCAACTTCTCCACCCTTGTTCATATGAGCTAACCACCATGTGTATCACCTTGTGCATGTGTGTTAGCATGTTTTCACAAACATTTCAAGGGTGTTGATCCTAAATGCATATGCTATGAATAGAGGCATCTAGTGGCACTTTGACAACCGCATTTCAATACGAGCTTGGCTCCTCTTAATAGTAAGGCTATCTATCCTAAATGTGATCACACTCTCTAAGTGTCTTGATCACTAAAACAAAAATGCTCCTATCCATTATACCTTTGCCTTGAGTCTTTTTGTTTTTCTCTTTCTTTTTTTTCCAATTCTCCAAGCACTTTATCACATGTGGTCATGCCTTCATCACCTGGATCATTACTTCTTGCTCCTCTCTTGGAGTGTGCCACCTATCTCTTAATCATTTAGATAAACTAGGTTACCACATAGGGTTTCATCAATTCACCAAAACCAAACTAGAGCTTTTACCCTGGAATACTCTTAGGTAAAATGCTACAATGGTATAGTTATCTGTGCGCTTGCGAATACTTTGTATTAATAGTTATATATTCTCTCTCTAGTCACTCGTATTAGTAATAATTACTTAGTATTATTCTAGTAGTAATGCTAGGTAGTATCCAAACATATCTTCTACATTCACACTAGGGATGACAACCTAGTCACAGCTAGGAGGTATAGGTTTATAATAGGTGGCTAAGTATTTAAACCAAGTGACACGTTAATAAATACCAAGTGCATCTTTGGCACTGTTGCTAGGGTTAGATTAAAACTCTATTCTTAGTATCAATGTTAAGAATGCCAACATCCTTCTAATTTCTCTTGAATTTCTACCACAAAATCTAGATCTATGCCCTTGTATGGCTCTGATACCAATGTTAGTTTCTGTAGGACCTTTAGGTGCAAATCTAGCGGGTAAAACTTGACTATAGCTTAAGAACTTGTTGATGTACCTTGTCAAGCGCAATCGCTACCATGGCTCTGCCAATGAGGTAGCAGCGATGTGGCCTCAATTATCGGAGTAGGGGTAGCTTATGCGCCCGTGAGGGTGTCAGAGGTGAAGTGCAGTGGCCCGGTGGTGGCACTTCCTGCCGCTTCAGCACTCCCTCGATCGGTAGGGTTAGGGCAGTAACTGGGGATTATGGTGGCGTGATCAACCTCGTGTCCCATGCCTCGGCCCCCATATCCCTCTATATAGTGATGCGCGACAGGGCCCACCAACCTTGGTTTGGTTGGACGCCCCCGATCTGGGTGCTGGATCATGACTCAACCATTGGGCCGAGTCGGATGAGATCAACACTAATAGTTCGCTGACCTCGTTGTACCGACGGATGAAGTCGGGCTTCTCGGCGCAGCTACCGCCGAACATGGCTTTCGCAACAAGGCCCGGCGCGAGAGCTTTGAATTCATCGCTAATGTTGACGATGCCGGCAGTGGTGGCTCCACCAGCCACGGATCGGAGGAGGAGGCACACCTCGTCGGCCCTAATGGACTCGACGTGCTTCACCTGCACGGTGCCCAGGAGCTCCACCACGACGATCTTCTTTATCTGGATCAAGCGGTCGCCGTAGGGGGCGAAACCGAGCCCCTTGCCCTTGCACCCGACGATGTCGATGGTGACGCTGGTCATCGGCTGGGAGCAGAAGGCGAGATCATGGGTCTTCATCACCAGCTCCGCCGCCTCGGTGTTGGACACCACAAGCGTCGAAACCTCGCTGAGCCGGAGGAACATGAGCGGGCTGTGCTGGCAGGACAGCTCCATCATCATGCGGTGTCTGAGGCCGTGCACCATGTGTTGGAAGCTGCCAATGATCGGAAGGGTCCATGGTCCCGGTGGCAGTCGCTTCTCGTGTTTGCTCTTGTTGCCGGCTTTGGAATTATGGAACCAAAGGAGGACAACTACTACAGCCAGGGAAACACCATATAAGGTGATTATGAGAAGCTACATTTGCAAATATTGGAATGGAACTCAAGCGTTAACTAACATGCTAGATCAATAGAAGTACCTAAATGTTCCGGATGGACAGCTCAATCATTGGGCCAAATACACAATCCACGTCTCTGCTGACACCAACAGAATGGCTGCATCAGTGTCTCAAAATTAAAAATGCGTCAAGATTAATTAAGACCCTATTTTTTTGCTAAAAAAACTCAAAAGAGTGTTTCAATCTGATATATCTTAAGGAAAACAAAGGCTAGTACAAATGATGGACAAAAAGACACAAACCGACCTCTAAAATGTATGAGTACATCAAAGACCAAATTGGTGGTCTTCTTATTTAGGACATCCACCGCCTGCCGGAGCTTGCAAAGACAGTGAAGAAAAGGGCCACCTAAACACACCCTCGCCAAACATGGCATTGAAGACCGCAAAATCCACTTTGTTGCTGACAACAAGATCTAGTATCCACTGAAAGAACATCGGCTGGAGGAATCCTTCGAGGAACACAGGCTTACAATCCTTCACCATCAAAATAGAGTGTTGAAGATTCTGAACCTTGCAGTAGAACAAATTAAAAGAAGCCAAGATAGCCGCATCAAAAGCCAACCAAATGCTTTCTCTGAAAAGCACCCCATCTGCCAAGATTTGAAGAAGATCAACATATCTTACAAGTCAAACTCTCGCTGGTCCTTCGCCGACGCCATGTTGAACGTCGTTGAGGTAGGGAGAGTCGGAGAGACCTTATTTCAAAGTACCATCATCGCCACCACCTCATCAATGACACCAGAACCAAACCCTAGATCAATAAGTATTCACAAACCTAATCTAAAACTATGAAGTGAAAAGGGATCGGGTCCCCACTCCTCTATCCAATGGCAAGATAGCCGGTTAGGAGAGAGGACGGGGACCGAGCAGGTTTCTTAGGAGAGGGCGGCTCTGGTGGCAGTTGGGAGAGGGCGGCGCATGGATCCCGATTGGTAACTAACACCCTATTTGCTATGGAGGATAGTGCCGCGAAATTACACTAGTGTGTTCTCATTATTTAACTACTCCCTCCGTCCATAAAAGAATTTAATTCTGGGATCCGTGCCGGTCAAACTAGCTCGAGTTTAACCATGTTTATACCAAATAGTATTAGTATTTATGTCTCCAGAGAAATTTATTGTGAAAATATACTCTATAACTAATCTAATGGTACTTATTTTGTATCATAAATATTAGTATTTTTTATATAACTTTGGTCAAAGATCAAACTGTTTAGCTTCTCTAAAAATGAGAATTGCATTCTTTTGTGTGGACGGAGAGATTATTGATGACTATGGTCCAAAAGATCAAGATCGTGCATGTCACTGCAAAAATGGGCCAAATTATTTTTAATGTTATACGCACAATTGGGCCAAATAATTCGGCAATTCAGTCACGTTCTTACCCTGTACCCTGCATGCTTGACATCATCCTCCCTGTACCCTGCAATTCTGTCTGCACGTAAGAACGCCAGAGTCTCAAAGATAAAGAAATGTATTTTTGCAGCATTATTGACACAATCTACATAAAAAACAAAAAAAAAAGACACACACACACATCATCCAATAATAGAATGCATGCATTTCAGAGAATCTTTACTGAACGAAAACTACTAACTTATGATGATGCATTGCATAGTCATATACATCATCCAGTTATTAGAAAGTGGAGTCGACACTTGATGTCAAAAATGGAATCATTCAGATCTATCGTTACATACATCATATACAACATGAATAATACAATTAATGCTACAAATATGGATATGAAAAAGAAAAGAAACTATTTTACAAATATGGATATGAAAAGGAAAAGAAACTATTTTTTTTCTTTATTCAATCAAAAGTAAACTGCTTCACCAACCATTTCTTCACTACCTGTAAGTTCAACAAAGTAACGATTGAGCAAAGATATATATTTAAAAAGACAACAAAACAAGCCCTAGTGTTTCAGAGTAATTTAAGACGCAGATAGGTACCACCCTATCTAAGACATTGATGGGTAGAAGCAATTTATTTAGCACAAGACTGCAGAAAATAGAACATGAAATTGCGTCATATAGCCACCAAAATATCTATGAATTCTTTCATCATGTAAATAATATAGCATGCATCCACTTAAAACGATCAGACCGATAGTGATGAAGCGAAGTACAAGGGAAGAGTATATACAATATGTATTGTATTATATGTACGTGGACAACCACGTGTGTGCATGCACATGTCCTTGTCTGATCATGCACGATGAGTCATGAAGATGATACAATTTTTAATAATAGTTATCTTTATCCACAAGCTGCATGTGATTTGTCGTGGGCTCTACACATAAATGATAATTTCCAGCACAAGACATACTTGCTCAATCAAAATTAAAAACTCATCTAAAAAAACTTTTCACCTCGGGGACTAATTGAAGGAGATAATAATCATTGCCATACCTCTACTCATAACAGGAGCAAGTCATATAATAAAGGATATAAATGATAAGTATAAACAGAGATAAATCACCTAGAGCTCTCCTATAACACTAGCATTGTCAGGTAGAATATTAGAGAAATAATTCCTAAGTCATTCCTAATTACAAGTCAAAGTATACTTTGATTAGTGCAATCATATCTAGCAATCATGGTTAAGATTATCATTACATCTACACATAAGGGATATTACAGGAGATAGATTGAGAACAGAGCTCACACTAACTTCGCAATCGGATCCTACATGCACCTATATTCGGGGAGTGGACTACAAATGACTCAACAGGAGTGTCACATCCGTGATATACCACATGACCCGGAATATAGGGGGTATTCGCTGGTAAACAATGTATAAGCACCACGCTTACACAATGCCAACCACCCACCCATGGTACATTGGAGTGAGCGCTATACGAATTTATGCATAAATATAATGATAAACTAACTATACTAAATATAAAATCAAAGCAGACGATGAACATCATATTGAAGATCATAAACAAGATAAGAACTAATAGTGTCATAGCAATTGTACCAAGCATAATGATAATGGAGATACAATAGAGAGAGAGAGAGGGGTACAAGAACTATACCGAACCACGCTCTAGATGATGTCGGGAATCCAAGCGAAGAGCTGCTTGCCTTCCTCTGGATCTAACCTAACTAGCTATGCTATGTAGCTCTAAGGAGATTAGGGTTTCTCTCTACAGACGATCTAATGACTTCTGACCTTAGGGTTTGATGATGCCCTAGGGAGGGCTGGGGTCTGGTTATATAGCCCTAGGGGAGCAACGTGAGCCCTTGGATCAAACCGATTTAAGGAACGACGTAGATGCAATCCTAGAAATCGGTGGAGGAATCTTCTAGAAACTGACAAGAGGGGCCCACCGGGCAGGACCAGCCGGCATAGGGGTGGGACCGGTTGGTCCCACCTGGTGGCCTATCGGGGTCTGCCTCGGGGGGTTGCCTCCTAGAGTCCTCTGGAATCTTCTAGATTTGTTCCTCAATCGAAATTGCTTTATTTCCTTTGACGATTAAGTCCTCCTTGGTGGTTTTCCGGATATACCCTGCTGGAAACACAGATTCACCAAAACTTGTGGAATTTATTAGTTTGGACCCTAGACTCTCGTTGGAATTCATATTTATGCCGTTTTTCATGTTTATTTGACCAAATAAATTGGTTGTTAACTACCGTCAACAAAGGGGATGATTCAAATTTTGTTTAGCTCAAACCCTAACCCTAACCCGAGCTATCGAGCTAGGAGGCAATGCCGCCGCGCGGTCTCCTTCTTGAGCTCAGGGGGCAAGGGCACCATCGCAAGGCCGCTCGATGGTGGCATGCTCACCCTCTTGCGAGTGCGCGTGCCGGCGAAGTGCTTCGCGGCGGCGCCTTCGCCTTTTCTCCTGTCGCCACAGGTGGCTGCCTCTCGCTTAGTGCGGGCTAGAACAGAGGAGAAGGGGAGGGAGAAAGATCGGTTGGGCAGGCTGGAGACTAGGGGCGGAGGTGGCAGCGCCACCTCCTTGTAGTTGGTGGTGGCCACCGCCATCGCTCCTCCGTCGCGGCCTCGACTCGCCTCAAACTGCGGGGCGAAGAGAGAAGGTAGAGGGAGACAATGACTTAGAGTTTAAGGGGAGGCCGGCCGCGGGCGCCTTATTGTTCAGCCGAGATGCGTGGACGACCGTCGGATTGCAATCAACAGCCAGAAGTGACCGGGCCAAATTAGGCCCAGGTAGTATTGCGAATTCCCGACCCAGGCCCAGGTTGCGGCCTGGGTGCAGGGAGGGTGGCGCACGCGACTGGGCTACGGCAGCGTGCGAACGTGAGATGGGCTGCAGGCCACTCGTTTGTTGACAGGCCAAAAGGGAAGAATATTTTTTGGTTTTTGGTTTAGTTTTATTTTTTAGAAGCAATTTCTTATTTATTTAATGAATTTCACTCAAAGGTTGAAGTTTAAATATCTGTCAAAATTTGAACCGTCGGATAATTTTTCCAGAGAATAGATAAGGGCCAATACATGCTTCTGTAAAGTAGATTAAATTTATTTTTCCTGTTTCCGTTGCTATGTTAATGTTTAAACATCTAATTAAATTAGAACCAACGGGAAATTTAATTAGAGTAGTCATATATATTTAAGTTGAATTATGATATTGTTATTTTTCTGACCAACGTTGATGATAACAATATTATAATTTTATTTATGAGTTTAAGTTTGAAGTTTAAATCTCTGATAAATTTTGCTCCAACATGATCAATTTTTCATAGAGTAGATAATGACCAAGAAATGCTTTGTAGCACCCTGTTTTACAAACAAAATCAGATACACACCATATGTGAACCTAGAAAGTCAAATCTCGTATATAGCTACAAATAAAGATAATATCAATGGACAATGCTTAATATATAACGTACTTAATACAAAGAATACAACCTTAGACAGTAGATAGCGGAAAGACACTCCGTTCTTTAAGTGAAAGCTCCAATCCGCAGGGACAACTGATTGGTTGATCACAAGCCTAGCTCCTCCAGACTAGCAATCTGGCACTTCTATCAGTCTTCTCAGAACTCCTTCGTAACTCCATCAATCTTCGGAGCAATTTTTACTAGAGTCTGAGGGTGTGGGGAAATAGCAAGGGTGAGCACATGTCGTACTCAATAAATATAACATGGGGTTCATGAGGCTCAAAAGGTTGACACTAGTTTACTGCACTTAGTTTTTAGTGAGTCATCTTTTAGTAATTGAGTAGCAACATGTTCATCATAAGCCCACATAAACACATGATCAAGTAAATATGAATAATGAATAGCATAAACAATTAATCATAAGTGGGCATCTATATCATTAGTGTTCATCATCTATTCAGTAAATGTTCCAAGGCCATTTGTGACCGTGAGCATGGCTGCTATAATGGTTTTACACTCTGCAGAGGTTGTACATCTTTACCTATGAGCCGTGATTTACCCTTTCGCCCGAGGTGATCAGCCTCTTAACCCACTGCCAAGGAAGATCGGCAGGGTTCACTATGAAGTCTTTTAAAGGTTCGTCTAACAAGTGTGGCCCGCTAAGGATACCCCATCAACCAGTAAGAGCCCCTCCTCCAAGGTGTGACTAACAAAAAGAAAAGTCCACTCCCTTGGTAGGCCATGGAATCAAACTAATCAGAGCCCCTCTTGCGCCTTTGGATAAGCTACTATGAGCTAGAAAAGGTCTTTATACTTAACTAAAGCCAGATTCATGTAGCACTCATGGTTGTACTGTAAGTCCCAGATGATCACTTACCAATAAGTCCTTAGGAAGAGAAATCTAGAGCACCATAATGATGGCCCAATGCTCTAGCCCCCTGATTCCATTTTGCTAAAAAGCATCTTTTAGTATTTGTTGCATATACCATTAGTCAAGTTAACAGATCATTATCTTAATTGAGCGCTAGCATCATACTACTCAAATGCATAACCCGTAGGTATCAAGGCACAAGGTAACAAAACATTAGAAAATACTTAGTGGTTGTCAAGATAGATACATGCAATATGAATTATGTGATTAAAGGTGAATAGGACAACAAGGATGATCTCATGCTATACTTGCATTAAACTCTAAGCAGATCTTCTTGTAATTCTTAACCTCCAAAGGATTACTTCTTGATCACCAACGCAAAACTCACCGACCGGACATGAACATAAAGCACCACACAAGCATCCATGCAATCATACACGAAGCAAACAATAGAGTTGAATTAGAACAGTACACCAAATATATGAAATAGGAAGTGAAAAAGTTCTACACATTGCTATGATCACGCAGGTGCAAAAAGCACACTAATCGGAGCTATAACGGAGAAGTTATGAATTAAACAAGATTTTCTTTAATAAAATAATAGATTAAATATAACCTCAAATTTCAAATGTTGAAAACATGTATAAAAGTAGGATGAACACGTAGATCATGATTTTCAACGGGGAAGGCACGGGGATGTAGAGGAGCTCACGGCGAACTCATCTAGGGGATCGGGGAGGGTTGCGAAGGCACGGTGGCGCGCTAGAGCTCACCATGGTGGCTCGGTTACCCCGGTCTTGCCCCGGTGAGCTCGTAGAAGTAGCAGAGAGAGAGGGAGAGGAAAAACGCGGTATCATCTGCTTGCTTACCACCTCGCGAAGGCCGAAAACCAGCTCTAGATGACGATGAAGCGGTAGGACGTCGAGGCGAGCACGGCGGCAGCTTAGGGTTGGCGGCGTCGCTACGGCTCGAGGAGAGGGTGGCATCTGATGACTAGGGTTCAACGAGGAGGTGACTCGGCGTAGCGGTGCTATTTAAGAGGCGTGGCGGCTTGCGACACTCGCCAGTCGGGCGGACACGGGGCAAAGGCGGAGTCCTTGCATGGTCAGAGTCCGGGACAACGCCGACTCGAGGTGAGAGAAGACCTTGACAAGCGGGCCCTACCTATCGGTGAAACAAAGGCACAGGACTAGGGCGTCAGCCAAAGAGAGAAGGAGCGTGCGTGGCTCCGGCCTCGGCCGGCCTACTTGCCTCGCGAAGGGAAGGGGGAATGCTGGGCCAGCCGGAGTGGGCCACGGAAGGAGATGGGGCCGAGCCGGCTTGCTGAGGCGGCCCGCAGAGAGGCACGCTCAGCCTGCACCTTAGGAGGGAGGGAGCTGGAGGAACTGGGCCTCTTGGGCTGAAAGCAAGAAGGGAGGGAGGAGTGTTTCTTTTTTTCCTTTTGCTTTTATTACTTTTTTTCTTTTATTTCAAAGCCATTTTCAAAAGTAGTGAATGCTCGGACATGTTTCTAATCCTATGATGAATTTTTATTTAATGAGAAATTATTTTTCCTATGTTTTCATGAGCACCAAAAATTCAAAATTAAACCACTTTAACCCTATTTTCAAAAGTGTAAATTTTAGGGTGTTACATGCTCCTAAACCAGTAGAATGTATTTTATTCTCATGTTTTCGCTGCAATGATTTTTATTATCTTCTAATTAAATTTGAACCAACAGAAGTATTTAATTTTGAAGAGTAATTATACGTTTTTCAAGTTAATTATGATATTGTTATTTTTCTATCAAACGTTGATGATAACAATATTATAAGTTTATTCATGAGCTTTCTGATGCATTAATTTCATTTCTGCCCAAGGGTGATAGAGAATTCATGAAGAAGAATGTTTTAGTCGTAATGACTAAGTTTTCGTTATGTAAATAGTCATATTCTCCATCATTATGATAAGAGTTGCAATAAGTGAGATGCATGTCTAATTCGACCATCTTTGGATTAAACATGTATGTTGCAGAGTATTCGGATTTATTTCTAATTTTGATGTATTGAATGTTCAAATACTTCTTGCGTCCTGAGAGCTAATTCTGGTATTTATGTCCCTTATAGGGAATTATCTCACATGGCCCGAGAAGTTTGTGATGACTGCATGCTTTTTCGTGTATCTCGCACAGCGAGAGAAGTTATTGGGATAGCCCTTACACTATCCTAGTGTTGTCTGTACATTTCTATTGTGTCATGGTCATTAAGCTCTCAATGTGTTGCAGCCATAAGGGGAGTCGGTTAACTGACTCTTTACAAGCGTATGTCGGCACTATAATTGAGTAGCTCGTTGCGGAGTAATCTAGTAATGGTGGAATGCACATCTTTGAATGTATAATTTGGCCACTAAGAGAGAGAGAGTCACTAGACGTGGATTGAAAGGAAAGGGAAAGATTTAGGCTTGACAGGTTGAATCTATCAAGTGAGCTGAGCACATCGATTAGAAAATGACTTATTTAAATAATAATTCAAATCTTTCCTTGTATGATCATTTTGACATGACATGAGTTTAAGGATAAAAGTAAGTTGCATACGAACCAAAAGATAAGAAAACATGCGAGCATGACTTGAGGAAGTATTGCTAACGACTTTGTTAAGTTCTCGAAGTGGAATGAGGAAAGTGTACTCCCATATGAATTAATAAATATTTTTTTGCATGATATAATCATGTAAATGAAGTAAGTCATAAATGTCTCCACGTTCACAAGAATTTTGAATGGTTTTCGAAATTATGGCAGAAAAATATGCCATATTTCGAGGAGGAGAATTGTGAAATCAATTAAGAGTGAGATAAATATCAATTAAGAAAGATACTCCCCGTTACGAGTGAGATAAAGATTAATTAAGATGAATGTGATCATCGGAGGAGTACAATGGTTATAATAATGATACCCCTAAGCAGAGAAATAGCTAAATTACTGGACATTTTACAGTTCCGATAGGAAGATAGCGTAATTAGCCAGAATTCATACTAGACGAGCCTTAAAGATATTAAGGTGGTGCTTGAAGCGTCATATCAGGTTTTAATAGATTATACTCAAATAAGAAATTTATAGATATACTATCTTTACAGAAAATGAGATAATCTGGGGGAGCACGGTACGTACAGACCTAAGACTTAAAGAGAAGTGGGACTTTGTGCCCACTCCAGTGATTCAAGAGCAACAAATTTATCAATACCTGTTGATGCTGTATGACTGATACAACACCTGTTGTTAGCTCTTCAAAGAAGATGAATAATGTAAACAAGGATCTTGTTATACAGGAGCCTGTAGATCAGTTGACTCTTGGCAATGAAGAGCAACAACAGCCCCATATGAAAAAGTGCCAGTAGTTTGGGACTTCTAAGAAATTCCAAATGCAGCCAAAATAGTAGGCTGTAAATGGATCAACAAGACAAAATGTGACTCCAAAGAAAACGTGGAAAGATATAAAGCACGACTTACAGCAAAAGTCTTTACATAAAGAAAAGAAATATGTCCTGAAAATCGTTGAGCAAGAATTGATTAAAGTAGCTAGAATGACATGATTCAACACCCACCATTTCACCGCACTTACAAATAAGATTGCTTTGATACTACTAGTGCTGATGCTCGTCTCCCCCTCCTCTCTGATCCAAAGCAAGACACTAAGAAGGCCGCCGCCGTCATCTCCGGCTGTCATCGCCTTCTTTGCTGAGCCTCGCACTCGGCGATGATCCTGTCAAACATGGCGTCGAGGTGCCAGCGCGCTCGCTAAAACCAGTGTGTCAACCCAGTGACGACGTCCACGAACCAGAGAGACGGGAAGAGGTCGTCGGCGCAAAACCCGCCACCGTACAGCACCGCCACGTCGACGACCGACATGAGCTCGCCGCCGCTGCACAGCTGCCCGAACGTCACTTTGCCGGTGATCGCCAACGAGCACGACAGAACCAGCCTACCCAGATTGACCAGCTCGCCACGCTGGCCGGCGGCGGTGCAGACCTCCTAACTAAGGAGAGGGTCTTGCTGTCCCGGACGGCGGCCACCTGCCGCACCTTGTGTGTGATGAGCAGCTTGGACATGCAGAGCTTGCGCAACATCCTCTAGTACGCGCCGTACGGCGCGAAGGACATGTCCATGCTTCCGTAGAGGATGATGTCCGCCACGAGCAGGTTCGGCCGCGACGCGAAGGTGAGGTCCTTGTCCCGGAGGACCTCCTGCGCCGCCACCGGCGACGAAATCACGACGATGTTGATCTGACCCAAGCGCAGGTACATGACTGGTCTGTGCTTCGTGGCCAGGTCCTGTAGCGCGACGTGCGGCTGCGAGATGGCGAGGTGGAGGAGGTTTCCGAGCAAGGGGAGACACCATGGGCCAGGAGGTCGCTTCTTCTTGAAACCTGGTGAAGGTTTGCGGAGGCTAAGTGAGCACACAATAAGGATCATCGCTGAGATGAGAGTACTAGTTACGAAGAGGAGGGTGTCTGAGTTTAGCTCCATGTTGATGGCTTAGTTTGCATTGGTTTCATGTTTTTCTAGGGAAGAACAGCAACACATATATAATGCCGTTACCTAAGCTTGCATTATTGGGCACTACAATACATTATGTATGTATGTCTGTCTTTCAGACACACATCGGCTTCGTAAACAATTTTTGAGGAAAACAGGAAGGGTTGCCCCCTACTGTGCTTTTATTGAAATTTAAATAACATGCAGTTCTTACAACAAGTCTAACAAAGAAAATCAGCAAAATTACACACAAGCTTCTAACCATTGCTTAAACAAAGGAGTTTGACTACTCTTTGCTCAAAGAATAACTTGAGCAAATTCTCTTCTAAAAATCTCTTTGCAATGCTGCACTGAAGGCAACACATGTCTGAAGATTGCATCGTTACAGTCCAGATTGACCAACACATTGTCACGATAATCTCCATAAAGAAAGGCAGCTGCAACTGTTTTCTGAATGACATCAAAGTATCAAATGGATCTGAGGGATGCTGAATAACCCGGCCAAGTGTCGCCCAACATGCATTTGAGAATGGGCATGCCAAAAAAGATGCACTAGAGTCTCATCTTGTGCTTGGGTACAAAGAACACAACTGTAATTATCCAAAGCCATTCTTTTCCTCCTGAAAAGCTCTCTAGTACTCAACCGATCCTTGAGCAATAATCAAAAAAAGAATTTGCGTTTGTTTTGACAGCATGATTTCCAGAGCCAAGAAAATGCTGGGTGAACCTGAATACGCCCCATTATGTGCTTATATGCCCTTTTAGAAGTAAAGATACCAGAGTTCCAAATAAAAGTCCAGGAATCAGAACCATCTTGCAAGTTAATGGTTGCCCGGTTCGCTTGGCTTATAATCCGTACTTTTTTAGCGAGTGGACAGTATTTTTTCTTACAACTAATCAGCCAGCAGTACTTTCAGCCAAACAAAGTAGAATTTGATTATATTGCTGGTATGCCTCCTCAGAAATTGGGAGATGAAAAAAACATGGGGGGATGATGACTGACAGAACTGCTGGACTGTGATAAACCTGTTCTTTGCAAAAGATAACAATTCATGCCTTTGAGTACTGAGGGAAAACCCATTCCATGTATCAAGCCAAAAGAAACATGTGGACCCACTGACAACTGAGGCCATTGCCATGCCTTTAAAAGTTGGTAGAAGCTTCTGAATATCACGCCACCAGAAACAGCCTTTACGAGTTGTAGCTAGTGGCCTGCCATTGGTATACCTTGTCTCCCAAACTAATTGCACCCCAGGAACATCTATTATAAAATTTATACAGATTTTTTAGAAGGAAGCTCTGATTTTGTGAATGCAAATTAAGAACACCCAAGCCACCATTTTCTTTTGATACACAAACCATTGACCATGCTACCTTTAGTGGTTTCTTGTTATTGAGATCAGATCCATGCCACAGACAGTGTTTTATGAACTTATCAATAAGCTTGACAACAGTTTTTGAAAGTAAAAAAAAGTTAAAATTGCAAATGTAGGCAAGGCAATAAACACTGCATTTGTTAACTGTAACCGGCTAGCTTGACACAGGAAGGATGAAATGCTTACCAGCCGACGCTCACACCGAGTTACCAAGGGCCAGAAGACAGAGACTGTAGGCCTTGTAAGACATAGAGGCAAGCCAAGGTAAGTAAAAGGTAATCTGCCCTCAAGCACCCCAAAGTTCTTGGAAAGAACATAAAGTTTGGAATCAGAGACATTTATTGGGACCATCATTGATTTTCTGAAGTTCACTTCCAGAACAGTTGATTCTACAAAAGAGTTGAGCAAGGCCTTAAGAAAGAATAACTTCCTGGCATCAGCCTTCATAAAAATGAGGGTATTATCAGCATACTGCAACACAGGGAAATCCTGATTGTGAGGTAGGTCCAAGTGCAAAGAAAGAAGGCTCTATTGTTTTGCTAAGTTTAACAAATCTTGGAAAAAGTTTGCAGCTAAAACAAATAGAAGTGGAGATAAAGGATCTCCTTGTTTGACCTCCCTTTTGCAATGGCAAACTTTGCCTGGAACCCCATTAAGAAGAACCGATGAAGTACCAATGGTGAAAATCAGGTTCATCCGAGACAACCACCTAGCTAGGAAACCTTTGTGCTCTATTATTTGCATCATTAGACTAAGGTCAGCCTTGTCAAAAGATTTTTCAAAATCAAGCTTAAGAATAATGATCTCCTACCTAAACTGATAATAGAGATGTAGGAATTCTAGGGACCAAGCTAGGCAATTTTGAAGACATCTATGTTTAATGAAACCATATTGGTTCTTATGAATCAACTGGGGGAGCAGTACCTGAAGCCTGTTAGCTAAAAGTTTTGTAATGATCTTCACATATGTGTTTAGAAGAGATATAGGTCTGAAGTTTGAAAGTTTAACTGCATTATCATGCTTTGAAACTAGAGTTATCAGCGAGCCATTGATGCTTTGTAAGTAAATATCCACAGAATAGAAATCATCACATAGCCTGTAGAAATCTCCTCAGAAATAATTGACCAACACCTTTTAACAAAATCAGTATTGAACCCATCTGGTCCAGGAGCTTTATCAGATGGCAGAGATTTTACAACATAATCAATTTCCTCCCTGCTGAAAGGAGTGACCAAAGAATTTAAATCAACATTAGTTTGAATTATTGAATCAAGATTAAACTGAATGCCAGAAAATTCAGACTTTCCCAGCCTATCCTTGAAGGCCTCCCAAATCATATAAGCTTTCTGGAAACGATCAACCATAATGTTACCAGCATCATTTTCAAAAGAGGCAATCAAGTTTGTCCTATATTTTAATGTTGCATTGGCATGGAAGAATTGAGTGCTAGCATCACCCAAAGTAACACACTTAATCTGGCCTCTTTGCTTCTAGTAGAGTCTCTGCTGTTTTAGCAACCTTTGTAACTGGAGGCTGAGAAGGTTTCTAAAGTTCCATTCAGGGACTGAGAGATCTCTGAACTCTTCAATTATCGGCAAGAAGTTTAGTACCAGTTTGACATTAGCAATAGCCTCTTTTAAATTTGAGATAGAAGCCTTCCATGTTTTTAGAGCGGATCTGAGATTCTTAAATCTAGCTGTCAAACTTTTGGCAGCATAAAAAATATAGGATGGGGCAGTCCAATGTTGTTGGACAATACTAAAGAACTGGGAATGTTCCATCCAATGATTCTCAAATAAAAACAAGGAGCCTTTAGGAATTTTAGTGGAGGCAGAGATGGCACAAGGAGTATGGTCAGAAGTCATCATGTTCCATAAACAGTTGACAGATCATTGTATGTTTGATGCCTCACATGGGCAGTTCATCTTGTTTTTTATATTTTGAGACAAAAGTTGAGTAAATTGTCTATTTGTCTTTTATCCAATACAATAGATTAAGTCTTCGTCGGTGCTTCCTTTCGTTAGGATTTAATCCCGTTGCTATGCCGCTAATATTTTTTAGATAAATGAAACAATGCTGCTAATAATAACCATGTGGGCGTGCAAAGGTTATGGGGAAAACAGCTACTTTGGTCACTGTGGCACTGGTGGAGCCAGGATGTTACATCAGGATGTTCCATATGAATAAAATTGGGCAATGCAAATATTGTTAGAAGATCTAGGCTGCCCAAATAATATTTCCAAATAAATCCCTAAAGGCCCACTCACACATGCATGGTTTGGTGGGGGACTTTAGTCCCACATTGCTACTCTAGAGGGAGTGACCAACTTAAATGGTTGAGTTGTCTCTATCTAGTTGAAGCTATTGGGGAGAGGAAAACGAAGATACTTACCACACTGACTCACCTTGTTGGGCGAGGTAATGACCATGCGTGAGAAAATTACGCTGACCTATTTTAGCAAGCAATTATTGTCGCATTAATGGTGATTGCTCAAATTTCTCTAGTCAACTAACGGTAGGTCAATCACGTTAGTGTTGTGATTGCGCGGCTAATTACTTTCCTTAGCTGCGGCGTGTGTATATGTTGGGACACGACGTCATCCTTGGCATATAGAGAATTCATCTCCTCCTTTGCCACTGTCCTGTGCTGCCACCGTCCGTCTTCCCCATCCCGCTGCCGACATATACCAGGACCATCAATGAATTGGCAAAGAGCTTCCATCTCAACAAATCCCACAGCATACTTCTATCTTACAACTGCATGTAAGTTTGTTGTAAATGCCTAATTTTCTACTCCATTACATATTTGAGAGTTGAACCTAATTGGAACCGGTGGTGGCATTTTGAATGCAGCGATGACCATCATGTGCTTCTTGACATCTGCGTAGAGAGGACCACTGTCAACATTTACGACTATCGAGGGAGCCAACTAGAGAACATCCATCCCTTCATTGAGGCGCTGAACAAGTAAGACCAGCCACTACTACATTGGCAATGCTAAGATTATTTGTTATATAGCTTTGATCATCTTATATCGTTGTCATGAACTTGTCACACAGGGCCTACGAGAAGTTGAAGTCAAGGTCCAAGAGACATTGTGAGCTTGGCAGATCATGGTTTCAAGTAGTATCGGCTGGTTCGATCCCAATGCAGCCTACGGGCAATGATCTCTGCAGGTTCTATGTCATGCATTACATGCGTAGCCTCATCAGTGCTCTCTCCGGATCACAGGTTTGGCTCCTCGGCCTCTTTAGTAAATTTGGACGACCTCGCGACATACTTAATTAGAGTGTGTAGCAAAGCTTTTCTTTAGTGTGTTTCACCTTTTTCTTGTGTTCTAGACTGTAGTGTCATCTACACCGGAGCTAACTGATTTGGACATATCTGGGTTCCAAGAAGATCTTTCTGGTTTCATTATAGACCAAGTCGTGAACCCCAAGGGAGTCCATTACCTTCTCTAATCAAGGTGCTAGTGTTCTGAAAACTATATATTCGCTGTTGTTGGATGCCAGGGTTTGAAAACTATATTTGTCGCTGTAGTTTTGTATGGATATTTGTGTATCGGTGGTGATGTATGTTTGGATAGAATACATTGTCTCTATCAATATATGTGGTTGGCAATGCGTAAGCCATGAAATGTCTGTATTGTTGGTGCTATAATGTATTGTGTGGTAATGCCGGCAGTAATGGACAAAACATTATTGCCAGAACAAACACAACGGCGGCGGTGACACTGCCCCTCATTGCCATTGGAGGGAACACTGACCACATGCGATCGCACCTACATCTCCGGCGAATGGTACGTCGGACCAGTGTTGATGTTCTCGTCATCACAGCAGAATGGTACGCCAGTCCAGTGTTGATGTTCTTGTCATTCACAACCAGATGGTACGTTGCTCTGGCATCGATAGGTCCATCATCACCGCTGGTTGGTACGCTGACCCGACGATGATAGGTACATCATCACCGCTGGATGGCGTGCTGACCTAGCGTCGATGGCGCACCGGTCTAGCGTCGATGGCTGCATCTTCATCACCGGATGGTAAGCCAGGGCGACGTCGATGGTTACATCATCATCGTCAAATCGTATGCCGGGCCGGTGTCAATGGAGGCATCATTACTACTGGACGGAACGTTGGGCCAATGTTGATGTAGGCATCATCACCGCTGGACAGAATGCCGGGTCGGCGTTGATGGAAGCATCATCACTGCTGGGCGGAACGCCGGGCTAGCGTTGATAGAGGCATCATCACCGCCAGAAGGCACGCTGGTCCGGCGTCGATGGAAGCATCATCAGCGCTGGATGGTATGCGGGGCTGGCGGTGTTGGACGTATCATCATCGCAGGATGGTACGTCGGGCCAACGTCGAAAGATGCATTATCGTCACCAGATGGTACATTGGGCTGGCGGTGGTAAGATACCGTCACCGCCGCATGGTACACCGGACCGACGGTAGTAAAATACCATCACCACTGTCGAGCACCCGACTTACACCAACAGGGGCTAAAACCGTCGGTAATAGGGGTTCTGGAGCCGGCGGTGATTAGCTTTCTATAGTAGTGTTAGGGAGGACAAGAGCATCATCTATAAAGCCAAATGCTCTCACCCTTTAATTCATGTTTCTAAAAAGCATATTTTATTTCTCATTGCATATTCCATTAATAAAGTTACAGTTCATGATCATAATTAATTGAGCTCTAGCATCAGATACCCACATGCTAATAATTCCCAAGGTTACATGGAACCAGGATATCAAATATCTAGGATAATTCCCTACGGGTATCAAGGTAGACACATGCATAGGATTAAATTGTTATTATGGTGAACAAGATAACAAGGATGATCCATGCTATAGTTGCCTTGCTCAAAAAACTCCTGCTAGTTCTGGTCATCAAAGTATTGATCCTGCTCACTGTCGATACAACAACACACAAGCATCCATGCAATCATGCACAAAGCAATCAAGAACTATAACTAAAACAGTACACCAATAGTGGAAAACAAGTTGAAAAGCTTGTAAACATATTCTACATGTCGCTACGAACACACAAACACGAAAATTACCGAGAACGGAGCTAAAATAGTGAAGTTATGATGAAATTAGGCTCTGGATGGCAAAACTGTAATTACCATAAACTATTTACGAATTAAAATAACTAGAAAATCTGAATTTTAATACTACTGGAGGACTGCACGTACAAATAAGAAGAAGGATAGGGGCTCTTTAGCAAAATGGTTGGAGGAGTATCTTCTAATCTTGGTCGTGAATCCTAGATCAAATGGCTAGGAAACAAATGGGATGAACCCGCCAGCTGAAACAGGAGGTGGCGCGGCGGCTGCCATGGCCAGCGGCAAAACTTCACCGGTGAGTACCGGATAAGGCCCTATGGGCCACAGCGGAGCGAACCAAGGGCACAGGGAAGCGAGGATGAAGGCGTGCTCACCCAGGGGTTTATCACGGCCAGAGACGAGATGTAGATGATAGAAGGCTCGACAAGACGAACAGTGACGATGTTTCTGCAAAATTCAGCGACGAAACGTGAGCAAACAAGCATAACCTAGGTGCGAAGCTCGACACAGGGTTGAGGGTGGCAGTGAAGCTGTGTACGAGCAGGTCGACGCGCGGCTGCAGCAACAAGGGTTTGTGGCGGCGATTGCAAGCTTGACTAGGGCGGCGGCTTCGCTTAGAGTTGAGAAAAGGGTGTCACAACACCTAGGCTTTGCTTTTATAGGGGCATATGCGTGGAGGGCACACCAAATCGAAGGAAATCGGGAGCAGGGCGGCAGGATTCGCCCCCGGCCAAGTCTGGCTCGTGCACGGGAAAGATGTAGGGGACGACGCTGCCAAGAGGGCCTGGGGTGGCAGCGACTCAAGGCGCGGGGCTGGCTGTCAGCTGCACAAAGAAATAGAAGGGGAGCGCTTGCCTGCACTCTGTCAGGGCTGGCCGATTGGGCCTGCGGCCAGGGAAGCAGCGCTGGGCCACGGGCAGCTGGGGAAAGGCTAGGATGGCCTTGGGCCGAGAGAGGAGAATGGCCCACAGGCCGAAATGGAGCAGAGAGGGAGAAGGGAAAAGAATTCCTTTTTTATTTTCAGAAAGCTATTTTCCAAATGAATTTTGAATCAGTTTTGATGCAATTTGATTTTAGAACAAAAACCAGTCAACACAGTAAAACAAATGCACCGGCATGTTCCTAGTCTTATGATTTATTTTATAATTTCGTCAAAGATTTTAATTCCCCTATGTTTCAATGCACACAGAAAAACATAATTAAATAAAAAATAAACTATTTTCAGAAATAAAAATTTTAGGGTGTTACAATCTATTTGATGCTTTCTAATTTGATGTATCCTGCTTATGGGAAGTGGCTCTTAAAAAGCTAGGTTCATGTTGTTTGAGATGCAATCTTCTCCTATGTGACCTGAATGCTTTATTGAAATAAATATGGTAAGGAAGCTAGCCGAGCCAACTAGGATTCGTCTAGGTAACTGGAACGTAGGGTCCCTAATGGGTAAGTTAAGAGAGCTAGTCGGTGCCGCAATTAGGAAGCGTGTAAATATTCTATGCGTTCAGGAGACTAAATGGAAGGGTCAGAAGGCGAAGGAGGTGGAGAATACGGGCTTCAAACTTTTGTACACGAGGACAACATCGGGTAGGAATGGTGTAGGCATCTTGATCGATAGGAACCTTAAGGATGGAGTCGTTGATGTTAGGAGGCAAGGCGACCGGATTATCCTGGTCAGACTAGTAGTTGGAGATTCGGCTCTGAATGTGATCAATGCCTATGCCCCTCAGGTAGGTCTTAGCGAGAGCACCAAGAGGCAGTTTTGGGAAGATCTTGATAGCATGGTTAGTACCGTGCCTATCAGCGAGAAACTCTTCATAGGAGGATACCTCAACAGCCATGTGGGGGCAACTAATGTAGGTTTCGAGCGGGTGCACGGGGGGTTCAAGAGGGGGAGGATGTTTTGAACTTCGCATTGGCCTACGACCTGCTGATAGCGAACACCCTCTTTAGGAAGAGGGAATCCCATCTAGTGACCTTTCGTAGTGGACAACACTCGAGCCAGATCGACTTTATCCTTGCAAGGAGGGAGGATAGACGTGCTTGCTTTGATTGTAAGGTGTTGCCTGGGGAGTGTGTTGTCCCTCAACACAAGCTTGTGGTGGCGGACTTTTGCTTTCGGGCACGTGTCCACCGGGAGAAACGGGCCAAGATTGCGAGAACGAAGTGGTGGAAGCTTAGAGGGGAAGCAGCGCAAACGTTTAAGGAGAGGATGCTAGGCGAGGGGCCGTGGGAAGAAGGAGAAGATGCCAACAACATGTGGCTAAAGATGGCAACATGTGTCCGGAAGGTGGCTTTGCAAGTGTTTGGCGTGAGTAGGGGAGGCAAACGAGAAGCGAAAGACACCTGGTGGTGGAATGACGAGGTGCAAAGGGCTATAAGCGAGAAGGAGTGTTTCAAGCGCCCCCACCATGACAGGAGTGCAACCAACATCGAGGGCTATAAAATAGCGAAGAGGGTTGCAAAGCGAGCTGTGAGTGTAGCAAAAGGTCAGGCGTATGATGGCCTTTATCAGTGGCTAGGCACAAAGGAAGAGGAGAAGGACATTTATAGGATGGTTAGGATCCGCGAGAGAAAGACAAGGGACATCAACCAAATAAAATGCATCAAGGATGGGACAGGTCGATTTCTGGTGAAGGATGAGGAGATCAAGGACAGATGGAGAGAATACTTCGACAAGTTGTTTAATGGGGAGAATGAGGGTCCTACCCTTGTGTTGGATGACTCATTTGACGATATCAACAGACGCTTTGTAAGGAGAATTCAGGAGGCAGAGATCGGGGAGGCTTTGAAGAGGATGAAGGGAGGTAAAGCGATGGGCCCTGATGGTATCCCCGTTGAGGTGTGGAGATGCCTAGATGCTAGAGCGATAGTATGGTTAACTAAGCTTTTTAACCTTATTTTTCGGTCTAACAAGATGCCTGAAGAATAGAGGAGAAGTATATTAGTACCTATCTTCAAGAACAAGGAGATGTTCAAAGTTGTACTAACTACTGTGGGATTAAGTTGATGAGACATACGATGAAGCTCTGGGAGAGGGTTATCGAGCATCGCCTAAGGAGAGTGACAAGTGTGATCCAAAATCAGTTTGGGTTCATGCCTGGTAAGTCGACCATGGAGGCTATTTTCTTATTACGACAATTGATGGAGAGATATAGGGAGCAGAAGGACTTGCACATGGTCTTTATTGACCTCGAGAATGCATATGACAAAGTACCGAGAAATGTCATGTGGTGGGCCTTGGAAAAGCACAAAGTCCCAACTAAGTACGTTACCTCATCAAGGATATGTACAGGGATGCGGTGACGTTTGTCCGAACAAGTGATGGCGACCCTAGTGACTTTCCAATTAAAATAGGACTGCATCAGGGGTCAGTTTTGAGCCCGTATTTATTTGATTTGGTGATGGATGAGGTCACAAGAGACATACAAGGTGATATCCCTTGGTGTATGCTCTTTGCTGATGATGTGGTGCTAGTTGACGACAGTATGGCAGGGGTTAATAGGAAGTTAGAACTATGGAGGCACACGTTAGAGTTGAAAGGGTTCAGACTTAGTAGGACCAAGACCGAGTACATGAGATGCGATTTCAGCGTGACTAGGCATGAGGAGGGAGAAGTTAGCCTCGATGGGCAAGTGGTGGCCAAGAAGGATACTTTTCGGTATTTATGATCGATGCTATAAAAGGATGGCGACATTGATGAAGATGTTAGGCATAGAATTTCAGCCGGCTAGTTGAAAGGGCGTCAAGCTTCTGGTGTCCTCTGTGACAAAAGGGTGCCTCAGAAACTGAAAGGTAAGTTCTATAGGACGGCGATTCGCCCGGCGATGTTATACGGTGTTGAGTGTTGGCCTACAAAAAGATGACATATCCAGCAATTGAGTGTACCAGAGATGCGTATGTTGCGTTGGTGTTGTAGACACACAAGGAGGGATAGAGTTCGGAACGACAATATTCGGGATAGGGTTGGGGTGGCACCAATTGAAGAGAAATTGATTCAACATCGGTTGAGATGGTTTGGACATGTCCAACGGAGGCCTCCTGAGGCGCCGGTGCGTAGTGGGGTTCTAAAGCAGACCAATAATGTAAAGAGCGGCAGAGGTCGACCTAAACTGACTTGGGACGAGTCCGTTAAAAGAGACCTTAAGGAGTGGAATATCTCTAAGGATTTAGCTATGGACAGGAGTGCTTGGAGACTGGCAATCAACATGCCTGAACCGTGACCTCTTTCTGTCTTGTGCCCTTTATGTCTCTTTATGTGTCTCTCTGATTCTTGTCTCTTTTGGGTTTCATCTCTAGCTTACCCCAACTTGCTTGGGACAAAAGGCTATGTTGTTGTTGTTGTCGTCGTCGTCCTATATAACATATTATGAGGAACACACATTTGTGTTCGACTCCTGGTCATAATCTATGAGATTTGAGTCTCTCTAGATACTCATGAACCCTTGGAATGAGTCTCTGAAAGTCTTGTTTGATAATCTCCCGACATTTTTTTATTAAAGAAGCCATTGAAACCATCTAAACTTGGGGCATTGTTGTTTGGGAGATTTTTGATGACTGAGAGAATTCCATCTAAGCTCAAGTCATCATCAAGATTTTCTAAGTTGTGAGTTTGAAGAAGAGATCCCAGGTTGTAGGAGATACCCTGAAACTCACTGACTCCAAGTCTATTTTTGTAAGCTTTCCACAAGACTCCTGCTTTTTGTTCATGCTCAGTTATTAGGATGTCCCCTGAGACCACTAGGCCTGTAATGAATTTTTTGTTATTGTTAGATTATTGTAGCCCAAAAGTGGCCCATATAAGTTAAGGAATATTCTTATTATTAAATGTCTCAGTGTGATGGTTGCTAGACTTAAAAGAATTAGAATTATGGGTTCAAATACCCTCTCCTCTCTCTTCAAATAAAATGCCTTGTTTAGTTCATCTCCAAAAACTTTACACCCTGTCTCGCGGTTTACAGACGGATTCTATAATTTGTTTTTGTATTAGTATCGAACACCCCAAGCAACACCCCCATATAATACCTGATGTGACACGGAGGAGCTAAACATGGCCTTAGTGTTTGCATTAGGACCTAAAGGTCAATTGCTACCGCATATTCTAAATAAATGTGTGTTACATGCATGCAGGAATATGTATGTGAAAGATTCATGCGTTGCTTTGTGATGGTGCCTATTAATATTACTTAATTAGTCACCATGTACTAATGTTTATGCACATTGGTTACTTTATAATGGATAGAGGCTTAAAGATCATATGCATATGTAGTATCGTGTGCTAATGTCATTGCATTACAGGAGCATTATTCATTAGCACACACTAATAATGGTCATGCATTAGGGTCCCGTGGGGGATATGACCCTCAATATCGAGAGAACAAGACATGGGCTGCATCACAAGAGGTGGCCCGACCCAAAAGATCAAGGCGTGCGGTGCACGATACTGATCTTTTTTTATAGTACTAAATAAGATATTTTTCTTGTAACCCTACCCCTCCAGAGTATATGAGGAGGGGCAGGGGTCTCCTAGACAGGAGATCCCAATCTCGTACCCGATCAATACAAAATAACAGAGCACAGGACGCTGATGACCTAAACCTGTATAAATTTTATATCTTGTATCTCTGTTATCATCTAGTTCCTAATCATGCGCACCTTTGCCGAATAATTTACCATCGTGGGTAACCCCCTTAGTAGACTACCAAGCATCTTTTGTCGATAGTTGGGGCACCAGGTAGGGGTATGCGCTTGATCCATGGCGAGCTAGATGGCATACCTCGAGATCATCAATACGTTCTCAGCAACGGCACCGTGCATCCAACCGCTCGTACGAGGCTGCCGCTGGAGAGATACTCGTACAACGCCAACCTTGCGCCGCTGTGGGGATACCACCCTCGGTATATTGGTGCGACCGCCTCGTCCGGCTCATGCACTACCTCATCGGTGCCATCATTGACGAGCGCTCCGACAGATTTCGACTCCTTCAGTCCTTCCAGCCGAGTCTGACTATGCCGGTGCCAACTCTGACTCCGTCCCGATCAAGAATTTCGACTCGCCCAGAAGTTGCGGCTGTCCAAATCACATACATGCAAATAAGGAAGGAGCTATGCAAGCTACCAAGATTTGCATGTACGCAAGCTTCCACGTGTGGGGAAGGAAGGCTGCGTGTTGTACATCTACGTATGAGGCAGATCGGCTACACGTCTTCATACGCGGGTTGACACCGCCGATCTCCGACTACGTCCGTCCGACTCCAACACGAGACTAAAGCATCTTGTCCGACTGCGTCAAGCGAGCCGCCCGGACTACTCGTTCCTAAAGCCTGCCGCGTCGCAATGATCGCCACGAAGAACGGCGCTATGAAGACCGCGACCGCCGCCATGACGACAGGCCAAAAAGTTCGAGGGCCAGACAATTTCGTCGATGCCGACCAGATAACGCCATACGCCGCTGGCCAGACATTCCATCTTAAGATAAGTACCCTTCTTATATCTATCTCCTACAACTAAAAAGAAAGAAACTAACACAATTTTTTGGTACGACATTAGTTTGGTACATCGCTCTACCGCCCTCGTGCGATCCTGCAGGAGATGGAAGGGTGCGAAAAAAATTAAGAATAAGAAAAGATTCCTGATACAAATATACATGAGAGAAATAATATATAAATGTGGAGGTGGAAGGGTGCGAAAGAAAATAAAGAATAAGAAATGATTCCTGATATAAAATGATCCTCTAATTAGGTTGTCGCTCTGCCGCCCTCGTGCGATCAGGAGGTGGAAGGATGCGAAAAAATAAAGTATAAGAAAAGATTCCTGATGCAAATGTACAAGAGAGAAATAATATGTAAATGTGGACGTGGAAGAGGGCGAAAGAAAATAAAAAATAAGAAATGATTCCTAACGTAAAATTGTCCTTGTCGCTCTACCTGCCTTGGACGTGCGATACGTCGCCTGCTCCCTTCCCCGATATTTTGCCTGACAGGTAAAAAAGGAAGCAAAGGCTAATTTCCTCCACTCAAAATTGTCTGCCCGGTGGCTTCCATACACGCACTCTAAAAAAAGAAGCAAAGCCACGATTTTCTCTGCTTGAAATACCCTCGCACACCACAAACTGCCAGTCACTCTACGACGCCGGCCACGATTCTCTCACCCACCGCACGTGCCATGGCCTCAGATGTGCCGTGCGAGTAGAGTCACTCTACTTGCATGTGTCGTGGCCTCGGATGCGCTCGCCTCAGATGCCAGAGCCATAACCGCTTGGCACGCCACCAAAGTTCCACTCGCACGTTGGGCTGCCGAAGCTGTGCAGCTTGGCTTGCCGGAGCCACCCTCGCCTCGCTCGCGCGCGAAGTCGTCGTCGTCTGACATGAGCAGCCGCCGCCGCCGCCTTGCACCACGCGGTCAGGTGGTGAGTCCGTACGAGTAGTGGAGATGTGGATGGATGGATGGATAAAGATGGACACACCTGTGTCCGAGAGAAAGAGTGGGTTTTTTTTCTGTGATAAATATATCGTTATCTTTCGGAAAAATATGTCATCGTTTTTATATTCTTGCTATCGGGAAAGAATTTCAATCCATTATAATTAATTTTTATACTATGTCACTTTAACATTGGTAATTAATTTTATTATATTTTCAGTACAAAATGTTAGCTATCCCGTAGGAATGTACGGACACGCTACCTAGTATTCAACAAAGTTTTCTCCATAGCTTTTTTCCAATTATTACTTCTCCATTTATTCTCCATGCGGTGCTCCAACTCTTATCCATGTTTAATATGTTTAAGGTGCTCCACTTTTTTCACAGTATGTAATAATTTTAAGATACTCCATTCCGCCATGTTCTTATTTGTGTTAGCCAGAGATGGTCCTGTCCTCGACTTCGCTTCTACATGTGTACGAGCCACGCTCTGCGTTATGGGCAGTTAGCAGCGGCTCCTTGGTGACGCTCTTTCTCCTACTCGTACATGGGTGCCAGTCACTTCGTGCTATGAAGTTTGGGGCTAGTCAGGGCGTTGTGATACAATGCAGAACCAGCTGGAAGAAAATTACTCATATTTAAAATATGAAGACTTTATACAGACACAATGTTTCTCTACTCTGCTCTGCTGCCTTCATCGCCGAGTTTATATATTTTATTTTTAAATCATGTACTACCCGTTCTCTATATTTTTATTACAGGGCCAGGTTCAGTTGCCCAACTCATTTTTTACGTTTGGGGACTGTACCAGCAGGACAAGAGGATCATCATCTGAGTGGTCGGACCACCTGGCAGACGGACTTCACCGCCAACCAACTGGTCGGACTGTTCGGCGCTCATTCTTGCTCGACGCTCACTTTGCCGCCGACCAATTGCTTGGGCTTCATCATCAGCTATGCTGGGGCTCGCCAACTAAGCTAGGGACTCCTCGGCGTTCGGACTCTTCGCGCAAGCATCGCTAGCTGAGCTGGGAACTCCTTTGGTGGTCAAATTTCGCTACGTCTTCGCTTTGCTCTGATTAGGCCGATGTGCTATCAAGTTGCTCCATGTTGTTTTGATCAGGGTGCTGATCCTGGGCGGCACGTCGGGGGCCTTGATAAGTACATTTCAGACTTACTTTCTTTCACTCTGCTACAAGATTCATTCTTCATCTTCCAGCAGGCTCGGTGACTAAGTGGCTACACTTCACCTAGCGGTGAATGTAATAATTTTTTTCGGATTTACCCTCCTTGTCGACTAAGGAGTCTAAGTGGCTGCACTTCGCCTAAGGTGGAGAATTTTTAAATTTTATCTTGAGCCCCTTACATCCTTCTAGTAAGCCTTACTTAGTAAAGTCTGAGATCTGCCGGTCAGCCAAATAGCTCGGCAGTTGTCTCCACAGCTTGGCTGGGTGATTAAACTAGTCGGCAGACATTTTCACCACCCAAGTCACCAGCCAAGCTGGCCGGCTTTCATATTCACAGTTCGGTTTGTTAATTAACGGAGGTCAGCTTTGTGACAAACTGCTCGGATATAAGGCGCTCGGGGACTAGCTGTGGGGGATATGACCCCCGGTATCCAGAGGACAAGACATAGGCCGCAGCATCAGAGGTGGCCCAGCCCACAAGATCAAGGCCTGCGGCGCACAGCACTGGTCGGCTGCAAGAATATATTGTAATAGTACCAATTAGGACATTAACGCCATGCATGGTGTATGCGTCTCTCATCTTGTGGTCGGCTTGTGACCTTTGAAGCACACTATGTAAAAAAGCACATTAGAGACGCGTGTTTTGGCACATCATAGACGCACTTTCCATAACGTGCTTGTAATAAGAAAATACTACAGACGCGCGTTACGTGCAAGCGACTGTGACAAAATGAACACGCATCTGTGACAAGCCCTTACCAGAGACCGGTGAGTGTCAACACGCGTCTGTAGTAAGCCCTTGCGTGCGACACGTGTTTCTAAGACGCGTCTGTGTCAAGAACAATAGGGCAGACGCTTGTTCACTATATGCGTTTGCAGCAAGGATCCTACTACAGATGATATTTATAAACGCGTGTTCACTGTATGCGTCTGTACCAAGGATCCTACTACAGACGACATCTGTAGGAAATACCCTAAACGTCACTAATTCCAAGTCTATTTTTGTAAGCTTTTCACAAGACTCCTGCTTTTTGTTCATGATTACCCCCCTGAGACCACTACGCTGATAAAAAAAAGTTCTTGTTATAGCTATGTCTACCCATGTCCTGAAAGAAACTGGTATTTTCATATCCTAATTTGACCCATCTTACGGTATTCCTTTGTCTCCAATATATTCTTCTAGACTCCAAGAGAGAGGAGGGCACTGAAGGAAGCTCCAAATGGGACAAGGGTCTTTGATCTTCCAATCCATCCAAAAGAAGAAGCACCCAATTGCTATTGTGAATAAGTGTGCTGAGGTTAGAGATACTCTTTCTCTAGGTTTTGAGACCCACTCCCAGTTGCTTAAACTTTGTCGAGAAAGGTTTAGCTGCTTTTGCATAATAAGGGGTGTTATTCCAATGGCGCTCCACAAGTAGCAACCTTAATTTGTATCCATCCCCAAATGGTTTCCTATCCTACCTTTCTAAATAACTTATGAACTGAGAACTATGGACTATTTCTAAACCAATTGAGATTTTTTTTATTTTCTTTGTCTCTTACCTCTTTCTCACATGGACCTTAATTTTTTTTACCATTTACCCATCCTTCTCATTCATAAGCAAGCATGCGATCGTCGGTAGTAACCAACCTCTAGCTGACTGCAGCCAGCACTGGCAGTTAGGGCATGGCTAGCGGTGGCCTGGCAAGGCCAGCACACAGCTAGGTAGCGACCAGGCATGGCTGAGCGTGGGCGTGCGTGCCTACGATGGGTAGCGATGGAAGGAGTCAAGACAGATGTGTGTAACTTCAGTGGAGTGGCGGCAGGAGTCGGGATGTCAGACTCGTGCCAAAAAAACAAGTGCACGATGGGGGGGGGGGGGGGGGGGGGGGGGGGGGGGGGCGATGGGGAAAAATCGGATGATGGGAGCAGATACGAAGTTGCTATCGACTGTATGAACTTCTTACTTAGAGCCTGTCTTTTGGCAATTGACAAACAAGGCGACATCGTGCGTAGCCTTTCTCGCGCACATTGTTCTTCCCCGCGTCGTCTTCTCGGTCAATTTAAAGGTGGAAGGGCGTGAGAAAGAATAGAAAGTAGGAAATGGTTCTTGATACAAATGTACGAGAGAGAAAGAATATATAAAAGTGATTAAGATAATTTATAAATAGTATAGGATTCCTGATGTAAAATTGTCTTTTATATTTTAGGAGTGGATTATTGGAAACTCTTGGAGATGACCTTTTTTTTTCTTCCTAATATATTTTTAGGAGTTGCAAAACTACATGATTTTGAGAGAAAAAAATAGGATACTCTTGGAGATGCTCTTAATGCTGATTTGTTTTACCAAACTCTTGGAAGTTTTTGTTTCTCTTTTGTTGCCAAAAACAATCAAAATAGAGGGTGAGTTCATTTACGAAGCCCCTAAAGTTTCTCTGAGTAAAACAAACCAACTACATACATAGGCGATCGGCTTAATCCACCCTTATTATGAAATGAAAGATAAAACGATCGACCAGCAAAAGACGTCAAGGTGCAACTAGCTAGCCACATCCATACCTATGCAACAGTGGAGGGCGGTACATATGGGATGGCTCTCAGATGCAGGTCCAACTTTTTGGTCACCCCCATCCCGTATTGCTCAGACATGTCCACCATCTCTGGGCTCACTCCATCAGGAAGAGCCCAGTCAAAGTGGTACAGAAGGTTTGCTAATGCAATCTCCAGCGTCGATGTGGCAAACATTATTGCAGGGCAGCGTCGGCGACCAGCCCCGAAGGGTGTGAACTCAAAATCCGTCCCTTTGTAGTCGACATTGTTGTTCTCAAACCTCTCTGGGCTAAAATCTTCAGGGTTGTTCCAGTACCTGGCATCCCTGGAGATCGCAAATGCGTTCACGAGCACCTTGGTTCCTTTGGGAATGTGATAGCCCATGACTTCACAATCCTCTCTCGATTCACGGGGGACGAGCAGAGGGTTTGGAGGATGCAGCCTCAGAACCTCCTTGATAACCATTCGCAGGTAACTGAGCCCAACGAGGTCCGTATTTGTGATGACACCTCGTCGTGATTGACCTAGCACGCTGCGAATCTCCTGTTGTGCCTTCTTCATCGTCTCCGGTTTCTTTATCAGCTCCGACATCGCCCACTCCAGAGTGGATCCTAGGGTTGTAGTGGCACCTCCGAATATATCCTGAGAAAAGTAATAATTTATCTGTTATTACACGTGCTCTATAAAGATACATGAAAATAGTACCATATCATTGATTTTTTTTTTGCAATTTTAGGTCTCTAGTGGTCGAAATCAAACTATCTTAATTTAAGGTATATTTATTAAATATCATCAATATGCATGCCTCTAAATAAATACATGCTACAAAATATGTTTCATGACGAAATTGTGGGGATTAATTTAATTTCATAAATATGAATATCTTTTCATATAAATTTGATCAACTTAAAATTATTTCACTTAGCACTATCATTCTAAAATGGTATCTTTAGTTTGGGATGGAGGGAGTTTTTAATATGAACTGATAAATTAAATAAATGCAAAGAGCTAGAAACAAGTAATTAATGGTACTCACAAACATGACAGCGCCTATAATCTCGGAGGTTAGAGGGAAAGCAAGTGAGCCCTCCTTCTGCAGCCTGAGAAGCACGCCCAGCAGATCCTCATGGTCGAGGCTGCAGTTTCTGGTGCTGGCAGCTTTGCGGCTCTCGATGATGGTCGCAATGATGCGTTGGATGCCGCCGTAGCTCCTCAGCAGGCGGCGCTCGCCGATGCTCAGCCACCGCACCAACCTCGACGACGGGAACAGGTCCACCAGGAAGAACCCCGACACCAGCTCGCTGACCTCGTTGTACCGGCGGATGAAGTCGGACTTCTCGGCGCAGTTGCCACCGAACATGGCTCTCGCCACGAGGTCCGGCGCGAGCGCCTTCACCTCGTCGCTGATGTTGACGACGCCGCCGGTCCCGGCTCCACCGGCGGCGGCGACCGATCGGAGGAGGCGGCCCACCTCGTCGGCCATGATGGACTCGATGCGCTTCACCTGCGCGGCGCACAGCAGCTCCACGACGACGATCTTCTTCATCTGGATCAAGCGGTCGCCGTAGGGGGCGAAGCCGAGCCCCTTGCCCTTGCAGCCGACGATGTCGATGGTGACGCTGGTCGTCGGCCGGGAGCAGAAGGCGAGGTCGTGGGTCTTCATCACCAGCTCTGCCGCCTCGGCGCTGGACACCACCAGCGTCGGGACCTCGCCGAGCCTAAGGAACATGAGCGGGCCGTGGCGGCGGGACAGCTCCATCATCGTGCGGTGTCCGAGGCCGCGCACCACGTGGTGGATGCTGCCGATGATCGGAAGGGTCCATGGCCCTGGCGGCAGTCGTCGCCGCTTCTCGTGCTTGCTCTTGTCGCCGGCTCTCACGATTCCGGCCTTGCTGTGAAACCAGATGAGGACTACGACTGTGGCTAGGGAAAGGGCATACAAGGTGATGAGAAGCTCCATTTGCAAATATTGGATGTTCTATGAACTCAAGCGTTATGCTGGATTTATACAAGTGCCTAAACAGTAAATACAGGAGATGTTCCCAGCTCAATCATTGGGCCAAATACATGCACTCCCTGGCCAGCTGACACACCGACAGAAGGGCTGCATCAGTATCTTAAAATAAAATTTAAAAAATGCGTCAAGATTAGGCCCTGTTTGCTACGGATGGAGGATACTGCCGCGAAATTACATTAGTGTTTAGTTATTATTGGTTGATGACTATGGTCCAAAAGATCAAGATAGTGCATGTCAAAAATTTGCATTCTTTCCAAATAGCTAAATTTGATTTATTTATGCAATGATGTGTGCATTCAAATATAGGAAATAATAATTTTTATGAAAATAAAATAAACTATATGGTCTAGCTACATGTTTGTGCATACATGCTTCTGCATTCTTACTTTTGAGATGAGTGGTTTCGACAAAAATCAAAAGGGGATTTCAAAACCATTTGAAAAATCTTTTGAAAAAAAGATTTCCTTCCCTAACTCACTTTCGGCCTAGCGGCCCAGTTCAGCCTGCTGCCTTTTTCTCCTGCGTCCCGTTCCCTCCTCGCCCACGCCACTGGCCCAGCTCGCTCACTCCTTCCCTTTCTCTTTCTTGGGCCGGCCCGTGAAGCAGCGCACAGCCCGCCTTCGCTCTCTGTCCCTGGCAGCCCGGGCCCGCCTGTCGGCATGCCGTCAAGCTCTTGTCGGTTGCGTGTCGCACGCGGCTGGGCGAAAACCACCGCCTGCGCCCATGTTCTTGCGTCGTGGGAGCGTACCCCAGTGCCCTGTCCTCCATAAAGGGGAGCCCGCACTCGTCGGTGCTCCCCTGCCGCTTCTCGCTCCTGTTTTCTCCCTCACTCGCATGCGCAGAGGCCGCAACCGCCTCGTAGAGCTTCGCCGTCCGCCGTCTCCGTGCCTCCGCCGACCGAATCGAGGTCATTGGTGAGCTCGCAGACACCTCCTCTATCTCCCGGTGCTTTCGGTCCATCGAACCATGGCCCATAGGCCTCGTTCCCCATGCGCTAGCAAACTTCTCGCCAACGCCCATGGCTCCTTCCGCGCAGGCCGCGACCTCCGGCCGCGTTATGTCCTGGGGTGAACTCGTCTTCACCCCCGCATCATCGCCATGCTCTCGGATGGGCAAACTGTGGCCTCTACGGCCTTAGCCAAGTGTGTGCCGGTGAGCTTCCTCTCGCTGCCGTCCATGGCGAGCACCGCGCAAGCCGCTCCGCGGCCGCATTTTTCCCTGTGGCAGATTCGCCATCGCCCCCGCATCATCCCAGTGGTCTCATTTTAGAAAACCATGGCCCGTATGGTCTGTTTCGTTCATGCCGGTGAGCTTCTCGCTACCAACCATGGCTGCGCCGCCGCGTCCACATTCCCCTCTGGCCAGCCGCTCCCCTCTCCCCCTCTAATCTAATCTGCGTTGTCTGATCCAAATCCAACGGCCAGAAATGATCTATACCCCTTCGTGGGTCAATTTGTTAAAGAGCCTCTCGGATTCTTCATAATTCTGCGCGCAGACCTCGGTCATTTAAAAACCGAATTTTGATTTATTTGTTTACGAAATGAGTTCAACTTATTTATAGAATTGTCACTGCACTGTTTTGCTTATAAAATCCTCGTTTTAGCTCCGAATTGAACCGTTCAACTTGCGTTAGGTTCGTAATTTCGTAATCTACGTGATAAGGCTACTGTTAGACATGTTTGCAGTATTTAATTTTCATGGTTAAGTTTAATTGATTAACTAGCTATAGGAGAACTTGTTTAATTTGTAACTTTCACGTTCTAGCTCCGATTTTCGTGAACTTTGCGTCTATGTGATCGTAGCGAGACATAGATGATTTTCACAAACCTTTATCTTGCTTTATTTACTGCTGGTGTACTGTTCTAACTATAGGATTGTTTGCTTGTATAATTGTCTTCGTAATGCGTGTTGTTGGTCCGTGTTGATCGAGTTCAGACGGTGAGGAGTACTTTGGGAACCCGGATTTCTTTGAAGAACAGCAGAACCAGCAAGACTTTGTGAAACAAGGCAAGTATAGCATGGGCCTACCTTGATGTCCTATTCACTTAAATCATCTACTTATTTGCATGTGTCTAACTTTGATATCCATAAGGACATCCTAGCTATTTGATGACATGTTTCCTTGACTCCTATGGGTTAACTGCATATGGGTAGATTGCTAGCGCTATAACTGAACATGATCTATAGGATGGTTAATGGTTATATGGAACAAAAGGTCAAACATGCTTTATAACAACTGATCCATAGGGCGAAGGTGCAAATGACATTGATCATGGTGCCCTCAACCCTCCGTAAGGACTTATCTTTCGGCAAAAGTTGGGATTGATAGTGCAACCGTGAGAGTCACATGGCTCTGGCTTTAGCTCAGTAATATGATCTTTTTTAGCTTGTTAGAGGTTACCTTTATGGTGCAAGAGGGGCTTGCCACTTTGGGTATAGGATTGCCCCTGTTCTTATGTGTATAGCCGCGAAAGAATTGTGCCATAGAAAGGGGGGTTCCTACATCTATCTGCCGAGGAAACCTCACGGCCCTATCATGTTAGAGGGATCTATGGAAGGCTTCATAGTGTACCGTGCCTACTCACCTTGGGAGTGTTAGGGGATCGACGGGCCCCGGGCAATTGGGCAACATGACTCACGGGTAAAGATACACAACCTCTACAGAGTATTAAAAACTGTTATAATAGCCGTGCTCACGGTCACGAGCGCCCCAGAAAACTCACAGAATAAATGGTTACATATTATGTTGTTAATTCATGATGATAAATGATGATATTATAATAATGTTCAAATGGTTCTATTTGATTCTAGTATATGATCCTGTGGGTTAATCTGGGAGCTTAAGCATGACTTGATACTAATCAATGATAAAATCTTGACTTAGTAAAATGCTAAACGCAGTAAACACTTTCTAGCTTTGAGCCTCATGAATCCCCATGTTATGCTTGTTGAGTACAAAATGTACTCACACTTGTTCATTTTTTTTGGATAAAAATCCCGGATGGGTACCAGTTTGCTAGAGATTGGAGGAGTTAGGCTTGTGATCAACAAGTCAGTTGTCCTTGTGGGGTGGAGTCTTCGGTTGAAGATCGGAGTTGTCTTTCCGCTATCTGAGCCTATGGTTATCTCTTCTTTATACTAAGCACGTTATATATTAAGCATTGTCATTTGATATTACCCTTAATTGTAGCTATATGTGAGATTTGACTTCCTAGGCTCATATATGGTTTGTATCTGGTTTTGTTCTTAAGATCGGGTGCTACAAAGTGGTATCAGAGCAATGCTCACTGTAGGACGCAAGCCTAGTTAGAAATTGACCATCTTAAGGTTTAGGAATTGCTATAATACCCTTGTTCTGTAAACCTTGATATTCCTTCTCTATTATTTCTCTACCCTTGATATTCATCTCCTCCTTGATACTTGTTTAAGCCTTTGTTCGCATCTTCACTCCTTGCTTTGATACACTCTTAGAATCTTCTCTCTTACCATCTTCCTGCAACATCGGAAGAGGAGCTTTAGGATATTTTCCCTTAATATGAATAGAATGATAATATCGCAAGTTGAGTCAATGATTGAAGTATGCACCTTAATTGCTTGTTGAATTGTCATTATGCATGTGCTTGTTTTGGATCTTTGTAATGATTGTAATGATTTTATGGGGTTTGTCCACAGTTTCATTAAGTTTATAGGCCTAAGGTTTAAGGATTAATGACATAAATAGACGTGTTTTGGTTTTCTCCTGTTTTCTGTATCCTGTCTTTTTGGAGCAGTCTATCTTCTTAGGCTTATATCTCTTTTTTGGTTGACCAAAAATCATGGAAAAATATTCTAGATAACAATAGACTTCAATATCTTTCTTTGACCGCAAGAACAACCCATATAGCTATTTTGGTTCGAGAGTTATGAAATTCACAAGACGATGCAACTGTGCTGTTTGAAACCTAGAACAGTTTCAGTTGTGGACTGTTTTTCTGCATGAAAATAGGACACAGCACATCTTCCAGTTATAGAATGCATGCATTTCAGAGAATCTTTACTGAGTGAAACCACTAACGTAATTATCATCTTGATACCAACATATCGTGTTCCTCGTGTGCCAACTCGAGTACTTAACTGGACCGAGGAGAGGATTTTTTTTTATTTTTAGTCCAAATTTGAAACAAATTTTAAACTTAATCCGTGTTTGAATTTTTTTAAATCTAACCCGTTTGGCCCCGCCACCATGCATAGCGGGGCAAATGCACTGAACCCCGCCATGCATGGTGGCGGGGTACAGGTCCCACGTGGCGGGGGACGTGGCATGCCACCCTGGGCGTACCCCGCCATGATGCGTGGCGGGGTAGGCCAAACCCGCCACCCATCATGGCGGGTTACACCCCGCCACCCATCATGGCGGGGCACGGCCTAAATAAAAGCCGCGCCCTGCCACGCCCTCTCGGCCGACGCCCGCATTTGCAGTCAAGCCGCCGCCGTTGCCCGCGCCCCAGTGACGCCGAGCCGCCGCCGGAGCCGCCACCGTCGCCCGGAGCCCCTCCCCCGCGCCCCGGCCGCCCCTGCCACGCCCCGCAGCGCCCGGCCGCTCCTCGCCGCGCCCCGCCGCGCCTCCGCTCCCCGCTGCGCCCCCGCCGCCGCGCAGTCGCGCCACCGCTGCCGCGGCCGCCGCGCTGCCGCAGCCGCCGTCCGCGCCGCCGCGCCGTCCCCCGCGCCCCCGGCCACCGCGCCCTCGGCCGCGTCTCCGCCCTCCGTTCCCGCGCCGCCACCTCGGCCGCGGACCGTCGCACCCCAGCCCGGCCCCGGCACGTCGCCGCCCGGCCAACCTCGTCGCGCCGCCGCAACCCGTTTTACGGTAAATTTTTTTATTTTGTCGTTACTATTATTTATTTGTAGTAAATATTATTAAGTTATTATTATTTATTTAGTTAATTATTTATTATTCATTGTATTAAACGATTATTTAGTTATTTAACATTAGTTATTTAGTTAGTTATTGAATTATTTAGTTAGTTATTTAGTTATTTAGTTAGTTAACGATTATTTGTAGTTAGTTAGTTAGTTAATATTATTTGTAGTTAGTTAGTTATTTAGTTAGATAACGATTAATATTAGTTATTTAGTTAGTTAACGATCATTTGTAGTTAACGATATTTTTGATAGTTAGTTAATATTAGTTTTTAGTTAATGGGTTCGTATTAGTTATTTAGTTATTAGTTAATTAGTTAACGATTATTAGTTATTCGGATGTTATTAGTTAATATTAGTTATTTAGTTACTAAGTAAGTTAGTTATGTGGTAGGTAAGTAAGTTAGTTAGTTAGTTATGTAGTAATTAGTGCTACCATATTGGTCAGTTGATAATCGGATGTCAAATCGTTTTGTAGATGGATTACGGTGTAAGAGTTTTTTACGGAGGAAGTGTTAGGAGAGAGGATTGCTAGTTTGAGGATATGTATGAAGAATTGGAATGGTTTGATGGCACCCCTAGTTTCCGCGATCTATGTGACCGTTTGAGTTTGAAGTTTGGCGAGTCTTTCACACTAAAGGGTAGTTCGATGTTGGAAAGAATAGGGCACACTATGTGATGATGGACTTGTGCAACCAAGCAGAGTGGTCCCGATACAATAGGGTCATCCAAGGTTTGAATGTCGGCATGGCTGAGTTGGTGCTGGAAAATGTTGAGAATGAGGAGCCATCCTTCGACAGTGGTACTCTAGGAGATTGTGGTGTGCAGATGCAACAAACTATGGAGAGTATGGACTTGGATGGTAATTTGACGCAGGAGCGGGTTCATTCTCCTCCAGTTGGTCATATAAGCAATGATTTTGATGTAGACGAGTTTGAACAGGAGGAGGAGGAGGCAGCAGCGGAGGAAATGATTGGTGATGATGTTAGCACTGATTCTGACGATTCAGGAAATAAGGAAGGAGGTCCACATGCCATGCGAGCACCGGTTGAAGCCATGCCCTCTGGAGCTGCACCTGCCATGTGTACACCAGTTCGTGGCATGCCCTCAGGAGTACCGCTTGAGGTACTTCATGGCATGCAGAGTCAGGGCACAATAGCCACTGGTTATCCAGATGATGGAGTGGAATATGAAGGATGGAGCAGGGTTAGGGAGCCACAACAATACGTTGCACCACCCTCTTATACATCAGCAGAGCTTACACAGCTGAGGGAGGCTGGCTTGCCCTTTACCGGTGTGCCAAATTATAACGATGTAAGTATGTCGCATATGGCAGTTTGTGACACGGGTTTGCAGATGTGTAAGGAATCATTGTACAACCATAAAAATTTAATACTGAGGAAGGGAATGCTTTTCAATACGATGTCGGAGATGAAGTTGTTCCTTCAGGACTATGCTGTGTATCATCATAGGCCTTACACGGTTCGACATTCTGACAAGGAGGTAAAATTCCACATATTATGTAAGGCTGGATTCCCGTGCTCGTGGAAGTCGAATGCACGAAAGAGGTGGAGTGATGGTAAGTGGAAGGTAACTTCAGTGGAACAGCCGCACAGATGCCAGACTAATGAGGGTAAAAGGTACCATCCCCAGTTGACGGCTCGGTACCTAGCCCGTCGTATATTGGGTCTTGTAGATAAGGACAACGACGTATCGGTGTCTTTCTTGCAGGAGACCATAGTCACATTTGTTGGGTATGAGGTCACGTATGGAAAGGCTTGGCGGGCAAAGCAAATTGCCCTGGCAATTCGCTGGGGTAGCTGGGAGGAAGCCTATAACAGGGTAGCACGCATTTTGTGTGCGATGGAACACTTCAACCATGGCATGAGATCGTTCATATACACAGGAGGGTTGTATCTTCAGAACCCGTTGAGGCATATTCTGTACCGTGTGTTCTGGTATTTCGATCAGTGCAAACATGCATTTCAGTATTGTCGGCCAGTTGTTCTTGTTGACGGCACGTTCCTCATCGGCAAATACAGGGGCACATTGATGATGGTTGCTGCTGTAGACCCAGAGAACCAGATAGTGCCAATGGCTTTTGCTTTGGCGGAGGGGGAAAACAATGATTCATGGTCATGGTTTATGCGTCTGCTCCATGTTCATGTGCTTGGCCCTTCTCGCACCATTTGTCTGATTTCGGACCGTCACATTGGAATTCTTAATGCAGCCGGTGAACACATTGATGGTCACCCGCCCCTAGTGCACCGTTGGTGCATGCGGCATTTTGCCGCCAATTTCTGGCGGTGTCAACGCAAGAAGGATGTGGCTGACAAGTTAAAGGAGCTTTGTAATAAACGTACGGAACACGAGTTCAACGAGACTATGGTAGAACTAGAGAAGATGCTCAACCATGCTGGCAAGGCATGGTTAGACCAGCAGATGGAAAATAAAGCCAAGTGGGCATTAGCATATGATGAGGGCGGCTTCCAGTACGGCATCATGACAACAAACTCCTCTGAGTCTTTCAATCGTGTGTTCAAAGGCGTTCGATCTCTCCCAGTGTCTGGTATTGTTGAGTTCTCTTTTAGGAAGTGCAATGAGTATTTTGTTAAGCGGTATGGCCTAGCCCTGAGGAATGAAGAGGAGCTTTGAAGATGGGGGAAGGCTGCACACGAATATTTGAAGGAGGCTGAGGAATTGGCCAAACAACAGGTTGGCGAGGCTTATGGACGGGACATGCTTGTTTTTTGCGTACGAGCTAGAGGGGGCACAAACCTGGGCGGCGAACGATTTGGTGGGCGAACGTACCATGTCGATCTTGATAAAGTAGAATGCAGTTGCAACGTCCCTTAGATCATGCATGCCCCTTGCTCACACATGATCACCTCTTGTTGGCTTAGAGGTTTTGACCACACAGTTGCACCATACATGTCACCCTTGTATCTCCGTGCCAACACCCTCAAAGTTTGGGAGAAGAGTTTCGAGCCATACCTTGACGAGTCGCAGTGGCCTCCATATTATGTTGAGGACTACCCGCCTTATCCGGACCTGAAGAAGGTAGGGAATGGAAGGAGGAAGAAGAAGCGACTGAAAGGCGATATGGACAATATGAAAGGTTACGGCGCCGACATGTATGGTGGCGGGGACTTTGACGAAGAACGTGCGCAGAACCTTTGCTCCATTTGCAAGAATCCTGGTCATAACGCTAGATTTCATAGGCGGGCGAGACAAGAGGTGGTTTATATTGTAAACATGCATTTATGATATTTTAATCTTCAAATTTACTTGTCTTTGTTTTTTTATAATGTTATTAATTGTTCTAATGTTATTAATGTTGTCTTTGTTTTTTCGAACAGGCAGGTTCAGGGTTGCAAGATGGAGGCACAGGCTCCTCATCCGCGCTTTAGCCTCTTTGAGTCGGACTACGACAAGGACCACCGGGCCCAGGCCTTGTCGGAGCAGCAGAGGCCGTTGCGTGCGCTTCGTGTTCGCACGCACTGCGTACATAGCTGGGACGAGCGATATGCGACCTACATACAGCGGGCGGGCTTCCTTGAGATCGTTCGGTCTACAACAGTACACTCCCCACACTAGACCCTGCACTTCTTACTGCCTTTGTTGATAGGTAACATTGTATTTTGCATTTATTGTCTTTGTTTTGTAAAATTGGGCCGTCAACTTGCCTATAACCAGAAACTTGTAATGATGCAGGTGGAGACCGGAGACGCACACCTTCCACACACCATGTGGGGAAATGACTATCACGATACAGGATGTCAAGATGATATTGTGTCTCAGTTTGGCTGGTCATCCGGTGACTGGGGTCGTCGACGAGTCTAATTGGGTAGACTTGGTGGAGCAGTTCTGTGGTAGGAGGCCATCAGAGGCTGAAGTTAAAGGCACAAAGTAAGTTCATATTTGCGCCCCATTGAAATCACTAATACAACCATTTCAGCTACATCTATTTTTGTAGAATAATGCTTCAATTGTAATTGTAGGAAGACCTCAGGAGTGTCGACGTCATGGATAACCCAGCACTTTGGTGTAGGGCCTCCGGTCGGTGCTCCAGATCACGAGGTCGAGGTGTATGCAAAGGTGTGGTTGTGGCACTTCTTGGGCGCTTTCTTGTTCCCCGACTCCTCAGGCGACAGCATCAGCTGGATTTTCTTGAGGATCCTTATCCAGCCACTGGAGAACATTGCAACCTATAGCTGGGGTACCGCGGTCCTTGCTTGGACATACCGTCAGCTTTGTACCGCCTGTCGTCGCCAGTCGGCCAATGCCAACCTAGGTGGCTGCTCATACCTACTTCAAGTATGGATTTGAGAGCGGTTTTCGGTTGGGAGGCCTACTAAACCTCCGCATTTGCCTGTGAGTACATTGACTACTTTGATATCTTCATACGACTAAAGAGACTAGTGACACCGTGTTTGTGTGACTTGCAGGTTTGGCAGCATGAAGACATTCTACCCACCACCCTTTTCATCTGGAAAGACGCTAAGGTAGTGAGGGGCGAGCTGGAAAGGAGGTACAAGCAGTACACGGATGCGATAGACGTGTTGACACACAACTACGTAAGTTATATCCACATTTCCTACTAAAGGCACTATCAATGAGATTGATACTAAATTAAGTTTTTTTACTTTGCAGGTAACATGGACACCGTGGTCTAGGTGGGAGCTAGAGGACTACCTTAGTCCGCGCTGCGAGGAGGAAGGGGACGAGTGGCTTTACGAAGGGCCACTTATCTTCTTCCACGTCGTCGAGATGCACTACCCTTTCAGGGTTTACAGACAGTTCGGGAGGTTGCAGGGAATTCCACCGCTGTACTCCACCAACGCTCAGCTGCATGGGTACGATGCCAATATGGTTATTCTACTTAAGTTCCTCATTTCTAATGCAATATGGCAATGCAGGATCGATCGAAGGCTTTGGACCACGCAAAAGGATTGGGCGGTGACGCACGAACCACATTTGCTTAATTGGTATAACAGGCATCCTCGCCACCTCAACGAACTTCCACAGCACCACCCGGCAAGATGGATGGAGTACCTGCAATGGCTGCAGCGAAGTATGAGGACTCATCTCATGGTCCCGTACACCAACATGCCTGCAGATGTGGCTGGTGAGGATGACATCGCCGATGCATTCGACGATGCGCAAAGGGTGCAAACACAACTTCTTAGGGCCCCTCTAAATAGATACGTGGTAAGTACTTTGCACTTACATTCTCAAGCGAGGTAAGGGTTTTAAAATTCAATCAAAATGATCAAGTTAACCTTGTGTGATGTTGTAGGCACAACAGTTGTCGAACTACTCCGAGGAAGCTTCCAGGCAACTTTTTCGGACTAGGGACGACAAGACCATCCCTCTTCGCGCCTTTGTCAAGGTACTTTTGATAGTAACATTCGTGACTACAACTCAGCTACCTTTAAAATTCACGCTTAATAATGCTTGTTGTCATCTAAACCTGTAGAGAATGAAAAAGGCTGCAAAAAGTTGGCTCAGAAGCTGAGCTGTGCGGACACGACTTTGGACGTACCGTACAACCCCACGTGGTCCAGGAGCCAGACGATGTCCATCGCAGCTGCTTCTGCTAGCGACACCAGGGCTGCGTCCTCATCTATTCGTACTCCGTAGGACAGAGGGAAGGGTCCAGCGGCTGCGGACGATGTGGATGAGGCACTTCAGTATGACACGACGAGTGGCGACGACGACGACGACGATGAGGGCGTTCCCCAGTGGGAGTACACCGGTCATGAGGAGATGGGTGCCTCATAGCTATACGGTGCTCCTTTTGGTACACAGGGGGTCGACTACACACAGCAGGAGAACTACACACCAGCCGAGCAACAGGTCCCTATGCTTTGCTTTTTCTTTATTTCTACTGTTCGTAGCTCAACATTTAGAGTAGCTAATCAGGTTGCTTGCTTGCAGGGGCCGTCCTTGACGCAGCAGTTCGATCGTGGACTTAGGCGACAGCGTGAGAGGCAGCAACAGGACCGCACAGACGTTGGCTGGAGAAGCAACGTGGTTCCTACGAATCCAAGGAGGCGACGGAGACCGCGAGACCCCTACACCCCTGGCGATTAGTAGAGTAGTCATATTTAGCACGCGCCGGACACATGTTATCATAGTTATGTAGTGCTAGAACAATTAAATTATGTGTAGGTGTAGCAGCAGTACTCTACTTGGTTATTTCGATTGGACTAATGTAGTTGGTAACACTCGTTTAATCTTTGGCGTAAACGCAATTCTTCGTGCCATGGCTTCCGTAAACTTGTTGTAAATGACTCAACATGGCATGTCTGCATTTGTCACGCTCAGCTGACGCAAAATGTAGGCATAGTTCCTACGTGCCCGCAGTTTCAGGGCCACCCCGCCATGGGTGGGGGCGGGTTAGGGGTACCCCGCCATGTACTATGGCGGGGTACCCCTAACCCGCCCCCACCCATGGCGGGGTGGCCCTGAAACTGCGGGCACGCAGGAACTGCACTAAGAAACTGCATTTATAAACTGCATGGATAAACCACACAACAATCTTAGTGAGTGGACCAACAAATGAAACGAATGAAGATGTGATAATGAAAATTATTACAATGACATGTTTCAAAGTACAACACTGACAAACTACACCACACAAAGTTTGTAAGCCACTACAAATGACAAACACTAACAACGACGACGTGAAGACGTGACAATGCAAATTATTACAATGACATGTTTCAAAGTACAACACTGACAAACTACACCACACAAAGTTTCTAAGCCACTACAAATGACAAACACTAACAACGACGACGTGAAGACGTGACAATGCAAATTATTACAATGACACTTGTACGTCAATCAAATTGCGTGCACCACTGCGTAAGCAACTCGTCTTCGGACTCTGAATCCTCCACTACAACCTCCTTACCCTTGCTGGCCTTGACTGCCTTGGCCTGAGAGGCCTGACGCCGGTAGTAAGCCGCCTCCGCCTCGTCCGCGGCCTGAGAGTACAACTCGGCCTCTTCTTCGGTCATGTCTGTTGGCCCCCATGCGTCGAACAGCGGTGTCTTATGGCTGTGGTACGCTGCCTGACTCTCCTCTAATTCAACATCCTCCTCGGGCATCGGTCCTAACTCCTCTGCAAGACGAAGTAGCTCGGCTATCCTTCCCATGTCGTAGGCATCCTTGTCCTGAGGGTAGCCCAATTCTTCGGCTAGACGAATGGGCTCGCCTATCCTCCCGGTGTCGTCGTCTTCCTCCGGCTCGGCCTCCTCTTCAACCACAATCGGACGGCTTGCGGTGCCACCAACTCCTGCATCCCGCTTTAGTGTCCTATTCTCCGTGTACCTAGCACGAGCCACATCTGCTTGCCAGTTGCCGGTGCATCCAATCTCTGCAAGTACAAAATGCAAACAATTAACACGATCTTTGCAATGACTTTATTGACAGTCAAACAAAGAAGATTGAGTTTCCAAAAACGCAATGACTCACTCGCACATAATGAGTCAATAGTATCGTTCAAGCCTTGCATCTCTGCTCTCACAGCCTCCTCTGCAGCCTTCCTTGCATCCTCTTCAGCCTTCCGTGCCTGGTACTCCTCTACATCCTTCTTCTTTTGCTCGTACCACTTCTTCCACGCAATACTCTCCGGGTTACGAACACGCAGGTCTTGGGCCCGTCGTAGCATTTTCTTCTTATGGTTCTTAACAAAATCAGTGACGTAGTTTGCAGGATATCCTCTCATCTTGCGAAGTGCTACCATTGTCTTATACTCATCCTTGAACTTATACACATCATCATATGATTCCCAGTTGCATTTCTGAGTGCTCTGTTGCAACAAATAGATGAATACAAAGTTAGCGTACCAAAGCAAACAAAATAAAACATTAGCACTAAGTGTCAACAGTCCTAGCAAACCTCGTCATAATCGATCATGTGGCCACAGAAGTGCCCAATCCCAAGGCCTGAAGGGACAAGGCTGTAGCTAGCTTCAACACCACATTTGCACATCACAGAAGGTGCAATAGACCTCCTCTTCTTCTTCCAGTCTGGCACCTCCTCATTCTTCTCCGGCTCCGGCCAATGGCTCTTTGGACCATAGACCCATTCCTTGAAACGGCACTTTGGAAAATCATGATCCTACAAAATCAAAACAGTAAAACACACATATAGGACATGACATTCCAAGGTTCACTCAAACCTTACCTCATGTCGTAGAGGACAAATGAACTCTTGTTCATTGCGCGGGTTTATCACGGTTTGCTCTCCGCAAAGGCACTTTGGAGGATCCTCGAGCCGCCGTGCCGATGCTACGGCCTTCTCTTCCTCCGTCATAGGAGGAGGGTTAGGAGGGGGCGGAACCCAGCGAGTAAACACCTCACGCTTGCAATGATCAACGCCGGGGTAGAAAAGGAGAATCCTTGGGTCAAACTTGTCCGGACCGTCGATCCATTGGAAGAAAAAGCACCGGAAGTACGGCTACAAAAAAGTTTGAATTATCTCATCGCGAATACAACATCAGAAACCAATAAGAAAAACAAAGGGCACAATTACTTACGCTACAACTATAACATGTGTGAAAGCAACGAGCCGCAGTATCTAGATGTCTCGACTGGCTCACGTGTGCCGGATGACCACAGTCACAGTTAGGGAAAGGTTTCTTGGGAGGAACGGGCGCATCCTTGCAAGACACGTCGGGGTACATCTCTCTAGGACGACCCTTTTTCCTCCAAATCGACTCACGATACGAGTCCTCCATCTAATAACACGAAATGATTTCTACACAAAACACATATCACTTATATAATGTACAATATCAATACGATAAAAACTAATATAACTTTACTAACTACATTAACCAAACATACTACAACGATGAACGCAAAGAAGGGGTGGCCGGAACAAGGTCCGACGATGGGCCGGTAGCTGACGGGGAGGGGCCCTAGGAGGGAGGGGCGCCGGAGAAGGGCGCTGAGGGGAGGGGAGCTCGGTCCTGGGGCGGAGAGGGGCGCTGCGGGAAATGGAATGGATGAATGGCCAAAAACAAAAAGTGCCCAGGTTTTTAAATGGGCGGGGTTATACCCTGCCATGATGCATGGCGGGTTAGGGGTACCCCGCCATGCATCATGGCGGGGTACTCCTTTCCACGCTGGCCTACAGCGTGCCACGTGGGACCTGCACCCCGCCACCATACATGGCGGGGTTCAGTGCATTTGCTCCACCATGCATGGTGGCGGGGCCAAACGGGTTAGATTTAAAAAAATTTCAAACGCGGGTTAAATTTAAAATTTGTTTCATATTTGGGCTAAAAATAAAAAAAAATTCCCGAGGAGAGTATGTGCCAACACGTCATATACTTCAACCGTACGTACCGCCGCCTAATGAGGAACGTAACTACATACGGCCACAATATGCAAGCGCATCATTGTCAGCTCCATGAAAGGATGCAAGTATAGAATTCCGTTGGCTAATCTAGTTCCACACCCAAAAGTTCTAGAATGCATAGATCGCTAACGACCTGGAGCGATTCTGCAAAAATAGGCCTAGTTGTTTTCAAGAATTGGCTTGGCCCTAGATTTTCTAGGTTTTGCTGCTCAAGAAAAATAACCACCACAATTATGTGGTCAAAAGCTGCAAGCTTACAAGTAAATCACCAATCGATATCTATATTGCACTTACATGACAAAGAACGATCATTTTTTTGGGCAATCTGACCAATATACCATAAAAAATCTCACCCAGGAGGGACCCCGCTAGAGCATGTGTTAGAATTTAGGCAAATTCAGGCAAAATTAACGAAATATTTATGAGAACAAGATTGTGCACTTGTGATCTTGTTGCTGTTGCGGCGCTAAACATACTAATACGTATGAATTCAGAGGCAACATAGCCATACTAGTGCCAGAGGCACCGGTGGCGCTATCTCACTAGTCGATATAGTGAGCTGATAGATGTAGTGGACTATAATCGATGCAGAAAGAAGTTCGCAGTGAAGACCTACAAACGATGGTTGCCGGGAAGTAGTGGTTTGCTGCCTGATTACCGGGAACAATGCGAGCAATGGCAAGCGCAGTGAAGATGGAATCCCTAAAAAACCTAATCACCCGCACATCTAAGTAGGTGTCATAGCTAGACATGCATCAGTTCCTGCGGTACTCTGTTCATAGAACTATGTGCGCACGTGGTGGAATGAAGAAAACTAGGAAGGAGCGACAAAAGAAAAGATGCAGGTGTGATTGTTTTCTCATATGCGTAGAAAGCCCTAGAGTCCATTTGGCTAGTCTATTTAATTTTGGTGTTTTACACAACGTTCTGGATCTATCCGCCATTTGGTAGCTGTATATTTTATAATCTTTTAAATAAAGTAAAGCTCTAGATCTACTCGTCATTTGGTAGGCACACATCGTTATAAACTTTGGTGATGACTACGTAGCATGCCCGTGCGTTGCTACGGAACAACTAAATTTTTATATTAAAAATACATAGATCGCACAATAAGATAATAATACTGTGAAATTAATTATTCACGTTAAAATGACATCAATACAAAAAGCAAAGTTCGTAAGATTAATACGGTCACGAAGAGTACGATGTCGTAGGCTCATGGACTCTACGACCTTTCCAAATTTTTGTTGACTCAGATAATTAACAAATAGGCAATGCCCTGCCACATTTTTGTGGACTATTCACTGTGTTTTTTAAGAAAACATGTGATGGAGAGACATGGTTGGTTGTTAACTTTTTTTTACATCATCATTTATCCAATTGAAAAGAGAGGATCACAATTTATTTTAAGAAAACAATGTCTATGAATTGTCACGTTCTCAGAAAACTGAACTGGTTGTCATTTTTCTATTTTGGCTAGTAAAATTATCTGAGCTTCGTATATATAACCTGAAAACTGAACTACTTGTCATATTCCTATTTTTTTCAGTAAAATTATCTGAGCTTCATATTTATAACGTGGACTCAACATGGCCATGCCAAGATTTAAAAAGTTACCTTAGTTACAATATCATTATGTTAAGCACAATAACATGGCAGCTGATTGTGCTCTGCATAGCATCAGTGTATCAATGCTAACTATTGACTCATTCTGTAGAGTTTACAAATGTAAACCATGGCAATAAATTGTAACAATTCAGGGCAAGTTCTTCCATTTCCTCTTTTTTAAGATTTAACTTCGGTGAGAAATCATCATTCTTTTTCTTGTCTGCTGATACCAGATTGTTCAAAAATAAACAAAGATCAATCCACAGACATTTTGCAGTGCAGAGATAGACTTCTGATCTGGCTTGGTGTTGCTGTTATGGGGACACCAATTCAGCAAGCGAGGTATGGAGATGCAATGACCTAATGCCAAACATCTTAATACCATTCAGTGTAATAAAAAAATAGCAAGCCAAAAATTTAGTGGCCATAAACAAAGTAGACAAGAGAAAAGTATTTAATATATTTCACCAGTAAAGTATCTAAGTACACTAAGCTTATGAATTGAGACTATCAGTAAATAAATAAGGCTCGAGCTACTTGAAACGAGATTGGTACAAACAAAGGGCTAACTATGCTAAAAAAAACAATAGCATCCAGTGTGCAGGTACACAATATCGAACAAATAGATGATTAACTATATAACAAGAATGTCTGCAGCATCATGAACTATGGTTGTATAACATCATGAACGGCGAGTGATGGAGGACGAGTGACGTCGATCGGTCTACATACGCAAAGACGACGGCTTAGGTGCACGACTTAGGTGGCGTCGAGACAGCGGCGTGGCAGCCGAGGGCGACGGCTCGGGTGCACGGCGCGGGCAAACGGCGAGGACTACGGTGCGGGCATCATGGAGGCGGCGGTGTTTCTAGGTACACAGTGCGGGCAAATGACGAGGACGATGGTGTGGCGTCATGGAGGGAGCAGTGTGGTGCACGATGAGGATGATGGCGTGGGCGCACAGACAGGACAATGGAGCCGGTCGTGGAGGGAAGATCGCACGGGGAGGTGATCTTGCGGCGACCTTGCGGCGATTGATGATGTAGCCACAGGTGCATCCACCAGTAGACAGACGGTGGACGATCCGTTGCTGTTGCTTCTCCACTACACGACGAGGAAGAAGTAGGGGCGGCTCGATCGTGCAGGGGCAGGAGGCATGGGGCACGTGACGATCGTCACTGTGCAGTGACGAGTGACACACTTGAGTTTTGCCAAGAAGACGTGCTCGATCACGACGAGTGACACACTCGATCGTTCAGCGACGAGTGTCGCACTCGATCGTGCAGCGACGATGGTCTTCCGTGTTTGTAGCGCATGCAAATCTGAGTCAAAACTTTCATATTTGTGGCCCGAGTGCGGTTTGATTAAGCGTGAGACGTGGGTGATCGCTTTCCTTGTTTGAGGCAATTAGGGTCAAGACTTCCGTGTTTGAGCGCATGCAAATCATGGTAAAGACTTTGCATGTTTGTAGCGCATGCAAATCAGGGTCAAGACTTTTCCATGTTTGTCGCAAGAGGGCGGTGCAAAGGTGAGGCGAAACTTTTGTCGCACCAAATGATTGTCTTACTTTTAGTCTTTTTAGTTGTAGGAGATAGGAGAATACAATACGTAACATGTAATTAGGATATAATACTTTGCACAGTAAATACAGAAGGTTTAGACTTTAAACAAATGGTGTTGAAGAAAAGCACAAGGAAAGCTCATATAAAATGTGTATTATATTATTTGTATGTGAACACTTTCAGAAATAAAATAGAAAACGTGTATCCCTACCCAGGGTGCATACACATGTCCTTGTCTGATCAGGATGAGTCGTGTAGTTATCTTTATAAACAAGCTGCATGCATGTGATTTGGCATGGGGGCGCTCAATACATATAAATAATACTCTCTGACACATGACATATACTTGCTCCAATCAGTAGTATAAACTCATCTAAGTTTCTCCTTTTACCAACGTAAAACTATGAATACATATAAATAATACTCTCATATAAATAATACTCTCTGACACATGACATATACTTGCTCCAATCAGTAATATATAAACTCATCTAAGTTTCTCCTTTTACCAATGTAAAACTATGAATGATATCTATAATGTGGGGAAAAATGTATGATGTAATTAGAAAATGGATTAATAATATTCTCCCTCTATCATATAATATAGTGCATTCTAGAAATTTTTGGACAGGCTAAGAGAGAACACAAAAGACACAGGTGCTCTCACTTCATTTCCTAATCAGACGCTATCATCAACATGATTAATGGTGATTGGTCGATGAATGGAAAGTATTTAGTACAAAACTGCTTTTTGTCTCCTCGAATCCCTTATATTTGAGGACAATTTTTGAATGCTAGAATACACTGTATTACAGGACGGAGTGAGTAAGATTGGCATGGCTAGGTTTGTTATGGACATTGCTTTTATAATTCCTGAAATTAAAAATGTGCCCTTATTTACCTAGACCATCCTTCCATCGTCACTACGCGCTGCTCAACTACGGTCAACACAAAAGTTTAGCACCAGTTACTTGTATATTTTTTTTGCCAATATGTATATTTCTAATGTTTTCATAATTATTGAAAAAGTGTGTAAAATAAATTTTTGAGAAAGGGTTAACAGGCACATAACTAGTTTGCTACTGTAGGAACAAATGTTTACACAGTATGTGTAAAGCTGCTTTTTTTTACATATTAGCCTATATACAAATAGAGACTGGTGCTTTCTGCGGCAAATTTAGATGTTCACTGCATCGCCGCGCATTGTACATATATTGCTCGCATTTGAGATATCGAGGCAATTGGCATGTACAAGCGCGTCCATCTATCCTCCTCTTGAGTGATTCAAGTGCATATACATCATATATGATATATTTGGAATGTAATCTTATCAACTACCATATACCACATCATACCACTTACGTCATACCTCATACATCATACCTAATACCAATTATTGAATCTTAATTTCCTAGCCAGCTAGAACGGTCTTGATAGACTTGGCCGTCCATCACTAACCGGCCAGAATTGTTTTGACAGACTAGGCTGTCCATCAGTCTGGCGAACGCTCGACTAGGAGGTATTCGTGCCCTAATAAGATTCAAAACTAGTACAAAATCTGTGGCAAAATACAACTCCAATTTGGTATTAAATGGGCCGGTTTTGTGATGTTTTGCATCACGTTCTGGATCTATACCAGCCATTTGGTACCTGTAACATTTTTATGCTTTACACCAACCACTAGATATGCCCACCATTTTTGTAGGTTCACAACGTTTGTGACACGTAATTAGGTTATAATACTTTGCATAATAAATAAAGAAGGTTTAGACCAATGGTGATGAAGAAAAGCACAAGGAAAGCTTAAATGCAATGTGTATTATATTATCATGACGAGTGGTGCCCTATACATAGAAAAGTACAAGGACATAAAATAGAATACTTGTGGACAACCACCCTGTGTGCATACACATGTCCTTGTTTGATCATGATGAGTCGTGAAGATAACATAGGATAACACATTTTCAATACTAGTTATCTTTGTCAAACAAGCTGCATGCATGACATTTGGCATGGGCGCACTATACATATGTAAATAATACTGTCTGACACATGACATATACTTGCTCCAATCAGTAGTATAAACTCATCTAAGTTTCTCCTATTGCAAATGTAAAACTATGAATGTGGGGCAAAATGTATGATGTAATTAGAAAATGGATTAATAACATATGATTGGAAAGGCTAGGTTTGTTATGGATAATGCTTTTATAATTCCTGAAATTAAAAATGTGCCCTTATTTAACTAGACCGTCCTTCCATCGTCACTACGCGCTGCTCAACTACGGTCAACACAAAAGTTTTGCACCAGTTACTTGTATATTATTTTTTCCAATATATACATTTCTAATGTTTTCACAATTCCTGAAAAAGTGTGTGTGGAATAAAATTTTGATAAAGGGTTAACAGGCACATAACTAGTGTACTATTGTTGGAATTAACGTTTACATAGTATCTGTAAGCTGCTTCTTTTTTACAAATTAGCCTGTATACAAATAAAGATAGGTGTGCGGCAGATTTAGATGTTCACTGCATCACCGTGCATTGTCCATATATTGCTTGCATTTGAGATATCGAGACAATTGGCACAAGCACATCCATCTATCCTGCTCTTGAGTGATTCGCGTGCATATATATACATCATATATTAGGAAAGAAATCTTATCAGCCAGCCATATAACATATCATGCCTCATACGTCATACCTGTAGTGGGGTCGAAATAACGGCAAGCATTGTTGTTCGTCGGGTGTCACTGAGTGTGTGTCTCCGGTGGCTCGGTTGGACTCAAGAACACAGAGAGGACGCAACGGTTTATCCTAGTTCGGGCTATCGGGCACTATGTCCAATAGCAGATGATCCTTATATTCAAGAGCATCTAAAATCGGGGGGTTACATTACAACAAAGTCTAAGAGAGAGATTTGGCTGGGGATCGCTGGGTGCAGATCCTAGAGCTCATCGTCGTTATGTCTCCCCCTCGTTGGAGAGGAGGAAGACGATGGAAGAGGGGAGGAGCTCTCGGTACTCCTATCGGGGTGGCTCTGCTCTCGCTGCAGAGCTCGAGCTGTTCAATGAGGACAGGAATGATCTAGTTGGAATCGTCCTCCCCCTTTCTAGGATCTGACCTCCCATTATATACTGAGGTAGGTTGGGTACATAGCAGTTTGGTGGAGTTTAGCCTATGGTCTACATGCACTGAAGTTCAAGAGGGTCTTGCAACAGCGTGGATAGACCTTGGCGTTGTCGTGGAGCCAAAGAAGCTCTGGGCGTCGTCCGGCTGCTCTGTTCTGACACACTAAGTGTCAGGTTCTCTATCGGCTTGGACCGGCCTCCACTAGGTGCGTCTTCTGGAGGCTTCTTGGTGGTGAAGGCAACCGGCTTGAGGGGCTGATGAGTGGGCCCGGAAACCCCCGAGCCCTTGAAGCCAAAGGAAGGATTTGTCCCCTTGTGTCACGCCCCATGTGTGACCCTGTCGGAGGAGTGGTTGACAGTGCCACTCCCATTGGGTAGCCTGGGAGCCCCCATGCTATGGATGCTCAGGGCGCCTGTCTCTAGCCTACGCCTTGGCTAGCGCTGAAGGCCAGAGGGGGCCAAAGATCGGGTTGAAACTCCTGTCAATCGGCAGTTTGTGGCTCGGGCGAGACCCCAAGTCCCAAGTAGATGTGGAGGGCGTGCTCAGGCTCGGCCCAATCCTTAGCCGGAAGGTGCGTGCGAGCGCACCTAAGGGATGTAGCCCCTGAGCCCCTGGGTGATCCTGGAGGGATCGATCGGTGGGTCCTGTTGTCGGTGTTTTGAACTGCCAACTAGTGAATTTGTATTGCGCGTTTGGCTCGGATGGTGTGCTAGAGGACACAAGGATGTATACTAGTTCGGGCAAAACATCCCTACGCCCAATTTGAGGCTGCTCGTGTTACTAGCACTGAAGCTCGTAGTAGGAATTACAAACTGGCGAGAGAAGGATGAGATCCCAAGTCTCTAGTGTGCGTGAAGTGGAGTTGAAGTGCTTCTGAGTGTTGGAAAACTTCTAGTCCCAGAAGGCTCCCTAGATGGGGCGCCCAGCCTTCCCTTTTATAGCCCAAGGGAAGGACCTGGGGTACACGAGAGAGAGAGAGAGAGAGAGAGAAGAGGACAAGAAGAAAGAGAAAAATAGGGGAGAAGAAGGCCCAGGAGCTACTTCATCCTTCCTCTACGGCGGGTGGGTCCTGCTGGCGGTGTAGATGATGGCGAGGATGGTTCCTCGTCGTGACGTAGATGTCCATGGAGGTGGCTCCATGTCATGGCCCTGTACGCCACTGGCGCCACGAACAGGTATAGTCAGCCAGTCGTGGCGCCCTGTTCCCATCTTGCCTGGCGCTGTGGGCGACGTGACCCCACAAACTTCGGGTCGCGTCAAAGCATGCCCACTCCCATCCGGTGTCAGAAGTTTGACCCTGGATTCGAGCTTTCACATCCGTAATGGTCGGAGGCGGCACGGGTCCCCTCGTGGGACCAACGCACTTTGGCGAGGCGGAGCCTGCGCCCCCGAGGTTAGGCAAGATAGTGCCCGCGCCCCTAGGGTCGGGCGAGGTGGAGCCTGCGCCCCCAAGGTCGGGCGAGACGGTGCCCGCGCCCCTAGGGTCGGGCGAGGCAGAGCCCGCATCCCCGGGGTCAGGAGATTTGGAGCCCATGCCCGCTGGGCCGGACGAGGCGGGGCCCACGTCCCAAGGGTTGGGTGAGCCGGAGCCCGCACCCTCGGGGCCGGATGAAGTCGCGGGCCCTCCTCTCAATCGTTAGGGTGAATTGATTGTTGATGACCATCAATCTCCCATCTCTAGGTACCCTAATATTGATATCCAACAGTCACCCCCGAGCCTTTTGGGTCGTCGAGGTCCACTTTTCTTTCTGTTTATGGACTATCCAGAGGGTGCACGCGAGCGCACCCACGGGTGTAGCCCCCGAGCCTTTGGAGGAGTGGGGTACTCCTTCAAAGGCTTTCTTTGCTGTTAGTCTATGACCGCGCACTTTGGGTCTTCTCACGAGTCTAGCCCCCGAGGCCCCATGCGCTGCGGAGGTCCGATTGAGCGGCCAACCAACCCTAGGCTCTTGACGGCCAGTGTATATAGTCCTCGGGTCCGACCGGTCAGTCCCGGGGGCTTTTTGCCTTTCCCCGAGGAAAAATCCATGGACTGGCAGCGGTCAAGGATAGATCACAGGTTGGGATGTCTGTGGTGCCCAGGTGCCTGGGTCTTGGCCTTAAGTGGCCCGTTCTTCACTACCCTTTACTCCAGGGGTGTCCCGGGAAGACTGTCAAAATCATTGCCGAGCCAAACTGCGAACCCCTAGTCCTTAATAGGCCATAGGAGCGTTTCTCAGCCCCGTATCCCCTTCATTATCACGGTGTCAGGAGTAGCGCCCAGTCCCAGGATGGGGCAGAAGACGAAGCGCTATTTTGCGAATTGCTCAAGATGGGCATGTAGGGAAACCGAAGGGGTGCGCCGCACCGCTACCGCTGCGACGGTTGGCATCGATGCCGGTTGGGCTCCTCGCAAGCCTTTTATAAACCGCAGCCTCTCATGGTGTACCACCATTCATCGCCATTCCTTCATCCATGGATCCTGGGAAGCGCCCTGCTGGAGACGCACCTGAGGAGAGGATGCCTCTCCGACGCCACTTGTTCGAACAGGGTGAGGGAGGCACCTTCCTGTTCTCTTCCATTGCTGTCATGAGTTTCCTTCTGACTATCACTTTTGTTTAGGGACGCGTCGCACTTCAGCTAACGGGCGGCGGTCGGCCTGCGGCGCACCTTCCGCAGCGTCCCCAAGATTGTCGTTCGAGTCATCGGTCGTGGACCCGATCTAGGAGTTGGAGCGACTCCAGGGATGCCTTGAGGCCTCCCAGGCCGCACTACGGGCCGCCGAGGTGGAGGCAGAGACTATCTACGCCCAGTTGGCGAACGCCGATGACCGGGTGGCCGGTAAGTTTTTTCGGCGATCGCCATTTTCCTGTCTCTTGGCTCATCCTTTTTGAGTCCTTTCGCTAATTCTTGTGCATTTTATCAGAGTTGCAGATGGACCTACAGATGCTCCGTTAGGCCACAGACACCACCGCCAGTTATGTGTGCTGCATGGGGTGGGCGTTGCGAGGAGCGCCTCCTTGACATCCCCGAGCGCGTCAAGGACGCGGTGGAGCATGGTGTCCACCGTGGAGCAGCCGTTCCCCTGGCAGCAGCCCAGGTCTGGTCAGGCCACGAGCTTTGCCACCTGGTCGATTTCTCATAGGGCAAGGCGGTGGCCGACCATGAGGGGCTTGTCGAGGACTTCGACAAGGCCGCGAATGCTGCCACCGCCGAGGTGCCAGTCGAGGAGGTCATCTGCGAGGCCCTTTAGTTTGTACTTAGGGCCTTTTTCTGATGAATAAAGACTATCTATTTTTGCCTCCCATTATTTGTGAGATTTTGTCTAACTTGCATGTTTGGAACGCTGTTTGTCGTAGTCGGAGATTTAAGTCCCAAATCGGTGGGGTCTTAGTTGGTATTGACCATCTTATGCGGTCTTACTAGTTTCGACCCTTATTTAGGATACAAGTGTTTCTCTGTTTTGCTATGACTTGGTGCTAGATATTTTGTGAGGCTGACCCCCTATGCCCCTGCGTGTAGTGAGGGACGGATCAAGAGGTCAGGACGCCCGCGGCGCTCTCGCACCCGGGTGTTTGCTTCATTGTTTGTCTGCGACCTTGCACAGGGTCTCTTTGCGGGTCCGAGCCCCAAGCCCCTGCGCGTAGCGAGGGTCCAGCCGAGGGGTCAACCCATCTTATGATCATCATCCCTCAAGCATTTTTTTTGAAAAAAAACAGAGGGGCTGAGCCGTGCCACAATTTTCCTCGCTGGACGAATCATGGTGCTCAGTGAGCTATTAACGGGTTAGTCCAAATGGGGCCCCAATTCCCGTTCACGGGGATCCAGCTTGGGTCGGCTAGCGACTGACTCCAGGTTCCTGACGGCTAGTCCATATAGTTCCTGGGTCCATTCGACTGGTCCCGGGGGCTCGCTGCCTTTCTTCGAGGAAGAACCATGGTTCGGCTACAGTCAAGACTCAAACGTGGACCGGGATGCCCATGGCACTCGGGCGCCCAGGCGCCCGGGTGCTGGCCGCTAGCAGGCCCATCCTCTGCCACCCCTTACTCTAGTGGTGCCTTGGAGCGGTTGTTGAACTCGTTGCTAGGCCAACCTTCGAACTCCCGGGCCTTGATGGGTCATAGGTGCATTTTCAGCCCTATATCCCTCTTACCTGCAGCGGCTCGCGGCCCATCGGGGTGGACGAACTGCCACGCAGCACGTCTCTCGAGGGAGTGGCCTAGGGTGGCATGTGCATGATTCCCAAAGAGGCATGATGATGGGACGTGGCAGGCGTGCTGATCTAGGCGGACGGTTCGCCTTCTCATTCTGCCACCCCCTATAAGTAGAGTGCCTTACCTCCCATCTCTGGTATGCTTAGTCATAATCTCGCCTCCTTCGCTCCACCGGTGCCGGTGCCTAGGATTTCTTGTTCATGCCCCTCCATTGCCACTGAATCCTGCACCACTGGCCCTGCATCCCCATGGAGCCGTGGTGCTGCTCGGACATCCTCCACGTTCGCATGGAGAGTCTCGTCTAGCGCGATCTCCTTCCAGCGAGGACCGAAGTGTTGGAGTGGATCGTTCCTGGCGACGAGGATGCGCCGGTGCTGCCCAATGGCTATGTCATTTCTTTTATCCCATTCCATGAGCACGGGCTCGTGGTTTCTCCCCACTGATTCCTCCGGGGGCTTCTGCATCACTACAAGATCGAGCTGCAGCACTTGAATCCCAACAAGATTCATCACATCCTGGCATTCGTTGTGCTATGTGAGGGGTATTTGGGGATCGAGCCCCACTTCGAACTATGGAAGTACTTTTTCACCGTCTCCTTGCAGAAGAAAAAAGAGAAGAAGGCAGAGCTATCGGTGTTGATGGGGTGCGCGAGCATCAATCTTCGGGGCGGTCGGGCAGGCGGGTACATCCCCATCGTGCTGTCGAGATCCAATATGGGGTGGCACAAGCTGTGGTTCTATCTAAAGAACGATGCTGCCACCCCCAGCCTGTCTTCTTCAGTCGCCTGATCGAGGAGGTGCCACCGGAGTGGGGATATGGCCCCATCGAGAAGGAGAAGAAGAGACTGCGCGACCTCCTCAACGCCGTCGCACTCCTGAGGAGCAGCGGTGTTGACGGGGCCAGTGTCGTTAGAGCGTACCATGCGAGGGGGGCACCATTGATGGCGCACACCCTCCCGCTCTACAAGATAGTGCCTAACGTGCTGCTCGAGGGGACAGTACTCGCCCGAGGGCCGTTCCGCAACAGCGAGATTGAACAGCGCATCAGGGAGGCAATGGATGCTCTTGGCGACATGTTCAAGTTCCCAATTCCAGGGCATCCCGCGATGCGCCCGGACTCGGGTTTCATTGATTTGGTAAGTTTTCTTCCTGGTTCCTTTGCCTAGCCAACCCTTCATTGCTGTCTGATTCTGAGGACCGGGATCCGTAGCCTAGCCTCTTCGTCTAGACCTCCCATGCGTGGCTACCAAAGGATGCAGCCATCAGGGTGGCGAACTGCACCGCAGGCGAGAGGTGGAAGAAGGAGAAGGATGACGAGAAGAAGAAGGTGTAGAGGATGCATGTGAGGCTGGACCAAGGGAAGCGGTGCTAAGGGTCAGAGGAGGAGGAGGATGAAGAAGAGGAAGAAGAAGAGGAGGAGGAGGAGGACGAGGGAGCCTATGGCTCAGCGTCGCCCATTCCATCTATGGATCTAGTGGACCAGGAGGAGCCGACCGACGGTGATGCATCCCTGGGAGGACCCTCTCCGCTTCTTGCTAGGGAGGATGCGCCCCCAGAGCCGACGAAGGCGGGTCACTCCGCACCACCCTAGAGTTAGAGAAGATCGTGGTCGAGACGTCCTTAGTGTATCGGTGATGGCGCAGACCTTTGCATCTACACCGTCCGCCCTCCTACCGCTAGAGGGACCGTCCCCGAGGAGGTGGCGCCAATTGAGGGGTCCGTGTCGCTCAGGACCAATGCAGGGTCATCCTAGGCTCTGGTCCATGTGGGCGGCGATCTGCATATGTGGGAGGGGCCCGTCCTCCGATGAGCCGACCAGCGGAACCTGGGGGTGATGCTCTTCACCCTCGATGATGCCACAGAGGGGAAAGATTGGGGAAAGGTTGAGACTAGGGTCCAGCTCGTGGCTCATGCCCTGAACACGGCACTGGGGGCGCTGCGCAATGTCGTTGACCCGATTGGCTAGGTACAACATGTCCATGCTTCCCGCCTCGATTCCCCTTTTTCATGCTTCTAACTTGTGTTGTCCACAGTCTCTTATGTCTCATAGTCATGAGAAGTCTTAGTTCCTTTGCCAGTAGAAGGATGCCTGGTACTACCTTGCCGAGGGGGTGCAGTTGCAAGGGTAGCTGACCAAGCAGCTCAACGCCACTCGTCTGATGGTGGCTGAACTTTCCCTCATCACCGAGGAGGTGGCCAGCCTACAGACCAGGGAGGCAGAGGCTCGTCGGGACGCTGATGAGGCCAAGGAGAAGCTCGCGACCCTGGCCAAGAGGGCGCGCCTAGACGCTGCAAAGGTCGAGCGGCTACGGAAGGAGCAGGACGAGCTGCTCCAAACCACAGCGAGCCTCTGATAGGAGCATGATGATGCCCGTCAGTGGGCCAACGACCTCCTGGGTAAGGTAGAGAAGGAGAGTGAGTCAAAGACAAAGGCCGAGAGTGTGTCTGCTTGGCTCGCCATGCAGGTCGGCCAGCACCGCGCAAGGATCTAGACCCTGGAGGCCGAGGTGGTCCAGCAGCGCGAGGAGGCGCGCAAACTCTAGGAGCAAGTGAGCGGTGAGACCCTAGTTTGCCTCGTTGGCTTTGCTCCCAGGATCTGCCATTGGTGCCCTGATGCAGTTGGTGTGCGGTTTGTGCAGGTCTTGACAAAAACTTGAGGCGGAGGTGGTGAAGAGCCGTGGCTTGGAGAAGGAACTCTCCGAAGTGAAGGGCTCTCTCCAGATGGACAGCGATGAGCACAACGACCTACGCGTTGCCGTCAGGCTGGTCTGTGATGACCTTGGGGTGACCTCGCTGGAGGAGGCGATGACCTTCAGATCACGGAGTAGGTGCACGAGATGACATGTCACGCGCTTCGTTTTGGCGTTTAGCAGTCGTTCGCTGTTGCCCATTCCCACTATGAGAACATCAACTTGGAGGTGATGGGCCAAGGCTTCGCGCCTGGTTATGTGGACGATGAGCTAGATGAGATCGAGAAGACGGCGGCCGACCCTGCACGAGAATTAGCCGATAAGATAGAGGGCGAAGTTATCCCCATGAGGGATTAACTTAATTGAATGACTAGGGCCACGACGCCCATAAACTTGTAATAAGTAGACAAGCATTTTGTTTTTAAGTTTGGCTGGGCAAACTTTTAGCTTGTGTTGTTTAAACACTGTCCTTTTTAATGTAAAAAGGTTGGTCTGATCCGATTCTTTCTAGCGGTAAGTTTAGAAAGCTCGAAGCACGGGTGAAAGGCTCTGATTACACTGGTGAGCAGAGGTACCATAGCCATTGGGGCGTAGGCATCTCGCGTTCTGACCATCTTTACTCAGTGTCCACTCCCGCGGTTCTTACTTCTAAGGCTTAACGTAAGAAGGGGTTGGTTTGCCAAAAGCATTTATGAGTGTTAGCTACTCACAACGGCCCCGAGTGAGGCCCGACTCCCGGGCGGTGCCGGGGTTGGTTAAAAGGTTGACGCGGTCTAATCCATTCCAACGCTAAGTTTGCAAAGTTTGATGTGCAGGCGAAAAAGACTCTAATCACGCTAGAGATCAAAAAGCACCGTAGCCGCTGGGGCGCAGGTTTTTTGCGGTCCACCCAGTTTTACTCAGGGTCTGTTTTCCGCAACCTCTTGCTTCGAGCCCTTATCATAAGAAGGGGTCGGACACAAAGAGTGTTTTCAAATACATATGTACCCTTACTAGCCCTCGAGTGAGGCCCGACCCCCGGCCGTTGCTGGGGTCGGCTGTCGCTATAACCGTGGGAATGATAGCGAAACCGATAAGGGAAAGTATTTTTTTATTCGGAAACATGATTTCTCACGCGTATGTTGACTATTTGGAAATGACTATGGGTAGAAGCGATGTATCTGCTAAATATTCCGTGCATTGGTGAAGATTTGGCCATCGATGGCCTTGAGCTTGTGGATTCCCGGTCGGAGCACCTCCATGACGACGTATGGTCCTCCCCACGGCGAGGACCGCGGGAGGTGGATACATGTGCTGTGCTACAAGGTGACCGACGGTCCCGACATCACCACGCAATCCAAATGGAGATGTTGTCGGGGCGCTCTGGGTGAGATGCCAGGGAGAGCGGCTCTCCCCCGGGGAGCTGCATCATGATGTTGGCAGAGGAAGAAGAAAAGTAACATTAGTCATCCTAGCATGACTGGGGTCCTAGGAAGGCGGTGAGCTAGCGTTCCAGCCGTCCGTAGTTGAAGTCGAGAAGCTGGCTACCCTCCGGGGCATAGGCCTTCAGGGCATACGGCTGTAGCTTCTCGAGGGCCTCGACGACAACGTCGAGGCCGGCGGAACACAGAGGCTAGACGGGGGCAGGAGCCCACTCCAGCTTTCCCTCCGTGGTGATGAGGAAGTCCAGATCCCTGAAACGTGCGTGTGCACCCAGGGTCTAGCTCACGCCATGGCTAGCCACCCGCGACTTGGGTGTTGATGTCAAAACGCGCAAAGGCCCCTACCTGGCGCACCAACTGTCGGTGTTTCGAACAGCCTAGTAGTGAATTTGTATTGCACATTTGGCCCAGATGGTGTGCTGGAGGACACAAGGATGTATACTGGTTCGGGCAAAACGTCAGATGGTGAGCAGCTCGAGGCTGCTCGTGTTACCAGCACTAAAGTTCGTAGTAGGGGTTATAAACTGGTGAGAGAGGGATGAGATCCCAAGTCTCTGGTGTGCGTGAAGTGGAGTTGAAGTACTTCTAAGTGTTGGAAAACTTCCGGTCCCAGAAGCCTCCCCAAATGGGGCACCCAGCCATCCCTTTTATAGTCCAAGGGAAGGACCAGGGGTACACGAGAGAGAAGGGGAAAAGAAGAAAGAGAAAAATAGGGGAGAAGAAGGCCTAGGAGCTACGTCATCCTTCCTCTCTGGCGGGTGGGTCCTGCAGGCGGTGTAGATGATGGCGAGGACGGCTCCTTGTCGTGACGTAGACGGCCATAGAGGCGGCTCCATGTCGTGCCCCTGTACGCCACTGGCGCCACGCACGGGTATAGTTAGCCAGTCATGGTGCCCTATCCCGTCCTGCCTAGCGTTGTGGGCGACGTGACCCCCCAGGCATGACCTGTCACGGCTTCAGGTCGCGTCAAGGCATGCCCACTCCCATTCGGTGTTAGAAGTTTGACCCCCGGATTCGAGCTTTCATGTCCGTAATGGTCGGAGGCGGCACGGGTCCCCCGTGGGACCAACGCACTTTGGCGAGGCGGAGCCTGCGCCCCCGAGGTCTGGCGAGACGGTGTCCGCGCCCCTAGGGTCGGGCGAGGAGGAGCCCACGTCCCTGAGGTCGGGTGAGTCAGAGCCCATGCCCGCAGGGCCGATCGAGGTGGGCCCGCGCCCTCGAGGCCAGATGAAGTCGTGGGCCCTCCTCTCAATTGTCAGGGCGAATTGATCGTTGATGACCATCCGTCTCCCTTCTCTGGGTACCCTAATATTGGTACCCAATACCTGTGGTCGGGAACCTTTGATCCCGTGACATAACATACCCTATATTAATACCTAATGCCATTTATAGCCAGTTAGAATGGTTTTGAGAGATTAGGCCGTCCAACACTAACTGGCTAGAACGGTTTTGAAAGACTAGGCCGTCCATCAGTCTGCCGAACACTCAACTAGGAGGTTTCCGTGCCCTGATAACAATCAAAACCAATACAACTTGCATGCCAAATACAATTCGAATTTGGTTTTAGGTTGGCCGGTTTTGTGATGTTTTACGTCACGTTCTGGATCTATACCGGCCATTTGGTACATGTAACATTTTTATCTTTTACACCAACCACTAGATCTGCCCACCATTTTTGTAGCTTCACAACATAATAAGCGTGACACGTAATTAGGATATAGTACTTTGCAAAATAAATACAGAAGGTTTAGACCAATGGTGGTGAAGAAAAGCACAAGGAAAGCTTAAATACAATGTGTATTATATTATTATGATGAGTGGGTGCTCTATACATAGGAAAGCACAAGGAAATAAAATAGAATACGTGTAGACAACCACCCTGTGTGCATACACATGCCTTGTCTGATCATGATGAGTCTTGAAGATAATACAGTTTAATACTAGTTATCTCTATACACAAGCTGCATGTGATTTAGCATCGGGGCTCTATACAAAAATAATACTTTCTGATAGTGACACATGACATAATTGCGCCAATCAGTAGTATAAATTCATTGAAGTTTCTCTTTTTGGAGTATAAATTCATTGAAGTTTCTCTTTTTACCCTTATAAACAATGAATAATATCTACAATGCAGGAAAAATGTATGATGCAATCATAGGGATGAAAACGAAAATGATAATCTCCGATTTTCGGAAATCGTTTTCGAGTTTTTTTCGATTTTTAGGCCTAAACAAAAATGGCAGCGGTAATCGAAAAAACGAAAATGATAACGGTAAAAATAATCAGAAATGAAAGCGAAAATGATTTTGCCATCTTCCGATCGTTTTCGAAGATTCCCGTATTTAACCCGTACGTAATTACCGATTCAAAGACCTTTAATTAATAAATCCTAATTTATTTATAGATTATACAATGCATTACGATCTGCACACGCATGCACATAAGGTAAATATTTTTTTTGGAAAGAAACCCATCTGCACACGCAAGCACATAAGGTAATTTTTTTTGAAAGGAACTATCTATACGGAAGTATTTCATCTATATAACAAGAAGGCAATCGGCCTATCACCCAATCACTTGCTGCACCTGTAACTCCAATAATTCATGTTTTGATCACTATACTATGTCGAGTCAACTTATTAGAACATGGTCATTTATTTGTGTCTTTGTCAAGAATTATCGTATTGTTACGTGGTTTGCCACTATTTGAGACCTAAGATGGTGTGAACTGTGTGGTTTCAGCTTATGATCTTGTCAATTGTGGCTTTATTTATCATTGTCATGTGAGATAGGCCGAGTTATATGGATCTTCTCATGTTCTACGCTTTGGCGTGTTTATCGTTTTTGAGGATATCGTTCTCATGGATTCCGATCGTTATCGATGTATTTTCCGATCGACTACTATCGTTTTCAAAATTACCGGAATATCTGCGCCGTATTCATTCCGATAATATCGTATCAATTTCATTTTCAAAACAAAAAGTGAAATAAAAGTGATTTGGCCTCCTATCGACCATTTCCAATCGTTTTCATCCCTATGCAATCATAAAATGGATAAATAACATACGGCAGGATTCTGTTTGTTATGAGCAATGTTTTCATAATATATTACTTTCTTTCTAGATAAAAATATCTTTGTAGATATAAAACTCTAAGTATCGTATCATATGATAAACCACATTGAGGAATTACTAAGTAAAAAGGCTATTTGGGAAAAATGAATCAAAATACACATGAAATGTCTTATCAGATATATACTAATTAAAAAAATGTAAGTCCTATAGCTAGCTATGCATGACCAATGGACACTAGTAATAATACATACAATTTTGAGCAGGGTGGAGTAGTTGCATTGCACTACCTCATCGGCCCTCATCACGGTTTTCATTTGAAGACTAGAGTACTCTATCATCTTCTCCCTCCTTACTTTTTTGCTTACTTTATAGAAGGGATAGAAAAATTTGATCCCACCACCAAAATCTCTCAAATGCTGACAATATAATTAATTAGTACAAGCATGAGAAATTAAGTTATTTTCTACCAATTTGTACGAAATAAACTCATAATGCTTCATCATATATCTTCGATGAGATGGTTTTAATAATTCTAACACTATCGGAGAAATGGCCTTTAGTCCTGATTTTGGGAACCGGGACTACGCAGTTGGGACTAAGGGCGTCTGCAGCGGCAATCCAAATAGGTAGCTGCCCAACGAATCAGGCCCTGTTCAGTTCCAAAAAAATTTGCAGAATTTTTCAAGATTCCCCGTCACATCGAATCTTTGGACATATGCATGAAGCATTAAATATAGATAAAAAATAAAACTAATTACACAGTTTAGACGAAATGGACGAGACGAATCTTTTAAGCCTAATTAGACCATGATTGGACACTAATTGCCAAATAACAACGAAAATCGCTACAGTGTCATTTTGCCAAATTTTTTAGAACTGAACCGGCCCTCAATACTGTCTGACTATATATTTGCCTGCCCCCACATCGTTTTGTGCTGTGCATTCCCAGACTCCCAGTTCCTACAATCGTGACAATATGCTCTGTTTATTGAGTAATAAAAGGTGGAGGTGTGGAGATTCAAACTCAAGGCCTCCCACCTTGGCACTTGCACATGTTGTCATCTCAACTCTATTACACATCTCACATAGACAAGATATGTTTCTTCTTTTAAATTCACTCTGTGGCACCATAAGTCCCGGTTTGATCATTTATTGCTGGCGTTTGAGATATCGAGGCAATTGGCACAAGCGCGTCCATCTATCCGTCCATCTATCCTGCTCTTGTGTGATTCACGTGCATATACTATATTTGCAATGGAATCTTATCAGCTATAGCACTTATTATTGTCTGTCTATATATCACCGGCCTCATAAATTATACCTAACGTCAATTATTGAATCTTAACTTCCTAGCCACGTCGCTCACCATGCAGCAGGCCATTTCTTACACAACCACCACCTCACTAGGTTGGCCTATAAATAGGGATCCATATACCATCGTAGCCACATCACTTCAGCACCCATTGTTACAAGTAAATCACAACCAGCTGTAGAGTCATATAGCAAGTTGTAACTGCATCACCATTAACATGGCCCCGAGCAAAGTTGCCGCTGTTATGAACAACGGCCAGCAGATGATCAACATCGCTCAGAGTAGCACACTGGTCCCTGCTGTTGGAGCTGACACAGGTGACGAGGAGTTTGCGCCCTCTGTATGGGGTGATTTCTTCATCACCTACGTCCCTCCCATCTCACAGGTGTGCATAGACTAATGATAAGAGCATGCACATTTATTAATAAATTTCCTGAACTCATTTTAGTTTGCCTGTTCATTTGTGAATTTGTTATGTTTGCATTATTAATCATCAGCATCTCCATTCATGCAGGGATCAGAGCAGTGGATGAGGGAGAGGGCAGAGCTGCTCAAGGGGCAAGTACGTCAGTTGTTCAATGACAGCTTGGATGCCTTAGATGTAGCTGATTTGGTGACGTATGTCGACACGCTTGAACGTCTTGGCTTAGACAACCACTTCCGCGAGGTCATCGGAGCTGCATTAAATCGAATCAAAGCAGAAGAGCCCGAGTCTCACGGCCTACACATTGTTGCACTCCGGTTTCGCCTACTTCGGCAGCATGGGATCTGGGTATCTGCAGGTATCTGTTTGGTTCTATTAATTTTCACTGAGCTTGATAGATTGCAATTACTAAATTGTATGGAAGTAGAGAGAAATTACAATCAATGTTCAATCTTTCGAAAAGTTCATTTCTTCCTTTTGATCTTTGTTAGAAAGTGGCCTTGTTATTGCATATTTTTTCCTTGCAATTTTTTAGAGATTCATTAAACTGAAGTGCATGTTAATTAAGGGTGATGTACTCTAGTTGTCAAGTAACTCTTTCCTATAATATTCTACTTTTTATAGTTAATTAAGACTCTGTATAGTTGTCCGGGTTTGGTTCTTATTAGATGAACAATTGAGCTTTAAACATGCGGGGACATCACTACTGGAATCAGCCGCTTTGCCGAGTGTCTAGGGCACTCGGCAAAGCCCTAAATACACTCGGCAAAGGCTTTGCCGAGTGCCACACTCGGCAAAGAGCACACGACAAAAAAGCTGTCGGCAAAGCGGCCTTTGCCGAGTGAGGCCGAACCAAAAAAATCTGAAAAAAATTGGAAAAAAAATTTAATTTTTTTAATTAGAGGAGGGACCCACCGGCCAGTCATATGGCAACTGCTTCCAAGTGACCGGCCAAAGCAATTTTTTGAAACTTTGCGCCCAGCGAGAATCGAACATGCGACCTCTCACACATGCGCGAGCTCCCCTACCATTGCACCTCTCTTTCATTTGTGTCTATATTTCATTTCGGTTCCCCAAATATTATACCAAATCAAGTGTAAATTGATTGTTTGAGGCCCTAACCGAATTCAAATCAAAAAGTTGTCAACTACAAAGTTTCATAACTTTTTGAGATCTACAATTTTCATTTAGGAAGTTTCTCCATCCGAGGTCGTTTGAAAAATTCAAATTTTAAAATTTTCAATTTCAAACGTAGTTTTGCATGACAAGATGATTTCAAATTAAAAAGTTGTCAACTACAAAGTTTCATAGCTTTTCGAGATCTACAAAGTTTATTTTGGTGTTTTTTCCATCCGAGGTCTTTTGAAAAATTCGAATTTTAAATTTTTGAAATTCGGATGCAGTTTTGCATGACAACATGATTTCAAATTAAAAAGTTGTCAACTACAATGTTTCATAACTTTTCGAGATCTACAATTTTTGTTTAGGAAGTTTTTCCATCTAAGATCGTGGTTCTAACATTATTCATAAATCTTATATATCTCTCTTGTAGTTTCATAAAACTATATGAGAGACGTGTAGATTTTGTGAACAACGTTACTATCGCTTTGTCGAATGAAGAAATGACCAAAATAAACTTTATAGATCTTGAGAAGTTATGAAACTTTGTAGTTAAAAACTTTTTAATTTGAAATCATTTAGGGCTTCAAAATGTGCTTTGAAAAACTGCTTTGCCGAGTGCCAAAAAAAACACTCGGCAAAGAAGGTCTTTGCCGAGTGTTTTTTTTGGCACTCGGCAAAGCAGCTTCTTTGCCGAGTGTTTTTTTGGCACTCGGCAAAGAATGTCTTTGCCGAGTGTTTTTTATTTAGCACTCGGCAAAGAGCTTCTTTGCCGAGTGCCCGAAAAAAAACACTCGGCAAACCACATGGCACTCGGCAAAGAACCGGATTCCGGTAGTGCATACCTGCGATAAGATATTTATGTGTTTTAATTACATGTGTTTTGAATTAATAATGTACATGCAGATGTGTTCGACAAGTTCAGAGATGACACAGGCAGTTTTAGCTCAAGCCTTTGCCGTGACCCTAGAGGCCTGTTGAGCTTGTACAATGCAGCTCACATGGCAGTTCCAGGTGAGGTGGTTCTCGATGATGCCATCGCCTTTGCGAGGGGCCACCTCATGGACATCAAAGGCAAGGTCAACTCACCAATATCGGAGCAGATCTCCCGTGCCCTCGACATTGCCCTCCCACGGTTCACAAGATGGCTTGAAACGATGCATTATATTACAGAGTATGAGCATGAAGAGGCACATAACAGCATGATACTGGAGCTTGCTAGGCTGAACTTTGACCTTGTTAGAGCCCTTCACCTTAGGGAGCTGAAGGATTTGTCACTGTAAGTCTTCATATAACAAAAATTTCTATATACGCTAAACATTTTGGACTTTGATGATTATCCTAGTTCATCAATATATTTGAAACAAACATGTACCTAATGGATTGTAGGCACTATGTTGTCCGTATGTTTCAAGTTGCAAAGCAGATCATAATAGCAAGGTTCCAGCAAAACTCATCCAGAAAATTAATTCACAACTTTGCAATGCAGATGGTGGAGGGACCTTTATGACACTGTAAAGCTACCTTATGCTCGAGACCGTATGGTGGAGATCTACTTTTGGACCTGTGGAATGCTGCATGAGGAGGAGTACACCCTGGCACGGATGTTTTTTGCCAAGACATTTGGAATGGTGTCGCTGATGGATGACACTTTTGATGTTCATGCCACTTTAGAGGAGTGCCACAAGCTCAAAGAAGCTATGCAGAGGTAGGACATAATAATAATATATATTTTTATCTGTGGGCTAGATTTAACTTTGACTTTGTCTTCTTCTTCTTGAGGGACGTTTTTGTAAACAATACTCATATAGTATCATAAATATCTGCATGTAGATGGGACGAAAGTGAGGCTTCTATTGTACCTGAATATCTACGCATGCTGTATATCAAAACCCTTCGCAACTTCAAGGAGTTTGAGGATATTTTGGAACCAAACAAGAAGTACCGCATGGCTTACTCAAAAGAGGCGGTATGTGCACAATACTTTATCAGATGCATATGTATTCAACTATATATAAATTTTCCATCAAATGTGGTACATAATATGCAGCATCATTTCAATTATTGTACAGTACAAGTTGTGCTCCCAAAATTACCTCCAGGAGGCCATTTGGTCCAGCCAGAAGTACCAGCCAAGCTTCAAGGAACATGAGGAGTTGTCAATCATGACGTCTGGTCTGCCGATGCTTACTATCTTGACATTAATGGGCTATGGTGATGAGGCAACCCAGGAGGCGTTTGAATGGGTAAGCAGTGTTCCTGAAATGGTCCGCGCTGGTTCACAGGTCACTCGCTTCCTCAACGATTTGTCTTCTTACAAGGTATATACTCACTGTCACAGGCCTTGCATGATTCAGTACATGATATACTATACATTATTTGCAGCAAGCATATGCATGTATACTCAGTATATACAATCATACATGTATATATGCAGTTGGGAAAGAACAAAAAGGATATGCCTAGCTCTGTGGAGACCTACATGGTAGAGAACGGTTTAACCGGGGAAGAGGCTGCGGCAGCAATCGCGGCACTTCTAGAGAATAGGTGGAGAATATTAAACCAAACAGGCATGGACATAGATCACACATTGTTGCCAGTGGCGCAGGTGGTGGTCAACATGGCGAGGGCAAATGAGATCATTTACCTCCACGGCAGGGACGCCTACACCTACGGCGCCGACCTCAAGGACCTTGTCACCACACTATTCCTCAAGCAAGTGCCTCTCTAGACAATATTTTAATCACATGACCAGATGGCTAGGACATTGTCCTATTGTATTAAGCTTTATGATTCACTATACATGTGATAAATGTACCCATCTATGGATGGTAATATAATAGTCCAGATGTGTAATAAACTTATGCTCGATGTAACCATGCGAGCACACATATCTTAATCTTAATGTTACTAATTGGAGAGGCCTCCAAAGGAACTTCCACCATAATTTGTGAATTAATACTGTATCAATACAGGGTCTCAGTCCACTTTTGTTGGTACTTTGTTGACTTGTCTTGATGAACAAGATGAAGTAATGGTATTGCTATTGTTTGATTCTGTATTCCACTTTGAATTTACAATGCATTCAACATTCAAGTAATGAGATGTTGTCTCTATTTTTATTTCACAAGATGAACCTAATTCCACCATAATTGCTGAATGATGAACTCAGCAAGCGAAGATGAATGCCTCATGCCTTGCCTATACCTATTTGATCGAAAAATCTCTTATCTGTAATAATGTTCAAGTTACGCTATTTGCTTGAAGGTCTACTGTTATTTGTTTGGAGGACTATGGATGTTGACTTGTGCTGTTTTGCACTTGTATTGAACTTGGATTATATTGTTTATCCCTGTGTGGTGTTGCTGAAGGACCGAAAACGGCGACCAGAGGGAGAGTGAATGAGAGCCTTAAATTTTTTCGAAATATTTAGCCGTTGTCTCAAATTCACCATCAAGAACAAACCACGACAAATGTCCCCGAATCTAAAATACCTAAGCCAACGAGTGACAAGAGTACCTAGATAAGTTTCTTGGATCAATGAAAGACCAACGCAAAAAGCTGAACTCAAAACGGAGCTCAAACACGCAAACGATAGACGAAATAGCGAGCTGCAAATTGGACCAGAAATTCCCTGGGTTTGGACCAGAAATTCGGCTACAATTCCTGGAGAATAAGAGAACACGCAGTGGCACCGGACAACAGGAAAGGGCACCGCCTTGAGCAGACGGTGCACCGTCTGGAACTCGTCCGGTGTACACCCGTGCTTGTGGTGTCTGGGTGTGCGCACGCTGGGAACTAGATGGGGAGAGGGAAAAGCCGCGGGCGACGGGTCTGCACGTCGATCCCGGGACACCGGTGCGGCACGGAGAAAGAAGGAGATCGACTGTGGGTCTGCGCACAGCCTAGGAGGACCAACAGATGCGAGTCGGACCAAGCAGCCAAGGACTAGCAGCTGCTCCTGGAGTCCGACTGAGGCACGAACTCGATCACCAATAACGGACAGGAAGCCATGCAAACGAATCAAAAAGAAAGGGTAGGGGCGAGCGGCCTGGTGCTGTGCTCGGCTGTTGCACGTGCTCGGCCAGGAGCGCTAGATGACCAGCGAGCCTCACCAGCAGCCGGTGCCATCACGGATGCACCTGAGGACCAAAATTGTGCGTCCAGAACTTGCACGAACAGCAGAGCCACTCAACCAAAATCTGATCGAAACTCCATCAAATCAAAAGCTCTTGAGCCCAAAACTTGCAGAGATGCAATTCAACTAGGAACGATCCTATCCCCAAAAATCATCGCCCGAAATCAATCCAAACTCCAGGGCTGCACGATTTAGGGAAGAACATGAAAACGCAAAACAGAGAACCAACACGCGAAAAATCATGACACCAAAATTTCAAATCCCGGAGGGCATGGTGAGGTTAGAGCCTCATTTCCCAACTCAGAATTTCACAAACATTTACACAAATTTAGAATTTGTGGACCTCAAGAACAAACCCTAGAAGCGGGAACTAAACGAGGAAAAAGAAAATGTCCAAGAGGTGAGACTGAATGGAGGCAGCCCTATCATATTTATAGGCCTATTACACAATTCCACTAATACTCCTAGATATTTTAGGGCAAACCACCTAGCCTGAGGGCATTATAGTCCAACCAGATTTCTATCGATCGAACGGCCACGCTTCCTGCACAGATTTGCTTCATATCGACACAACCTCTGTGATTCCGCCATGTGCCGCTCCGTTCCTCCTCAAAACCTCCGCCCGGGTTTTAAGGCTCAAACCCGAAAACCGTCGGCCCGATGGTTTTGAGGCCCAAACCACCAAACCGTCCGCAAGTAGCGTACTCCATACGCGTCCCCTGTCACTCGACACGTGTCACCTCCGTCCTCGACCGCCTAACCGCCATGTCTTTCAGAGCCTCTGCTCGACTTGCACGTCCGCCGTCTTGGCTTGGTCAACACGGTCACTCCCCTATATACACTTGCACTTGTCGATGTCCCCAGATGTTAGGCACTACGGCTAGTCACCAAGCCTCTTGGTCTGTCGGTCTAAGCCTCACGTCCGTCCTTCACCACTCCCGGTCTATCAACACGGCACGTCCCTACTTGACCGTCACCTCGCCATCAACCACTGCCTTCGAGCTCCACACCTGCGCACCACAAGCCAAGAGACATGTTGCACAACCCAACTCACGCCATGGTTAGTTCACAAACTCAACTCAAGACGCGAATCACATTGACAATCACTCATCACAAATCCGAACCACAAGGGCACATATCAACCTTGTGTTCGCAATCTCCCCCTTATGAGTGCATTGTCAACGCCAACAAATGACAAAAGAGAGAAAGCACAAAAGAAGAAGAAGAGAAAACAAAGAGCTCATCCAAATGACTAAAAGCCAAAGAAAAGCCAAAACCGTGTCATTTAAAATGAAGCAAAATTTGGTCCGCAAAGACATAGGTAGCAGCTCGACACAACCAAGTAAGGTACAACTAGCCCTCAAGAAGAGGCAACGGGCTCAACACCACTAGCAAAGCTCAAAACGCTTGAAACCAGCTAGACCCTCCAGAAGAGGCAAAGGCTCAATACATCTAGCAAAAGCAACTCAAGGTGTAACTCCCCCCTGAACAAATGCAATCTCCCGAATAAATACATGCACTCAACAAGACCTCCTTTGATATTTCTCAAAACTCTCCCCCTTATTGACACATGCACTTATCAAGCTCTGAAAAACTGTCCCTCCTCAAAATATGCTATGAATGCAAGGGATGCAGAAATGCAGAAGCTTTAGGAGTATAGCAATCAGATTGTAAAGTTGCTTTAACTAGTGCCATTAGCCATAGTTTATACAGGCTAACACTGCTTGTTTTCTTCCTGTTGTGGATGAAAATAGGATAGTGTATGACCGGTTACAACCCACCGAAAAACTACACCGATAATCCAGAGGCACTCCTAAGGAAGAGCCAGTCTCATACCGCTTGTTGGTGCTTCTTAGCGAAAGCAGAATAATCCGCAAGCGCACGGAAATACCGTCGTAGCACTTCACCTGGTGGTATTCAGGGTATCGTATTTTCTCGAGGAACGGTTTTGTAGGTAGTCTCTAATTCTAGTTTAGCCCTATGAATAAGAGAAGGATAACTTGGGTAGCGAGGTTATTTAAGAGTTGATTTCTTAAGTTAGGCTAGCATTATCGTTATAACCATGTTTCGGGCACCAGTGATCACCTGGTCTACCAAGCAATGTCGCCTATAGCTCTACGACGTACCCGAACGTGGGAGAGTTCAAAGGACGGACAAGGCTGTCACCACCTGCCGCCTATCCCTCAACCATGGAGCACGAGGCAAACAAAGGTAACTTCTACCTCAGACACCATGGCTACGCTATCGGTTACAATTCTAGCGTCGGCCAGGAACATCCGTCTCTATCAGGAGTCCTCTACTAGAACCTCTGTCACAGAAACGGATGACGAACCCACAAGAATATATTAGTAATGATAACTTGTGCAAAAGTAATCAACAAATAAGATAACACCAACTTCTTACCCCAATTGGTAATCTGTTCGTCGAGGTACAAGTGTAGCGGGAGCCGACAAATCCGGCACTCCGTCTACTCGGTGGACTCGGGGAGTCGCGCACTGGGAGGAGAGTGGCCAAACTCCATTGTTTATCTCCTCTTGTCCCTCACTGAATCCCTATACTAGTCTAGCTAGAAGCTAGAGCTTGAAGCTCTTCCTCTCTCTCTTGCTCAAGTGTGTAGCTTGAGTGGGGTGTGTTGTGAGAGGGAGTGTACCATTCCTTATATAGGAGGTGGCTAGTCGGTTCTAGGGGAATATTCCCTGAATACACCACCACACCGTCCTCCCCTCATCAATGCTCAACCGCCACAGCAGAGAGGGCCCAATCGGCAGAAGTGGAGGCGCGGGCGCGCCCTAGCTGCGACCCCTCGCCCTCTTCTCTGACATGTGGGTCCCTTGACACATGTACAGGTCAGTTCCGAGGTGGGCTTGGCCTGGTTGAGCATGTTGGATTGGGCTTGTTCTTGTTTTGCCTTGGGCTTTATCATTTCATGTGCTTTCTTCTCTTCTCTTGGCCCAATTATGATGTAATTTCATATATAACCTGCAAAACAAGGAACTTCACCAAAACTATGAAAATTGTTAGTGTTAAAGTCCTATCTACTCTGTTTTGGTGAATTTTGTATAAGTGTTGGCGGTGTAAGATGTGTGTTAAGAACTGCCAACAAGCTCCCCCACACTTAGCCCTTTGCTCGTCCTCGAGTAAAGGTATGAAGGACTACGGTGGTTGTTACTCGAAGATTGTCAATCTGCATACAGATTATTCCAAGCCTTTCCTGTATTTGTGAGCATTTCAAAGTGTTTCCCAAATTATCTTAAGTAATTGGAAGATGAAATGTTTGGGATGGAACACAAGTTGGACCAATTTTATTCATGAAAAATCCATTTATTAACTCACCAAAAAGGAAACCTTAATCATTATCATAGATAACATTTCATGCAATAAATAAAACATGGCCTCTATGCAACATAAACATGATATATATGAAACATGAAATGCATTTATGCTATAATACTTGAGGATTATGCATGATGATGAACATGATTAGGGTTTTGCTAATTTCGTAACATCTAGGATGTTACATCCTGGCTTGCCTTGACGTGCATCTCGCTGCAGTACGCGGAGGAGCCGACAGTGAATCTAAACTAGTGGTTTGCATCGACTCCGAGTTCATTTTAGGAGAATGGAGAAAAACAGCTTCTCTACTAAACAGATCAATCGACATATATGTCATTCATTCTTGATTAATATAGGATACTGCGATATATGTGAATCTAAAACTAGTGGTTTCCATCTGCAGTCATTGTCTTCGCTCTTTGGCATTGTTCTGTGGAAGTACTGTAATAATATATATATAGGATACTGCGATTTGGAAATAATAATGTATGTTGTACGATGCTGTAATCAAGTAGAGAATATTATGATTTTGCTTAATCTTCTTGGTAGTATCAGGAAATGAAATGTACTAAAATTGATTTCCTTATTTTGTTTGCAGTATCTTCATGGCATCCAGGAACCAAGGGTCTGCCCCAAGGGCATTAGTTGTGGAGGATATCAAAGTTGATTGTGTGATCCTCATGCACATGCTGCATAAACTTAACTGCGAGGCTATTGCTGTTGAGAATGGGAAAGAAGCTGTTGATCTTTTCCTTGAAGGGAAAACATTCGACATTGTTTTCTCACATAAGGATATGCCCATAATGTCGGGCCCTGAGGTATATATATTTCAACTGGATAATAATAGTAGGTTTATATTTTTTCCTGTTATTTTTTTGCTGAACATTATTCACAAGTTTTTCCAGAAGTTACAGAAAAAAAATCCCTCCAGCATTTCAACTTACTAGTATTACTTATATCAGTTATTTCACTTGTTGTATTACGTTACAGTATAACAAAAAAAACTTGCAGCACATATGAAGCTAGCGAACCAATTCGGTTATTTTTTATGGTAGACTTTTGATTGCCCCAGTAATATAATGTAAACTTAAGTATCATAAAAAATTAAAGTAAGACTCATAACTGACAAAAATTTAATTTCTTGGTGGATTATTTGGCAGGCTGTGGCCAAGATCCGTGCCATGGGAGCTACTTGGGTGAAGATCGTTGGGGTCTCAGCAGATTTCAGTGGCTGGGAGGCATTCATTCAGCGCATATGAAGCTTGAGACTCTCGAGTCTATGCTCGAGGTGGTCATTAGCAAGAAGAATATGAGCAACTCGCATCAGCTTGTAGCAACAACAAAGAGATGCAGTGCAGCTAGCTCATAATATTTGCTTGTGGATTATTCGCATTTGATGATTTATTATAGGTTATTACAGTTATGCTTTGTTGGGGCTAGAACTCAAGTTGTAATAGTTTAAGACCAATTTGGATACTTTCTATTATAATTTATGTTTCAGTACAATCTAATCTTTATCGTTTGTTCGTCGATGGATTATGTTCGGCTTGTCACTCCACTTCGTGCATTAGGTGTGGCTGCTTGTATAATTGAAAAACAAAATGAAACGAGAGCCGAAGGAAGCAGCGCGACAAGTCTTTTGAAAAAACGCTCACACGGTCACACCAACACACACCATGCTGGAATGAACACACGCACACACACAAACCATGCTTGCAACAAACTCTCACCAACCATGCCATCATCGACGCGACATAATTGAAATTAAACACGACAGGAAACGGAAGCGGATGGAGGCGGCGGCTCCACCGAATCTTCCTGCCGGGTTATGCCAGTGTGGGTGGCTATTGCCCAGAGCACGGTGATGAACTCGCCGCCCCCCGCCAGCGCCTCCTTGTGTGCCTTGACGTGCATCTCGCCGCTCGCCGGCGCCGCGTAGGTCACCACCTCCGTCCAGAGGTCTCCCAGCAGCTTCCACACGCTCTCGCGCGCGCCGTCTTTGTACTTGTCGATGAGAGCCTTCCCCAGCCTGGCTCCCTTGCATATCACCTTGCTCGTCCCCTGCTGTGGCTGCTGCTGCTGCACGGCAATGTCCAACAGCTTGTTGGACACGTCCACCTCCCTGGAGCAGTAGTAAGCGCACCACCCCATGTGCTTCCTCAGATCCCTCTTCACGCCGTCGTACAGGAACCTCGTGCCGTCCTTGTCGTCCGGGAGGAGCTCGGGATGGAAGGCCACCAGGTAGGCGCAGTAGCGGGACAGCGCGGTGGCCGCCGTGCGCCCGGGTTCCGGCTGTGTGCCCTTCTGCCCCGGGCACCTCGCCTCCAGCAGCAAAGTGGCGATGTGCCAGACGAGAATGACCTCGGCAATGCCACCGGAGCTGTCACACGCCCACGAGAGCTCGCGGTGCTCGCCCGACAGTAGAACAGACATGCCGTTGCTGAGAGGGTGGGCATGGTGGCTGGCTCTGGCTAGGCGTTCCACGATCAGCTTCTTTGCTTCCATGGGAACAACTGCCATGCCAGTGGTAGGCAGCGGCAGCGGCAACCATGGCAGCGGCGGCCGGCTGAACCACAGCACAGACAGCTGCTTGATGCGGACATTGTGTTGGTCCATCATGTTGTTCCTCGCGGAGACGATGGCGGGGATGACCCTTCTCAGCGCCCGGTGCGTGCGCCACGTGGCCGAGGAAGTGTGGCTGCAAAGCAGCGACACCATGAACCAGTTGGAGAGCAGGAAGACGATGACCTCCCAGACCTCCTCGTAGGCGAAGGTGAGGAGGAGCAGGAAGGTGATGGATATGTCGATGCTGCAGAAGAGATACGGGGCGGACCGCGAAGCACGGTGGAGGATGCACCAGGCCGTCTTCAGTATGCCAGTCGACATGACGTAGTTGTCCATGATGAAGCTGTGGAAGGCGTAGTGCACGTCCCCGTTGCTGCACAGAGTTAGCATGAGTAGGCACAGCGCCAGCACAATGATGGGGAACAGGATGTAGTTGTGCACGAAGAAGAAGGGGCTGGCCACCACCACGGGATGGATGGAGTGGTAGTACTCGCAGAGGAACTGGATTTCGTCACTGAACACTTGGATCACGGCGACAGCTGCATCGCGTTCTCCTCGTCGTCCTCCTTTTTCTACCAGAAGGCCGTTGAAGATGAGGTCGTGGCAGTTGGAGGCCTCCAGGTGGGTGATGGGGAGATCTTCCAGTCTCCGGCGTAGCAACTTGTAGAGCGCGAAGGAGAGGCAGAGTCTCTTCAACCTTGGGTCCCTGCGCAGCAACGGGTCAGTGTCGGCAAGCCTCCAGATTCTGCCGACCGTGACCACATCCTCAATGTATGAGTATGACGTCGAGTCGTCGTCGTCGTCGCCGGCTGCTCCCCCTTCTGGCGGCTTCACCAGCACGAGCTTGTAGCCATGGGGCCCAGGCTCCCTCTTGAGGTCTTCTTCGCCCATCACGGCATAGTTGCACGACCTCAGAGCGTCGGACCGAGGCTGTCCTCCGCCATCGCTTCTCGGCGAGCACTGCTCTGCAGGTAGCTGTAGCATCTCGGCCATGTATGCGCTGAGCAGCCTGGGGTTCTTGCGGTAGGCGAAGGAGCGCTTTGCCAGCTCTATGATCGCGAACCTCTGGACCAGCTTGGCAGCCGCAAGCACCCACAGGATGCCATACAGGGCCTTCTTGCCGGTACTCTTCAAGTTGAAGAAGATGAGGCTGCCCAGCCAGACAACCCGGGCACCGCGCTCGACGGTGTGCGAATACACCTGTATGCCTGCGGTGAGCAGGATGGACTCCACCTTCTTGCGGAGCAGCTCCACCAGGAGCATCCACATGAGGATGGTCCGGGCGCGAACGGACAGGTCTTCCCGACGTCCACCGGGGCTCTGACTCTGCAGGTTCTTGGCCTCAGAGAAGAGGTACGACATGGCGGGGAGGAAGAGGGAGAGCATGGTGGACAGGAATATGCGGATGCTTGGGTTGAGGATGGCGCTGCCGTCGGAGAAACGGCTGAAGAGGTTGAGGATGAAGAAGAGCACGGCGAGGGCGAACATGAGGACGGATGTGGCCGCCGCGAGGGCCTCATCTCCCCGCAGATCCGCCTCCGTGTAGAAGAAGGTAAGGTTGAACACGAAGGGCGGAATCCGTGCACTATCGTCGATGATATCGCACATTATGACTGGGCTCGCAAATCGTCAGTGCTTCCTGCTCGTGCAGGCCTACATATATACATATATATAGTAATCAAGAGCTACCTAGCTATGTTCTAAATCTCTTGGGGCGCGTCCACCGACGGACTAGCTCGGAGCTAGCTGACGTCGGAGCTAGCTACTCTCTGTTGGACGAGCGAGTATGGTTGCTGTTGCTTCAGCCAACGTGTACCATCTCGGAGCTAGATGTTGACTCTTTTCATTGAGCGTGCCCTTAGAGATGATAGCATAGTGCAGAACTGGGCTACAGCCCCCAAAAAAAACCACTTTATTAGTTCTGGTTTCCCAACTAGGACTGCGTATCTAGGATGAAGGTTGCGTTTGATTGAAAGTCAAGGTAGAATGGGATGACCACATCTCTGTTCTGTGGGATAGGACGACTCCATTTTCTGTTCGGTTTAAGAGGGATGGGACAAACCTGTTTTCTATTTGGTCCACAAACATCAAAAGTGGGATTAGCTACTGACAGGTGGGACCTATTTGTCAGTTTTTTTATTTTTTCTTCCTTATTATCGCTTTCATCCCCAACCCATGCGGCGCTCGTTCCTCTCTTTCCTCCTCGGTCTCCTTCCCCGGCACGCTTGCTGGCGTGCTCCCACGCGAGGTGGAAGTGGCGGAGCTCTTCCTCCTCTGGCGAGGTCGCAGCTCACTGGAGCTCACCCGGCGCAGCTCCTCTTCTCCCTCACGCACGTGCAGAGCTCATTCCGCGCCCGCCTTCCTCCTCAACTCTGGCGGTGAGCTCGCCTTCTTCCACAAAATGAGAACCACTTCTACCATATCCTCTACACATACACTTCTTGATCTAGTTGTATGACTTGTTGCTCCAAAATTGATCCAAGTGTTTGACTTTGCAATATATGCAATACAAGTATGTCTTATATCAATTCTCAACTTATGAAGTCCACATATGCCTTAGACTAGGTATATGCCCGTGCGTTGCAACGGGAAAATATAGATAACATGTATTAGCTTTTGTAATACTATTAACCAAAAAGGATATTGCAATCATGAAGGATGGACAATTAAAATATAGTTCAAGTTTTGACATGAAATTGAAACAACCTAGTTTGTCACAATTATCTATTCTACCACTTCTTGTAACTTATTGTTCTTTTAGTTTTAAATAACAGAAACAGATTGCTTTTCCCCTAAAATAATTTATCATTACAAAACAATAGATGGTCCGAAAGGATTGTAAGACCAGTCCAGATCACATAAAACTTGCTTCAATAAAGGTACAATCACAGCAATGGATTACAAATTTGATTTTGGCATTACGATCAAATTGTGGTGGCATTCGGACACAAAGCTCTAGATCCCTCACCACCCCTCCTATTTGGAACAACGTGACTCGGCTTTGGATGCAATGCTCGCTCCTTCACTCCTGTTCCACCCTCCTTGCCTTGAGGCGCGCTTATCGCATCTACCTTGTCCCTACCCTCCCTGCGGTGTCATGTTTCTAGAGCACCGGTTCTAGACAAGGTGCTATTAGCTCCTGTGGTTTGAATCCCTATCGCAATTCTGAGTTGATGCCCCTGTGATTCATCAGAGCCAGAATCAAATGAACATTTACCAATAGTCCCAATGTAAGGGTACTCCTCACTGTCAACGCACAGCCTTATTAAAATAACCAAAGGCCATCATCATCAGCCCACAATTGCAAACCGAATCACATGAATTAGGTTATGATGAATCACGCTGCAAAATTTACGATAGGATGGAGGATGGTGAGTTTGGATTAGTGATAGGCACCTCAAGATAAATCAGTTACCAGTAACTTCAAAGCCAATAGCTATGCAAATCTTACTGCCAAAAACTCTACAAATATATGGATCACATCTCACAATTTTAGCTTCATACATGTTCAATGCTCAGTAGTAAAACATTGCAAAATCAATTTATCACATTCAAGAGAAATTAGCACAAGTCTTGTGCAAAATAAAATTTCGACATCACTGGACCAGATATTGGTTATCCTTGGCATGTACAATGAAATTGATTCTTGCTGGTGAATGGACCAAATAGTTTATTCATACAATGATGATGCAAAAACTTTGCATTCGGAATTACCAAATAATGATCTAGAAGATATCAGTACACATACAATGGTAACAAAAATCACCAATTCAAGCTGAAAGATGGATGGATATTACCATAGTAAGGTGAACTCCATCCAATTCATCAGTGAAACAGTAATGAAACCTCCAGTACCTCAGACATAATGTAATATTGAAACTGGCCACAAAGAGATTCATTTCATGGAAAGAAGAATTGACATAAACTGATTTAAATAAATTAGTGATTTTCCCCTAGAAGAAACAAACTTTAGGCTTTAAATAGTTTTAGATGCCAACGACTTTTCATTAAGTATGTCTTTGTTGAAACCTATATTCAGTAGGAGTATTTGTCGAGACTCTACAATCGCAATGCATCCCATGCTTTAGCAATGATCTATAATTGTAATGGAGGAAGTAGCGAGAACAATAACAAAGAAAATATGATATATTATGGCTGATGATTTATATATAAATTGTTGTACATACTAACAGTCAGTCAGCTTCATATATTACCCAAAAACATCAAGCAGAAAGTAACTGCACAAATGACTCAAAACTGAAATTCTGAACTGTGATAGGAAATGCAAGCTGGCAATTTCGAGCAAGTTAGGAATCTGTCAATATAAGGACTGCTAAATCATTACCGATGGGGATTCTTGTCTAGGCAATTTGAAGTGGGCGCACATTGAAAACGTACAGCTGCAGGGCTCTTCACCTCGTTTCTTCAGAGTTTAAGCTGTGGTCTAAACAAATCCTGACAACGGGTTAGTGAAAGGATCAGGACCCAAACAAATTGTCAATTATAGTGCAGGCAGGATCATTTTTTCCCCAACATCAACGGGCCAGTGCAATCAGGGATCGACTCACCAGGAATGGTCGGCCATCTCTCCCAACTAAACTGGAGCGAGACCCTTTGGAAAAATTTGCGCTGGCTAGTGGTATCCAATAACGTTGCAATGGCTTAAGAGACATTTCATCAAACACCATGACAGCGTCCCCCGAGCAGTTGCAGAAGGCAATGAAACTAAAACAGGCAGGAGTCGGGAAGAGAAGAAAGATCATCATCAAGATGGTTCAAACCTTGATGCCGAGTTCCTTGATGTCCAGGGCCGTCGCCTTGGACGTCGGGGTGGACCAGGAGCACCGTAGACGTGATGTCCGCGTGGAGCAGGAGCGCCGTCGGCATGAAACTGGAAGCAGGCAGTAGAAGTTGAGGCCGTGAGGGTCAGGAGCGACGTCGGCGTGGTCATGGACGAGAGTCGCATTTGATTGCGGCTTGTAGCGGGCCATGGAATCTGCAGGCAGAGATGGAAACATGATCTGGGCAAGGATTTTATTCATCGATGAAGACCAGGTCAGGGAAAAGAGGATCGCAGAGTGGCAAGGGTGCGCGGGATTGGGTAGACAATGTTCTGCCGGTGGGATTGGGCAGCGACGACAGGGCAAGTCATGCAGGCGGTGGAGCGTTCGGCAGCGTGGAGGCATCGAGCAGCACAGGGAGACAGCGCGTGAGTGATTGACTGTGATTTTTTTTCTTTTGTGGGGAGGAGTTGCAGGGAAGGGAGACCGCACGGGCGTGACCAGCGATTGCGTCATTGGAGGAGGCGATCTTGCGATTTGAAGGGAGCGTGATTGGAGGAGGAGATTGCATACACCGATCGCGCGTGCGAAAGAGCGAGGACGCATGCGGAAGTGGCGGGCGGGGTCTGGGAGCGATGGCGCGTGCGGAATTGCCAGGCGGGCCTGGGAGCGAGCGACACCAGGTTGCAGGGTGGACGGAATAGATTTAGATGTTTTAGTCGTAGAGAATAGGATGTTAAGGCTAAGCTTCATGGCCTTGGTGAGGTTTCATACACTATAGAGAGACTTGAGAGAACCATACGAGGAACTTAAGCATGCTTCTTTCAAAAGCTTATAAAACCTTCGTAAAGTTTGATCAAACCATGTTGGGAGAATGAGCACTCTATCTAACTATTCTGTGTTTCAGCTTCTCATGATACGGTGAAGGTATAATGCCCATGATGACTACGGTAATATGGATGAGTCTCCAATAATTACCAATGTTTTTGATTCAAGAGATAGGGTGTTGGTTTGTATACAAGTTTTTGCAGAACATCAACATTGTAGCAACTACTTAAGTTCGCATCTTTGGTCAGGACGAGCAAAGGGCTAGCTTGGTGGAGGTTGTTGATGGTCACTAAACACAAGTGTTGACCATCATCATTGCACCAAAGTCAATTTAAATCAATAGCATAAGCAATGGATTATGTTTTCAAATGACCTAGTTCCACTTGTACTTGAAAATTATTTGAATCCAGGAAATTTTGAACAAAATTCATTAAAACCAAGGGAGGCAAGTAGACGTGGTAGGGAGGCCATGGCCCACTTGGTGGGGTCATCCAACCCTACTAGGGGTTGCCAAATCTAGCCCAACCACTGCCACATTGCTAATCCATCCCTCTGCCAAGGAAACACATTTTCAAGACATTTGGAGCGTTGATCTGAAGTCAGTTGCATCCAAGGGCTGCTAGGGAATGTCACATTGATTGAAGGGCCCACCAACCAACCTTGGAAAACTCCCACGGCTCAAAACCACCATAGCTTAACTGCTAATCGCCTTGGAGGAGCAACCATGGATGTTGGATTGTGAGGCGGTGGATCCTAGGGTTGCCCAACCCTAGGGGGTTGCCTTACCCCACCAAGCCTCAACTGACCTCACATCCTCTCCTACAAGTGCCCCTGGTCCTAACACACTATAAATAGGTGTGTTGGCACCAAGGAAGAGGCATCACTGAAGATCACTCAGAAATGAAGCTCTAGGAGCTAGTGTAGTCCACTCTATAGTAGCTAGGCTAGTAGTAGGAGATAGAGTTAGAGTAAGAGCTCTGCTCAGAGTGTGGAGAAAGTCTTTTGAGTCTGGTATAGCTCTTGTACATTTCCTCTTTTGTAAGACTTTCCTTATTTGGAATATATATACTTCTACTTTATTCAAGTACTTCATTCATGCTTACTTACTTTGTTGAGTATACTTGGAGCATTGTTATATCTTAGTAGCATAGTTATCTACCTTGTTTAGTGAGATTATATCTTACATGCATGGGTTCACCGCTTGGTTAGACTGCTTTGACCTTATTTCATTAGATATCGGATCATAGTAGTGAGTTTATAGATTGAGCTTGGTGCTTAGGCTATAGCATGTCTGTGTCTACAGCTAGGCCTCCAGATAATTTGTGGTTGGCGCAAGTGGTGATAGTGTTGTCCATCCTCTGTATTCCACCACGATAGGTCCAGTTGTTAAATTGTAGGGCTCGTTGCATTCCTTGTCTAGTTAATCTCCTAGGTTGACTTGGCGGGCTGCACCCTGAAGTGCTATTGAATCCCTCTATTTCTTGGTTTAGCTAAGTTGCTATAGCTTTTAGCTAAGTTGTGCTTCATAGTAGAAGTAGCATAGGACTCTTTTACTCACTCTCCCTCGCCTGCTAGCTACACCATCTACCCTTTACCAAGCTACCATTTATCTTATCTTTATCCATATCTGCTTAGTCTGATAGAAACATGCACCATAGTCATTTACACTCAACTAAGGTCGTGCAATTGCTTGAGAACTTAGTCATAAGAAATCATATTCATCAATCATCTTAGCCATAAACTTTCTCTGTGGAAATATAAATATGACCTCAATATATAATCCCTAGTGAAGTGCTACCTTGATATCTTCTGTGCACTTGTAGAAATATCCAATAGACACATGAAATGTCAGCATAATGGTGATTCAGTCCTCAAGATGGAGGATGGTCCGTCATGTCCTGAAGCTGAAGAAAGCTAACTTGGTGAAATGATGATTTACCCAAGCAAGCTCTAGTGCATAACTCCTAATTTATTAGCACTATTATTATGTTCTTTGTGCATTAGGTTGTAGGAGTTGAATGAAATACACATGTATAAATATTCTACCTATGAGTCTTACTAGTATTATAGGATTGTGTAGATTGCTATGCTATAGAGCTTGTGGTAGAAGTCGAGTGATGGACTGTCACTCGCGAGCCATAGGTTCTCATTATTATTGTTCCTACTATTAGGAATCATAGAGAATAATAAACTGAGACCGGCTAGGCTCTAGGTGCATTTAGTCCCGCCCGAGTCGACCAAGGACCATACGTTGCTTAGATTGATGGTCAAGTTTGAACATATTGAACACATATAAGGGTCACAAATTATCGTTGACCAGGAAAACCTATGTACCTTTCTTGCACTAAGGTAATCTGTTGGCTTAGTGAGTTGCTACACCAACCCCTTGGGTAGTAGTTTGGTGGTGGGGACCATAGCTGTAACTCAAATATTGAGCTTGTCATGGACATGGCCAGTGTGGTTGGGGTCCCTAGGGCAAGCTGGCCGGGATGGTTTAGGATTTGGTTAGCAAGATCTGAAATGGTTGCCTTATGCGAACCTCTGGCTAGGTTCATAGCATTGTTTATATTTGCCCAGCTGGATATACATCAATTCGAATTGCTACAATCTTCGGATATGGATATCGGTTGCCAACTATCTAGTACCATAGCTAATGCAACTAAAACATGCAAGATGATGAACTTCGATACTCAAATTGCTTCCCACATGCTTGAAAGTAGTTCAGGATGCTTACCTAGAATGATTAATTAATGAACTTAATCATAACTGTTAAAATGTGAAACATAAGGATGCACTAATAATAAGTTTCTCTATAAAAACAAACTAAATAGCTAGCCAAATAGCCCATGCATGTCCTTGAGGATTGAGAGAGTAGTCTCACTTAATCGGGTAAGTTTAGCTAAGTACACATTGTGTACTCAGGGTTTTATTTCCCCTGTTGCAGGTAGAAGATGGATGCTGGAGCTGACTCTTTGTGTGGATACCTCCTAGTGGGTTGCTTGATCATAATAGTTTTATTCTTATCCCAAGTGCACTTGTCGGCAATTTGACACTAAGTGCCCAAGAGACCAAGTCAAACCCAGTAGTCTATCGAGCCCATCCAGAGGGATGACAACTCAAAACAATCCATGTTTCACTAGAACACAGATCAGGAGGCAAAACTTTGAAACATCAAACAATTCTTACATTATATGATTTCATGACTAGAGTTATTACAAAACAAGTTTCATAAAAGCAATAAAAGAGTATAAAAGTAGCATAAGTAAAACAATCTTCAACAAGATATCAGGTGTAGAAATATAGCTATAAAACTTCTATGATCGCAACAGAAAGGAATTCTTGCTGAGACCACTAGGAGGTATCCAAACACAAAGTTTGCTCCAACATCCACCTAATACCTGCAACAGGGGGAATAAAAACCTGAGTATTGGAGTGTACTCAACAAGACTTACTCGACTAGGGTGGAAGTAGTCTTTAGACTATTAAAGGATATGCAGAGGCTTTTGGCTATCTATTTTGTTTGTCTTTTGCGAAGGCTTACTATCTTTCTAAGGTATCTCTATCTTTCTAAGGTATCTCATCATCCTTCATATCCAAATTTGATTACCCCAAAACACTATTGATAACTAAGTTTTGGTAATACTAAGATCTCTTATTTATTGTAATTCCTATCTACCGCTTTCCCAGTCAATTAAATAAATAATGATACGTTGGAATACTCCTGAGTGAAGTGCTATAACGGTATTTTGTGCGCTTGTAAAATTCTCTCCTTGAGAAGAGGAAATACCAACGATACATTGTTGATCACTACTGTGGTCTAGCAAGGACTGGGCACTCGACACGAGCATAGAATCTCATAAATAAACTTGAAGTAATAACTGGACTTAAATAAATAGAAAAGCCAGAGTTACAAAAATAATAATATGAATGCCGCTAAAACACAAGATGTGTTGCCGAGGTAAAAAGTAAAGGAGGCACCAATAGCCCCAGCTAATCCATGCCTATCTCCCTATTTTGTACAACAATTGGATGAGAGCCATCCAAAGGGACACTACTATAAATTGAGGGAAGAAGTGGAGCTCAATTGTGTTGGTGTGTGTTTTAAAGTGAGAGGGGGTCCTATTAAAGCTTTGAGTTTACTTGGGAGAATGGAAATGCTTCCCTTGATCCCAGGGAATATCTCCTTTTGGTGGGCCATCCAATCCAAGTTATGCTTCATCTGAGCCCTTCAATGAACCAACATCCATCCACCACCTAGATTGCTCGTTGGTGTGTTTTCTTGAGTCCAGATGAAGTGGGTGTTGACGGTCACTAACACCCGTTTTGACCATCAACATTCCACCCAAAAGCATGGCAAAGTGAGTTAAATCATCATCACATGTGTAGAATTTTGTTTATAATTCACCTAGTTCCACTTGTGCTTGTAGAATTATTTGTATGCAGAAAATTTAAGCAAAAATATGCAAAAAGGTGACAAATATGGATCAAGAAAGCAAGTGGACATGGCAAGAGGCCTTGGGCCCACTTGGACCCGCCGCCCGGCCCCACTAGGGTGCCGCTTGGCCTCCCAGGTGGCCTTGCCACTTCACTGATCCGTGGGAGCTGCTCCAAAGCCAATCATAAGCTTCCATTCAAGTCGGTTTGATCAACAGACAAGATTTGTTCACGGTAGATTCATGGGCCCATTGTCATACACTTGGGAGCCTCCACTGACTTACCAACCGCCATACCTACTGAATTTTACCATGTGCTGGCTTCACAACCGACTTAGAGGAGCAACCAGCACCCTTGGATGCAAAGGCGGTGCATCCAAGGGCCGGCTGGCGCCCCTATGCTGCCTCCCGCGCCCCTGTGCATCGATCGACCTTCCTGCTACCTACAAGTACCCCCATGCCTCTCTACACTATAAATAGAGGTTGTGGTGCTCGGTGGAGAAGTGCCCCCATTTATTTCCAAGCTCTCCAAGCTTCTCTTAGCTTTCTAGCTTAGCTTAGCTATAGAGTAGTAGTCTAGTAATGGAGTAGAGCAAGAGCAGAGCTGCTCTCGGAGTCCGAAAGAGTCTTCTAGGTCCGGTATAGCTCCTTTGTAATTCTTTTATTTCAGCATTTACTTTATTTAGTATTTATTTAAGTACTTTATTCTAGTATTATTGCTTGCTTTACTTTAAGTACTTAGTCATTAGTGTTCATCATTAGTGAGCTTAGGTGCTTATTGTTTGGCATTAGTAGCATAGGTTATCTATAATTAGTAGCTATTCGCTAGTACCGGTTCCAATGTCTGGTTAGGGTACTTTGATCTCATTTTATCAGAGCTCAAATCAAAGTAGTAAGCATGTAGATTAAGTGTGGTGCTTAGGCTATAGATTTCCTGTGGATACGGCTATGCCTCCGTATAGATTGTGGTAGGTGGCAAGTGGTGACAACCTTGTCCATCCTATGTATTCCACCACGATAGGTCTAGTTATTAATGTAGCAGACCTTGTCTATTTAACTCTCCTAGTTGGTAGACGGGTTGTGCCCCGAAGTACTATGACATTTCTCCTAGTCATTTGTTTACCTTAGTTACTAGAAAGATAAAACGCTTGCTCTCCCACCTAGCTATCTCTAGGTTAGCATGTTAGTAGTAGTTAGTTTAGGTAGTTCACATTCACCCTTCACTATCGTTCACCTACCTAGGATCAACTTAGGCTTTACCTTAACAATTCTTAGCCTAAATATAAATTCTAGCCTTCCACCTTCCTGTGGGAAAAATATAAATTCGACACTCGGTATTCACCGAGCAAAGTGCTACGTAATAGTTCTGTGCGCTTGTGGAATCCTCCAATAGTCGTTAAGAAATATCAACATTGGGCTCCATTTGTTCTTCTCTCTGGTGTCGGGAAACCTAGGGGCAGGTTGGCCAACCTCCCTTATGGCGTCTATTGCAAGACCAACTTTCATTTGGCCCTATGATGAGAAAGGAATCTTTGGATCAAGGTTGAGGGCCAAGCTTTGGATTGGGTCGGTCGACCTAAGTTGAGGTCACCTGACCCTTCTCACTACTATTTCAGCCAAACCCACATCGCGATCTTCCAAAAATCATAATTTCTACATCCGAACATGAAATTAGGTGAACCAAAAGTCCATTTTATTCATCTCAATCAGTCCTTTAACATGGTGGCATCAAATATATGATTTGATCAAGTATTTCACCATGTTTGAAGTCACCATTGTTCATCACTTAGAATCATGTCAAAATGTCTAGGATGGGCTCTTGTTTGTGTCCCGTTGATCCTTTGGCTTAAGTGTTATTGTAGGTCATCCAACATTCATGGTATTTGTGCTCCAAATCATCTAGATTCCTTGCAAAAACATGTTGGAACATAAAACTTGTGGAACTTGTTAGATTTAAACCCTATAGCTATGGTATTAATTAAGATATGGAAAGTTGCCATTTTCATACTATTGTGGCAGCTAGATTTAAGTGGAGTTATCGATCACCCACAAGCTCTCTGACACTTAGATCTTTTATCATCCTGAGTAAAGACTAGGAATTATGCACAAAGATTGAGCAAGAACAATGGTGATTTTGGTGCACATTTCAGGATATGAGGCTGGAATAGAAGTTATTCCAAGACATTCCTCATACCTATGGGGTTTGAAGTGGCTGACTCTGATTCTTGGCTTTGGTTTGTAAGAGCTTGAACAACTTAACTAAAGAAATGTCTCCTTTCAAGTTGTTTACACCATATTTTATAATGGTACCCGGGAACCCGGAATCAGAAGCGGCAATTGAGGACCGCCTCAGCCATGGAGTCAGAATTGGTTAGAGACGGTGACATAAGCATCATGGGCTCAAGAACAAAGGGGGCAAATTCCATCAATTTAGAAAGCTGAAGTATAATCGGCATAGGCTAACGTGAACATATCAGACTCTACCAGACGGGAAAGCATGGAGTCCAATTTCTCTAAATTAGGATGCTTTGTTTTATTCCAAGTATTATGATAGTCTTATTCGACTAGGACTCATGTTTAGGCCTAGGGTATAAATATAAACCCTGGCTATTGTAATTGGATATCAATCACAATCAATACAACTCGGCTTTCATGCCAAAACCTTAGGAGTAGGAGTACTGTAGAATCTCAACGAGTTCTTTAGTGAGCAGGGCTGCATATGTTTCGATCTTCAGTTTGCTTGTAGCATCACAAGTAGTGTTTTACCTTGTTATGCTGCATCATTTGATCTCTAGCTCAGTTTAATATTAGTTATTCATCGATTTGTATCCAATTAAGTAAGGCTGCATCTTTTATCTCTTGCTCGATTTGATATCAAATCACCAGTTATCGAATTTGTTAAGATTAGTAAGGTAGTATCTTTTGATCTCTTACTATTTTTAGTAGATTCACCGGTTATCAATCTTGCTACATTTGGTATTTTACTAGATTTAGCAATATCAACAATTTACTTGATTAAGATTAAGATTGTTTTCCTTTTATCATATCAATCTGTCGCCTTTTGCTATATCACAATCAAAACCCTATTTGACATCAGATTCTGCTATATCGGCCGTTTGATCTTAATCTTAATCGAACATGGTGTTTGTGTTCAAGATCTTGTTTTTCTATAAATAGATTCATCAGCTAGTAATCTTTAATCTAACGCCTGCTATCATCGCTGCATTGTATTGACCTGTATGATAGTGATGCTAGGTTAGATTTTATCAGTTAATGGATGTGTTTATTAGGAAAATATGACCTTGTGCATTCATTATACTTTCATCAGCTATATAGCCGATGGCCTGTGTGTCACACCCAGTTTTAAGGAAAAAACCAGATATACACTGTATGTGAAATAAAGAGGTCAAATCTCACATATAGCTGCAGATAAGTGTAATATCAAGAAACAAATGCTTATTAAACATAACGCAATAGTATAAGATATAACCTTAGAGAGCAACACAGCGGCAAGACAACTCCGAACACCGGGTGTAACCTTCACTCCAGGATCAAACTGACTGGTTGATCACAAGCCTAACAATTCCAGAATCTAGCAGTCTGGTACCCTTCCTGAGATGTGGGGGAAATAGCAAGAGTGAGTCCATGTCGAACTCAGCAAATATATCATGGGGTTCATGAGGCTCAAAAGATTTGACACGGGTTTACTGCAATAGCTTTTAGTGAGTCATCTTTTAGCAATTGAGTAGCAACAAGTTTACCATAAGCCCAAATAACCTCATGATCATGTAAACGAGAATAATGTATAGCAAGAAACAATAATCATTAGTGAGCATAATATCATCAGTATTAATATTATCATCAGTGTTCATCATTTATTCTGTAAGGGTCCAAGGCCACTCGTGACCGTGAGCACGGCTGTTATAACAGTTTTACACTCTACAGAGGTTGTACACTTTCACTATGAGTCGTGATTTACCCTTTCGCCCGAGGTGATCAGCCTCTTGACCCACTACCAAGGAAGATCGATAGGGTTCACTATGAAGTCTTTCAAAGGTTCGTCTAACAAGTTAGGGCCATTAGTTTCACTTGGCAAACAGATGTAGAGCCCCCTTTCAAATGGCACAATGACGCGCAGCCTATACACATAAGGACAGAGGCCGCACTATACCCGATTCGTCAAGCCATTCTTACGCCATAAAGGTTACCACTAACAAGCTAGAAAAGGTCTTCATACTTGACTAAAGCCAGAGCCATATAGCCCTCACAGTTGTACTGTAAGTCCCGGATGTTCACTTACAGATAAGTCCTTAAGGAGAGAAACTAGAGCACCATAAAAATAGCCCAATGATCTAGCCCTCTTGAGCCATGTTTCTATAAAGCATCCTTAAAACGTTTATTGCATATACCATTAGTCAAGTTACAGATCATGGTTATTTATCTTGAGCACTAGCATAAATACTACCCAATGCAATGTTCCACCGGTGTCAAGATACGAGATACAAAAGTTAGGATATCCTTAGGGGTAACAAGGTAGACACATGCACATGAATTAAGTGTATTAAAGGTGAATAGGAAATAAGGATGATCCCATGCTATACTTGCCTTAGAACTTGCTTTATGCCCAAAGCAATTTGCTCTGAAAAACCTCAACTTAATCTTTCATTTGCAACTTCTGGCACTCAGCTTCTGGTCTTCATCTTCGGATGTTCGGCGCTCACGGATAGTCTTTCTTCTACACGTAGATCATTGCAACCCAGCACACTAATAGGCATACAAGCAAACAAATAGAGACAACTAAGAACAATACACCACACAAGAGAAAACGGCGTACTAAAAGAGAACTACCGACTACGGTCACGAGAACATAAGAAACGCCGATAACGGAACTACGAAGGAAAAGAAACGACTACCGAGAGTTTATATTATAAAAGAAACAATTACATGCTTAATTATCTTAATTGAATAAAAACTACGTGATAGTTATTAACTCAGATTACTTAAATTATATTCTAATTCCAAGCTGAGTTAAGACAAATCTTGTTTTATAAATATTACCGTAGGGATTAAGCAAGTTCAACTTAAAGTTCGCAATATGAAAAGGGACACGTGCATACTTAATAGTGCCTAATATATACAACTTGTTTTAAGTAATAAGAAATTAAGAATGCATTTATGTAGCAATTAATCATATTAATATTTGTATAGAAAAATCTTTAAGTACATCACCTATGTTGCTTTTAATTTGGAAAACTGGTTACATGCATATTAAACAATTTAATATTTGACTATACATGGAAAAATACATGTGACATGGTAAACATCATCCCTAACCTATAGTTTATGGTCGCCACGGTCGTAACGTAACAAGAACTAAGTTAAAATTAGATTGCATTTAATTGGAAAGCTATTAAATAAATATATTAATCTAATCACTATTTATAATTAATAAATTTATAGTGAAGTGACGTGATAAAGGTTACCACTATTGCATAGAGCGCGGCGACGTGAATTTAATGCAACTGGAATGACTTGAAACAGAATTAAAACGTAAATGATATGGCCTAAACAAGATTATATATATATACGTATTTTTATTGTATTTCACGATTTGTTTTTCTAAAGGAAAACGGCAACAAAGCGTAGCATGACGTAATGCTGATGTCAACAAGCTAAGAACGAACCAGAGCACGCATGGCACTCGGCCAGCTGCTCGCTCCGCACCGCCCAGCAGCGCGTGTCGCGCGCGCACACAGGACGCCCACAGACCAACGGAGACCTTGAGGTCGCCAGCAGCAGCGCGAATGGCGCGGCGACGGAGGAGAGCCTCACGCTGCACTGCACGGGCTTCGCTAGCCTCAAGACCTCCGGGGCCGTCAAGCTTGAGGACGTCGCGACGCAGGCGCGCTCCCTGCCTAAGCTCCGCTCTCTCGTCTCTCCTTACGATAGTTTTGGTGTGCTTTGCTTATAGGGTTGGTACATATATATAGGGAGGAAAACTCCCTATCCCCACGTCAACTAACGATACGGTACTAATTGAAGTTGCACCCTCCACCTCTACTAACGGGCCTAATTAATCATCAAAGTCCATTAGTAAATAAATGTATGGGTATTTAAGATTATTGCACACGAGCTTTGGTGGAAAATAAGATATTTATTATTTTCGGAATTAATTAATTTTGTGGACAAAATAATTCTAGAAAAGTCCAGAATTACTATATAAGCCGCGAAAAATACTCTAAAAGCTCCGAAAATTCGAGGAAATTTTCCAGAGACATTATAGAACATGAGGAACCAAAATAAAGTATTTGGAGTTCATGATAATATAATTTGGAGCATCTAAAAATTATATTATGCTCATAGACAAGTGGAAACAAGCTATAGAAAAAGTCGGAAAAATTCCCGATAAGTTTGTAGAGGTTGATTGACGGACGAGAAACTAAAAGGAGTGATTTAGGTTACAAAGAAAATATTTTAGAAAACTCCCAATGAAAACTTGAGCTAAGAAATAAGGAATTTGATCGTAGAAAAATGATATATGTATATCGGAGAAGGAATATCGACCTAAACGTATTTTGAAAGAACAACTTGAATTTATTTTGATCTTTGGTCAAAACCAAGCAATACAAAAACACAAATGCATCAGTATGTATGCACAACAATGTTGCTATATCCTAAGATGAATTTTAATTCAATAAAAATTTTGTTTTACTATGTTTCATGAGCCCAAAACATTCATAATTAAATCATTTTAGCTTTATTTCCAAAGAAGCAAATTTTAGGGTGTTACAATTCTACCCCCTTAAGATGAATCTCGTCCTCGAGATTCGGAAGATGGTGGTCAAAGAGATAGGCATACTCTGTCTTGGAATCCTTCTCACTTTCTTGAGTAGTTCCATCTCCTTGGTAAAGATTCCGCCTTACTTTGCATATGATAACCTTACCACAAGTAACTTGTTCAACTAATTCCAAAATCTTTACGAATTCCAAAATCTTTACGGGTACTCCGAACAACTCTTAGGTAACTCCAATCACTAGGTCGCCTTTCCTTTTTAGTCCATACTATCAAATCTCTTTCTTCATATGTTCACCTTCCAATGGAGCCTTCTTACTTTCTTGGTCCAAAGTAGGTTCCATCACCAATTTTTAAACATTAATGACTATATATGCTCAGAAGTTTCTCAACACTTAAAAAAATGCTTAGTCCATGGTGTCGTCCGAATCTTCTTAGCAAAATTCTTCTTTGCTAAGGGCATCGGCAATGACTCTTACTTTGCTTCTCCAAGTGATAGCACACTTCCAAGTCAAAATCAATTCCAATCCAACAATAATGTCACTATCTCAACCCCAACTTATTGATAATGTCCACTAGATTCTTACAATCCACGTTGATGTCACTCTTATGTCCAGATTATAATGCCCCCAATGAACCTCTGATAGTATCCTACCATTTTCATGAATCTCTAAGTCTCACTTACATCCTTTGATTTGGTGGGTTCCATTTCAACACATCATTTACTTTCTGAGTCCTTCGTACACCAACCATGAGGGATAACACATCCAAGTGAGGACATTCCTTCTATCAAAACTTGCTTACCATGCTTGGTGCAACATTGAGGTCTTCTAAGTCTTCATAGAACCAACTATAGATTTCCAACATCGCCTCCTACGTTATCCATGCCAATTTACCTTGGGTATGTTGAAGGTTGAACTCCCAACTAATGATAGCTCAAATTGAAGACCAATCCTGATGATTACCCGAGCTCCATGTAAACAATCCAAGTAGTCATCAATCCTACGAAATGATGTCTGCACTTGATAGTGACTTCTCCACCGTGGGGATAACTGATTCTTCCAAGTGAAGCACTGGAATGTTGGAATCCTTCAACTTGCAACTTCTTTAACTCGGCTACCCCCCTTAATAAAAGATACACTAGGGAGACAACAAAGGATATCTTGCATCTTCTTTCGAGTGAATTAACCATCATAAAGATCTTCTGATATCCAAGAGAAACTCATGTGTATAGGCAAGAACAAATAATCTGAAATTCCTCGCGAACAGAAAAACAGCAGTGCAGTGAAACATCCATAACTTGAGTTCCGTTAAATCAATGAACTTGTAGCTTATACCGTTGGAAAGAATATAAAATTCCCTGCAATTTCCTTATAGGACACTTTTCCAAATTCTGACATTAAGTTAAGGTAAAACAGCAAAGCATAATATCTGTCCAGACAGTCAACGCAGACCTAGCATCTTGCAACCATCATATCTTAAATTCCAGAAATGTAACAGAGATATTCTAGACACCAACGGAAAGCTTATAAAATTATCTAAAACTTCCTTATTGAACTTGTTCCCAGATTATGGCGTTAAGGTGGTCGAAAATAGAGATCAACCGAAACTGTCCAGAATTCCAGACAGCATAGGAACTTCAACTTGCAAAAGGCATAACTCCCAGATTAAAGCAGATATGAGGTTGATTCCAGTGGCAATGAAACATATAGAAGTGTACTTGTATCCATAAATTTTTTATGACCTTTGGACATCCAGACTTGGAGATATAAGCCGATAAAGACAGGTTACTCTGAAAGGCAAGATAGAGAAAACAGGAGAAACCAAAACCCGTCTATTTATCCATTAATCCTTATGCCTTAGGCCTATAAACTAAATGAAATTGTAGGAAAGATCTACAAAATCATTGCAATCATTACAAAGATCCAAAACAACCATAAGCACTAAGACTAACCAACCAAACACTTAAGGTTCACACTACAAACATTGACTCAACTTGCGATACTATCGTTATCACTATATTAAGGGTAAAGATTCTAAAGCTCCTCTTCTAATTTCGCAAGAAGGTGGTGAGGAATGGTTCTAAAAAGAATACCAAATCAAGGAGTGTAGATGAGATCAAAGGCTTAAAACAAGCATCATGGAGAAGATGAATATCAAGGGTGGGGATATAGTGGAGAAGAAATATCAAGGTTTATAGACCAAGGAAGTTATAGCAATTTTGAAACCTTAAGACTATCAACTTCTAACTAGGCTTGCGTCCTACAGTCAGCATTGCTCTGATACTACTCTGTCACACCCGGTTTTAAGGACAAAACCAGATATACACTATATGTGAAATAAAGAGGTCAAATCTCACATATAATTGCAGATAAGTGTAATATCAAGAAACAAATGCTTATTAAACATAACGCAATAGTATAAGATATAACTTTAGAGAGCAACACAGCGGCAAGACAACTCCGAATACTGGGTGTAACCTTCACTCTAGGATCAAACTGACTGGTTGATCACAAGCCTAACAATTCCAGAATCTAGCAGTCGGGTACCCTTCCTAAGATGTGGGGGAAATAGCAAGAGTGAGTCCATGTCGAACTCAGCAAATATATCATGGGGTTCATGAGGCTCAAAAGATTTGACACGGGTTTACTGCAATAGCTTTTAGTGAGTCATCTTTTAGCAATTGAGTAGCAACAAGTTTACCATAAGCCCAAATAACCTCATGATCATGTAAACGAGAATAATATATAGCAAGAAACAATAATCATTAGTGAGCATAATATCATCAGTATTAATATTATCATCAGTGTTCATTATTTATTCTGTAAGGGTCTAAGGCCACTCGTGACTGTGAGCACGACTGTTATAATAGTTTTAGACTCTGCAGAGGTTGTACACTTTCACTGTGAGTCGTGATTTATCCTTTCGCCCGAGGTGATCAGCCTCTTGACCCACTACCAAGGAAGGTCGGCAGGATTCACTATGAAGTCTTTCAAAGGTTCGTCTAACAAGTTAGGGCCATTAGATTCACTCGGCAAATAGATGTAGAGCCCCCCTTCCAAATGGCACAATGACGTGCAGCCTATACACATAAGGACAGAGGCCGCACTATACCCGATTCGTCAAGCCATTCTTACGCCATGAAGGTTACCACTAACAAGCTAGAAAAGGTCTTCATACTTGACTAAAGCCAGAGCCATATAGCCCTCACAGTTGTACTGTAAGTCCCGGATATTCGCTTACAGATAAGTCCTTAAGGAGAGAAACTAGAGCACCATAAAAACAGCCCAATGCTCTAGCCTCTTGAGCCATGTTTCTATAAAGCATCTTTTAAACGTTTATTGCATATACAATTAGTCAAGTTACAGATCATGGTTATTTATCTTGAGCACTAGCATAAATACTACCCAATGCAATGTTCCACCGGTATCAAGGTACGAGATACAAAAGCTAGGATATCCTTAGGGGTAACAAGGTAGACACATGCACATGAATTAAGTGTATTAAAGGTGAATAGGAAACAAGGATGATCTCATGCTATACTTTCCTTAGAACCTGCTTTATGCCCAAAGCAGTTTGCTCTGAAAAACCTCAACTTAATCTTTCATTTGCAACTTCTGGCACTCAGCTTCTGGTCTTCATCTTCGGATGTTCGGCGCTCACGGATAGTCTTTCTTCTACACGTAGATCATAGCAACCCAGCACACTAACAGGCATAGAAGCAAACAAATAGGGACAACTAAGAACAATACACCACACAAGAGAAAACGGCGTACTAAAAGAGAACTACGACTACGGTCACGAGAACATAAGAAACGCCGATAACGGAACTACGAAGGAAAAGAAACGACTACCGAGAGTTTATATTATAAAAGAAACAATTACACGCTTAATTATCTTAATTGAATAAAAACCACGTGATAGTTATTAACTCAGATTACTTAAATTATATTCTAATTCCAAGCTGAGTTAAGACCAATCTTATTTTATAAATATTGTCGTAGGGATTAAGCAAGTTCAACTTAAAGTTCGCAATATGAAAAGGGACACGTGCATACTTAATAGTGCCTAATATATACAACTTGTTTTAAGTAATAAGAAATTAAGAATGCATTTATGTAGCAATTAATCATATTAATATTTGTATAGAAAAATCTTTAAGTACATCACCTTTGTTGCTTTTAATTTGGAAAACTGGTTACATGCATATTAAACAATTTAATATTTGACTATACATGGAAAAATACATGTGACATGGTAAACATCATCCCTAACCTATAGTTTATGGTCGGCACGGTCGTAACGCAACAAGAACTAAGTTAAAATTAGATTGCTTTTAATTGGAAAGCTATTAAATAAATATATTAATCTAATCACTATTTGTAATTAATAAATTTATAATGAAGTGACATGATAAAGGTTACCACTATTGCATAGAGCGCGGCGACGTGAATCTAATGCAACTGGAATGACTCGAAACAGAATTAAAACGTAAATGATATGGCCTAAACAAGATTATATATGTATACATATTTTTATTGTATTTTAGGATTTGTTTTTCTAAAGGAAAACGGCAACAAAGCGTAGCATGACGTAATGCTGATGTCAACCAGCTAAGAACGAATCAGAGCACGCATGGCACTCGGCTGGCTGCTCCCTCCGCACCGCCCAGCAGCGCGTGTCGCGCGCGCACACAGGACGCCCACAGACCAACGGACGTCTGCTCGGCTCGACCATGCCCGAGACCTTGAGGTCGCCAGCAGCAACGCGAATGGCGCGGCGACAGAGGAGAGCCTCACGCTGCATAGCCCGGGCTTCGCCAGCCTCAAGACCTCCGGGGCCGTCAAGCTCGAGGACGCCACGATGCTGGCGCGCACCTTGCCTAGGCTCCGCTCTTTCGTCTCTCCTTACGATAGTTTTGGTGTGTTTTGCCTATGGGGTTGGTATATATATATATAGGGAGAAAAACTCCCTATCCCCACGTCAACTAGTGATACGGTACTAATTGAGGTTGCACCCTCCACCTTTACTAATGGGCCTAATTAATCATCAAAGCCCATTAGTAAATAAATGTATGGGCATTTAAGATTATTGCACACGAGCTTTGGTGGAAAATGAGATATTTATTATTTTCAGAATTAATTAATTTCGTGGACAAAATAATTCTAGAAAAGTCCAGAATTACTATTTAAGCCGCGAAAAATACTCCGAAAGCTCCGAAAATTCGGGAAAATTTTCCAGAGACATTATGGAACATGGGGCTCATGATAATATAATTTGGAGCATCTAAAAATTATATTATGCTCATAGACAAGTGGAAACAAGCTATAGAAAAAGTCGAAAAAATTTCTGATAAGTTTGTAGAGGTTGATTGACGGACGAGAAACTAAAAGGAGTGATTTAGAGTACAAAGAAAATATTTTAGAAAACTTCCAACGAAAATTTGAGCTAAGAAATAAGGAATTTGATCATAGAAAAATGATATATGTATATCGGAGAAGGAAAATCGACCTAAACGTATTTTGAAAGAACAACTTGAATTTATTTTGATCTTTAGTCAAAACCAAGTAATACAAAAATACAAATGCATCAGCATGTATGCACAATAATGTTGCTACATCCTAAGATGTATTTTAATTCAATGAAAATTTTGTTTTACCATGTTTCATGAGCCCAAAACATTCATAATTAAATCATTTTAGCTCTATTTCCAAAGAAGCAAATTTTAGGGTGTTACACTGTGCCTTCTCGTTTATAGCATGTTTTCATGATTCTGTTGAGTTATAAATAGATCTATTGGCTTCTTGGCTTTAATTTGTTATCTTTGCCAACGCTGCATCAATTTGAATTGTTTAGTGGCGATGATAGATTAGATCTGGTTTGTCTATAGATTTATTTGTATTAAATAGATGACTGTTCATGTGTTATACCTTATTTTCTTTGCATCGGCTCAACAGCCGATAGCCTGAACTATCATGCTTTATCTTGTTTGTTGATCATCGGCTCTTTGATAACACTGTTTTTACATTCCAATAGCCGATGGCACTTGTTTTCACCATTTTAGATCATTAACCTGCAGGATATCAACTCATTAGTCGATAGTCTTTCTCATCGGCTCTTTAGCCATACAAACATTGGAACTATCTGGAGCAATACTGACAGGTTCCACCTTAAATTACTAATTATCTCTCTTCATGTCAATTGAAGGGTCAAATTGACTGGCATGCTTGCGAACTCAAAACCGACTTGTCCTGCATTGGAGGAAAGCAAAATTCCCAGGCTTGTCGTGTGTCCTGCGCGGTGATCAGATTTCTGCGTCGACACAAGTATTCTTGGAGTTTTTAATAAATTTTCAAAAAGTAATCCCTAGCTCACATACTCTTCATAGGATACTCTCATATCAGTGATGATTTTTGTATGTCCTCAAATCCCTACCTCATATACCCTAACCGAAAACAAGCATGGCCTTGTCGGTGGATCCACAAATATCACTAAGGATTTGCTTTTTATTTACACACAAAAGCAAAATAATGCTTTGTGTTTTGGAGCCATCTAATGTTCGATTTATGAAAGGACCACACATATTGTGCTTTTGGCCGTGTCCATGTTTAGTGATTCCAGCATCAGGTTGGGGACTCTTCTTCAGGGTAGCAGGCTTTCTGATACAAACCCAATCGTCATGATAGCGTGCAAAAGGGCAGCGAGGCAATGTAGTGTCACCAACCAGGGCAGTGGTGGACAACCATTGTGTAGGATTATTTGCCTTAAGATTATTATGCACTCCAAATATGATATTATGCGCAATATTTAGGTGTCACATAGCATTTTTTTCTCTAACACATCAGTAAATTATTAGTTTGACAAAAAAAACATGTATGTCCATTAATATAAAAATTAGGAATAAAATCCAAGCATTGAGAGGTACACAATAACATTAGGGTGTAGTTATTTCATATAATATTTGTTTTAATTAGGTGATATTGGTACTCACATTGTCAAACAACAAATGATTGCATAAGCAAAATAACATTGAGACACTATGCATTGCTTGAGAGGGATGTACTCCCTCCATTCCAAATTATAAGACGTTTTGACTTTTCTAAATCTATTGGTTTTACTATGTATCTGGATATTAGTGTATATCTAGATGCATAGCAAAATATATGTATCTAGAAATGCCAAAACGTCTTATAATTTAGAACAGGGGGAGTATCATTTAAAAACCATACCGATGCACCTAAAGATTAGTACTATCTTCAAAGGACAAAGCAGAGATTAACAACTGCTATAACAGTTTTTACCCTTTGGCTTTGGCTTTGGCCGCGATGATGTAAACTGCATACAGAAATAGTGAACTGTTTTTTTTCTTTTGTTTTTCTCTAGGCATTTTTGTTGTGAGAGCTTTATTTCATTATTCTTTAGTGAAAGAAACCCAAGAGCCACACCTGTGGTCTCTGTGTTATGAGCGCTTTAACCTTTTGATTTATGTTCACATGGCAGTGGCCAATCTTTTTCTTTATTCTTTAGATCACATTAGTAAAAGAAACCCAAGCGTCATCGAAGTGTTTCGAGAGCTTTAACTTGCATTGTTCCCTTTTGATTTATTTTCAATGGCCAGTTGCCAATCTTTTTCTTTATTCGTTATCATTAGATTCCTAGGAAACTAATACAAGCATCACTAGCACTATAACAGATCTAGGGGTATATTTGCTTTGAGAAATCACTTCTTTCTATGTGTGGTGATGTATCATGAGTGTATCCTTTAAATTTTGTTGAACAGGTCTATTACTAATTTTCAGTCCGTGGAGAATAAATTTGTGACAGATCGATTTATTCTATTTTGCAAACTAAACAAAAAGGTGAATGAGAAGATAACAGACTATCTTGTTTCTCAAATCAAACTGCCCTAGTTTTGCTAACACTGTCCATGTCGGTGAAGCTCTCATTAGCCAACTACGGACCTCTTGGAAGAATTTTGGTCACACTTGGGCCCTGTTTGGATCCGTAGAACTAATAGCTAGTTGACTAATTTTTAGTCCCTAAACATCCAAACAAGCAGACTAATTGTTAGTCCACTAGTCATGGACTAGTTGTTAGTCCATTAGTCCACTTTTAGGAGCTAATAGTATTAGTTGTTAGTCCTAGTCCATCCAAACATGCCCGCAAACAGTCGGTGACATTGCCAAAAACTTTTTCTTTCCTGACGGTTGCAATGTAACTAACTGTGTGTTTTTTCGATTGCTACCTTTTCAGATGGTAATCTTCTGCCGATATTGGTTTCACCAAAACTTGTGTAGCCCATCTTAATTATGCGCTGTTTTTTTGTTACGGTTTATATAAGGATCTGTTTCTACAAATGGCATTTTTAGAGGCAATTCCTTATGCAACCGTCTTGTGAATATCTTTGACAGTTTGAATTTTTTTAGTTTTTATATTAAGTTGAGATTGAAATTTTGTGGCGTGATATACATTTCCATCTTTAATAAAATTTATAAAAAAATTTACACGATTTGCGCCATGTTTTTTCAGTAAAATGTTGACATTTCAATTTCTCAATCACTATTCCTAAAGTTATTATCTACATGGTTTTGCTTTTGGTCGTTCTTAGGGTAAAAACACAAAAACCAAGGTTGAAAACATTGCATATATATGCTGATGCTAATATAGTGATCAATTCAAAAATATTTGGAAAAACAATCACAAGCAAATGCATAGTCAAATGGGTGTATGAGAAATGAAAACCATTTTTAATTTTTCTTAGCATTAAAGATGCCTCCGCCCAATAATTCGTTGAAGAAAATAAAATAAACTTGTGATTTCACTTTGTGTGACCATATTTTCAATAACTTGATAGACAATAATTTTATTAGAATTTATTATGTTCATGACGTGACATCACTTCAAAAATTACAAGTTCAAATATATTCAAGTGGCATGATTCATTTGATCATAACACATTGTCGCACTCGGTTTTCAAAAGAAAATCAGGCACAAACTATATACATGCTCAAGATTCCCATAACACACATATAGCTACAAAAATGGTAAATATATGAGAAACAATGATTAACTAAATATAGTAAACATGTTTATAGTTATATCAAGACACATACCATGACAGGACACAACTGAAACACTTACTAATCTCGTTGGTCACCATTCTGCACAGGGTTGGTTGACTAGGGGAATATTCACCTAGTTCTCGTGGAACTCAATAGAAAACTTGTAAGATCCACCATCTAGTACACCCATATGGGATTTTGTTGAATATAGCAAGTGCGAATGTAGGCCGTGAGTATGGAGATATTCGTTGTAGTGTGTTAGGGTCTTAGGGATTTGTATCTCCATTGGCCATACTATTATGAGGGGGAGGGGGTTCATAGCGTTCAACTTAGAGGGTCGAAGCAATTGTATGTGGATGCACAAGAGGCTAACTCTTAGTCAAATTGATGATGGTATAAGTCGCCCATTGAGATGGTTTCATGTCAAAGACCTCAACAAATTGGATTGGTCAAGTTCGCACATGCAGTGGGCTAAAAACAGCCAGAGTATGCACCAGTGGCGGATCTACCCTGCAATCCCAGCACGTATAATACGTATATGCATGTATATCTATGAAAAAAATAAATAAAACTTACCTGGAAGAGGTCGCCGTGCGGCGTGCAGCTACTTTGCTCTCGCGAGAACAGGCTTTCCACTTTCTGGGCCACGGCCTCACGAGGTGATGACGCGGCCCGCGGCCACACAACGCCAGGATACGATAGCAATGACGCATTGACCACGTTTTCAGATGCCACACATCGGATCGACTATTGCAGATTTGGAGCAACTCTGCGACGCACGACCTACGAGGGAGTCTCGCCCGCTGTCTCAAATTGATGGATCCAAACAGGTGCCAAGCTTCTAGTATGCGATGTCGTGACTAATTGGGATTGAGATCGTCAGATCGAGGATCCGCTCGTCAGGCCACTGAGGTGAGATCTAATCTATGCTCTTTTATCCTCTTCTTTCTATTGAAAAAACACATCTACTTTCATTGCTAACGTCATCGAGTCATCCCTCATGCACCGAGAGATTAGGAATTCGCTCAACATCAGAGACGATTGAGATTGATAAAAAATTAAGTACATAATATCATGCGAGTGCTGGTATAATCGCAAATGAAGATCAAGGATTCAATCCATGCAAGCACAATTTTATCTAATTGTTTGAATTGTGCGTTTTTAATAATTGTGTAGTTATAAAGAGAACCGGAGACATTGCATCTATTTTTCAAAAACATGCAACAAAGAAGGTGGTGGCGATGCAACTCATTCCCCTAATTCAGAATATCATAAGTCTCTTACTCTCTTTTATGTGTATATTTAGAACTATCAGTATGACGTTTGAACAAATTATATTGTAATTTGTAGATGTTCTCAACTTAATATTCAAATTTAACACTTATCGTGTCATTTAATGCATGTATACCGAATTACATTGGAAATGTTATAATCTTTTACCGAATTATCAAATGGTTTTACCGAATTGTATATGAAAATTTTTGGACGGCATACCCTGAAGTAAAATCCTGGATCCGCCACTGGTATGCACTAGATGACAGAGTTGACCCTCACCGGATCATCTAGTGGTGTTGTTTCCTAGGCAGAGGTGACTTTGTGTAGTGACTGTGTGCTCAGCAACTTGATCGTGTGACTCGTTGCCAACTCACTAGTGTGCATCGACTGATCTGATGCGAACTGTGTGACCTGAGCGGATCATCCTGTGAAAGTTCGACTTGACTTAGTGACTCCTTAGCATGGTTACTAGAGTGCACTGCATGTAGTGTTGTCTGTATGACCTTACAGCAGCTGGTAGGACAAGCTTGACTGTGTCAAAAGTTAGATAAGTCTCTGGTGTACTATATGATCTAGTGGAACTGTGTGACCCATAGGTGTATCATGCAACGGGGAATATTTCCAACTATCCATCACAATAATCTACTAGCATGTTCCACCGTATGATGATCTGGCGTGGCTAGTGGACGATAGCGCATCATCCAGTGATGTCTACATTTGATAGCCTTTTCCAACGGCTAGCGGCCTCTTCACCCTCTATGTAAGTGCTACACCTGACTCATTGGATGTGTTGTTGCCCCTCACTACTATCAACACTTAGAGAGAGACTACTGAAGCATTTGGAGAGACACCCAAACCAATAAGTAAAGATTTGAGTTTTACTTGAGTCCTATAGTGTTCTTGGTTGGGTTTTCTTGATTGAAATCACCTAGATGGCCTGATGGAATAATAGGTTACCCTACTCGGTGGAGCTAATGTGAGGAGGCTCCAAAATGTATACATTGTGTTGAAACCCACCATGCCAAAGTGGCACACGAGGAATAGAGGCTATGCTTCTCCAAGCTGGGTTTGGTGATTTGGGGCTCAAAATCACCAGCGGACGTTTTCATCAGGTTTGGGCCTCAAAACCTAGGAGCAGAGTTGGAAGTGGCACGTGGCGTCATCGGGGAGTTCTCATTGAGGGGAAACTGTCTCATGAAGGGCTCACGGCCATCGGTTGCACAGATCTCCACTGGGACCATTTTGCCCTAGGGGTTAAGTGGTTCACGCAAAATATCTTAGGGAAAGTTTGGGATTGTGTAATAACTCTAGAGATAAGAGGGGAGGCTACCCAAACCAGCCTATCTCTCCAGTGCTTTCATTTTGTGTCCCTAGATTTTAGTCTTCCAGATCTAGCCCGAGCTTGTTCTGAGTGAGAGATCCACAGTCGAGAGAATTAGTCCTTTGTCTATGTAATCTATCATCTAAAGGAACCAGACCTCTATGTTGAAGGAAATAAAACAATCATTCCTTTGAGCTCTAAGTTCTTGGGCACCGAGCTGTTTTGGCAGGCCAAAGGAAGCTGATGAACATCCCACTTGATCGCCCACTTGATCGCCTAGCTCTCCATCGCTTCATTCTCAGAACTCAACAATGGCCGGCATACCTCAACCGGAGTTTTCGCACCTCAAGCCTCCACACCCAGAACACCACTCAATGATCAATCTTTGGGCACTGAGTTGCTGTTTCCATGGGGTGAATGAAAGCTTGAACGGGGAACCACAAGCGTAAGCCTGCGGTTGCCCATCGCCCAAACTAGAGCACCATATTCCGGTGGGGCCGATCTCCCCGTACGATCGCCTGCAACCACCGGGAACCGACCAGTGAAGTGCCGTCAGGGAGTGCGCTCAATGATATCTCCTACTTTCCTCCTCGAATCAATGGCGTAGTTGGGAGAACTTGGAGCTTTCTCTCTCCACGCTCTGTTTCTAATGTGGTTAGCACAGCTCACCAAGGCCTGCTTGCATAACTTGGTTTGGACCTTGTTTAAGTCTGTCTTCTTCCACTATTACGGAAAGGATTTTTAGGGGCGATCAGATTTGATTTCCAGTGATGGTTTGCACAAGTGCCACTCTACCCATGATTCTTCAGAAATCGAGCATTTCCAAGGATGAGTATACAACCCCTAGAAATTAATTTCTGTATTAGTATTTATTCTCTACATTCTGGAAGTCTATTTACGCATCACCACGTACGCCATCCAAGATTGGACCACTTATCTCCAATTTCTTGTCATATTGCAGTACAGTCCACTATATATAAAACTACAAAACATGTATATACAGTATGTCTTTTTGGGTGAAACAGGAGGGATGACCCCCTAATGAGATTTTTTTTGGAAGAAATAAACAAACGAGACAATAGAGTTCCAAAAAGAGATCAAGAAGACTAGCTGGATTCTGCTGGATGCCAAGTGGCAAGTTAATATACAATCCAAAATGCAGCTAAAATGAGTAAGTAGTAAATTAAAATCTCTACAACTAAAAAGCCCCACTCGTTATCGTCTTAGTTATCGTCAGATTCGCCCCGCTCCCTCCGTATCGCGTGTTATCCCCGCGCCGCTCCCTCTACCGTCGCGAACGAGGAACCGTCGGCCCCCTCCCACTACGTACATCACCCGTGGAACCGCAGCCCCGCCCCGCAGCTCACGCCTCCGGCGCTCGTCCGACTCCAGGAATCACCGGACCTGCGCCCCCGCCCAGATCCGCAGCTCGTCCGGCTCTAGCAAGTGCCGGACCCGCGCCCTCGCCATCGCCTTCGCCGGCTCCACGAGCTCCGCCCCGCGAGGCTGAACGCGGCACCCTGCCTCCTCCTCCCCGCTGCCCCCGCCGCCTCCGCCTTCCCCGGCACCTGGCCTCCTCCAGTCCTCCTCCCCACTGCCTCTCCCCCTACTCCCGCTCGAGGCTGCGCGGGGGGCACACGATGCTGCCGCCGCTCGGGGCCGCGCGAGGGGCATAGACTTCACCTCCGCCGATGGATCTGCGCGACGGCGGCGTTCTGCTGTGCGTACCGCACCCGTACCGCTGCGGTCGCCGCTGGCGGAGTGCCCGCCGTTGGGGCAGGTGGCGGCGCTGCCGAGGAGCCCCGCGGTGCACACCAGGCTGTGCGGGGCCGGTGCCTGCGTCGGTTTCTTCTCCCCCAAGGGCCTCCCACCGGTGCGGGTGAACAGAACACGCCACTCGGACCTGCTCGGCCGCCACTCCATGCTGTTCTCGGCCGCCACACCTCGCTCGACCCAATCGAGTGACCTGCAGCCGGATAATGAAGATCCCCAATTTTGTGTGGAGTGCAGCGGCGACCCGGCCATCCCCATCCAGATAGCGAAGGCAGTCTCCAGCGGTGAGCCATTCAATCCCCTGATGTATTTCCTACTTGCATCTCATCCATCCCCGTCTAGGCCTGCGTAGGCAGCTCTGGTGTGAGCAGCAGCAAAATCATTAAACCCTTTTTAACTTGGAAGCACGTGACGATCACAGGTTATTTAAATCCGATTCCCTTTGAATATTACGTAGTTTCACTTACATCCTTTTTTAGATTTGTTTTCCTTGGTCAGGTTTTGCGTGAGCATCTAAGAATAATTGCTTGTTTTCTTGTATCCATGTGTTTTGAAAGTTCGATCCCACAGAATACTAGAGTTCTTACTTTACCAAGGTTTTTTTTTCTATTAGATAGATCTACCACTGTTTTGGTTTCCTCTGTGATTTAGTAACTATATTTCTTAATCACGTCATAACCTGGACACATTTTTTCATTTATACTAGATGCTTCTTGTTAATTATTTATCATAAATTTTTATTTTATAAATCTAAAGTTCAGTTTCTTGTGCCATCAAATATGTCTCAATTATACCTGTGCTATCAAATATTTGTCTCAACTATACCATAACCTAATGAGTTACTATAGTATTTTTTTCTAGGCGACAGGGGAAGGAAGGGGCAGTAGAGATTCTTGTGTGCTTGTTCAATGAGAGTTTGCTTAATTATCCAATCTGAGGAGCTCCTGCCGTGCTTGAGGAGGCAAATCATTCCAGAACTCAGAATATTCAATTCACAGTCATAAAGCGATCGGATGTTTTTTTTTCTGCACTGAAGCTATAACTGGAGTACCAAATGCCAATCTAAAGCTTAACACTACTCAAATAGGAATTTTGGTTTATTTCCAATTGATAGTCACCAAAAAAAAATATCCAGTAGAATAATATGTAAAGTCCTTGCTGTTAGGGCTATTAAGAGCAAATGTGTTACATGGTTCAGTACTCTTTAGGTTTTGACCATGTGTTGGTTGATTCGGTAAGAAAATGTATATTACTGGGTACACACTTTTTTTGCAGCAATTAATGTAGGAGAAGCGGCTATGGTGCGGCGGCGAGGGAGGAGGGGATGGGCACACAAGCAGCCTCAAGGGGGGTCGACTGCTGAACTTGTAGCGCTCGCCGTCACTGTCGAGGGCATCCAAGGCCACCGGTGCGCTCTACGGGGTGTAGGAGGCTAAGGGCAGTGCCGATGTTTTTGAGGGCATTAGGAAGAGCATCGGCTGGTGAGTAAAGCGACCGAAACCCACCACAACAGGTATGCTCGCCCCTTCTGTTTCCTTCCTGCTGTGCAAAATTCAGCACCCAAGCCCTAACTTAAGCACATATGCTCTGTTGCATGATCAGTATTCCTCCTTTTAACTTCTATTCATGTGTTATTGTAGAGAACACAGCAGGAAGTCGTTGTTTGCCCTTGGCAATTTTTGGCAAATTGAGTTTGAGAATGAGTCATGTTCTTCACATGTGGCTGGTCACAATTTTTGGCGTTCATGGAATGTTTGAAGGTGACACTTTTCTCTTGAGATATGAAGGAAATAAGGTTAATATAGATATGATTTGTTGGATATTTGCACCATTAGTGGGCCGAAAGAAAAGGTTGCCTTAACAGTCAACAGTGATCTATATGTGGATTATACTATTTTAGCATTTGAAGTCATGTGAAAAGATGCATACTTTTCCTGAATCCTGATCCATATGACAGAGTTCTGTAATCTATATGCTGAGCATGGAAATCCCTGGCTTATGGAGCTTTTTCAAGTGATATTAATTTACTCATTTTTACAGCTAATATATTAATTTTTCAAACTAAAATAGTTTTATAAACAGATTGACCCGCAGCACCAGTATGGCCATAACCTTCAGTACTACTTTAATTGCTAGATCCTCTTTGAAAGCAAGCAACCTTTCTACTGGTTAATACTAATTGTGGTATTATCTTAGATATCGTAGTTTCAACTGTTGGCAGATATAATATTTAAGTTGTTGATCCTGATATTGGCGATGCAGGCTCAGTGTTAGGGAAGGCATAGATATCAATCTTGAATTTTGTATGATAATTTGTTTTCATGTGAATTCACAGCCTATAACAATTTTGGCCCCTCTTATTTGCTGCTTTGAGATTTAGAGATTTTGTGAAGTTGAGGCTTCAAACTTACAGAACAAGCTTCACACCTGCAGTCTGCAGACCAGGAAAAAGACCAGTCGGCAGGTCTGAAGCTTGAAGCTTAAATAGAATGATAGTCCACTACAATTTGTTCTACCACATTTATTATACCTTACTAGCATAGGTGTTTAATTATCATTTCTGTGTATATAGTTCAAGCCACTGATGTCTTCACAACTGAAATCCCTGGCTTATGGAGCTTTTTTAAGTGATATTAATTTACTCATTTTTACAGCTAATATATTAATTTTTCAAACTAAAATAGTTTTATAGACAGATTGACCCGCAACACCAGTATGGCAATAACCTTCAGTACTACTTTAATTGCTAGATCCTCTTTGAAAGCAAGCAACCTTTCTACTGGTTAATACTAATTGTGGTATTATCTTAGATATCGTAGTTTCAACTATTGGCTGATATAATATTTAAGTTGTTGATCCTGATATTGGCGATGCAGGCTCAGTGTTAGGGAAGGCATAGATATCAATCTTGAATTCATGTCAGTATGGTCAAAGCTTATGAGCCAGTGCATGAAGTACCCTGGTCCAGAGCACAAGAAAAAACTAGAGTACAACATACGATGGCTAATATGCCATGCTTTTATAAAAAAGGAAAAAAATGAAAGAACTATGAAGTTGTGATTGAGGATAGCAAGTTTTTATACAAAAAAATTGGGGAAATCCTTGGCAATTCTTGCAGATCATGAGATGAAATGTGGATCTTTGTTCTTACCACATCTAAGAGCTTGTGTGTTAGAAAGGTAAATATTCCCATTCTCTCATCATGGAAAAAGTTCAATCCATCCTAGAATTATCTTACCATCATGTAACAGTGACTTAAATTTCAAATGCAGGGGGAACCTGAAAGGAATTTTCAGAGACCTCACCACTTATATCTATAGGATCTCATCTGTAGGTTATAAGTGTCCCAGTAATGCTGAGTGGTAATCTCAAGAATCAGTTTGTGGTAACAAATATCAATCTCGATTTGTGATAACAAATATAGCATGCAAGGTGAGACTTGTGGCATATTAGTGGCAAGGCAACAATTCAAAATTCAGGATTTAGTATCCAAATGCCATATCCTAAAAATTTTGTATGATAATTTGTTTTCATGTGAATTCACAGCCTATAACAATTTTGGCCCCTCTTATTTTCTGCTTTGAGATTTAGAGATTTTGTGAAGTTGAGGCTTCAAACTTACAGAACAAGCTTCACACCTGCAGTCTGCAGACCAGGAAAAAGACCAGTCGGCAGGTCTGAAGCTTGAAGCTTAAATAGAATGATAGTCCACTACAATTTGTTCTACCACATTTATTATACCTTATAGCATAGGTGTTTAATTATCATTTCTGTGTATATAGTTCAAGCCACTGATGTCTTCACAACTGAAATCCCTGCCTTTTCTGAGGACATAACTTGATGTTTTCTAATCCCAGCCTGGTTAGCTTTGCCTAAAAATTGTTTGTATGCCAGGGAAACGGCAGTAGTTGCCCTATACGTACAATAGGATGAACCCAACTATCATTGTTCAATAACATTGTTTCTTCTTACCTTTCAGCTATTCATCAATTTATTTTTCACTACCGGACACTATATATTATGCTTCTACATATGAGGTTTCTTTTGGTGAATCAAAATTGCAGTTATGTTTCTTTTGATATATCTAATTATTTTTACGGGTGACAATCTTTATTGTTATCAATATTTTAGAAAGATATTCGAAAGTGTGGCACGAGGATGTGATGAGAAGTAGGAGGAGGGGAATGGAAAGATCCTGAGACTATACTAAGCATCCCAGTACACAAGTCAAAATCTGATAATGGTAAGAGGGTACGGCAAACTGCATTGTCAAGTGTCAACATAGTTCGATCAACTGCAAGTGGTTTCATGTGGGAGATGGTTATACGAGCTCTCGTATATGATGAATGTTTATGTACATCATGCCTCAAGAGTTTGTAATGTAGCCAATAGTTGATTCTACATTAGGTATTATCCTATTGTTTTATAGTATTCTCAATTGTATAGTCGTATAGATAATGTGGATGCCAATTGAGCACTGATAACTGAGTAATCAGTAACGTAATTTTCCACTTCAAAAAAACCACAATTTTAATGCCAGCTTCAATTCCTCCTTTACGAGTTTTCTTTTCATATCCACGTGTGTGTCGCACGTGCCGCGGCACCCTGCCTCCTTCTCCCCGCCGCCCCAGCCGCCCATGCATTCCCCGGCACCTGGCCTCCTCCAGTCCTCCCCACTGCGAAGCGGCCCCCGATGCCGTCGACGTCGGCCGCAACGCTAACAACCCCCGGCACCCGGACTCCTCCTTGCAGCCCCAGCCGCCCCTTGCAGACCCGGCACACGGCCTCCTCCTCCCCGCCGCGACTGCGCCCCTGGCGCGGGCGGTGAAGACGTCGGTCGCGACGCTGACACGGCACCCGCGTCAACATGGCACCTGGGTTCCTCCTCCCCGCCGCGACCACGCCCCTGCCGTGGACGGTGAAGACGTCGGCTGCAACGCTAACACGGCACCCGCCCTAGCCCGTTGCACAGCGGTAAGTCTTTTTCTACTCTGGTTCATCAGTCCTCCGCTTAGATATAGTTTTGCTTCTGAGCTTAGCTTTGTCATGAGATTCTATGTATACCCGTAGCAACGCACGGGCACTTAACTAGTGTATGTATAACAAAGAAAGGTGCAGCCCGGCCGGGCAAGTGGTTTCATCGATCACAATCATAAATTCTCAGAAAAACAATGTGGAGTACACAACTGATTGCATATCCACAAACATGGAGTAAATAATATACAACAAAACGCCCTTGCGTACATACCTTTTTAGTTTGATATATATAACCAACCGACTGCAATTAAGAAATAAACTAAAGAAAGAAAGAAAGAAAGCAAGCAAGGAAGGAAGGAAGGAAGGAACAAGACACGAACACAATAGATATAGATGACAAGAAACGTACGTACGCGCATGAATGCAACAGCTAGACACATACGATGGGGAAATTACTTCTATAGACGAAGTTTACATGCCAACAGGAGAACCTGACAGCGAAGGGCAATGTGGTAGCCGGTCCGTTCCTGAACCACACCTTGGCCTCCACCACCACCAGGCTGTCGTTGGGGGGGTTCTGGTCGGGCAAGTACCCGTAGTTAGCGCTGGCGTTGAAGCAGGTGTCGCTCCCCGGCGGGCGCCACTCGCTGTCGCCGCCGGCTGGTCCTGCGGCGGCGCTTACGAACGCAGAGGTGCGGATCCACGTCCCTTCCGTGGGGCCGTACCATATCTCGGCGTCCATGGGGCCGTACCTCACCTCCGTGCGCGGGCTCTTGTTCCTGGCCACCAGGGTGAAGTTCAAGTGCGTGCTGTAGATCCGGGCGAGTGTCCCGTTACCTAGTATAGTCCGTACTGGACTATCTCCGCTTGCTTGATGAGGAAGGAGATGCTTGCTGGGGCGAGGCTGATGGAGATGGTGGCCGTCACGGCGATGAGGACTAGCGTTACGACCACAGCTGCTGAGACAGAGCGCTTGGTAGTCCACCGGCGGCTGCGGCGCACACAAGGGATGGTCACCATATCGATATCGATGGAGGGTAGCTTAGCTAGCTAGAGTCACCAAGTGTATACATGCACATAGAGAGCCACCCCGCATGCATATATGCCTTCTTATAGTTGTAGTAGCAGAAGAAACTACAACTCGCTCATTGCTCTAGGCAGGGGTGGAGCTAGAGCAAATGCGAGGAAGGTGTGCTTGCCTTGTGGGTGCATAGGATTTTACCGTATGGGTGCGAATATGGTGAAAATTTGATCATAATAACTGTTTTTTTATATTTTTGTGGGTGTGCCCGCACCCTCTACAGTGTATATACATCCGCCTATGGCTCTAGGTAGCGGACTATATGGGAAGTGCTAAATTTCATATGCCTGAAAACAGCAATGGTTTCTAGCCATCTGATCTATATCCTAGGGCCGATACATCGTCTCCAACCACCATCTCTTGTCATTCCGAGATATAGGACGTGGCTGTCACCACTACTACACAATGCACATCACTGCTGACTCGGGAGACCAATCACTGTTGGTCTTCATCCTTATCGGTGATAATTGTCGGTGATAGTCGAGGTCATCACCACCAGATTACAACTAGGGGTGTAAAGTTACTATCACCACCAGCTTCTGTACTGAGCAGGCGATAAAACTCTCTTTTAGAAAAATAAAAAAACGTCATCCAAACCAAGGTGCCCATCAGGCGCACTAGCCATCAGCGCTGGAGGGGAAGGGGAGGTCATGCCTATGCCATGGGGGTGGCCGTCATGAGGCAACTGCAAATCTAGGTGTAGCCTCCCGCTAGTGGAAACTTCAAACGAGGGGCCGCCTCCGGGTCTAGGCTGCTGTCTATTCAACGGGTCGCCTCCATACCATAGAATACTTCTGCCGCTCTGGGGGCCGCCTACATGCCGGGGAAGGGGGGAGGCCCGCTCAGTGCTTGGGCTGCCTTTGTGCCGGGAAGAAGCCACTTCCGCACCGAGGCTGTTGTGAATGCCACGGGCTGCCTCCACACCAGGGCCTCTACTACGCCATGGCATGCCTCCCTGCCCGGGTGTCATGCGCCCAATGTGGGCCCCCGACGACGAACCAAGAGGGCCAAGTGAGGCCCGGCGCAAAGCCATGGCTGGCCTGTGGCACCTCCTGCGCACGGCACGAGGAGAGCGCGACGTGGCCAACAGAGGGCGCAGCTAGGGAAGGCCGTCACCACCAGGGGGATCATGGCTCCCGGGATGAATTATAATAAAAATATGAAAAGAAGTATGGACTTGCTTAGTAAAAATATATTGAGATTTTGTGTGGAGAATAACTAGTTACTTGTTTTGAAAGCAGCCCAAATCTATAAGGGCCTTTTTCGCAAAATTAGATTGCTTAAGGATCAAGTCTCTCAGGACTATAAGTAAAGGGGCATTGTAACCATTCAATCTTAAGCAAGGAACAATAATCTATTTTCCCATCTCCTTTTCATCCTGCCCCACGCCGCCCCTTCGCCACCTATGTTGCCGCTCCCCAGCTGGCCCCTGAGCAAGGACCACCACACCCGGTATCCGGAGACCAGATTGCATCCATGGGATACAACAGCAACATCAACGAGCTACGCGACACCATCAATGGTTTCATCTCGACGATGGACAAATGACATGAGGACCACAACAACGAACTAACCGTGCTCGACACTCAGACGACAAACATCGAACGAGCCAGTGCGAAGGACACTGATGCAGAAAAAGCCTAGATTGAAGGCAAAACCGCTGCCAAAGAACTTGAGAAAGCGACCAAAGAGGCCATGGAAGCGGCTGGCTAGGCGTTCCTTAAGGAGAAAAAGGAGTCAGCATAGACATCTGGGATCCCCGACATTATGGACGAGCTCATAAATAAACTCTTTGGCACAGAGGACAAAAATCAGCCACCTCCAGAGCATCCGTCAACACCACTGAACCCTTACACCTCCGGTGCCTGGCCAATACTCCAACCACGGATTCACAAATGGTCGTTTCCAACCTTTGATGGCAAAGAGGACCCTTTGCCATGGATCAATCACTGTGAACAGTTTTCAGAGGGCAGAACACACCAAATGTAGATTGGGTCTGGTACCTCCTATCATCTAACAGGAGGAGCTCAACAGTGGTTCATGCACCTTACACAGAACAGGACAGTCACTGACTGGAGCTACTTTGCCCGCTGCGTCAATGAACGTTTTGGCCCACCAACACGACGCAACCCGCTAGGGGAATTAGTGTCACTACGCAAAACTGGCACCGTTGATGAATACATGGAGCGCCTCTTGGCACATGTAGCTTGGGCCAGCACACTGGATGTGCAACAACAAGTGAACATCTACACAGTAGGACAGCTCGAACCACAGAAAATAGATGTGGAACTCCAAAACCCACATGACATGGAGATAGCGATGTCTTTAGCACGGGCTTATTAATGCAGAGCAGCAGTCATGGCCGACGCCAACAAATCATCAACAACAATGTGACCATCAACATGCCCTCCAATGCCAGCCAAGGTGCCACAACCAACCACCAGCACAATATAGCACTAGCAATGCCAGCGGCCACAGCTTCAACACCGGCTATGCCACCTCGGCCATAAAAGAGAGACTCACCCCAGAAGAGATGATAGAACATAGACATATAGGATTATGCTTCAACTCCAACGAGTAATTCACCAAAGGACACAAATGTAAACAACTGTTCGACATCACCCTCATCAATGACTACAATCTTGACGTGAGTGAAGCCAATCTAATGACGATGATCGATGCTCGAAACTCTAGAGTTCCTTGCTGGCGCACCATGATTTTGTACCCCGCCATTGACGTCTATGACAACCTTTGGCTTTCCATCGGACATCCTTATGGCCCAACACTAGCCTCAAGGCATAGTGCCTGACACCTCCATTGTCTTCTTTAACAACCTAGGTGCCAACACATGAGAGTTGGACATACCTACATCGGGTACACAACATAATGTCTCAACACCCCTACTTTCACCAATTGAATTCTATGCAGAGGAATTTATGTTCGGTGATATGCTACACTTCACAACCAACCAACCAAGATGAACCACAGCGACAATCTACCGCCGCATGACGAGCTACATCCTCCCCAACCCCAACAACATGGTTCACAGCTACAATCAACCTCCGCGAGCATTATGATATTTCACCATCGACGCCGGCATCGATCGACACGTCCTAGTATGAGCACACAAGGAACATGGTGCAACAACAACTCAGGGAACTTACAACTCTACCTCCACGGCAACATCAGCAACCTCCGCTACTCCCTAGAGTTCATCATCAACTAGACCCGCGACAACAAAATTTGAGCTTCAATAATACATGGCCATCTCAACATATGTATCCAAGCAAATCCACCAACTTGTCCTCCACCAGCTAACAGAACAAGCACCTGGACACTGATTCGTCGCAAGGATGCACCGAGTGGAAATGGGGCCGCTATGTCATGCGCTCAATGTGGGCCCCTAACGACGGACCAAGTGGGCCAAGAGAGGCCCAGCGCAGAGCCATGGCTGGCCTGTGGCACCTCCTGTGCACGGCACGAGGAGGGTGCGACACGGCCAACATAGGGCACGTCCAGGGAGGGCAGCCGCCACGCTGGGGATCCTGGCTCCAGGGATGAATTAGAATAAAAATAGGAAAAGAAGTAGGGACTTGCTTCGTAAAAATAGCTTGAGATTTTGTTAGGAGAATAAATAGTTACTTGTTTTGAAAGCAGACCAAATTTATAAGGGCCCTTTTTGCAAAATTAGATTGCTTAAGGATCAAGTCTCTCAGAACTATAAATAAAGGGGCATTGTAACCATTCAATCTTAAGCAGAGAAAAATAATCTATTTCCCCATCTCCTTCTCTTCCTGCATCGCCGACCCTCTCCCTCCCCTCTCCAGTGCCCGTGCATGCGTGCCCTAGCCACCGCCACCACTGCCTCCACCCACGCAAGCAGCCAGCGTGGCTCCCACCGTCGCCACCCTGCCCCACACTGCCCCTTCCCCACCTACGCTCCCCACCCAGCCCCCGAGCAAGGCCCACCACACTGGGGGCCCTCTTCACTAGTGGGCACTGCAGCATGGGCTACCACCTCCTTGTATGGGTGGTAGATCAAGCTCCGGAAGGCCACTCACTCGGATGAGTTCGCATCTTGCAGGTCTAAGTGGTCTGCATCCAGCTTTGCTCGTTTGAACGACGATCGCTCGATCAAACCTACCAAACAACGGAGGGTTTGTTTGCTAGTCTATTACTCGGAAGAGAGTGTACCTAGAGTACTCAAATCGGTATCTGACAGGAGTGCACAATCATACCCACCTAGTGTAGCCCTCGGCCCTAGCTGATTCGAAGAATTAGTCTTGGGGTTAATTTGTAATTATGGTGTCTAGTGGTGGGTTTAGGTAACCTAGGTTTTTGATACTCACCATGGTACACATGATCCTAGCTCCTTTGGATTGTAGCCATGTCTTGGTCATTAGTTTAAATTTCACATCTTTATCAGCTCTTGCTAAAATTTTTTAAAACCGAGTATTCACCCCCTCTAGTTGGCCTCCTTGATCATACACTCAGTGTCCTTGGCCAAACAGGATCTGAACTACATGCTCCATGCGGAGAGGCATGAGTGGATGATGGGGCAGCTACAGTATGAAGAGAAAAGGTGGTAGCGAGTGGATTATGGGGTAGCCAGAGTAGGAAGAGGAAGGTAGTAGCGATCGGCTTTGTGAGGGAGAAGAATGGTGGTGGCAGCTAGCGAGGGAGGCCAAAAGTGTTGGTGTAGAAGGAGAGAGAAGAGGGTGGCTTCTAGGAGACGATGGATTAGTGGCTAGAGTTCTCACCCTCTAAGATTAGTTCCTACAACTATGCTACATGCACACACCAAGGTCTACCCAAAAGTTTAGGGATGCTCCTGATTTCTACTATATGCACTCAAGATTTGCAGCAAAAGAGTTTCCTCCAGTTCATTGCTGATAATACAGACAAGTGTACTAGGCTGCAGTTTTTAGTTAGGGTTACAAAGTAACATACCTAGATTTCTATACATTGTATTTTCTACTGGTTAGGTCTTCGTTGTAACTTCGATGAAGGTTTGCTCTAAGGCAAGTCAAGATGCGAGCTATTTTGACATAGGCTAAAGTGGATGACGCGCTTGAAAAAATCGGTAAAAAGGATTCAACATCTTGGACCGATGATGAGAAGAGAAAAGATCATAAAGTCTTGACATAAATTCAACTTGATCTATTAAATAATATTTTGATAGAGGTTTTGCCGGAGAAAACTGCAACTGCTCTATAGCTCAGGTTAGAGTCAATTTGTCTGTCTAAAGATTTGACAAGTAAGATGCACTGAAGATGAAGTTATATACGCACAAGTTGCAAGAGGGTGGTTATGTGCTTGGCCATCTTTAGATCTTGAAGGAGATCATTTCTAATCTGTAGCATATGTAGGTAGATTATGATGATGAGGATTTTGGGTCGTATTATTTTGTACTCTTTGTTTCGTTCTTTTGCAAACATTAGATATATTTTATTATATAGCCATGATATGCTAACGCTAGATGAAGTTTCTGATGCTTTGCATGCCAAGGAAAAGATGAAACTGATGGTGTTTTCTAAAGGCTACTCAAACTCTCCAAGTAAGGGAGATAAATTTTTGCAGGTGTAGCAAGAAAGATAATTGTTTTATAATCGTTAGATTGGGTGATGACAATCTGCATCAGATTGTTGGAACTGGACCCTTAAGATGCTTGATGGAATTATCAGAACCTTGAGCCATGTGAGGCATATTCCAGACACGAATAAGAATCTTATTTTTTTAGTACTCATAATAGTAAAGAGTACAAGGACTCAGGAGATGGAGTTTTAATGGTTGTAAGTGCATCTATCCTATTAGTGGGTTTTGGTGAATAGATGACGATGCATATAAAGAGTTAATAATGTTTCATGAGATTTTCAGTTATATACTAATGTGAAAAGTGCAAAAGGAAACATGGGACCCTCAATTCTTACTTCATGCGGCAATGCTTTTCAAAGTGAAAGAAGTTCAGGTTTATTTCAAATTTATTTGAACTTCACTTGAGTATAGGATGCCGTAATACTAAGAGGGATCGAAGTCTCATTATTTGCAGGTGCCCTGAGTGCTCAATGGATCACTAACTTAAACCTTAGACACCATAGAATAGAAAATTCTTGCTAACTTTGCCAAGAGCTGTTTTTCAATGTGTGCTCAACAAGGAAAGCTAGTTAGCACGGGATCCGAAGTTCGAGAGGATCAAAAACTAGAGCACCAAGTTACGAATCTCGGACTACATTTTGCCGGACCTCTTTCCCAAGAAAAGTTGATATGTATGACTGACCTTTGTTGCTCATGTATAAATGATGTGTGTTTGTGAAACAATGATGAAGACATCTCTAATGTAATAACTTAATGTTGGTTCATTGAACGACAATGAATGTAATATATGTTTGTCCTCTATTTCCTGCTTTATCTATGTTTTCATTAGCGAAATTCAAATTCAAATTCAAATTTGAAAAGAATTTTTTAAAAATCTGGAAATCATTAACCGATCGAGGCAGGCATTTAATAATAGCCGCCTCCGTTAATGGTTTAACCAAGACGGGCGGCTTTAGACAACCGTCTCAGTTAAAATCTTAATCGAGGTGGGCTGATTAAGGCAACCGCCTTGGTTAATATGTATTAACCGAGGCGGTTAGCTTATGATGCCAGCCTCGGTTAATCGATTAACCAAGGCGGTTGGCCATCCGCCTCGGTTAAGGCCATGATTAACCATGACCTTTACACCGAGGCGGTTGGCTTGCCCGCCTTGGTTAAGCCATAATGCCCGCAACGGTTAAGATTTATGCAGTAGTGCAAGCATCTGCTTTAGACCCAAACAAAGCTATTCTATCAAGTGTATGGCAGATCCATGCATGCATGTGTATGTCATCATTTGATCCATCGTGTCTGTCTTTTCCCTATTTCTAAATATCATAGGACAACCTTCGGATCTCCTTAGCTTGATTGCTGGGTAACCTCTTAAAGGTGCCAAGTGCCCATCCATTGATTGTAATCTTCTTTTTTTTAGTTCCCAGGACAAATGGAAAAGCCCCAGAGCATCTGACTGAAAGCATATATAGGTTGCGTCATCTGAACGTTATGTACATGTTCATTTGAGGTCTAATATCTGTGTCTTTTTCGGCAGCCCCACACGCGTTTCTCTTCTTTCGACAAATATAAAAGCTCTGCATCCAGGAGTGCATTGACATTCAAGGAAGACGTACCTGGCAAAGGTGCCCCAACCAAATTTGCACAGAACAGTGGCCTAAAACCAAACACAAATATAATTACTCGATCCACGGGGGCAGACAGTCTCTTGGTATTTCACTTAAGAAAATGATCTTCTCACACAGATCGAGAAAACCTCTGAACCCTTCTCCCACTAATACACAGCGGCACCATAGCCCACGTAAGACTGGGCCGGACCTTAAACCTGTGTTTTGGCGTAGGATTGACGAGGGTGTAGAACCCAGATCAATCAAAAGACACAGATATCACGGTGGCTAAATCAAAGAACACGCAAGAACACAAAGGATTTGGACCCTGACCCCCAAACCGCAGAGGTCAGAGCTATTTTCTCTGATATCAAATGACAGTGCTTGGAGAGGTTACACAAATGAAGTGCTGTGCACCACAGTCACTAACACACACACATACACCGAGTACATACCCCAACTTGACGCCTAACACACTGGATACAACTGACGCCGTCACACGCGCACGACGTCGCCCACATTCCCTAGCCGCGGTCACCAACCGCTGGCTTTGCCTGCAACTGCCTCCATTTGAATTCAGCGTTTCCCGCCTCATCACTTGGCTTCAGTCGACAGTCCACACCACCAGTGATTACGCCAACACTCTCCCCTCTAATCCTGGTGGGAGCTAAGGTCTCGAACCCCCATCATGTGCCTCATGGTTGCCAGCTTGATTGCTGGCAATGGCTTAGTCAGTGCATCTGCTTTCTGCAGATCAGTACACACCTCTGCACTGCTATCTGCCCATGCTCCACACACTCCCTAATAAAAGTGATACTTAATGTCGATGTGTTTGCTTCTTCAAGGAAAGACAGGGTTCTTCATGAGTGCTATGGCTGAATTGTTGTCCACATACAAGGTCACCACCTGCTGCTCCTTTCCTGTTATCTCTGACAACAAGTTCCTCAACCATAAAGCTTGCCTTGCTGCTGCAGTGGCAGCCATGAATTCAGACTCACAGGAAGAAAGGGACACTATTTTCTGTTTCTGTGAGCACCATGAAACCAAGCTATCATTAAGATAGATGGCCATGCCTCCTGTGCTCCTCCTTCCAACAACATCAGCCCCATGATCACTATCTGAGAATCCAGTGATCACTTCCATCTTCCTTTCTTGAGTGTAAACCAACCCAAGTTCAGTTGTTCCCTTGAGGTACCTAAGTATCTGCTTCACTGCCTTCACATGTAGCACTATAGGCTTTTCCATAAATTTGCTTGCAACACCAACTTAATAAGCTAAATCAGGTCTGGTATGCAGCAAGTATCTCAAGCACCCTATCATCTTCCTATAGTTTGTAGCATCAACTCTTTCACCCTGCTTATCCTCATGCAACTTCAAACCAAGTTCCATAGGATACTTTGTAGCATTGCATTCCCCCATACCAAATTGCTCTAGCACTTTCTTGGCATATGCAGTCTGTTTTATGGTCAGATACTCCTCCTTCTGATCTACTTCTATACCTAGATAGTAGGACAGAAGACCAAGGTCACTCATCTCAAATTCACCAGTCATCTGTTGCTTGAATTTGTTGATCTCAATTGGATCATTGCCTGTCACAATGAGATCATCTACATATACACCTAAGAGTACACTGTCCTTCCCAGAGCCTCTTGTGTATACTGCTTGTTCACACAAACATCTCTTGAAGCCAAGTTTCTTCAAACTCCTGTCAAGCTTCATGTTCCATGCCCTTGGAGCCTGTTTGAGGCCATAGAATCTTTGTTCAACCTGAGAACACAGTTTTCTTTTCCCTTCACCTCATATCCATCAGGTTGCTGCACATATACTTCTTCCTCCAACACTCCATACAAAAATGCAGACTTGACATCCAGATGATGGACCTGCCAGCCTCTGTTTGCTGCTAGTGCCAAAATGAACTTGACTGTATCTATTCTGGCTACTGGGGCAAAGACTTCTTTATAGTCCACACCCTGCTTTTGAACATACCCCTTGGCTACAAGTCTAGCCTTGTGTTTAACAACCTCACCATCAGCATTCTTCTTCAATTTAAACACTCACTTGAGGCCAATTGCTTTGTGCCCTGCTGGTAGCTTTGACAATTCCCAAGTTCTATATTTCTCAATGGACTGAATCTCTTTGTCCATAGCTTCCTCCCATTCTGGGTTCCCAGCTGCCTCACCATAGGTATTTGGCTCATCTAGTTCTGCCAGCAAAGCATCACCATCAGAATCATACTGCAACTCAACCACATCAGTGTGATCATAGATATCATTCAGATCTCTGAACCTCTCTGGTTCTTCATCTGAGCTATAATCCCCTTGCCCACCTGATCCTTTTGGCATATCTTGCATCAAACCTGAGCCATGTGCTGAAACAGGATCAGTTACCCCAACTGAACCTTCTGAATGTGACAGTTCACCATCTTGTTGTGGTGTGTTTTCTCCATGTGTTGACTGCACCAGATCACCTCCTACATCAACAATATCATTTTCCACTGCTTCTGCTCCTATCTCCACAGGTATTCCCCCAGCACCATTTGGCTCCCCCAAATTGACAGGAACAACAGTTTCCTCCTCCACACTAAATTCTTCTGAACTCACATCTCCCTGGTCCCAACTCCATGACACACCCTCCTCATATATGACATGTCTGCTCACCAACACTTTATTCTACAGAGGGTCATACAGTCTATGTGCCTTTGAGCCTTCTTCCACACCCAAGTAAACTGTCTTTTGACTTCTGTCAGGCAATTTTTTCAAATGAGGAACAGTGACTTTCATGTGAGCCAAACATCCAAAAATCTTCAGATGTCCTAGATGTGGTCTTCTACCCACCCACATCTCATATGGTGTTTTCTCCAACACAGCTTTTGTAGGCAACCTATTCAACATATAGACAACATGCCTAACTGCTTCTCCCCAGTATCTCCCTAGGACTTTCATACTCTTCATCATGGTTCTGGCCATCTCAACCACAGTTCTATTCCTTCTCCCCACCACACCATTTTGCTATGGTGTGTATGGAGCAGTGAGTTGTCTCCTGATCCTAGCTGCTTCACAAATCCCTGCAAAGGCTGCTAACAGGAACTCCCACCCACCCCCCACGATCTGAACGAATACACTTGATTTTTCTCTCTACTGCATTCTCAACCTCAGCTTTGAACTTAGCTAATGCAGCAGTGGCCTGATCTTTACTTTTCACCATATACACATGCATGTATCTAGTATGATCATCAACAAAAAGTATGAAATACTTGTTACCAGCTGCTGTTGATGGAGTGATTGGACCACAGAGATCAACATGGATCAGTTCCAATGCCTGTTGTGCTCTAAAGCTGGTTGCATTTGGGAATGGCTGGCGTGTCTACTTCCCTGCCAGCAATCTTGGATAGGCTTCTTGGACACCGGCTCCTGCTCTTCTTCGGTGACAGCAAACATCAACCCCAGCGCTGGCTCCATCTCAGCCCGCGCATGATGCGCCGCCTCCTCCTTCTTCTCGCCGCCCGGACAGCGGTTGGCATAATGACCATATCCTTTGCACTTGAAGCACTGGATATGGCTCTTGTCTTTCTTACCACCACCGCCTCCTGCAGTATCACAGCCTTGGCCACGACCTCCTCCTTGGCCTCTCCCCCGACCTCCTCCGTGGCCTCTCCCCCGACCTCGGCCTCTGCCATGTCCGGCTTCCGATGACTTCCCTCTCCCCGACGAGTCACCTCCAGCCTTTCTTTGCCTCTCCTCCCACTCTGCCTGAGTGAGTAGCACCTGCTTGTCATCTGTCAGCGAGTTCCTAGCTCCCAGCCGAGTTCTCTCTTCGAAGGCTTTCAAACGCCCAACCGCCTCTTCAAACACCATAGTCTTGAGATCGTAGAATTGCTCGATCCCGGCGATGACATGGATGAACCTCTCAGGCACGGTGTCGAACATCTTCTTCACCAGTGATGCGTCCTCCAATGTCCCTCCCAGATTGCTGTATCTCACTGACATACCCATCAGTTTCCCAGCATAGGAATCGATCGTCTCATCCTCCTTCATCTTCAAGGCATCGAACTCACTCTTGAGTGTCTGCAACTGTGTATTTCTCACACGATATGCGCCGACGAATCTCGACTTCAAGCACTCCCAAACTTCCTTGCCCGTCTTCTTCTTCGCCACCTGCATTAGTAGATCATCGAGTAGGCACTGCAACAAGTGTGCCCGTGCCGTCTTGTCCTTGTCGGACTGCTCTGATGTCTGCGCCGTCGACGTCCCCTCCAGCGGTTCCACCACCTCCCAAACGCCTTGGTCCTCCATGATGGCCTGGACTCGGATACTCCAGCTCGTGTAGTTGGTCGACGTCAATTGCGGGTAGTTGTACCGCCCGCGATCACCATGGCCGCCGCCTGCACCTCCACTCCCCGATCCTCGGTCCTCCATCACGATGAACTCGATTCAACGCACGCACGCAATGCACTGGCTTGTGATCGGCTCCGATACCACGCGTAGAACCCAGATCAATCACAAGACACAGATATCACGAGGGCTAAATCAAAGAACACGCAAGAACACAAAGGATTTGGACCCTGACCCCCCAAACCGCAGAGGTCAGAGCTATTTTCTCTGATATCAAATGACAGTGCTTGGAGAGGTTACACAAATGAAGTGCTGCGCACCGCAGTCACTAACACACACATACACCAAGTACATACCCCAACTCGACGCCTAACACACTGGATACAACTGATGCCATCACACGCGCACGACGTCGCCCACGTTCCCTTGGCGCGGTCACCAACCGCTGGCTTTGCCTGCAACTGCCTCCATTTGAATTCAGTGTTTCCCGCCTCATCACTTGGCTTCAGTCGACAGTCCACACCACCAGTGATTACGCCAACTGAGGGGATTTTTTTTTACAACGCGCGCAAACTGCGCATGTGGCAGTGGGGAGTCAAACTCCTAACCTGCAGATTCCCACCTCTGGGAAGCTACCAACCGAGCTATGAGCTCGTACGCAACGCAAATATAATTACGAGAAGAGAGCTTCGAGAAGCAAAATAATTTCCTCATCACAAACGTGGTCGTCGTCAGAATAGATGACGCCAAGCAGCTAGCAAACCCAGATCAGGAGAAGCACACCCCATGCTTGAGGTTCAGAAAGAAAATAACCGAGATACACACACACTACAGGTTTTTTCACGGTTGCGTTTGTTTTTCTTTTAAAATCACGATTGGCCTATTTAGAATGAAAGTCAGACTTTGCTTGGGCTCTACTTAAAATTGTGTCTTAAACAACGACACACTTGATAATAATGTTACAAATAAGAATAAATCAATTTCGAAGAAAGCTCCGAACAGAAGATATATATATATATATATATATATATATATATATATATATATATATATATATATATATATACTAGTGGAGATGCACGTGCGGCACGCACGTGTTTATATAAAATCTTTCATAATAAAATAATAATAATCAAAATTATAAATCCAATTATTATAACTACAAAATCAGTCTCATCAAAAAAAAATACATAGACCATAAGTCCATAGCCATAAAGACAGATTTTTCTAATGCATAGAAGCAGTCTCAAACTCATAGCTGCCAGTGAAATCATTTTACAAGTATATGAACCGGTAACAAATTGAACATTATTAGTAGAAAAGGAATAATAATCAAAATTATAAATCCAATTATTATAACTACAAAATTAGTCTCATCCAAAAAAAAATCAAATGCATAGACCATAAGTCCATAACCATAAAGACAGATTTTTCTAATGCATAGAAGCAGTCTCAAACTCATAGCTGGCAGTGAAATCATTTTACAAGTATATGAACCGGTAACAAATTGAACATTTTTAGTAGGAAAGGAGACATCTGGAACATTGCTGAAATGCAATATCTTATCATCAAAACCATGAGTTTTGTTGACTTCACTTTTCAGATGTGGCCATGAGGATTCAATTGAATTAGCACCTGCATAATTTGACACATAAGTTACTTGAATAAGATCAATGAAGCAAAGTTATTAGTAACAATGTTCAACAACACCACGCCAGGAGTTAGTACATACCTAGAACTGACATGAAGATAGATAGGTAGTCCTCACTGCACCGTTACAAGTATATGAACCGGTAACAAATTGAACATTTTTAGTAGGAAAGGAGACATCTGGAACATTGCTGAAATGCAATATCTTATCATCAAAACCATGAGTTTTGTTGACTTCACTTTTCAGATGTGGCCATGAGGATTCAATTGAATTAGCACCTGCATAATTTGACACATAAGTTACTTGAATAAGATCAATGAAGCAAAGTTATTAGTAACAATGTTCAACAACACCACGCCAGGAGTTAGTACATACCTAGAACTGACATGAAGATAGATAGGTAGTCCTCACTGCACCAAATTGAAGTCAAGAAAAGATTAACACTGAAATCATAATTGGAAGGAAGAAAAATTGTGCACGCAAAGTAAGCATTACAAGGCTACCAAAATTCTCTCAAACTAACCGATAATCAAGTTAACCAACAGAACTGGAAAGAAACAATCAGATCAAGGTTTTTCATTTTCTAAACAGGAAAGTGATAGAACCTAATAAAATATGAATCCCCAAAACCGGAATTTTCGGAGGAAATAGGAATATGGAGCCACGATGTTGCAGCAGAAAACAATAGAGGACCAGGTTTTGGAGCAAATTTCCCAAATTAAACGCCATTTAACAAGCAAATAAACCAGTTGTGTTTTCCACCAAAGAAAATTGCTGCGGCCAAAGGCAAAAATAACACAGAGAAAAATGCTACAGCCAAGGCAATAATCATTGTATATTGAGGTAATTTTAAAGAACGTCCAGCCAAACAAATCATCAAAACCAGAACATATGTTGGCAGCATTTAGAACAGTGATATGTAATGAATTCAATAAAATTGTATTGGGGCAGCATAGTTTAACAATTAGCAAACAGTGCATATTGTATGTACCTTTTTATCATACCATGATTTTACATGGACAGTGTCGAAGTTGGTAGGTGAAGAAAATTTTTAAGAATGGACTTTATTTGTGAACAGTTAGCATACTGTACCTGAATTCTCAATCAGACCATAGGAATGGCTTAAGTGATATTATATTAGAATTTTATGTCTTACCATTCTCGGCTCTCAATCAGACCATTATATTATACTTATATGTCTTACATTCTTCTACTTTGTCATAGCACGACAAGAAGTCAGAATTCCCTACAAAATAGTTAATTCATTTATTAAAAAACTAAACCTTCAAAGAGACAAAACATGATAAAGCTTCATTTATCAAGATATTATTACTAATTTAGGGGGAATACGACCTGCATATGGTTTTCATAACAATTTAAGCTAATTAGTAAGGTTTTTTGCCTAAGCAGTACATCATATGCATATTATCACTAAAATGAACTCAACATCATCTAAAAAGAACCTAATGAATGATTAAATTCAGGAAGGAGCAATAAAGTTGCAAATTTATAATGATAACCTGGAACCACCCTTTGAGAGTACTCCTTGCGAAGACATCTAGAAAAATTGAATGCTGATGACCTCACCAACTAAACCACTGAACACCTCTCCAAGGTCACCCAACAACTTAATTAGATAATTATTTAGGTAAAGTATTATTACTCTTGACTTGATTTTACGTGAATTCCTAAGGTCACACAAATTAATTTTGCTTTAGTTGGTGAAAGCAACATGCACAAATTTAGAGCCACAATTGATCAAAACAACATTTATTTTTTGACATTTTTTATTCTAAATTTGGATACAAATTCAAGAAAAAGCGTGATATAGAAATTTACTAATAGAAAATTATCATTATAACACTTTTTATTTCAAATAATTTACGTGCGTGCTGCACGCTCTCAGTTGATCCAGGTTGCTTGCAAAGCATAGAATTTCATTATTTCAATTAAGGTGTCATTTCCAACTTTCAATGGATTCTTACATGTGTTGATTATGCCCACAGCCTTTCCATTGTCAACATGGTGGATATTTTTCAGGGATCTTCTTCTCAATGAGGAAGAGAGCATGTACGAACGTTATGCAGCCTTTTTTTTGCCCTTAGAAATGATGGTGCAGATGCTGCGCGTATGGCAGATATCAAACTGTTAAGAATCTGATGTAGCTGACTTATCTGGCAGATATCAAACTGTGTCCATACATCACCAAATCCTGAACTATTTTTAAGCCTAACTAAATTACACTGGGTCTAGTGTGGTTGAAACAGTAGCATGATTTCTAGACCCAATCAACATGAACAGACAAGCAAATCTACTTAGCAAGCTGCAGGGGGAAAGGGCACAAAGAGGTGACACGTCAAACAAAGATTTTCAGGTAAAATAATAGCTGAAATCATCTGTCAAAGAACAAAGCAGAAATGCAAAATTCAGAAATACACATAACTCATAACATGCAGGAATCTTCAGATATGCACTGCACTGATAGTATAGTGTATAGACAAACAGGAACACTGATGACCTACTCTGTGCTACTGCTATTATCAAATGGTGGTAGAATCCATTGCATCATGTTACCCAAAAAAAAGTTATATCACTGTTGCAGATTCATTGCATAGAAACAGAGAGATAAGTCATTATACATTAAATTCTCAGCCATATGATCCCCTATTACTATTCTATACATATACAGGAGTGCAAATCTCTGAGGTTTAATCAGCTTAGATCCCAATGCAACGAGCCTCTTACCTCTTTAGAACTACTACCACAACAATCCAAGGTGCTGAATAGCATTTGTTGAGTTGTTTTATTAAAGAACGCAAGAAGCCATGGGCTCACCTTGGGGTCGTGGGATTACTGGACGACCAGAGGAGGATGACGCGGTGGACACCAGGATTGGAGACGGATATGAGCCGTGGACAAGACAGCGGAGTGTATTTAAGAATACAAGAAGCCATGGGCTCACCTTGGGGTCGTGGGACTATTGGACGACCAGAGGACTGGAGGTGGATGACGCGACAGACACCAGGATCGGAGACAGAGATGAGCCGTGAACAAGACATCGGAGTGGATCTGCGTGTCGGGCAGAGGCAAGGAGCCTGGGTCGCTGGGATGCGTCTCCGGGCGCCGTCACCGGGGAAGACGACGGTGACGGTGTCCGTGGTGTCGCCGACTATGTCCCGAAGCCCTTGTAGTGGTTCACAGGGATCGAATCGCCAACATCTTGGGGATTGGGAAGGAAGAGGTGACCTTCGTCTTCGCAGACCTGGCCGGCTGCGGGAGGCGCGGAGATGGTGGAGGAGTAGAAGGATCTCGTCCCTGGTGAGAGCGGCGGAGAAGGCCTTCTTCCTGGGCAACGGCAGTGACGCGAGCGGCTGCGGCGGGCGCCCTCCACCCGACGACGCGGGCGCCTTCCCCGCGGCGTCCGATCTCGACACGAGCGGCCGGTGCGGAGGTTCCAAGGGCGCGAACGGGGACGGGGAATGGGGGGGAGTGCGGCGCGACTCCGTCTTGAGGAAGTGCGGCGGTTGTACGGCGCGGGATCGAATCGTGAGTTCTTGAGGAACCGCCGCGGATACAGGAGCGGGTAAGAAAAACCTTCGGTGAAAAAAATTCTTCATCGGTGTCCCGCTGTGACGGAAAACAACAGCGAAACACGCTGTCACATAAGTAGCGTCCCTCCGGGTCCACCTGTCACTTATATCGTAACCATCGGATGGACAATCAAAACAGATCCAACGGAAAAGATATTAGGTGGGTAGAAAATTTTTGGGTAACTCGTATTTTTCAATTCTTTCGCTCCTTTATAGTATAGATATAGTATACTCTGTAGCTAGCTACAGAATAGTTTATTCTGTAGCCAGGTCGTCCCACCGCACCGGCCTCGCACCCAGTTTCACATCGTGCACTGGCGGCTTCCGGTAATTGCGTGATGCTGATTCCATGTCCAGTAAATGGAGCGAGCTTGCCGGAATTTATTGCATGGTTTAATAATTATGGTAATTGAAAAAATTAATCGTCGGTGCTAGCCTCCGTGCTGCACACTGGGCTACATCTCGTAACTTCATGCACGTGCTAGTATGGTAATTAGGATGTCGAGCTACTACTTTATCTCCTTGGTTTTCTGACGTTAATTTTGGTAACTCTATGCATGAAAAACTAACAAGGATTACGAGAACACATTCATGCACATGCAAGGATCTACAGAGTATGTAGAATAGTAAAAAATATATTCTAGTTACTATAATTAGCACGCAAGTGTTCTAGGCGCATGCAAATGATCTTGTTACGATAATTAGCACATTAGCACGAGAGTTTTATACGGTAAATATGTATGAGAATTTTAAACTGTAAATATTTATGAGAATTTTGTATGGTAAATGTTTACGAGAATTTTATACTGTAAATGTTTACATGAATTTTATACTATGAATATCTCGTACAATGAAATTTACGAGAACTTGCACAAAGAATATTTATGAGAACTTTGTACTACAAGTATTTATGAGAATTATGAACTATGATCAAATTTAATTTACTATAACATCAGTATAAGCTACGCACGAACCCTCCGCTCCCGAAGCCGAGGAAGACAAAAAATTTCAGCATTGGCCAGCAATCATTTACCAAGTCACATATTTTTTAAAAAAATGAAAAGATTAGAGCCATCTTCAACAAGGAGATGAAGCACATATTTTTTGGAACATAACACACTAATACATTTGCCAACCCAATCAAATTTAAACACAAACAAAAGTACAGGAAAAGAAGAGTAGGCTTCTATGTAGTTTTAACACAGATCATCATCAGGTAAGTTAGTTCGAGCTGTGTGTGGCGCAGGTTCAGCACAGACCACAGCTTCTTGATCTTCTTCTCAGTGGTTTGTAATGCATTCAGAAGAGCAGCTTTGACCAAACCTGAGGTACCTTTTTCTGCATTAGTAATGACACACAATTAGAATGACCGAACTAGCTTGCATCTTCCAATTAACAGAATGAAACTAACCATTGAACAGTGCACACATGTCATTCCTACAAGCAAAATGACTATAACAGCAATGATTTGTATGGATGCAAAGATATATTTACGATAATGTTGTGTAGAATACACTAGACAAATGGTATGCATTTACCATAATTTTAGCACAATGTCATGATGAAGTTACTGTAAAAAGATATGCTATGTATCTTTTTCCTAACACAAGTAGTAAGCAAGCCATGGAATATGCTATAGAACACTCATTGCCATGGGGAGGCCACCGCAGCCGCCACAACACGAGTTACCACAGTGGCATATCCAATTTACTACAATGGCATCCTCAAGTTACCACAATGGAATTTAGCATAGCTTTTCTGTCCAAGCAGTGAGCTCGAGAGACAGTGACCTCTTGTTGTATCACTGGTTGGAAGCCCTTTGCTCACCATTTTGCTGCTGAAGTTGTGTGGCAACCATATCACCCGTGCCTAGAGGGGCTACTCCGATGAACTGAAAATGCTCACCAAGAGAAAAATAAATTATACTGGTTTTACTCTGCACTCAGCAAGAAATAAATTATACTGCCAAATCAGTAAGCAAGGAATAAGCTGATATCTGACATATTTACATTTACATGATAAAGTCATCGAAACAAGAAATCATTCTCCAGAAAACTACGTCTCTGTCTGATAGCTTCATCACAACAATGTCACAACCAGTATTTAACAGATTTTTGGCATCATGAGTTACGGCAAAACTCTGGGAGAGTATGCCCTCTGTCAGGTCATTTGTAGCATCCGGGGTGTGATGTTGTCAACCTGGGGCTGGATTAAGAGAAAAAGGGTGCCAAACTCTAAATATAACTGAAGTATGTAGCTACTGAAGAGTTCTCGTGACGGCAAAATAATATACACTGATTCAGGTAGCCTGTTAACTAACTTATCTGGTAAAATTGCCATTAGAAATCCATGGTCTTCCTAAACTCGTGAGTCTGATTCAGACAAAAAAATATCGTAAATTCCTCTCTGATTTACAACAAAGTTACAATAATTAAGTAGCATGCAAAGGAGCATGTATTGTGCTGGATCTAAAACAGGGTATCATATAGAATATTGGTTCTGGCACTATTAACAAAATTGCTAAAACCATGCACACTGACAAAACCTTTCCTGAATCTGAATATGAACCAAAATTTACTATAAAAAAATTCTAAATCAATATAGAATAATCCATACAACTAGTCCATGGCAATAAAAAAGTATTCCTTTCGGCTAACCACACCAACTGAAGAACACTAAAAAATTAGATAAAGTAAGAAATAATCAAATCAAATCCTAATCCTAATTGATGGCCTTAAGGTCGAATGAGTACTAGCAATTTCTGCACCTGCTATTCTGCTAACGTGAGGGCGAATCTGCCTAGATGGATCGATGCCTCCGCTGTCTTGTCTTTGGAACACACGAACGCTGAGAAAGGATGGATGGTGCACCTTGAATTCAGTAAATCTCTAGGAAGAAAAAACAAGGCAGGGATTTATCTCTAACGCACCTCGAGATACTCTCACCGCCGGAGATGCGACGGGTGCAGGGCCGCTGCCTCCTGATGAACGAGCGTGGCTGTGGGGGCCATGCACTCGGCTCGCCGCAGCCGCCGTGAGGACCATCTGCAAGGGGTGAGTCGGACGGCCGCCGGACCACGAGGGGAAGCCGCGCGCCGCCGGTCGGGGAACGGGCCAGGCCACGCCGCGCCGCCGTCGGCTGTCAGGGAAGGAGTGGACGCCGACACCAGAGAGAAGGGATGTGCCACGGTCACCGGGGAAGGAGCTGCCATGGTGCGCAGGGCGAGCCATGTCGTGGCCTCAAGCGCCATCCGCCACTGGTTGGGGATGAGAAGCCGTGCGCGGCCAGGGGCCGCCGTGCCAGCCGGTTGGCCTTGCCGCCGCGAACGTGGGGTCGCAGATCTGCGCGGGGAGGTGGAGGGCCGGCCGCCGTCAGCGCCAGGAAGGTGGAGGAGCCGCTGCCTCGCCGGGGTGGAGCTGCCACCGCGCAGGGAAAGAGGAGGAGGCGCCGCCGCGATGTGCTCGGTGGGATTGGGGCTTAGAGCATCTCCACAAGTCCCCCAATAAAACTCCCCTAATAACTTAGTATTGGGGTAGCCCAATATTTACTTTTTGGGTTATTGGGGGAGATGTTTTTGCAGTTCCCCAATATCTCATCCCCAATATGTGATTTTGGCCCATATTGCAAATTCTAGACCATGTTGGAGCAAATTGACCCATGGATATTTTTCACGTCAAAATAAGTTGTTGATGTCTTGTTGGTCGCATACTTAAGACTAAAGATCGAAAATGCAATAACAGTTTGTTCAACAATAAGAAAATGAAATTAAACATACTCACACAAGGATATATCATAAACAAGATATAAAGAGAGATGTCATGGCATTGTTTTCAAGTGCAGAATCACCAATGGGTGTGTTTGCGCCAAAAGAACAGAGAATTGGGGGAGGTTGCAAGTGCCCCTTTATTTGAGGGGAGATGAGTGTTTTTTTGGTGGCCACCAAAAATTGGGGGAGGTATTGGGGCACTGTTGGAGCATGAAAATTGATCTATCTCCCCCAATAATTCTGTTTTATGGGGATAATGGATTATATTAGGGATTTGTTGGAGATGCTCTTAGACCGTCCGCACCGGACACTCTACAGCGGTACGCTATGTGATACAGAGAATAGAATTTGCTGCAGCGGGTACTCTAAACTGCTACTCTATCTTCCTCTTTCTCTATATATAACGCGATACAGTACGCACGCTATCGGGCGAGGGCCCGCACTGCTGCTCGCGCGGAGAGGCAGAAGCACGCGGGACGGAGGAGCCAGCACCTGCAGTGGTGGGCCCCATGAATTTAACTAAACAAAAAAATGCTATAACTCACAGACTAAAAATCCAAATTAAATTCCGATTGCACTATTAAATTCGTTTCAATAAATCCTTCAAAACAAGATGTCACAGGGATATATTTAGATAAAGTGACAAGTGGGGCCCACAGTGACTAGGATGGATAGAGGATGGATGGGTGCGGGAGAATTGAATATAGAGGAGAGAATCTTGATGACTAGGATGTATAGAGGATGAATATAGAGGTCCATGAGTGCAGATAGTCTAACGCGGTCATGCAGGCGAGGTGTACAGGGAGAAATCAATGTGATTATTGGACTGTAGGGACTGGAGAAATCAATGGTGATTTTTTGGATTATTATAGGACCGGCCAGCTCCATGTCTGATAGAGTCGCAGATTTTGGTTCGGGGAACAGCTCCCTCGGTCGGACGGCCTGGCTACAAAATAATTTTATTTCGTAGCTAGCTACAGCCTAATATATATATATATATATATATGACAGCGCTATTTGGTCCCTAGGGTACTGATTATTATTCAGTACCCGAGCCCCAGGCCTGCCCGACGTTTCCCACGTCCCGCACCCACACAAGATCCCGGACTAGCTTTCCTTGTAGCCGATTTTTTTTCCATTTTTGTTGGACGAGCTTTTCTTGCGGCCGTTTTTTTTCATTTTTATTGTGGTTGATTCCCGATTTTTGCCCCCAATTTTCTTGCGGTCAATTTTTTTTCCTTCTGTCTGGTGGAGTCGTGGTCCTTTTTATTTTAATCCGATGCCTTTTTTTGTTTTTCTTGCGATCGATTTTTTTCCTTTTTCCTGTCTCGTGGAGTCGTTGTCGATACATAGATTGAATGTGTATTATTTACTTATAAATTTTTGGAAGGTAGATTTTATATTGGGATAGGTGAGGCAACTAAAAAGTCTCCAACAATAAATGAATCGTGAAATCTTGCAATACACTTTGCAGTTATAATACATTTTTTAGTTGTATCTATGTTATTCCACAAAATCACAGTACAATTTATGGCAGCTAAATAACCTTCATTGGAATCATAAATATTGGGGTTCCAACAACACACCAAATTATACTACTTTTTTATCTGAGGAAAAAAAAACAAAACTAATACATCCCTCTCTCATCTCGCGCCCCTCTCTAACGAGGGCCAATTGCTTCACCTGTCAAAAAACCGGAACAAAGAACATTAAAAAGAAACTTTCATGATTAATAACAGAGTATGCCATGAATCGATCTTATAAAGGAAAAAACAGTTTATTAGAGGTAGGCCATGGCTAAGTCATGAAAAAGCCATCTCTTTTATCTTTTTTCCCTGCCATTTTAATTAACTACTGAAATCAAAATTCACTCAAACTTGGCAGGGATACATGAAAAATAGGATGTGGGTGTTCCATTATAATCACGTGCAAAAACATGAATTTTATGTAATCTAACATCAAGTTAGGTTCCTAGTTGCAAATAATGTCACGCGGACTTCTAAAACCCTTGATAGAAACATAAAATAATCATAGCAAAGAAATAATCTGATTATCTAATGTAATTAATCACCCAAACCGGAATGGAAATTACACAAATTGTGAATGCCATGATCACCACAAAATTTCTCTTATTATACTTTGTAGGGTCATCCTATTTCTGCTAAGCTGAAAATCGATGCAAATGCTTAGTTAGCAAGCTTCATATTGCTATAATTTTCTAAAGTTTCTTGTACTCAATTTGAATGCGTCTTAATATTATTTTTATTTTTGTATGTACATGTAAATTGAAAGAAGTGAAGAAGAACGGAGAAAATATTTCCTATTTTTTGCTGCGGGAGATATTATTATATATCCACGGCTCTGAGATGTTTAATTATTTGTGGAAGATTAGTGAACTGGATTACAGATTAAAGAGAAAATAAGTATTGTATCTAGTATCTACTGTTCTTTATTCTAAAAATAGAAAGCGCAAGAAAAAAAAAACCAGGATAGGAAGGAGATAATAACAATATCAATAGCAGACTAGCAGCCCGTTAGATTAAACAAGCAAAAGAAGGATAGAGAACTGGACAGGTGAACAGGTCTCACAAATGTTGACTGAAAATAAAAAACGAGTAAGACGCATAACTGAACTGTTAAGAAAAATATCAGGCAAAAAGGTCCCTTGTAGTAATCTCTAATATGTAAATGATAGAAACAAATAAGCTATATCTAGTAAGCTAAACAACCTCCAGGCTCATTTCATGCAACAAGGAAAAAGATAGAGAATTACCCAGGGGAGAAGATCATAGATCGTTTTTAATGGCAGACGAGATCATGCCTTGTTGCTGCAGCAGCGCTGTACTGCAGTTTTGCACGAGAACAATGTAAAGAACGAAATTAAATACAAAAGTTGCTATGTGCATATATACTTTAAAAAAACACATGACCTAAACGTACCTCAACTTGCATCTTCATGCAAATAGATTCCAGATCCATGAGCAAAAAGATCAGAATCAGACAATCTTCTACTAGCATGGCTGAACTAGGGAGGTGCTGAATTTACCCTTACTGGATCACGCACGACATCGAGCCATGGACCTGGTTGGGGGAGTAAGTTCAGTTGACGGTGCGGTTTACTCAAAAAAATTAAGAAGGCGCATATGCATAGTATTATCAGCTGTGGATTGCATGATCCAACAAGCCCATGGGAAAAAAGCTAGCTGATTAATTAGGGAATCTGAAGAAAAATATGTTATGCTTCAGAGTCAAGAAAAAAAGAATTGATTTATCAGTAAACAAAGCACATAATCTGAAGTTTTGAAGATCTACACTCAGGATGAAAACACATTGCATATTAGGCATCCATATTCACAAATAAAAAGCAGCAGCACATCAATATGTTTACTGAAGGAATCCATGACGCGAGACTTATGCAGAACAGAGCATGCAGCAATTAAAATAACAAAAGCAAATTACAGACTGTACAAATCTGGAAGTATTTCATGTTTTGACAAGGCTGTTTTCCTATCTGCAAGTATATTACCGAGGTAATCTATCACCACATTCATAACATGACATATCAAATAAAATTAATTGTAATTGAAGAGATGGCCCTCTAACATAGTGACTGTGGCATAACAATTGACAAAATGATCTAGTTCCCAGAATAAAATTGAAAATTAATCATTCCTGAATCATCTTGCGTTGTGTGAGCCTAGAAATTGTTAGTGTCATCAATCATCACCATGATTCTCATCTACTTTGGTATCCTTAAGAGTGTCACTACAAGCACAAGCAGGCATGCATCAACAGTGCAGGCAAGAAACAGTTGTGCACTCCGCCACACACACAATTCTCTACCGCCTCTACATAATAATAACAATAGTGCAGACAAGAAACAGTGGTGTAGTCCGCCAGACAACGGCCTCTAAATCCAGCCATGGCTCACCTTACATTTCTTCCAACACCGCCCGCAAAATTGATGGATTGGATTCTCTAAGTTCTGGTCGAAGCTGCCCCCTGAACATCTAATTGACTGCATGTCGATGTTCCAAATCTGAAAAAGGAAGCAAGCAGGAAATTGGAAAGTGCAATGCAGATGAATTCTTGGAGCATAAAAAACTCAATCTCGCAACGTATACAAATTTTTGAAGCAGATGAGGTTTTGACAGGATTTTTTTGCCATAGTTCTAGACCTGTAGGATACTTAATAGATGCTTAGATATGTACTAAAAAGTAGCAGTAATAAATAAATAATGTATCGACAATAATAAAGGCAACAACAATGATAGCCGGACCGTGAACTGGATGACCACAAAAAATTAAAAAAATGCAGCAAGACTACCTGGGTACATGCAATGCAAGGATATGTGGCTACAATTGCCATCAATAAGCCTGAAAAATGAATGACAATCAAGTGACTGTCGTTGCATCCATTCATAGGATAATAAATATACAAGCATAAAGCAACAAAAAAATAGATATTTAGACCTAGACTCAACCTTGCTGCTAGTGAAGAGGAGCTCCTGGCCGTGGATGTTCCTCGATGACTGGGCTGACAATCGAACACTCGCATCAGACCAAGAGAAGCTCAAGGGAACGCATCCTGCACTCAAATCATCAAATCGAATAAGAAGGGGAAGAGGAAGGGGAAGGGGAAGGGGAAGGAGAAGATGCTGCAAATGAGGAGCTGGGGAAGGGGATCTGGAGGAGCGCCACCTGGATCTGCCACCATTGTTGCAGGAGCACACGCAGGAGCGGCGGCGGCAGCGGGTTGACGGCGTCACCAGGCAAGTTGCTACTCCTTTCTCCGGGAGTTCGTGACGGGAGCTGACGATGAGTCACGGGCGAGCACGGGAGGCCGCGGATCTTGCACTGATGATGAGCCTCGGGAACATCCAGGCGGTAGTAACCTGATAGGGTGAGGGGAGGATGACAGTGTCGATTGGATCAGCGGGGGAGTCGAGGCAAGGTCGATAGAATGGCCGCCCCAGGTGCGGCGAGCTCGCCGGTGCCGACCCTCAACTTGGGCTTCAAGATCGTGGCCACAGCCAGTAGCGACGGCAAGCTGAGGCATGTGGGGGGAAGATGGTGCCAGGAGGGACCTCGGCGGCGGCGAAGAAGATAGCGGGAGGGCGGCGGTGGCGAGCTGAGCTCGGGCGGAAATAACCGTGTGACTCCCACGAGGCCACGACCCGCCGAGATTTTTTTTATTGAAAGGAGAAAAAAAGCAATAAATGAGGAGCAGAGGGTGGGTATGGGAGGAAAAAAGACCCGAGGTTTGGCCGGCGCAGCGACGAAGGGTCAGACGCGTCGAGTCGGACCGGCACGGAGGAACAGGCTCGGGTACTGATTATTATTCAGTACCCAGGGTACAATATATATATATATATATATATATATATATATATATATATATATATATATATATATATATATATATATATATATATATATATATATATATATATATATATATATATATATATAGCGGCGCCAGTTAGTTGTAGTCGTGGAGTCTGACCCAATCACATGTTACGTAGAGATCGATCGAGTTAGAGACCACACAACAAAAGTAGAGTAGACATGGCAGTCGGGGGTGGCGAGCGGATGCCCAGAGTATTGTGGTGCCTCACCATCGCGCATTGGATTGTAGCAGCCACCTCCCTAAACCAATCAACAACTGCCTCGAAAATCGCTAGCTGTAGCAGTGAACATTGGCCAGTACAAATCATACTGAAATTCATTGTTCTCTGTGTGTACACAGGTGATGAGACCGGCTACAACAATGAAACTCGATGGTTGAGACAAGTGACTGCTTACGTCCTACGCCGAAGGAGCTGGAGGATGATGATACCTGCCACCAAACGCTTCATTACACTACACATGCTATTCTCCGTGTAATTTGGTTCATGTGGACCCTTGTTTGATAATAGCAAACCGTGTTATGTAACCCTAAAACAGGTATTTCTGTTGTATGACTATGATATGAGCTAAACACTAAGTAAGTGATAGTGATGTTTCCTAGCTCGGTTATCCTTGTGGTTGTTTTCTGCTGATTTCCCTTCATGGAAATCGGGATTCGTTTGACCATCCATCCCATTGCCCTTCCTTCCCCATCCATCACATTATGGGCCTGTTTGGATATATACCATCAAGGCCTAAACATCCAAACATGTGAGCTCAAAATAAAATAAATTTAAGTTCCCAACACAACTAATCTTTAGTCCATTAGTTGGCAAAAGTGAAGTAATGTGAACTAAAAGGTGACTATGAGTGTATGTGTAGAGAATCTTTTTGCTTTTAGTTCACTTTTAGTCCATAGATCCAAACACACTAGACTAAGGCCCCGTTTGGTTCAGCTTCACCTAGCTCCATGAGCAACTTTTTTGGTAAAACTAAGCTGTTTTAGAGAAAGTGTTTGGCAAAACAGCTTTACTGACAGCTTCATGCATGGTTGAGAGAGCGAAATGAGGGAGAGAGCTATGAAAAGTTACTTTTTTCAGCTTCACCTCTCTCCTTTCCTTTGTGAGAGCATAAAAAAGGACCTTCACCCATGAAGCTGTTTTGAAAAAGAGTGTTTGGCAAAAAAAAATAGCTCACAACAACTCATGAAGCTATTGGTGAAGCTATGCCAAACATGTCCTAAAAGTGGTCCTTCTAAACTTTAGTACATCTAAACTTTACTCTACCTAAACTTTAGTTCTAGGTGATCCAAACAGGGTTATAAACAACATGCATCCCCATCCTTCCATCCTGTCCATCAGTTTATGGATTAAAATTGGCTTGCACCAGAATTATTCGGTACAAATCTTAAACTATATTGGTTACTGAAGTTTTTATAAGCACATTCTTGTTGCACATGCGCTGATAACTAGTCATGCTTTGTGTGTGGGATCATATTAAATTAGACCTAAAAGAAAAAAGTGCTCTTATTTGCAACAAGGCATCTGCTTTAGACCTAAACAAAGCTATTCTATCAAGTGTATGGCAGATCCATGCATGCATGTGTATGTCATCATTTGATCTATGTCTGTCTTTTCCCTATTTCTAAATGTCATAGGACAACCTTCGGATCTCCTTAGCTTGATTGCTAGGTAACCTCTTAAAGGTGCCAAGTGCCCATCCATTGATTGTAATCTTCTTTTTTTTTAGTTCCCAGGACAAATGGAAAAGCCCCAGAGCATCTGACTGAAAGCATATATAGGTTGCGTCATCTGAACGTTATGTTCATTTGATCTCTAATATCTGTCTTTTTCGGCAGCCCCACACGCATTTCTCTTCTTTCGATAAATATAAAAGCTCTGCATCCATGAGTGTATTGGCATTCAAGCAGGAAGACGTACGTAGCTAGAAAGATGCCCCAACCAACTCGCACAGAACAGCGGCCTAAAACCGAACACAAATTAGGAGAAGAGAGCTGCTTGGAGAAGCAAAACAATTTCCTCATCACAAACGTGGTCGTCGTCAGAACAGATGACGCCAAGCAGCAAGCAAACCCAGATCAGGAGAAGCACACCCCTGCTTGAGGTTCAGAAAGAAAATAACCGAGACATATACACGCACACACACTTCAGGTTTTTTCACGGTTGTGTTTGTTTTTCTTTTAAAATCACGATTGGCCTATTTAGAATGAAAGTCATTCTTTGCTTGGGCTCTACTTAAAATTGGGTCTTTGACAACGACACACTTGATAATAATTTTACTATTACTAATTAGAGGCTCCAACGGAGGCACCACGTTAACTTTCACCAGACGAGCTAGAAAAAAAGATAAATCCTAGAAATTCTTACAATAATCAGAAACATCTGGCCTTTAATTTGGTAGACTCTAATTATCATCTCCGATAATAGTCATTGGATCTAATGTAATTTATAAAAAAATTACCCACCTCTGCCATTATGAAAAATACTTAAAGTAACCCCCTAATTGTGCATCTAAATTACCCACCTCTGCCATTACGAAAAATAATTCAAAATAACCCCCTAAATTTGTATAAAAATTACCCACACTTATCCTTATAAAAAATAATTCAAAATAACCCCCTAAATTTGTATCTAAATTACCCATTTTGTCATTATGAAACATAATTCATAATAACCCCCCTCACATTGCATCTAAATTATCCACCTCTCTCGAATCTATATGTAAATAGTAAATACTAATGTATGCTATTACAAAAAAAATCTATATTTATAAAGTATGAGACATATATTTCTAAATTAAAAACTTCTAGAAATATGAAATTAAGTAATCACAATACTATGTTTGACCATGTATATGAGATATATATATTTCTAAATTACAAACTTATACAAATGTGAAATTAAAAAACCTTAATGCTATGTTTGACCATGTATACCAAGTAGACATATAATTAGGATAAATATTTATTTTAATAGCTTATAAGCATAGAAAATGTTTAATTAACAAATCATATAGCAATTACATAACACCGGCAATTCCCTTTAAATTGTATTAATACTCCCTAATCATGAATTTGATAAGTTGTTTTTAAATAACTTTATACATTTAACTAAAACACTATTATGTCATATCAATATCGGTAATTTAATTTTTACAACTCTATGATATATAAAATAATACTACACATATATAATTCTGTGATATAACAATTCAACAAGTACGGTGCTAGGGTTCAATCTAAGTTTCAATTAATTAACATGCAGAGAATAATATTACAACACCTAAACTCTTTCTAAAAAATAAATTTCAAATAAAAAATATTAGAGTTACTACTTAACATGTGAAAAAAATTGTACAACTTGATTAAAAGTCCAAAGCTAAACTATAATTCATGAAATAGAAGCAATATGAGTTTATATATCTTATGGTTAGGTTTAAATTAAATGCATGTCATGCTGCAAAAAAAAGATAAATACTAGAAATACTAACTAGGGTCCTTAATGGAGCCTCCACTTTAATCCTCGCGAGACACAATAGGAAAATAAAAGATAGAACCTAGAAGTTTCTCAAAAAAATCTGACATTTAACCATCAATTTGGTATAACCTAATCACCCTTGACAATAATATCTATTAGATTTATTCTATTTTCTAAATAATTACCCACCTCTACTATTACATAAAACAACAAAACTAACTCATGACTCTAAAATTAAACTACCCACATATGCCATTAAGAAATATGATCTAAAGTAGACCTAAATTTGCATCTAATTACCCACGTACACCAATTACAATAAATAATTTACGTAACCCAATTCTCATCTCATTACTAAAAAATAAATATGCTCTCAAATTTACATATAAAAGATAATCAATATCTTTTATGAAAAATTGTTTAAATAACCATAGAGAGCATGTAGATGTTTGTGCATTCCCAATATCTTTATATAGGTTGTTACTTTATCTATACTCCCTCCACCCCCGAATATAGGCGCGATTTGACTTGGTGCGACTTTCGAGAACATATTTTGGTCTATAATTTCTCTTATAATATATAATGTGTAGGAACAAAAGTTTCATTATTAGAAAGTATTTCTAAATACAAATCTAATATCACTACTTTGTATTACAAACTTTTGATATAATTAGGCTAATTGTTAGTTAAAGATAACAAAGTTTGAATTTTGAAATACGTGCATGCCTTATATCCAAGGGTGGAGGGAGTATTTATATATTTTAATTAAATGTTTGTCACGTCTATATTGATATCATAACCATAATTGCACATATAATTCCTTAATAGCAAAATTCAATCATCTTAAGAATTGTGGGAGACTATTGATGGTTATATTTTTTGCCCCTTTAACATTACTCTAGAGTAATTTGATTATTATAAGGCTTAATAAGATTTAAAATTCTCTTGGGGTTAGCAGACCCCTATCAAAGATGTCATTTCAAGCTCTATCACTTATCTTAGGTGACATGGTGCATGTTTCAAATGATTGTATATGTTATTGTAGTATTTAGGAATGTACTATACAACCTTATTTTAAAACAGTCTAAAATGAGAGTTAGTAAAAGATACAATAAGCACAAGAATTTTAACTTGACAAAAAACATCTATAGCAATCAATAAAAACAAAGTTAAAAAATCAAAATTCAGATTCATGATTTAATATATGATGCAACAAGGGTCATCATAGTTAATGGGAAGGAAATAAACTAATTGCATATTAAAATATACAAGGTGCCATGCAAAGTAAAGGTATGAATATGCATGAAAAATATACAAGTCAGTCTCTTGCAAAAAAAACAATTAATAAGTCTATGATTATTAGATATATACTACAAAGTATCTATTCTGTCAATTTTGAAGAAAATAAACAAAGAAAACATAAAATCTAATATAAAAAATTTTATTAATTAAATAAAATATATTAATAGTACATCTTTTAAAATTATAGCCCGTGCGAGAGCACGGGTTGATGGACTAATGTTACAAATAAGAATAAATCAATTTCGAAGAAAGCTCCGAACAGAATACATATGCATATATATAAGCTAGCGGCGCCAGTTAGTTGTAGTCGTGGAGTCAAACCCAATCACATGTTACGTAGAGATCGATCGAGTTAGAGACCACACAACAAAAGTAGAGTAGACATGGCAGTCGGGGGTGGCGAGCGGATGCCCAGAGTATTGTGGTGCCTCACCATCGCGCGTTGGATTGTAGCCACCGTGGTGGCTGCGGTCGCCGCTACCGTCCTCCTGCTGGTGCTCACCGTCGGCCTCAGGTCAGAGACCGTGAGCGTCTCCGTCAACCACGGGCATTTCCAGGTAGCCACGTCTCTCTGGTCGACCCAGGAGTTCAATCTCATACACTACCCAGATGATCGTCAGACCAGGGCTGCTCTGCCGCCGGACAGGTATCGGACAGATACTCTGGCAGTGTATAGACGAGCAAATCACGTGGACATCTGGGTGAGCATGGACTTCCAAACCCCCGGCTGCAACGGCATCCCCCGCCGCAGCGGCTTCGTCGTCTCCTCAAATGTCACTACCGTCAGCGTCTTCGACATGCCCAACGCGCCCTCCTTCCTAGGGATGGTGCGGATCGGCACTGTCAAAGTTAACAGGGAAGTATGCCACTTCTACCACGGCGTGCTGGATAGGTGGATCCGTGTCAACAACAAAGACACGCTAGACTACATTGCCAAGACATATGGAGGGAGGAGCGAGTTCACAGCCATGTTGCAGGTAAACACGACGACCGCAATCAAGGACGATACCACCATGACGGGGGTGGAGACGACGTACCACAGCGACACCCACTATTGCTGGCCAGTGACTATTGGCCACAGCCGAAGCATCACGGCCGAGAAGATCACCTGCAAGCACAGCCGCGGCATCGACTACACCGCTGGTTCTGGAGACCTGTGGGTGCCACCTCCTCCACCTGACAACTCACCGCCACCGCCGCAAATTTGTGAACTCTGTGGACAAAATTAACCCTCCTGCACCTGCCAACTCGCCGCCACCTGCTGCGTAATTTAATTCCTTGCATTGTCAGTTTGTGACCCAGCGGATCGGATCGATCCAATCCAGCTGCATTAATACTACTCATCTTTCAATTTGCATTGTGTGCTCAATTTACACGTCTTGTTAGTTTCTTGGGGGTTCCATCAATTGACAATTGTTTGTTGGAAGTCTTGTTAGTTTCTTGGGGTTCCATCAGTTTACTCGTCTTTTAATTTGACAATTGTTTGTTTTGATTCGCATTTGGGAGTTAATAGTGTTGGCTTAGTTGGTGCTTCTGGCTTACTCAAAATGGCTTCAACTGCTTGGATGTAACACGGTTGTGCTGTGCAAATTAAATGTGTTCTACCATTGATTGTGAAGTGTTTTCTTTCTTTCCTGGTGAACACAAGGTAGTCCTTTCACCTAGCTACCTTCCTTGCTTTTGTTGCAAACTCTAAAATGTCATATAGATTGTGATCCGAGGAGGAGCAGAATCTATAGCCTAATGCTGCTAATATAAATTCGCTGTAGCAGAATTCAAGAATGGTAATGATTTCAATACGAACGGCTGTATTTTTACAGAATAACTCAAACACAGTCGCCTGCTATTTTGATTAACCGTCAGTCGACGGCGGCCACGTGCCCGAACGCGCCCACGAGCCCTTGGCGCCCTTGGGACTGCACCTACACCTGCACCTGCGCACATTCCTCAATGCTGATGCAACCGAGTCAAGGCAAGCCCGTCTGCTACTCTGCTCGATCGGGTCATGTGGCGATCACGTACACGGATTTCCTGCTTCAGCTGCGTTTTCGGGCCATGGAAAGGCCACTGGTAGCAAGCAAGGCAAGCATATTATTTGCCGCTTCTTCCGCAGCTCACACGATGGAACTGGGAGCCGTAATAAGATTAGTACGGTGACTGATGGTTAACCAAACCATCAGTCACCTGAAACTGAGATATACCCTCGTATTTTTATCCAGCCGCCCCCCACACACTCACTCACGCCTGACGCCCGCGCTCATCTCCCTCGCTCCCTCATCTCCCCTTCCCCAACCTCGACCCTGCCCCATCTCCCCTTCCCTAACCCCGACGCCTGTGCCCGGTTCCTCCCTCTCACCCCTTCGGCAGCGGCGGCAGGTTCCGGCAGCAGCTCCTCCCCACGGGCCCGACGTGGCTCCTCCCTGACACGCACGCGGCTCCTCCCTCTCTCCCCTCCGGCGGTGCCGGCGAGGAAGGCGGTCTCTCTCTCACACCCCAAAATTTTCAATTTTGGGTTGTGCATAGGAAACACTAAATAAAATAAATGTTTTAATATTTGGATAAAATTTTCCAAGTTTAGTTTATGATAGCATTAATTAGTTATAGAAAAAATAAAAAAATGAGAATCTTTAAATTTTTCTAAACTAATTTGACGGGCTATTGTTTGATGTGATGTTGCTCGTTAACTCTTGTGTGTTAAGAGCGAATAAAGTCTTTCAAAATGCGTTTAGTGGATCGATCTTTCTTCTCCAGCACGTCTTTATCTTTTTCTGCAATCAATATTCCTTGTTTCTCATCTTAAGTTCTCGTTGTGAGTTTCCTAAAATCTTTTCTTTATAACGTAAATTATTCCTTTCAGTTCCTCATGTGTCAATCAATCTCAGTGAACTCTTCGGGAACTGTTCTGGCTTTTTCTGGAGCTAGTTCACGCTTTTCTATGAGCGTTATCTAATTTTTAGATGCTCCAAAATATCTTTTCATGAGCTCAAAATACTTTATTTTGGCTCCTTATGTTCCATAATGTCTCTGAGAATTTTCTATAAATTTTTGGAGCTTTCAGAGTATTTTTCGTAGCTTAAATAATAATTTTAGACTTTTCTAAAATTATTTTATCCATGAAATTAATTAATTCCGAAAATAAATAAATATATTATTTTTTCCAACGCTCAAAGCCTATGTGCAATAATCATAAAGGCCTATGTCTTTATTTACTAACGGGCCTTAATGTCTATTTAGGTCTATTAGTGGAGGTGGACGGTGCAACATCAATTAGTACCATATTATTAGTTGATGTAAATGTGGAGAGTTTTCCTCCCTATAAGTATGTACCTACCCCATGGGCAAAGCACACCAAAACTATCGTAAAAGGAACCTCTAGTTTGGGAAATCTCTCGTGTAGTAAATTAGATATTTCTCCTCCTTCTTATATCGCCTCCAGGCCGAGGCCCTTCAGATGGATGGAGGTAGAAGATGAAGTATTTGCGGTTCTGCCACTGGTTCGTAATATCTTTGTCGTTTCTTCGTTTGAATTTTGTTTTGCTCCGTTTCAGTTGCGTTAGTTTCGTATAGTTGCGCTCTACGTAGTAGTGCTGACGTATATCGTGTCACCCAATTATGAATTTATTGATTTACGTGCAATATTTATTTAATGCATTTTTAATTAAAAGCAACCTAGTGTAGTAACTCATTCTTGTGATTTTACGATCATGTCAACCGAAGCTACATGCTATCAGCGTAGACGTGTTATATGCTAGTTATATATAAATTAAATATTAATTTAATTGACATGCAATTAGTTTTATGATTAAAAACAATCTAGATTTGTAAATCCGTTCTTGTTGCGATAGTTTCGTAGCGTCGCACTCTATACAGTAGCGATAGTTTTTGTGATGTCACTCAAGTATGAATTTATCTATTTAAATGTAACTTTATTAATATTTATTTAACAGCTTTCTAACTAAAAGCAACATAGAGGTATAATTTCGTTCTTGTTGCTTCATGACTATGCTGGCGTAAGAGACGCATTAGCAACGTTGTTTACTATGTCACGTTATGTGTTTACAAATTAAATTATGTTTATTTGATTAATATTTATGTCATGCTCTTTTAAATTAGAAGCGACTTAGGTTCATACATAGAACATTCTTAAATAAATGTTAACTTGATTAATATTAACTTAAAATGTTTCTTAATCATAATTAGTTTAGTTAAACATGAAGCATGTAGTTAATTTAACTAATATTTAGCTACGGTCTTTTCAAATTAAAAGTAACTTTGATTTATAATTTGTCTTTTATAAATAATCAAATGCTATCATGATTAATAAGAACTTTATCATGATTAATAAGAACTTAAGTGTTTCTTAAATAGAACTTGTTTAGTTTATGCCAGAAACATTTAATGATTCGATTAGCTGTTATCACCTTCTTGATGCTTTCTGATTTATAAATGTTTAAATGACTTAAACACTAAATAAATATTTATAAATAAAATATTAATAAGGTTAACTTCATCTTTTATAATTCAATGTAAATTGGTTAATTCAACTTAGATAGTTCTCTAAAATGTCTATTATCTTGACATCAGTAGCAAGTGTTTATGCACGTTTAATTAACGTCAGTCCACAGATCACCTTGTCTATCTATTATTTAATTGATCAAAACTTGTGCTGATGTCATTCGTGGTCATTCATGACCATAAATCATATCATCTTGAAGCTGCTTATGCTGCCTTTTTAGTCCGTACTTTGCCTTCAACTTTTGTATTTTAATCGCTTTAGCCTTGCCTGAATTGATATAGTCTACTGTACGTATGTCGACGACGTTTAACATGCTACATGTGTTCTAAATTTTAATTTAAACATTAATTTTAACTAATTTCTGTTTGCACTCCTTATTAAATTAGAAACAATATAGGTTTATACTTCTATGTTTATATATATATATATATATATATATATATATATATATATATATATATATATATATATATATATATATATATATATATATATATAAACTTTAACATTATCTAAGTTCTATCACCTTAATTGATTAACTAAAATAAATCAAACGTATAGTTTGTCTTCTCTGATTCGTTGAAACTCCTTGATAGTCGTGTGTCATCTTTGATGGTAGCTCTATTATCCATCGTTCTTACGTTTTCGCGATCATAGCATCATGTCATATCATTTAGTACGTTCTCTTTTAAAGTGTCTCTTTTGTTTGGTGTGTTGTTCTTAGCTGTGTTTATTGTCTGTTTGTTCTACTTGATTGCTGTGAGTAGAAAAAGTTTGGTTAATTAGCACTAAAGACGAGGAGCTAAGGACCGACAGTCGAAGCAAAAGGACTTGAGACCAGAAGATAGCAACTGGAGATTTTGAGCAGCTAACTTTGGGAAAAGACAAGTATAACATGGGATTTCCTTGTTGTACTATTCACTTTAATCACATAAAATCATATTGCATGTGTCTATATTGAATTGTCATTAAGGATTTTCCTAGTTTTTGATCTATACCTTTGTCATCTATGGGATTTTGCATTGGGTAGCTTTTGCTAGCGCTGAACATAAACTATGATCTTATAATATGATTAATGGAATATGCAACAACACTAAAAGATGACATTTTGATTACTGTTTAAAGAGGTCTAGAGCATGATGCTATTTTTTTGGTGCTCTAGTTTCTCTCCATAAGGACTCATCTGTAAGCGAACATTCGGGACTTATAGTACAACTGTGAGGGCTATATGGCTCTGGCTTTAGTCAAGTATGAGGACCTTTTCTAGCTTGTTAGTGGTAACCTTCATGGCGTAAGAATGGCTTGACAAATCGGGTATAGTGCGGCCTCTGTCCTCATGTGTATAGGTTGCGCGTCATTGTGCCATTTGGAAGGGGGCTCTACATCTGTTTGCCGAGTGAATCTAATGGCCCTAACTTGTTAGAAGAACCTTTGAAAGACTTCATAGTAAACCCTGCCGACCTTCCTTGGTAGTGGGTCAAGAGGCTGATCACCTCGGGCGAAAGGGTAAATCACGACTCATAGTGAAAGTGTATAACCTCTGTAGAGTGTAAAACTGTTATAACAGCTGTGCTCACGGTCACGAGTGGCCTTGGACCCTTACGGAATAGATGATCACTAATGACTATAAATGTGTTTTTACTATTCATTATTCATCTTTACATTGATCATATGTTTATTGTGGGATTAATGCAAACCTGATGCTACTCATATGATAAAACTGTGATAATTAAAAGCTAAATGCAGTAAACCAGTGTCTATCTTTTTGAGCCTCATGAATCCCATGTTATATTTGTTGAGTACGACATGTGCTCACCCTTGCTATTTCCCTACACTCCAGTGTGTAGTGAGGTGCTGCTTAGAAGAAGGTTGAAAGTGTAGTAGAGTTTCTAGAAGTCTTTTCGAAGTGCTTGGCATACGGAGCCCCTAGTCACCCGTCTGAAAGTCCCTAGTTTGGTTTTGGTTAATTGATGAAACCTATGACTAACCTTTATATCTAAGTGGATGATTTAGATAAAGGTGGTCATTGAATATGAGACATGACATTGACTCGTATGACCAAGATGGTGAAGACCAAGATGAAGCTTGGCTCGATGGACCGTCTGTGAAGGTGAAGGGCAAGTCGAGACTTTGAAGCGAAGGACCATGCGATGGTGAAGCTTGAGCAAGACTTGGCGCCGACGGACCGATGCAACGGTGAAGGGCAAGTGAAGTCAATGTCGATGGATCGAGACGGTCATGTGATGATATGAAGTGGATCATATCATTTGGAAAAACAAAATGGGCTCAAGGCAAAGGTATAACCATAGGGCCATTTTGTTTTACACTCAAGACACCATAGAGGGTGTGAGTGGTTTAGGGTCGATAGCCGAACTATTAAGAGGCGAAGTCTTATCGGTTATTCGACGCACGGGTGCCACTAGGTGAATTCATGAAGTGCATTGCATGTAGGGCCTAGTGAGCTAACTGGAAAACCTTTGAAAATGATTGAGAAAAAGCTAATACACAAGCACATGGAGATGTACACTTGATGGTGTTGGCACATTTGCAAAGGTGGCGAGCGCGGGATTCAGGAGATTTCGGGGAAATGAAATGCCTATTTTCCACTACGCCGGAAGTCGGAAAAGAAACGGAGGCGAACGGAGATCACCAGGGTGATCGGACGCTGCACCGGACGCGGTCACGGTTTGACCGGACGCGTCCGGTCAGTACAGCGCAGCAGTCAGGCGCGCGAGCCAGGGTTTGCAACCGGCGCGTCTGGTCACTCGCGGGACCGGAGCATCCGGTCGGGCACCCAGAGGAACAGTGCGTGGCGAAAGGCCGAGCGGACGCGCGGCGCGTCCGGTCACACGTGATCAGACGCGTCCGGTCGCGAAGGGAGCTTACTGGACTCCGACCGGACGCTGGCACTGTTGCGTCCGGTCGTTGCGTGGAGCGCGTCCGGTCGTTGCGTCGCGGGTGCGCGGCACTGTGCGTTCGGCGCTTCCGGTCGTTTGAGCGGCGCGTCCGGTCGTCGCGTTTGACCGTTGGCGCGCTGTGACCGTTGGAGGATCTGGCAGTCACAGTTGAAATTCGAGGGACACGTGGACGGCGCCGGGTGACCGGACGCAGTGAAGCGCGTCCGGTCAGGTTCGACCGGCGCGTCCGGTCGCTCGCGAAAAACGCCCAGTGAGTTGCTAACAGCTCTATGTGTTTGGGGTGCTTATAAATACGTGTTGGCCGGCCCTTGGGGATGTCTCTTGCCATTTCTAACACTCTTGTGCATCCTTTGAGCTAAAGCTTCTCCTCCCACTCATCTCTCTTGCTTGATTACAAATCAAAAGTGAGATTGAGTGATCCCAAAGTGCATTGCATAGCTTGAGGGCATCTAGTGGCACTTGTGGGTGGTTTAGCCGGTGGATTTCTTGTTACTCTTGGAGAGTACCGCTCCTAGCCGGCTTGGAGATTGTTGGAGGCGTTGGCAAGAGAAGGTGATTGGTCTTGGCCACCTCCGGTTGACTGTGAGAGGTTCTTATGCTTTCCTCGGCGGGATGCCAAAAGCAACTCTAGTGGAATGCGCGTGTCATTAAGTTACCTCACTTGAGAGTGGTGTCTTGCGGTGCCTTGAGGGGCAAGTGACTTGAGGGTCACACCGGGAAACCATCTAAGTGTTGGTCGACACAACTGGTGACGTAGCTTGTCAGTGCACAAGTGAACACCGGGTGAACAAAAATATTATGTCTCTTGTCTCCCAGTGATTGGTCTTCATATTGTGTTGTTGTCAATATTGATTGTTTGTATATCATCTTGGTGATTGGCAACATCTTCACTCCACCGTCGGTATAAGAATCACAATCCTCTCTATTGCACTTACTTTTACTAGATTATCTTGTGTAGCTCTAGTGGTAGCTTTGCTAGTAGTGTTGTTAGCTTGTTCTCTAGTGTAAAATTAGTGGCATAGCTCTTGTGTGAACTAGAGATCATAATCTACTAGACTTGTGGATAGGAGGCTTGCATCACAACCTTTGGCTAAGCAAAACTCGCTTTACGCCGTTTGTTATTCTAACAAGTTTGCTTAGTGTCATTTGTAGAATTTTTTTATAGGCTATTCACCCCCCTCTAGCCATCTAGGACCTAACAAGTGGTATCGGAGCTGTGGTCACCGTTTTAATCAAGGCTTAACATCCTTCGGTGTGAAAAATGGCTCAAATTGTGTTCAATCATGTTGGGGGCAAGCCACCGTTCTTTGATGGTGTTAGTTCTTTTGCTCATTGGAAGAGAAGAATGACAATGTACCTTGGTTCTATTCATGAGAGAGTATTGCAAGTCACCGAGAATGATTTTGCTCTCATTGATCCCGATCATCTCACCGATGAGGATAGAGCAAATAGAACATGCAATAGAATGGCTCTCAATACACTCTACAATGGTATTGACACAAAAGTGTTTGAGGGCATCAAGGATTTGAAATTGGCTAGTGAAGTATGGACAAGGTTGAGTGAGACATATGAAGGCACTAAGGTTGTGAAGAGTGCCAAGCTATATGGGCTCAAGAGTGAGTTTGAGAACTTCAAGAAAAAGGATGATGAAACAATCATTGAAATGTTTCATAGATTGCAAGTGATAGTCAATGATCTCAAGAGCTTAGGGCACAAGACTCAAGATCAAGATTTTTGTCACAAGTTCTTATTGAGCTTATCTAGAAGATTCAAGATGTTGATCATGATGTTGCAAAGAGATGGGCTTGAAGAAATGAAGCCTAATGATTTGCTTGGTGAAGTATTGACCTATGACAAATATGATCAAGATGTTGATGACAAGGAGAAGGTGGAAGATGAGAAGAAGAAGAAGACCGTGGCATTCAAGGCCACCTCCTCCAAGGGCAAAGCTACCATCATTGAAGAAGAAGAAGACAACAATGAAGATGGGGAATTTGAAATTGATGATGAGGCACTTGCTCTTGTAGTCAAGAAGATGGGTCACATGTTCATCAAGAGAAGGGGGTTTAAGAAGACAAATGATAACTTCAAAAGAAATGAGCAACAAAGGAAGTGCTTCAATTGTGATAGCACCGAACACCTTCAAGCCGAATGTCCCTATGACAAGAAGAAGAACAACAAGAGGGACAAGTTCGAGAAGAAGAAGAGAGAAGCCAAGATGACATTCAAGAAAGGCAAAAATGGTGCCTATGTGGTCACTTGGGAAAGTGATGAAGAAGAGGATGAAGAATCATCATCTAACAAGGCTTTTGCTTCTATTGCTATCAACAAGAAGCCATCACTATTTGGTTCATCCTCTTCATGCCTCATGGCCAAGGAAACTAAGGTATTATATGATGAGAGTGATAACGAAAGTGAAATGGAATATGTTCATGATAGTGATAATGAAAATGAAAAAGATGATAATGAACCAACTAAAGAACAACTATATGACTTAATGCAACAAACTAGAGACATAGCTATTGCCAAGGACAAGGAGTGTAAGAAGCTTTCAATGAAAGTAGCAATACTTGACAAAGTCCTTAGTGAGCTTAAGACCACTCATGAGAGTCTAGTGGAAGACCATGAGGATCTTGATAAGGCTCATTCCAAGCTTGAAAAGGCTCACTCATTGCTACTTGAGCAACAAGCAAAGAAGGAGGTTGTTGTATCATGTGATATAGGTGTTACATGTGATATAATTGATGAATCCTTTTATGAACCTATCATCATATCAAATGCTAACCCTTCTTGTAGCTCTTCATCCACCACCACCACCGACTCTACCTTCACTACTAGTGATGGTTTCACTTGTGATGCCTCACTAATGGTTGAGAATGAGACTCTCAAGAAAGAGGTGGATGAGCTCACTCATGCCCTAGGCAAGGCCTATGGTGGTGAGGCCCGCTTGCTTAAGTGCTTGGGTAGCCAAAGGTTCTCTCTTAACAAAGAGGGATTGGGCTACAACCCCAAGAAAGGCAAGTCATCCTTTGCAATTCCAAAGCCTAGCTTTGTGAAGGGCAATGGTCGGTTTTGCAATAGATGCAAGCAAGTTGGGCACCAAGAGCATAATTGCAATAAAAAGAACCAAAGCAAGAACCTTGTTAATGCTATATCTTTTGATTCTTGCTATGTGCTTACCAAGAGTGTGAAGGGTGTACAAGCTAAGTTTATTGGTACACCAATTGTGGGCCCAAAGAAGAAGGCTATTTAGGTACCAAAGAGCTTAGTTACTAACCTACAAGGACCCAAGCAAAAGTGGGTACCTAAGCTTCATTGACTTGCTTGTAGGTCAATTACAAAGCCGGAGGAAGGCATTGGATTATTGATAGTGGGTGCACTCAACACATGACCGGTACATCAAGAATGTTTGACTCAATCAATGACAATGATAGTGGTGTTGATTCTATCACATTTGGCAATAACAAGAAAGGCAAGGTTATTGGTTTGGGCAAGATTGTAATATCAAATGACATGAGTATCTCCAATGTGTTGCTAGTTGAAAGCTTGGATTTCAATCTTCTATCCGTGGCACAAATATGTGATCTAGGCTACAAATGCATCTTTGGGGTTGATGATGTGGAAGTTATTAGTGTGGATGGTTCAAATGTGGCATTCAAGGGTTTTAGATATGAGAATCTCTATCTAGTTGACTTCAATGCTAGAGAAGCTTCCTTGACGACTTGCTTAATCTCCAAATCAAGCATGGGTTGGCTTTGGCATAGAAGACTTGGTCATGTTGGCATGAAACAATTGAAGAAGCTTACAACTCACAATCTTGTCAATGGGTTGAAAGATGTTGAATTTGAGAAGAATAAGCTTTGTAGTGCATGTCAAGCCGGGAAGCAAGTTGGAAGCTCACATCCAAAGAAGAGTACAATGAGCACATGCAAAGCGTTTGAGTTGTTGCACATGGATCTATTTGGACCAACAACATACACAAGCATAGGTGGCAACAAGTATGGCTTTGTCATAGTGGATGACTTCACAAGATTCACATGGGTATTCTTTCTTAATGACAAAAGTGAAGTGTTTGACATCTTCAAGACATTTCTCACTAGAGTTCACATTGAGTTTGAGATTAGAATCAAGAAAGTGAGAAGTGACAATGGAAGTGAGTTCAAGAATACAAGAATTGAAGAACTTTGTGATCACTATGGGATTGGACATCAATTCTCGGCCAAGTACACTCCACAACCAAATGGCCTAGTTGAGAGGAAGAATAGAACATTGCTTGATATGGCTAGATCAATGCTTCATGAGTACAATGTGAGTCAATCATTTTGGGATGAAGCAATCAATACCGCTTGCTACTACATCAATAGACTATATTGTCATCCATTACTAGAGAAGACCCCTTATGAGTTACTTCATGGAAGAAAGCCCAATATTTCTTACTTTAGGGTGTTTGGTTGCAAATGCTATATCTTGAAGAAGGGCACTAGATTGGGGAAGTTTGACAAGAGATGTGATGAGGGGTTCCTACTTGGTTATTCAACTACAAGCAAAGCTTATAGAGTTTGGAACAACTCACGTGGCATTCTAGAAGAAGTCCATGATGTGCAATTTGATGAAACCAATGGGTCACAAGATGAAGAAGAGAATCTAGATGATGTTGGTGGAACTCAATTGGTGGAAGCAATGAAGAACATGGACATTGGGGACATTAGAGCAAAGCAAGTAATTGATATTCAAGATGATGATAAAGATCAAGTGCTCAATTCTCCATTCAAGCTAGCTAGTGACTCTCAAGTGCAAGATCATGGTGATAGTTCATCTCATCAAGATACATCAAGTGATCAACCAAGCTCAAGCAATCAAGTGCAAGTACTCCAACCGCAACATGTTGCAAGAGATCACCCCATTGATAGTGTTATTGGTGATATTAGAAGTGGTGTGCAAACAAGATCAAGATTGGCTATGTTTTGTGAGCATGCATCATTTGTGTCAACCATAGAACCAAAGAAGATAGAAGAAGCTTTGAGGGATGCAAATTGGATCATGGCTATGCAAGAAGAGCTTAACAATTTCACAAGAAATGATGTTTGGGAGTTGGTAGAAAGGCCAAATGACTGCAATGTGATTGGAACCAAGTGGGTGTTTAAAAACAAGCAAGATCAAGATGGCATTATGTAACACCCAAAAATTCCAAATTTTAGAATTAATGAATTTCAAATAATTTATATAACAATTAATGGGAAATTAAAATTTTAAAATTATTTGGTGATGCATTCATGCTGTTGCATTTATTTTATTTTGTGGTGTGGTTATATCTGTTTTATTTGAATTGATTTGGTTTAGGAAAATTTGATTTGAAAATGTGTTTGTAAAATTAGAAAAGAAAAAGAAAAGAAAGAAGAAGACTTACCTTCAGCAGCTGACCGACGGCCCGCTCGGCGGCCTGCTTCGGGTGCACTGTGCCGCGTGGGCCGAGGTCAAGCCCAGCAACGCCGTGGCCCAATCGGCCGGTCCACCAAGCCGCGCCTCCCTCCTTTCTATCGCTGACAGGTGGGGCCCGGACGTCGGTCTTCTTCTACCTCTCGTGTCCGTTCCGGACTCCACACCGCATACGACGATGACGGTCGGTTCCATGATTTCCGGTCGAGTCTAACCAAAGTCGAAGATATGAGGCTATAAATAGGACGCCGTGGTCCTCTAGTTTCCGTTTTTCATCTAAACCGCGAACTCTACCGCAAGGAATTGAGGGTTTAGGGTTGAGAAGGTTGAAGGGATCGGTTGAGCGCGGGTGAAGCTTGCAGGCGCTTTTGAAGCCGATTTCATTGCATTGGTGAGATCGTAATCTTCTCCTCTTTCGTTTTGGGCTATTTCTTTGGGTGGAGGCGGTTCTAGATGTGGTTTTGAAGCTCGCCGATGGTGCGGCCATGGCGCCGCCGCCCGTTGTTGCGGTGCATCGGGTATGGTTCATGTGGTAGGTTTTCTTTAGCGTAATTGAGTTCGCGTGAAGCTTCTTGTTCGGTAGGATCGAACGCGGGCTTGAACGGTGTTCTAGGTAAGGAGAGCCGCCATCTCCGGCGAGATGGAGCCGCCGGTCATGGGGGGCCGTCGGCCGGACCTGAGGAAGAAGGATCGGTTGATCACTGTAGCGTTGCTGATGAACCCGAGCCGTCCGATCTTGGATCAACGGCCCAGATTAGAACTTACCCCTTCGCGGGTAAAATTCATAAAGAGACCCTCGGCTTTTTAGAAATCAACCCACGGTCCATAGCGTATTTCTGAAAATGCGTTTACGCGTTTTTAAAGCGTATTCTCTTTCGGTTTATTCAAAAATACGTTTTTAGGAAATTACAGTTTTGCCACTAGAATTGTTTTGGTCATAAAAACTTCGTTTTAACTCCGATTTGGTCCGTTCAAGTTGCGTTAGGTTCGTAATTGTGAGCTCTACATGTTAGTGTAGTTGTACAGTTAGTTTTGATAATTTATTTTTCGAGTTTATAATTAAGTATTTATTTATCTATAGGAAATCTTAGAAAATTCATAACTTATACGTTTTAGCTCCGAATTTGGTTATCTTTGCGTCTGTGTGATCGTAGAAACGTGTAGAAGAGTTTTATAAACTTTTATTACTGTTTTTGCTACTGTTGGTGTACTGTTCTAATTATATCTCTTTGTTTGCTTCATGTATGTTTGATTGGATGCATGTATGTTGTTGATTGATGATCGAGTATAGAAGGTGAGCAGTATCTGGACGATTCGGAGTATTACTTTGAGCCAAGTCAGTAGTGTCACTTGGAGAGCTTTGATCAAGGCAAGTATAACACAGGACTATCCTTGTTACCTATACATCAAATTGTCATACATATGTATGTGCTTACCTTGACAACCTTAGAGATTTTAACTAGTGATTGTTATCTTGATTCTTTGTCAACCTTGGGAATGCATTTGGGTAGCTGTTTGCTAGTGCTTAAATGAGAACAATGATCTTGTAATTTGATTAATGGATTAAGGAATCAACCATTAAGATGATTTTATTACTGTTAAAAGAGGGCTAGAGCATGTGCATTATTTTGATGCTCTAGTTTCTCTCCATAAGGACTTATCTGTACGTGATCATCCGGGACATACAGTACAGCTGTGAGGGCTATATGGCTCTGGCTTTAGTTGTTCAAGAGACCTTTTCTAGCTTGTTAGTGGTTACCTTAAATGGCGTAAGAAAGGCTTGCCACGTTGGGTGTAGTGCGAGCCCCTGGCCTAGTGTGTATAGGCTGCGGTTGTTGTGCCATAGGGAAGGGGGGTTCTACATCTGCCTGCCGAGTGAATCTAATGACCCTAACTTGTTAGACGAACTTTTGGATGGCTTTATATGGTTCTCGGGTGTTTGGGCTTGATCTCCCCACTCATTAGGAAATCATGACTCACAGTGAAAGTGTACACCTCTGCGCAGAATTAAAAACTGGTATACTAGCCGTACTCACAGATACGAGCGGCCTTGGAACTTTTACAGATAGATGATCACCATTGCTATATTATGTTTACTTATTGTTGTTATTATGCTCATGTTAATGTTATTCATTATTCTCAATTACAATTGATCATTTGTTCACTAATGGGAATTTGTTCATATTGATGCTACACAATTGCTAAATATATGATGACTAAAAGCTAAACGCAGTCAAACAATGTCTAGCCTTTTGAGCCTCATGAACCCTGTGTTATATTTGTTGAGTTCGACATGGACTCACCCTTGCTATTTCCACCATAACAGATGAAGATTATGAGGAAGATTATCGTAATGAGTACTAGTCTTGGTGTCAACCAGTTAACCGTGTCCCTGTGTGGAGTTTCCGCTGGAGATTTACTATTAGTTATTATTATTTATCGTTCAAGACTATGTCTTAAATATTTATTCGCTATGTAATAAGCACTGTGATGATACTATGTAATTTGTCTACTTATGTGTGCGATCATGTCCTGGGGCGCACATGAGTACTTTATGCATCCTATTTTTGTCCTTAAAAATGGGTGCGACACATTATAGTGAGAAACAAAGCAAGACTAGTTGCTCAAGGTTACACTCAAGTTGAAGGTCTTGACTATGATGAGACATATGCTCCCGTGGCAAGATTGGAGACAATAAGGATTCTATTGGCTTATGCTTGTGCACACAACATCAAACTATATCAAATGGATGTCAAAAGTGCATTTCTCAATGGGATCATCAATGAGTTAGTCTTCATTGAGCAACCACCCGGATTTGAAGATGACAAGAAACCCAACCATGTGTACAAGTTGAAGAAGGCTTTATATGGCTTAAAGCAAGCACCTAGAGCATGGTATGAGAGGCTAAGGGATTTTCTTCTCTCTAAGGGAGTCAAGATGGGCAAGGTTGATACAACTCTATTCACCAAGAAGATTGGGAATGATCTATTCATAGTGCAAATATATGTTGATGACATCATCTTTGGATCAACCGATCAAGCTTATTGTGAAGAATTTGGTGCTATGATGGCCAAAGAGTTTGAAATGTCTATGATTGGTGAACTTAGCTACTTCCTTGGTCTCCAAGTTAAGCAATTGAAGAATGGGACATTTGTGAGTCAAGGGAAGTACATAAGGGACATGTTGAAGAAGTTTGGAATGCAAGATGCAAAGCCAATTTCAACTCCAATGGGTACAAATGGCAATTTGGATAGTGATCTTGATGGCAAAATGGTGAATCAAAAGGAATATCGGTCCTTGATTGGAAGTCTACTCTATGTCACCGCATCAAGGCCGGATGTCATGTTTAGTGTTTGCATGTGTGCTAGATATCAAGCCTCACCTAGAGAAAGTCATCTCACGGCCGCAAAGAGAATATTGAGGTACTTAAAGCAAACAAGAGATGTTGGAGTATGGTATCCCAAGGGGTCAAAGTTTGAATTGATTGGATATTCGGACTCCGACTATGGGGGTTGCAAGATCAATAGAAAGAGTACAAGTGGCACATGTCAATTACATGGAAGATCACTTGTGTCATGGTCCTCAAAGAAACAAAATAGTGTGGCAATCTCTACCCCTGAAGCCGAATATGTGAGTGCGGGGAGTTGTTGTGCACAATTACTATGGATGAAATCAACTTTGAAGGATTATGGCCTCAACTTCAAGAATGTGCCATTGCTATGTGATAATGAAAGTGCAATCAAGATGACACAAAATCCGGTTCAACATGGAAGAACAAAGCACATTGACATAAGGCATCATTTCATTAGAGATCATCAACAAAAGGGAGATATTGCCATTGAAAGTGTTGGCACCGATGATCAACTTGCCGATATTCTCACTAAGCCACTTGATGAAAAGAGGTTTTGCAAGCTAAGGAATGAATTGAACATTCTTGATTTCTCAAACATGAGTTGAATGCACTCCACCACTTATTGACATGCCTCTCCTTCGACATTGCAAGGTAAAGTTGATTGACATGTCATTCATCCTATGCTAAGGACTTGCTAGATCATGTAGACATAATAAGTGGTATGCATGAGCATTCATGATAAATCAAATGAATTTGATGGATATATGTTACCACTATTGCCTCTATGTTTGTTTTGATCTAGTGGTGGCATATGACATGTTTGTGAGATTGCACACCTAGTGTTGAATCTAGAAGATTTGCTATAAGTGTTTAATTCAACATAGGCAAGATAACCCTTATTATGAGGTGTGAAGAAGCTTGTCTTTGGTTCAAATCAAATTAAATGTCTTTGGCAAGTGTTCTAGGTTGAACCAAATTTGATAAATTTTAACCTACTCCATCAAACATTTTTCTTCTCTCCACAATTTGACCCCATTTTTTTGGGTAAGTTGTTGACAAAGGGGGAGAGAAAAAGATGATTCAACATGATAAAGGGGTAAATAAAATTTTTGATGCACACAAGTAGGGGGAGCAAGCTCATAAACAAAGTTGTTGCATTTGTTTGTGCATTTTCATATGACTTGCTCATTGCACATGTATTTAAATTCAATATACATACTTGTGTGGTGCAATGCTAGTATATAACTTGGATGATAAAATGATCTACTAGCATGCATAGGAATAGTTTACACATGGTATCTAGACATGCCTAAAGTTTTTACAAGTGGTCCAAGAACCTTTACATATAACGTTGATCTCACGGGGTTCTTGAGTTTTGTTGGATGTCTAGTTACTTCATGATGCTAAGGATGGTGTAAAAGGCAACTCTGATTGGTATCACGCTTCAAAGGTCCATTTCTTACACCTTAGCATCATTTTGGTAGAATTACTCTCCCAACACTTCTATCCATGCATATGTGCAAAGCTTTCAATCCAAACTCTATGCACATATGTAGGGGGAGCTAATGCTACTAAAACCAAGCTTGTGATAATTGTCCAAACTTTACTTATGAGCAAAATGATTGGACAAGTATGACAAGTTCAAAACTTTTATTATCAAAATCATCTTTGTGAGGGTTGTCATCAATTACCAAAAAGGGGGAGATTGAAAGTCCCTAGTTTGGTTTTGGCTAATTGATGAAACCTAGGACTAACCTTTATATCTAAGTGGATGATTTAGATAAAGGTGGTCATTGAATATGAGACATGACATTGACTCGTATGACCAAGATGGTGAAGACCAAGATGAAGCTTGGCTCGATGGACCGGTTGTGAAGGTGAAGGGCAAGTCGAGACTTTGAAGCGAAGGACCATGCGATGGTGAAGCTTGAGCAAGACTTGGCGCCGACGGACCGATGCAACGGTGAAGGGCAAGTGAAGTCAATGTCGATGGATCGAGACGGTCATGTGATGATATGAAGTGGATCATATCATTTGGAAAAACAAAATGGGCTCAAGGCAAAGGTATAACCATTGGGACATTTTGTTTTACACTCAAGACACCATAGAGGGTGTGAGTGGTTTAGGGTCGATAGCCGAACTATTAAGTGGGGAAGTCTTATCGGTTATTCGACGCACGGGTGCCACTAGGTGAATTCATGAAGTGCATTGCATGTAGGGCCTAGTGAGCTAACTGGAAAACCTTTGAAAATGATTGAGAAAAAGCTAACACACAAGCACATGGAGATGTACACTCGATGGTGTTGGCACATTTGCAAAGGTGGCGTTGGTCGCGCTGTGGCTTGCGGGTAGAGAGGGGTTTGGGTTCCTCTCTCCCTCCCACCGAGGTGGCGAGCGAGGATGCGTCCGGTCAGTACAGCGCAGCAGTCAGGCGCGCGGGCTAGGGTTTGCAACCGGCGCGTTCGATCACTCGCGGGACCGGAGCGTCCGGTCGGGCACCCAGAGGAACAGTGCATGGCGAAGGGCCAAGCGGACGCGCGGCGCGTCCGGTCACACGTGATCGGACGCGTCTGGTCGCGAAGCGAGCTTACTGGACTCCGACCGGACGCTGGCACTGTCGCGTCCGGTCGTTGCATGGAGCGCGTCCGGTCGTTGCGTCGCGGGTGCGCGACACTGTGCGTTCGGCGCGTCCGGTCGTTTGAGCGGCGCGTCCGGTAGTCGCGTTTGACCGTTGGCGCGCAGTGACCGTTGGAGGATCTGGCAGTCGCAATTGAAATTCGAGGGACATGTGGACGGCGCAGGGCGACCGGACGCGGTGAAGCACGTCCGGTCAGGTTCGACCGGCGCGTCCGGTCGCTCGCGAAAAACGGCCAGTGAGTTGCTAACGGCTCTATGTGTTTGGGGTGCTTATAAATACGTGTTGGCCGGCCCTTGGGGATGTCTCTTGCCATTTCTAACACTCTTGTGCATCCTTTGAGCTAAAGCTTCTCCTCCCACTCATCTCTCTTGCTTGACTGCAAATCAAAAGTGAGATTGAGTGATCCCAAAGTGCATTGCATAGCTTGAGGGCATCTAGTGGCAATTGTGGGTGGTTTAGCCGGTGGATTTCTTGTTACTCTTGGAGAGTACTGCTCCTAGCCGGCTTGGAGATTGTTGGAGGCGTTGGCAAGAGAAGGTGATTGGTCTTGGCCACCTCCGGTTGATTGTGAGAGGTTCTTGTGCTTTCCTCGGCGGGACGCCAAAAGCAACTCTAGTGGAATGCGTGTGTCATTGAGTTACCTCACTTGAGAGTGGTGTCTTGCGGTGCCTTGCGGGGCGTGCCTTGAGGGGCAAGTGACTTGAGGGTCACACCGGGAAACCATCTAAGTGTTGGTCGACATAACCGGTGACGTAGCTTGTCAGTGCACAAGTGAACACCGGGTGAACAAAAATATTATGTCTCTTGTCTCCCAGTGATTGGTCTTCATATTGTGTTGTTGTCAATATTGATTGTTTGTATATCATCTTGGTGATTGGCAACATCTTCACTCCACCGTCGGTATAAGAATCACAATCCTCTCTATTGCACTTACTTTTACTAGATTATCTTGTGTAGCTCTAGTGGTAGCTTTGCTAGTAGTGTTGTTAGCTTGTTCTCTAGTGTAAAATTAGTGACATAGCTCTTGTGTGAACTAAAGATCATAATCTACTAGACTTGTGGATAGGAGGCTTGCATCACAACCTTTGGCTAAGCAAAACTCGCTTTACACCTTTTGTTATTCTAACAAGTTTGCTTAGTGTCATTTGTAGAATTTTTTTATAGGCTATTCACCCTCCCTCTAGCCATCTAGGACCTAACACCGTCCCTGAGAAGAATGGAGCCCGAGCAGAAGCTTAGCCATCATTCTACGATACTCTAATAGTTGTAAGTGTTAATATAGTAAGTATTCCGCTTTATATAAACATTGTTTTGATATCTCTATTCTGTTGTTGTATGTGTGGACTTCCTAAGTGCTTGGTCTTCTTTGGAAAACCGGGCGTGACAGAATGGTATCAGAGTGGTGTCGACTGTAGGACGTATGCCTAGATAGCATTGGTCGATTTCTGAAAAGTTATTTTGCTATAAAACTATTTTATTATCCATTGACTCTTTATTTTTGGCTATTTCCTCATCCTTGTCCTTTGTATCCCCTCCTTGAATAGCTTCCTTTGAGCTATTTCTGCTTATCCCCATTGATTTTTGTTTTGTTGTTTTTTTTAAAAATATGATCCCACCCTGTTCAAAAATTCGATGGCTTTTCATCATCTATAATGTGCCATGTAGGATGACCAGCATTGTTGATGAAGCACGTGTAGTGTCGATGATTGTGTTGTGTGCTTGTTTTACTTGATGTGTTGTTTGTTTGTTGTCCTTGTTCTCGTGTTTTGAAGGTGACCCATAAGGTTTCGTCTTGAGAAGTAGCCTGATCTATGTTAAGTGGGGTAGTGTCATCTTCTATCCTACTTAATTTTTCAATCGATCCTAATTCTTATCATTTTCTCTTACACCGTTCCTGTCTACCCTTGTCATGCTATCTTCTTTATCTCATCTTAATGGAGGATCAACACATGAAGGACTCGTCAATAGTAGCAAGCCTTAAAGAAAGTGTTGCCTTCAATGACATCGCCAGGTGGAACAAGATCTTTGTTAAGTGGGGTAGCATCCGCCACCATCATCAATCTCAAGTCATGGGACAAGAAGACCCAAAGACCAATCACTATCGTATTATCATCTTTTGCTAGTCCTTGCCCCTTAACCAATCTCACCTTTTTGCCATCAATCTCTATCTTTCTTATCACTTTTTTGTCGATCTTCGATGGTCGTTCTTACACCTCATTAATCTCGAAACAATTTTAAAGAGCTATCTTCAATTTCTTTATCAAACTTTGTTAATCCTTAATCTCTATGTCATATCTCAACAAAAGTCTCAAAACAACCTTATTGGTCTACTTTATCTCTCTCCCAAGTCTCTTCGAATCTCGATACGAGATTCCTGTTAAGTGGGGTAGAATTGTCACACCCCAAAATTTCTAATTTTGGGTTGTGCAAAGGAAACACTAAATAAAATAAATGTTTTAATATTTGGATAAAATTTCCCAAGTTTAGTTTATGATAGCATCAATTAGTTATAGAAAAAAAATAAAAAAATGAGAATCTTTAAATTTTTCTAAACTAATTTGACGGGCTATTGTTTGATGTGATGTTGCTCGTTAACTCTTGTGTGTTAAGAGCGAATAAAGTCTTTCAAAATGCGTTTAGTGGATCGATCTTTCTTCTCCAGCACGTCTTTATCTTTTTTCGCAATAAATATTCTTTGTTTCTCATCTTAAGTTCTCATTGGGAGTTTTCTAAAATCTTTTGTTTATAACGTAAATTATTCCTTTTAGTTCCTCAAGTGTCAATCAATCTCAGTGAACTCTTCGAGAATTGTTCTGGCTTTTTCTGGAGCTAGTTCACGCTTTTCTGCAAGCGTTATCTAATTTTTAGATGCTCCAAAATATCTTTTCATGAGCTCCAAATACTTTATTTTGGTTCCTTATGTTCCATATTGTCTCTGAGAGTTTTTCCTAAATTTTTGGAGCTTTCATAGTATTTTTCATGGCTTAAATAATAATTTTATACTTTTCTGAAATTATTTTATCCATGAAATTAATTAATTCCGAAAATAAATAAATATCTCATTTTTCCCAACGCTCAAAGCCTATGTGCAATAATCATAAAGGCATATGTCTTTATTTACTAATAGGCCTTAATGTCTATTTAGGCCTATTAGTGGAGGTGGACGGTGCAACATCAATTAGTACCATATTGCTAGTTGATGTGAAGGTGGAGAGTTTTCCTCTCTATAAGTATGTACTTACCTCATGGGCAAAGCACACCAAAACTATCGTAAGAGGAGCCCCTAATTTGGGAAATCTCTCGTGTAGTAAATTAGATATTTCTCCTCCTTGTATCGCCTCCAGGCCGAGGCCCTTCAGATGGATGGTGGTAGAAGATGGAGTATTTGCGGTTCTGCCACTGGTTCGTAATATCTTTGTCGTTTCTTCGTTTTAATTTTGTTTTGCTCCGTTTCAGTTGCGTTGGTTTCGTATAGTTGTGCTCTACGTAGTAGTGCTGACGTATATCGTGTCACCCAATTATGAATTTATCTATATAATGTAACTTGATTAATATTTATTTAACAGCTTTCTAACTAAAAGCAACATAGGGGTATAATTTTGTTCTTGTTGCTTCGTGACTATGCTGGCGTAAGAGACGCATTAGCAACGTTGTTTACCATGTCATGTTATGTGTTTACAAATTAAATTATGTTTATTTGATTAATGTTTATGTCATGCTCTTTTAAATTAGAAGCGACTTAGGTTCATACATAGAACATTCTTAAATAAATGTTAACTTGATTAATATTAACTTAAAATGTTTATTAATCATAATTATTTTAGTTAAACATGAAGTATGTAGTTAATTTAACTAATATTTAGCTACGGTCTTTTCAAATTAAAAGTAACTTTGATTTATAATTTGTCTTTTATAAATAATCAAATGCTATCATGATTAATAAGAACTTAAGTGTTTCTTAAATAGAACTTATTTAGTTTATGCAAGAAACATATAATGATTCGATTAGCTGTTATAACCTTCTTTATGCTTTCTAATTTATAAATGTTTAAATTGTCACACCCATTTAAATACCAAACGGAATGCATACTCTTATGTGTGCCCAAAGATCAATCACACATAAGTTAATAAATTATAGCGGAAGTATCATCACAAATGTTATTAGATCACGATTATTAACACATAGTCTTTAAAACGAATCTACAACTCTCTAGGATCACACAGACGCAAAGATCACGAAAAACAGAGCTAAAACGACAAAGTTATGAATTTACGAAGATTTACTATAGAAAAATAATTACTTTAATGTAAACTCAAAAATAAATTATCACAAACCTACTGTACAGTACTACCAACATGTAGAGCTCGCAAATACGAACCTAACGCAATTTGAACGGGTCAAATCGGAGTTAAAACGGAGATTGTACGCATAAATTATCATAATGGCAGAACTGTAAATAAGTGAAAACGTATTTCTGAATTTACCGCGATCAAAATATGCTTTACGAAAAAGAAAACGTAAATCGGGATTGCGCTTTGGACTGTGGGTTCTATATATAAAAAGTACAGGGGCTCTTTAACAAAATCGCCAGCCGAACCGGTATCTTCAATCCTCGGTCATTGGATCTAATTTGAACGGATCGGATCTACTCAGGAGGGGAAAAAAGAAAAACGTCGGCCGGCTACAGTGGTCTGACGGCGGCGCCATGGCCGGACTTGGCCCAAGCTCACCGGAGCTCGACGAAACGGCTTCAACGAACAACATTCGACAAACAGGAAGTATCGGGAGGAAGAGCAGGACACGGCGAGCTCACCTAGGGCAAAATCGGAGCCAAGGACGAACCAAGGAAGACGCGCGGCTCGGAGAGGCGGCGGCTAGGGCTCCCGCTCGCGGTGACCGGTCTCTCGAGCACCACAGCAGCTTCGAGAGGGAGATGGATGCGGAGGGGTGCGACACCCGGCTTATATAGCCCTGGAGCGGTTCCAAGAAAGGAAAGGGGAAGATTGAGGCGCGGATTCGGTCAGTGGAAAACAAGGAAGGCGACGCCGATGATTGCTTGAGGAAGGAGGCGCGCCTGACGAGTGGGCCCACGGTGTCAGCGACACGCAGAGAAGGAAAGCGTGCGGGCAGGGGAACTGGGCCAGCGGCTGCTGCTAGGCTCGGCCCACGCGGTCGCGCGGGGGAAGGTGGGCCACGCGTGGGAAAGGAGGGCGGGCGCGCTAGCGGGCTCTGCTGGGCTGGGTCGAAAACCGAGAAGGTAAATGAAATCCCTTTTCTTTTTCTTTTCAACATTTTCAAAGCAAATTTTCAAATAAATTTTGAATTCTCTTTTGTATTTTCAAAAAGTGCACACAATACAAAATATTATGCAGCAGCATGAATGCTCAGTCATGTTCCTACCCTTATATTTGATTTTAAATTAATAAAAATTATTATTCTTCTAGGTTTGTATGCTCACAAAATTGTATAAAAATCATATTTACCTATTTTTAAACCTTCCAAAATTTTAGGGTGTTACAATTCTACCCCTTAAGATGAATCTCGTCCCGAGATTCGACTGGTGCTTACTCGAACAGTTGCGGGTATGTTTTCCTCAGATCCTCTTCTCTTTCCTAGGTGGCCTCATCTGCAGTGTACCGATTCCACTGAACCTTACACATTTTGATAGTTCGATTCCTCGTGACTCTTTCAACGGTCTCTAAAATTTTAACCGGAAACTCTTCATATGTGAGATCCTCCTTAACATTGAGCTCCTCTAACGGAATATATTCCTTTGGTACTCACAAACATTTCTTAAGTTGAGACGCGTGAAACACATCATGTACACCTGCCAAACTCTCAGGTAATTCCAACTGATATACCACTTCACCACGTCTCTCTACGATCTTAAAAGGTCCAATATACCTTGGTGCCAATTTACCTTTCATGTTGAACCTTTTCACACTCCTCATTGGTGATACTTTCAAGTAGACATAATCCCCTACTTCAAAAGTCAACTCTCTTCTCTGAGTATCAGCATAACTTTTCTGTCGGGACTGAGCTATTTTTAGATTATCTCTAATCATCCTTACTTTCTTTTTAGCATCCTTGAGTATATCAGGCCCAAACACTTGACTTTCCCCTGTCTGATTCTAGAACAACGGGGTTCTACACTTTTGTCCATACAGAGCCTCAAACGGTGCCATCTGAAGACTCTTCTGATAACTATTGTTATAAGAGAACTCTACGTAAGGCAAACTCTTATCCCAACTAGTACCATATTGTAAAGCACAAGCTCTCAACATATCTTCCAATATCTCATTAATTCTCTCTATCTGTCCATCTGTCTGTGGATGGTAGGCTGTACTAAAGTTCAATTTGGTTCCTAGTGATTCATGTATCTTTTGCCAATAATGAGATGTAAACTGGGTACCCCGATCAGACACAAATTTTTTGGAACTCCATGTAGACTCACTATTCTTTCCATATACAATTCAGCCAACTTTGCACTGCTATATGTAGTCTTAACTGGCAGAAAATGAGCAACCTTTGTTAGACGATCTACTATCACCCAAATTGAATCATACCCTCTCTGAGTACGTGGCAACCCAACTATGAAATCCATACCAACTTCTTCCCATTTCCATTTGGGTATCTGCATAGGCTATAACAATCCTGCAGGTCTCTGATGTTCAGCTTTCACCCTTTGACAAGTGTCACACAAAGCAATATATTCAGCAACATCTCTTTTTAAACCATACCACCAATATTTCTCTCTTAGGTCCAGATACATCTTAGTACTCCCAGGATGTATGGAATAAGCTGACTCGTGAGCTTCACGTAGAATTGCCCCTCGGATAGTCTTATCCTCAGGCACACACAGCCTTTTCTATCATCCTTACGGAATCCTAGTGATTTGCCCTTTGCTATATTCTCCGCTATCTCTCTCAACTTTTCATCTTTCAACTGACCCTTGCGTATTTCTTGCTCCAGAGTAGGCTCTAGTACCAATTCTACTGCATTGGTGGTAAACCCTAAGTTCAGATGCTCACATTTAGCACACAACTCTCTTGGCATAGGCATTACTTGCACTTCATTAGCGTAGCTTTTTCTACTAAGAGCATCAGCAACGACGTTGGCCTTTCTTGGGTGATAATGCACCTCCAGATCATAGTCCTTTATCAACTCCAACCATCTATGCTGTCTCAAGTTCAGATCTGATTGAGTGAAGATATACTTTAGACTCTTGTGATCAGTGTATATATCACTCTTATGTCCAATCAAATAATGTCTCCATATCTTTAGTGCATGAACCACTGCAGCTAATTTTAGGCCATGAGTAGGATAATTCAATTCATGCTTCCTCAACTGTCTCTATGCATATGCCACAACTCTACCCTCTCGCATAAGAACACATCCCAAACCCAATCGAGATGCATCACAGTAGATAGAGAAGGGTTTACTCAGATCTGGAAAGACTAAGACTGGTGCAGTAGTCAATCTTTTCTTCAATTCCTCAAAATTAGTCTAGCACTTCTCAGACCACACAAATTTGGCATTCTTCTCCAATAGTGCAGTCATTGGCTTCGCAAGCTTGGAAAATCCCTCTATAAATCTCCTGTAATAGCCAGCTAATCCCAAGAAACTATGGATCTCGCTTATATTGGTTGGTGGCCTCCAGTTCAATACATCTTTCACTTTGCCAGGATCTACTGATATTCCTCCATTTGAGACAATATGACCCAGAAAAGAAACTTCCTTCAACCAAAACTCACATTTACTCCGCTTGGCATATAGCTGGTGTTCTCTGAGCTTTTGCAAGACCAACCTCAAATGTTCAGCATGTTCTTCCTCAGTCTTGGAGAATACTAAAATATCATCAATGAATACCACTACAAACTTTTCCAGATATTCCATGAACACCTTATTCATCAAATACATGAAGTACGTAGGGGCATTAGTCAGACCAAAAGACATCACTGTATACTCATATAAACCATACTGTGTGGTAAAAGCCGTCTTTGGTATATCACTAGCATGAATCTTCAACTGATGATATCTAGAACGAAGATCAATTTTGGTGAATACACAAGCACCTCTCAACTGATCAAACAAGTCATCGATTCTAGGCAACGGGTACTTATTCTTGATAGTAACCTCATTGAGAGACCGATAATCTACACACATCCTTTGAGTACCATCTTTCTTGTCCACAAAAATCACTGGTGCTCCCCAAGATGAAGAACTAGGACGAATAAAACCCTTATCCTGCAACTCCTTAATTTGTTTCTTAAGTTCTTCTAATTCATTTACTCCCATTCTATATGGACGCTTAGCTATGGGTGCAGTTCCAGGTAATAATTCAATAATAAATTCAATGTCACGGTCTGGTGGCATACCTGGCAATTTCTCAGGAAACACATCGGGAAACTCCTCCACAACCGGGTCCTCCTTGTTGGCACCATCATTAAGCTGGTTCACTGTAGCGGTCTCTTGTTTCTGCACTTTCACCTCAACCCTAATTCTATCTCCCTTTGGTGTTGTCAGCACTACTAATTTCTCCTTGCTCCGAATCTCTGCTTGTTGTTGCATCATCCAGTCCATTCCCAATATGAGGTCAATCCCGGCTGTTCTCAATACTATAGGACTCACTGTAAACTCTACCCCCTTAAATTGAGACTAATCGGAAGACAACAATAGGATGCTGGCATGCTTCCACCAGGTGAGTTTACTAATATAGGGTTCTTCATGGCACACAAATGAATTCTGTGTATTCTAACAAATGATTGTGATATGAAAGAATGTGATGCTCCAGAATAAAAAAGAACAGTGGCGGGAGTGGAATGGACATCGAACGTACCAAGCATAACTTCCGGCTCCTCCACTGCGGTTTCTTAGGACAAGTGGTTCACCCTTCCAGTGTTAGGTGCTGGCTTCTGGTGACTACTCTGCCTCTGGGGAGTCTGCTGGTTGGGCTTCTCAGGGCAATTATAAGACAAGTGACCTTCTTTCCCACATCGAAAACACCTGTTGGGGGTATTGGGAGCACTAGTCTTCATGGGAGTATTATTGGAAGGGCCCTGACGCTGAGTTTGATTCCCACTCTGTTGTGGAGGACGTTGGTTGCCATTCTGCGGCTGGAATGGGGGACGTTGCGGGAACTGACTGCGGAAAGGGACCTGACCACGATTCCACTGACCAGAAGGAGGCCTCTATTGATTACCCTGCTGAAAACTAGTATGTGGACAAGTGTTGCTACCGGAGGCCTGTCCCTGAAGCCTTTTCCTCTTGGCATCCATCTCCTTGCGCTTGTTATCCACCACGATAGTGGGTTCACAAGCGTCTGAAAATTGGGATAGGTATTGGACATCAACTGCAATTGTAGCCCATCATACAATCCCTTCAGGAAGCGGCGCTGCTTATCACTGTCATTAGCCACCTCATGTGGAGCGTATCGTGACAATTGAGCAAACTTGTCACGGTACTCAGCTACAGACATTGACCCTTTGGTCAAGTTCCTGAATTCCTCTGCCTTCAGTTCTATCATCCCTTCTGGTATATGGTAAGCCCTGAAGTTCTCTCTAAACTCCTACCAAGTGACTGCGGGAGCATTGGCGGGGCGACCATACTCATACGATTCCCACCAATCCTGAGCTTCTCCCTAGAGTTGTCCGGAAGCAAACAACACCTTCTGCCGGTCATCACATTGTGCAATGTTGAGCTGCTTTTCCACAGCACGAAGCCAATCATCGGCTTCCAATGGATCAGCGGCATACGTGAACACTGGGGGACGACCCTTCAAAAATTCACCACACTTATCACGTGGTTGTGCCCCAACAACTGGCTGATTCTGTTGGTTCTGCACTAGTTGTTGCATAAGCTGCGTCTCAACTGCCAATAGTTGCTCGATCGTTGGTGGCGGCAGTGGTGGTGGATTTGGGGAAACACCTCCACGACCCCTGCCTCTTCCTCTTCCGGCCATCTGCCATCCATAAAAATGCAAACTTTGAGATTTCCATGTTATCAACCACTTATAAGATAAAGAATGAGATCTGAAAGTTTTCTGGGCGAGTATCAATATTGACAGTTCAGTAAATCAATCATATCTTGAGCTACAGAAGTCCAAAATAGGTGTACTTTATATGGTTGAAAATCTTATGAAATTATCCACAGCTTTTATTTAGACCCCAAGATCAGATTCTGTCGTTAAGTTAATGAAAAATAAGGCACAACAGAAACTGTTCCAGATTCCAGACTGTGCAGAAACTTTAACTTGTGACAGTTATATCTCTCGAAGCAGATCAGATAAAAAGGTGATTCCAGTGGCATTTGAAAGTTGCTTAAGTCTAGTTTCTCTGATAAAAATTTCATAAATATTGCACGAACCTTTTTTGAACCATAGCAGAAACATTACAGACTGCTCCAGAAAACAGCAAGGACAGAAACATGATAATATCAAACCCAACTATTATTCCCTTGACTATTAAACTTATTGTTCTTAAAAATGGAACTTGTAGACATGCCTACAAGCCCCAACACTCATAACAAAAATTCAACTCACACATAAGCATAATAATAAAGCAACTAACACACCAAAGTTCAAACCACACGACAGACTCGAAGACTCAACTGACGTTACTAAGAACGTTCTTATTACATAAAGGACTCCTATTTTCTAAGAACGTGGCTCATGCTCTAATGTATTGTAACACCCAGATTTTCGAGATAACAAATTTTGAATAAATTGGATAACAAATAATGACAAATTAAAATAATAATAAAATAAATTTGGTGTTGCATTCATGCTGTTGCATTTATTTTTATTGTGTGGTGTGGATTTGATTTATTTTATTTTGGATTAGAATTTATTTGAGATATTTTTGAAAGCAAGTAAATAAAAAAAAGAGAAGAGAAAGAGCTTACCTGCTGCTCGGCCGGCCTGCTCTCCCGCGCTGGAGCCTGGCCCGCTCCGAGTGGGCCGAGTCAGTCAAGCCCAGCAGCCGCGGCCCCGTTTCTTCTTTCCTCGTGTGGGCCGAACCAGCCGAGCCCGCTCTTCCCCGCGCTTGCGTAGATGGGCCGGCCCAAGAAAACCAGCCGTTCCTTTCCTCCCTCTCTTGGTCGCTGACGAGTGGGGGCCACACGTCGGTTGCTTCTTCTCCGATGCGCCGTGTTCGAACCGGATACGAACACCGTCCCTAACCGAACCGAATCTCCTATCTTGAGATTACTAACCAAATACGAGTAGGTGAAGCTATAAATTGGTAGCCGTATGTTACCTATTTCCGTTTTTCATCTAAAACATGAGTTCATCCACGTGAAATCGAGTTGGCGAGATTGGAAAACCTAGGTGGGTTTCGGTTGACGTCGCCGTCGGTTGTGGTTAGTTTGGTGCCTTTCTTCTTCGCCTAGGTGAGTTCGTTAGCTCCTCCTCTCCCTTCCCATGTGTTTCTTTTGAGTTCTTGTGCAATATACCGCGATTTTGAAGAGCACCGTCGGTCGGCAATGGTGCCGCCGTCCCTCCCCTTGCCGCGTTCCTTCCTCGGGCCGTCGTAGCTCTCTTAAACCTGCTTAGATATGTTCTCTGTGATCTCCTCTCTCGATTGGGGTTGGATTCGGGGCGAAACACGGTTGGAATCGTGAGAGCCGAAGCTCTCCGGCGAGCCGAGGGTGCCGGCCATGGCGGCCGCCGACCGGAGGTGGAGGGGGAGAGCTGTGTTTCTCTCTGGAAAGGTGAAAACAATCGTCAGCCGTCCGATCTTGCACCGATGGCCGAGATTAGAACTTACCCCTTCGTGGGGTAATTTTTCTAAAGAGCCCCTGCACTTTTTCGTTATATAACCCGCGGTCCTTTGCGTATTCCAGGAAATACGTTTTCACGTTTTGATAGCATAATTTCTTCCGGTTTAATCAAAAATACGTTTTCAGGTATTTACAGTTTTGCCACTAGGATTGTTTTAGTCATAAAATCTTCGTTTTAACTCCGATTTGATCCGTTCAAGTTGCGTTAGGTTCGTATTTGCGAACTCTACAGGTTAGTGTAACTGTACAGTTAGTTTTGATAATTTATTTTTTGAGTTTATAATTAAGTATTTATTTATTTATAGGAAATCTTAGAAAATTCATAACTTTCACGTTTTAACTCCGAATTTGGTGATCTTTGCATCTGTGTGATCGAAGAAACGTGTAGAAGAGTATTATAAACTTTTATTACTGTTTTGCTACAGTTGGTGTACTGTTCTAATTATATCTCTTTGTTTGCTTCGTGTATGTTTGATTGGATGCATGTATGATGTTGATTGATGATCGAGTATAGAAGGTGAGCAGTATTTGGATGATTCGGAGTATTACTTTGAGCCAAGTCAGCAGTATTGTTTGGAGAGCTTTGATCAAGGCAAGTATAACACAGGACTATTCTTGTTACCTATACATTGAGTTATCATACATATGCATGTGCTTACCTTGACAACCTTAGAGATTATAACTTAGTGCTTGTTGTCTTGATTCCTTGTCAACCTTGGGAATGCATATGGGTAGCTATTGCTAGTGCTTAAACTAAGAACAATGATCTTGTAATTTGATTAATGGATTAAGCAATCGACCATTAAGATGAATTTATTACTGTTAAAAGGGGGCTAGAGCAAGTGTATTATTTTGATGCTCTGGTTTCTCTCCATAAGGACTTATCTGTAAGTGATAACCGGGATATACAGTACAGCTGTGAGGGCTATATGGCTCTGGCTTTAGTTGTTCAAGAGACCTTTTCTAGCTTGTTAGTGGTTACCTTAAATGGCGTAAGAAAGGCTTGCCACGTTGGGTGTAGTGCGAGCCCCTGGCCTAGTGTGTATAGGCTGCGGTTGTTGTGCCACAGGGAAGGGGGGTTCTACATCTGCTTGCCGAGTGAATCTAATGGCCCTAACTTGTTAGACGAACTCTTGAGTGGCTTTATATGGTTCTCTAGTGTTTGGGCTTGATCTCCCCACTCATTTGGAAATCATGACTCACAGTGAAAGTGTACACCTCTGCGCAGAGTTAAAACTGGTATACTAGCCGTGCTCACGGATACGAGTGGCCTTGGGGATTCTTATGGAATAGTTGATCATAACTGTTATATCATGCTTAATTATTGTTGATTATTACTATGCTCATGTTAATGCTATTCGTTATCATTATTACAATTGATCATTGGTTCTTTAATGGGAAGTGGTTTATCTTGATGCTACTCAATTGTTAATTATATGAATAAAAGCTAAACGCAGTTAAACAGTGTCTAGCCTTTTGAGCCTCATGAACCCTGTGTTATATTTGTTGAGTTCGACATGGACTCACTCTTGCTATTTCCACCATAACAGATGAAGATTATGAGGAAGATTATCGTAATGAGTACTAGTCTTGGTGTCAACCAGTCAACCGTGTCCCTGTGTGGAGTTTCCGCTGAAGATTACTATTAGTTATTATTATTTATCGTTCAAGACTATGTCTCAACAATTTATTCGTTATGTAATAAGCACTGTGATGATACTATGTAATTTGTCTACTTATGTGTGCGATCATGTCCTGGGGCGCACATGAGTAATTTATGCATCCTATTTTTGTCCTTAAAAATGGGTGTGACAGATTGGTATCAGAGCCGTGTTGACTGTAGGACGCAAGCCTAGTTAGAATGGTCGTTGATAGCATCCATACTTCACTTAATTCATGCTTTCTCTTTTCACCTTGTTAATTACTAAAGTTTTATGCTTTCTCTACTTTATTCTATTGCGAAAATACATTGATTCTATCTAATCTATGTCTAAATCTTGTAGATGCCTCCTCATCCCCGTCTGTCAGCTGCACAGTACGTTGCCCGTTTCAAACCCCAGGAGCCATATGAAGAGGGTGATCAAGAGTTATCTGATGCTGAATCAAGAGTTGGTGATACGCCTATGGAGGATGTAGTTATGGGGTGGACTACGAAGTTTCATATCGTGGTTCCTAAGGCTGATGCTTTCTTCCATGATATGTTGACAAGAACTTTGGACAACTACTACTACGACTGGGAAGCTACTTTGGAGTATCGCAGTGCAGAGTATAGTCATCCATGGATGGATTCCTATTGGGAAACAGAATTATGGGTCAAGAAAAGGGATCCTACCACTAAGGAGCCTAAGGTGGAGTCAAAGTTCATTACCAGAGTGAGCCGGGCAACCGTGGAGACAAGCATGGAGGATGTCGCTTTCAATGCATTTGTTTACTACCATGGTCTACGCTCGGACAAGACGCTAAAGGGTGCACTCCGGCATTTTCCTTGTTTCTTGCATGACAAGGGTATTTGGACCGTGCCGCTTGCAGATGATTCCTCTTTGACTTTACAAGCTACGGTGGGATTAGCTCGTGAATTGGCTCTCCATGAGGTGGATTTGAAGGATGAGTTGTTGAAGGAAAAAGAACTTAAGGAGCAAGCTTATAAGGAGATTGACCAATTAAGGGCGGAGTTAGGTCGTCCCAAGATTTATGAGAAGCTTAATTAGGAAATAGGAAAAATCCCTATGTAATAAGAACGATAGTAGTTGCGAGTTAATTTTAAGTTTGGTTTATTTTAAGAGTCAGTTTGTGGTGTGAACAATTGTGTGATTGATGGATTGTTATTATGATAATGTGTGATTTGGATCTTTGTAATGTGTGCTGGAGTTTTGTAGACATGCCTACAAGTTCCATGGTTAAGAATATTAAGTTTGATCAATATATATTAGTTGAATATGAGGTTAACTTAGTTCTGTCCTTTGCTGATTTTTGGATCAGTCTGGGATGTTTTAGAAATAACTTAAAATCCGTTCATGGGAAATTTAAGAAATTTTACTGGGAATAATTAGACTTCTATATCTTTCCAATCTCACAAGAATCACCTTAATATCTATTATGAGTTAAGAGATATACCTGTTCCAAGTTGGAGTTACTGCATAGTCTGGAATTCTGAAACAGTTTCGGTTAAGTTCAGTTTTTGACCAATTTATTGACAGAATCAGAAAAGTGTTGTGAATAAAAGTTGTAGATAATTTTATAAGCTTTCCAACCATGTAAAGATCATCTGAATTGGACGTCTGTAGCTCGAGATATGACAGTTTTACTGAGTTGCTGAAATTGGAGTTCGCCCAGAAAAATCAGATTTTGTTTATCTATTGTATACATCATCTCGGATTGTACTGAATTTCATCTTCTGTGTTTTGGAAACAGATGTCAGGCAGAGGTCGTGGCAGAGGTCATGGGGGTGCTAATCCACCCGTTACTATGGAGGAAGTCATGCAAACTCAGAATCAGCTGATGCAGATGTTTATGCAGCATATGCAGAACAATCCCCCTGTTGGAGGACCACCACCTGTTCAAGTAAGGGATAAGCGTGGAGAATTTTTGAAGGGACGCCCTCCAGTGTTTTTTCATGCTGCTAATCCTTTAGAAGCAGATGATTGGGTGAGGGCAGTGGAGAAACAGCTGAACATAGCCCAATGCAATGATATGGAAAATGTGTTATATGCATCTGGTCAGTTACAAGGGACAGCTCAGACTTGGTGGGAGTCGTACCAGGCTGCACGCCCTGACAATGCTCCTCCTATCACTTGGAATGAGTTTGTTAGAGATTTTCGAGCTCGTCATATTCCTGAAGGTATAATTGAGCTGAAGCAGGAAGAATTCAGAAACCTGAGGATGGGACAGATGAGTGTGAGTGAATATCATGACAGGTTCACCCAGTTGGCTCGTTATGCTCCCAATGAAGTTAGGGAAGATGCAGACAGGCAGCGTCTTTTCTTGAAGGGAATTTATTATGATCTTCGCTTGCAACTGAAGGGGAATAGCTATGCTAGTTTTCAAGAGCTGGTGAACAAAGCTATTGTGCTTGATAATGAGCGTAGGGAGATGGACAGAAAAAGGAAGATGAAGGTGCAAAGCTCAGGAAGCAACAACCGTCAACGCACAAATTCTCAGCATGGCTTTCATCAGAAGTTTTAGGGACCGGTTAGTCAGTGGAATCGCAATCCGAATCAGAGGTGGTCCCAAAATTGGCAAAGTAATCAGTCGCAACAGCGTTCATCATATCCACAGCGTCAACAGTATCAGCAGACTGGGCAACAGACTCCTCGCACTGGAAATCCCAATGTTACCCCCATGAAGAATAGTGCTCCCAGCACCCCTATTAGATGCTTTGTCTGTGGTAAAGAGGGCCATTTGTCTTATAATTGTCCTGAGAAGCAAAACCAACAGACTCCTCAGAGCCAGAAGAGCAACCAGAGGCAATCTGGTACTGGAAGGGTGAATCACGTGTCTTCTGATACAGCTCATGATGCACCAGAAGTTATGATTGGTACGTTCAATGTACATTCCACTCCCGCAACTGTTCTTTTTGACTCTGGAGCATCTCATACATTCATATCCAACATTTTTGTTAAAATGCATAGTATACCCATGCTAGCTATGAAAGAACCTCTCTTAGTAAATTCACCTGGAGGTACCATGCAAACCAGTAATCGTTGTCTTCCAATTAGTATGGTATTAAGGGGGGTAGAGTTTAAGATAACTCCTATAGTGTTGAGAACATCTGGTATTGATGTGATATTGGGTATGGACTGGATGAAGCAAAATCAGGCAGAGATTCAGTGTCAGCAGAAAGTGGTAGTTGTGACTGCGCCTAATGGAGATAAAATCAATGTGGATGTAGCAATGCAGAAGCAACCAACCGCGGTGGTGAATCAGCTTGAAGATACTATTAAGGAGAATTCAGTGATTGAGGAATTTCCGGATGTCTTCCCTGATGAATTGCCAGGTATGCCACCTGACCGAGACATTGAATTTCTTATTGAATTACTACCTGGAACTGCACCTATAGCCAAACGACCATATAGGATGGGAGTAGATGAATTAGAAGAACTTAAGAAACAAATTAAAGAATTACAAGATAAAGGTTTTATTCGACCTAGTTCATCACCTTGGGGAGCACCAGTTATTTTTGTTGATAAGAAAGATGGTGGTCAGAGGATGTGTGTTGATTATCGGTCACTAAATGAGGTAACTATCAAGAATAAGTATCCTTTGCCCAGGATTGATGACTTGTTTGATCAGTTGAGAGGTGCTTGTGTGTTCTCTAAGATTGATTTACGTTCTGGTTATCATCAGTTGAAGATTTGTGCCTCTGATATTCCAAAGACAGCTTTTACTACAAGGTATGGATTGTATGAGTATACTGTTATGTCGTTTGGATTGACCAATGCACCTGCCTACTTTATGTACATGATGAATAAGGTGTTCATGGAATATTTGGATAAGTTTGTGGTAGTGTTTATTGATGATATACTGGTATTTTCCAAGACAGAGGTAGAGCATGCTGAACATTTGAGATTGGTATTGCAGAAGCTTAGAGAGCATAAATTGTATGCGAAGCGAAGTAAATGTGAGTTTTGGTTGAAGGAAGTTTCTTTCCTTGGTCATATTGTTTCTAATGGAGGGATATCAGTGGATCCAGGTAAAGTAAAGGATGTATTGAATTGGAAACCACCTACCGATGTTAGTGAGATTCGCAGTTTCTTGGGTTTAGCTGGATATTACAGACGGTTCATTGAAGGGTTTTCTAAACTTGCTAAACCTATGACATCTCTGTTAGAGAAGAATGCCAAATTTGTGTGGTCTGATAAATGTCAAGCTAGTTTTGAGGAATTGAAGAAGAGGTTGACTACAACGCCAGTTTTGGTTTTACCAGATTTGAGTAAGAAGTTTTCTATTTATTGTGATGCTTCTCGTCAAGGTTTGGGATGTGTTCTTATGCAAGAGGGCAGAGTTGTGGCCTATGCATCTAGGCAGTTGAGAAAGCATGAGTTGAATTATCCTACGCATGATTTGGAGTTAGCAGCTGTAGTTCATGCTTTAAAGATTTGGAGACATTATTTGATTGGACATAAGAGTGATATATACACTGATCATAAGAGTTTGAAGTATATTTTCACTCAGTCAGATCTGAATTTGAGGCAACGCAGATGGTTAGAGTTGATTAAGGATTATGATATTGAGATACACTATCATCCTGGTAAGGCTAATGTAGTAGCTGATGCTCTTAGTAGGAAAAGTTATGCAAATGAGATAAGAACATTGTCTATGACTAGGGAGTTATGTGCTGAATTTGAATATTTGAATTTGGGAATTGTTACTAATACAATGGAATTGGTGATAGAGCCTACTTTAGAGCAAGAAATTTACAAGGGTCAGTTGAAGGATGAGAAACTAAAGAAGATAGCAGAGGATATAGTGATTGGTAAGTCACCAGGCTTTCGAATGGATGATAATGGGATTTTGTGGTTTGGAAAGAGGCTGTATGTACCTGAGGATCAAGCTATTAGACAGGCAATTCTTCGTGAAGCTCATGAGTCAGCTTATTCTATTCATCCTGGTAGTACTAAGATGTATTTAGATCTTAAACAGAAATATTGGTGGGTTGGATTAAAACGAGATGTGGCTGAGTATGTGGCATTGTGTGATACTTGTCAGAGGGTGAAAGCAGAGCATCAGAGACCTGCTGGATTGTTGCAACCAATGAAGATTCCTGAATGGAAGTGGGAGGAAGTTGGTATGGACTTTATAGTGGGGTTACCGCGTACTCAGAGAGGTTATGATTCTATTTGGGTAATAGTAGATCGGTTAACCAAAGTTGCTCATTTTATACCAGTTAAGACTACTTACCATGGACCAAAATTGGTAGAGTTGTATATGGAGAAGATAGTATGTTTGCATGGAGTTCCAAAGAAGATTGTATCTGATCGAGGATCGCAGTTTACGTCGCACTTTTGGAAAGCTGTACATGAATCTTTGGGAACAAAATTGAATTTTAGTACTGCATATCATCCACAGACAGATGGACAGACTGAAAGGACCAACCAGGTATTAGAGGATATGTTGAGAGCCTGTGCATTGCAATATGGAACTAGTTGGGATAAGAGTTTACCTTATGCAGAATTTTCTTACAATAATAGTTATCAACAGAGTCTTAATATGGCACCGTTTGAAGCTTTGTATGGACGTAAGTGTAGAACTCCATTGTTTTGGGATCAGACCGGTGAATCTCAGGTGTTTGGTACAGATGTTCTTAGAAACGCAGAAGATCAAGTGCGGGTGATTCGTGAGAATTTGAGAGTGGCACAGTCTCGTCAGAAGAGTTATGCTGATAATAGGAGAAGAGATCTAGTTTTTGAGGTAGGTGATTATGTCTATTTGAAGGTGTCACCTATGAGGAGTGTGAAGAGGTTTAATATGAAAGGTAAACTAGCACCAAGGTATGTTGGACCATTTAAAGTTATTGCTAGACGTGGAGAAGTTGCTTATCAATTAGAGTTGCCTGAGAATTTATCTGGAGTGCATGATGTGTTTCATGTTTCACAACTTAAGAAGTGTTTGCGGGTACCTGAAGAGCAGATACCTTTGGAAGAATTGACTGTTAAGGAGGATCTTACATATGAAGAGTTTCCGATTAAGATTTTAGAGACTGCTGAGAGGGTTACTCGAAGTCGGATTATTAAGATGTGTAAAGTACAGTGGAATCGATATTCAGAAGCAGAGGCAACTTGGGAAAGAGAGGATGAATTGAGAAAATCATATCCGCAGTTGTTTGAGTAAGCAGTCCAATCTCGAGGACGAGATTCTTTTAAGGGGGGTAGAATTTGTAACACCCAGATTTTAGAGATAACAAATTTTGAATAAATTGGATAACAAATAATGACAAATTAAAATAATAATAAAATAAATTTGGTGTTGCATTCATGCTGTTGCATTTATTTTTATTGTGTGGTGTGGATTTGATTTATTTTATTTTGGATTAGAATTTATTTGAGATATTTTTGAAAGCAAGTAAATAAAAAAAAAGAGAAGAGAAAGAGCTTACCTGCTGCTCGGCCGGCCTGCTCTCCCGCGCTGGAGCCTGGCCCGCTCCGAGTGGGCCGAGTCAGTCAAGCCCAGCAGCCGCGGCCCTGTTTCTTCTTTCCTCGTGTGGGCCGAACCAGCCGAGCCCGCTCTTCCCCGCGCTTGCGTAGATGGGCCGGCCCAAGAAAACCAGCCGTTCCTTTCCTCCCTCTCTTGGTCGCTGACGAGTGGGGGCCACACGTCGGTTGCTTCTTCTCCGATGCGCCGTGTTCGAACCGGATACGAACACCGTCCCTAACCGAACCGAATCTCCTATCTTGAGATTCCTAACCAAATACGAGTAGGTGAAGCTATAAATTGGTAGCCGTATGTTACCTATTTCCGTTTTTCATCTAAAACATGAGTTCATCCATGTGAAATCGAGTTGGCGAGATTGGAAAACCTAGGTGGGTTTCGGTTGACGTCGCCGTCGGTTGTGGTTAGTTTGGTGCCTTTCTTCTTCGCCTAGGTGAGTTCGTTAGCTCCTCCTCTCCCTTCCCATGTGTTTCTTTTGAGTTCTTGTGCAATATACCGCGATTTTGAAGAGCACCGTCGGTCGGCAATGGTGCTGCCGTCCCTCCCCTTGCCGCGTTCCTTCCTCGGGCCGTCGTAGCTCTCTTAAACCTGCTTAGATATGTTCTCTGTGATCTCCTCTCTCGATTGGGGGTTGGATTCGGGGCGAAACGCGGTTGGAATCGTGAGAGCCGAAGCTCTCCGGCGAGCCGAGGGTGCCGGCCATGGCGGCCGCCGGCCGGAGGTGGAGGGGGAGAGCTGTGTTTCTCTCTGGAAAGGTGAAAACAATCGTCAGCCGTCCGATCTTGCACCGATGGCCGAGATTAGAACTTACCCCTTCGTGGGGTAATTTTTCTAAAGAGCCCCTGCACTTTTTCGTTATATAACCCGCGGTCCTTTGCGTATTCCAGGAAATACGTTTTCACATTTTGATAGCGTAATTTCTTCCGGTTTAATCAAAAATACGTTTTCAGGTATTTACAGTTTTGCCACTAGGATTGTTTTAGTCATAAAATCTTCGTTTTAACTCCGATTTGATCCGTTCAAGTTGCGTTAGGTTCGTATTTGCGAACTCTACAGGTTAGTGTAACTGTACAGTTAGTTTTGATAATTTATTTTTCGAGTTTATAATTAAGTATTTATTTATCTATAGGAAATCTTAGAAAATTCATAACTTTCACGTTTTAACTCCGAATTTGGTGATCTTTGCGTCTGTGTGATCGTAGAAACATGTAGAAGAGTATTATAAACTTTTATTACTGTTTTTCTACTGTTGGTGTACTGTTCTAATTATATCTCTTTGTTTGCTTCGTGTATGTTTGATTGGATGCATGTATGATGTTGATTGATGATCGAGTATAGAAGGTGAGCAGTATTTGGACGATTCGGAGTATTACTTTGAGCCAAGTCAGCAGTATTGTTTGGAGAGCTTTGATCAAGGCAAGTATAACATAGGACTATTCTTGTTACCTATACATTGAGTTATCATACATATGCATGTGCTTACCTTGACAACCTTAGAGATTATAACTTAGTGCTTGTTGTCTTGATTCCTTGTCAACCTTGGGAATGCATATGGGTAGCTATTGCTAGTGCTTAAACTAAGAACAATGATCTTGTAATTTGATTAATGGATTAAGCAATCGACCATTAAGATGAATTTATTACTGTTAAAAGGGGGCTAGAGCAAGTGTATTATTTTGATGCTCTGGTTTCTCTCCATAAGGACTTATCTGTAAGTGATAACCGGGATATACAGTACAGCTGTGAGGGCTATATGGCTCTGGCTTTAGTTGTTCAAGAGACCTTTTCTAGCTTGTTAGTGGTTACCTTAAATGGCGTAAGAAAGGCTTGCCACGTTGGGTGTAGTGCGAGCCCCTGGCCTAGTGTGTATAGGCTGCGGTTGTTGTGCCACAGGGAAGGGGGGTTCTATATCTGCCTGCCGAGTGAATCTAATGGCCCTAACTTGTTAGACGAACTCTTGAGTGGCTTTATATGGTTCTCTAGTGTTTGGGCTTGATCTCCCCACTCATTTGGAAATCATGACTCACAGTGAAAGTGTACACCTCTGCGCAGAGTTAAAACTGGTATACTAGCCGTGCTCACGGATACGAGCGGCCTTGGGGATTCTTATGGAATAGTTGATCATAACTGTTATATCATGCTTAATTATTGTTGATTATTACTATGCTCATGTTAATGCTATTCGTTATCATTATTACAATTGATCATTGGTTCTTTAATGGGAAGTGGTTTATCTTGATGCTACTCAATTGTTAATTATATGAATAAAAGCTAAACGCAGTTAAACAGTGTCTAGCCTTTTGAGCCTCATGAACCCTGTGTTATATTTGTTGAGTTCGACATGGACTCACTCTTGCTATTTCCACCATAACAGATGAAGATTATGAGGAAGATTATCGTAATGAGTACTAGTCTTGGTGTCAACCAGTCAACCGTGTCCCTGTGCGGAGTTTCCGCTGAAGATTACTATTAGTTATTATTATTTATCGTTCAAGACTATGTCTCAACAATTTATTCGTTATGTAATAAGCACTGTGATGATACTATGTAATTTGTCTACTTATGTGTGCGATCATGTCCTGGGGCGCACATGAGTAATTTATGCATCCTATTTTTGTCCTTAAAATGGGTGTGACATGTATCATAAATCTTGGTCATGCCTGGGTTTGCTCGGAGTTCATCAATTGTTGCCTAGCACCTCTTGATAGTCCTCCCTTGTGCCTTCACCATCTCCTCTAACTGCAGCTTCCTCTCCATCATATCATAGACAAAGTTCACCATCACCCGCAGTAGTAGTTCTAACTGCACTGGATCAATCATAGCCCATCCAAGGTCGGGGTGTGCACGAGGGAAGTAGCGATGAATATCATGCTTCATGCTATCAAAGCGAAGGTAGCGGAGGCCCATACATGCTTCAAAGGCGGCATCTTCGATGCTATCCTCCATGGTAGCTCGACGACCCATGTGAGAATACATCCTGTCCAGCTGGTATGCTCCTTTTTCCTCATCCTTGGGAAAAATACTTGCTCTTGCCTTCCAGCAAGTGTCCTCCAGCGGATGTGTATACTCCCAGCAGACGTACTCCACAGCTGGGTGCCAATCAGCGAAGTAGGCACAGAGCATTCCCACAAGTCGATGATGAGAGACAGCGTTTCCTCCAGCCTTGTGGTAGATCTTCATAGTCCACCCCATTGGAGGAGGTGGCACATCCCCAGCAACTTCATCATGTGGTGGAGACGGGGGTTGCTCTCCTCCATTAGCTTCCTCCTCTTCATCATCTTCAATCTCAATGATCTCCGGATCTTCTTCAGGCTCGGGCTCTTCCTGGGGAGGTGCTGGTGCTTGGATTGGTGCTTCGGGGGCCTGCTTCTGTTCCTAGGGTGCTTCCTCTTGTGGCTCTTCAGGTGCAAGCAAAGCACGAGGTGGGTAGTGTCCTCCAGTGGTGATGCAGGCAGTCTTGCGGCCACAAACCATCTACAGAATTTTTAGATGTAGTTAGAATAGAAGCAAAATTTCGTAATAGAATGAGACTTAAGAAGCATAAAAATTTATCAAATAACAAGAGCAAGATAATAAGCATAAAAATAGTGAAAAAGAAGATACTAAATCGACCATTTCTAGCTAGGCTTGCGTCCTACAGTCAACAAAAGCTTTGATACCAATTTGTCACACCTATTTAAAGACCAAAAAGAATGCATACTCTTATGTGTGCCCAGAGATCAATCACACATAAGTTAATAAATTATAATTGAAGTATCATCATAAATATTATTACATCACGATTATTAACACATAGTCTTTAAAACGAATCTACAACTTGCTAGGATCACACAGACGCAAAGATCACAAAAAACGAAGCTAAAACGACAAAGTTATGAATTTATAAAGATTTACTATAGAAAAATAATTACTTTAATGTAAACTCGAAAATAAATTATCACAAACCTACTGTACAGTACTACCAACATGTAGAGCTCGCAAATACAAACCTAACGCAATTTGAACGGGTCAAATCGGAGTTAAAACGCAGATTCTACGCATAAATTATCATAATGGCAGACTGTAAATAAGTGAAAACGTATTTCTGAATTTACCGCGATCAAAATACACTTTATGAAAAAGAAAACGTAAATCGGGATTGCGCTTTGAACTGCGGGTTCTATATACAAAAAGTATAGGGGCTCTTTAACAAAATCACCGGCCGAACCGGTATCTTCAATCCTCGACCGTTGGATCTGATTTGAACGGATCGGATCTACTCAGGAGGGAAAAAAAGAAAAACACCGGCCGGCTACAGTGGTCCGATGACGGCGCCATGGCCGGACTTGGCCCGAGCTCGCCGGAGCTCGACGAAATGGCTTCACCGACCACCATTCGACAAACGGGAAGTACCGGGAGGAAGAGCAGGACATGGCGAGCTCACCTAGGGCAAAATCGGAGCCGAGGACGAACCAAGGAAGACACGTGGCTCGGAGAGGCGGCGGCTAGGGCTCCCGCTCGCGGTGACCGGTCTATCAAGCACCACAGCAGCTTCGAGAGGATGAGATGGATGCGGAGGGGTGCGGCACCCGGCTTATATAGCCCTGGAGCGGTTCCAAGAAAGAAAAGGGGAAGATTGAGGCACGGATTCGGTCGGTGGAAAACAAGGAAGGCGACGCTAACGATGGCTTGAGGAAAGAGGTGCGCCTGACGAGTGGGCCTGCGGCGTCAGCGACACACAGAGAAGGAAAGCGTGCGGGCGGGGGAACTGGGCCAGCAGCTGCTGCTGGGCTCGGCCCACGCGGTCGCGCGGGGGAAGGCGGGCCGCGCGCGGGAAAGGAGGGCGGGCGCGCTGGCGGGCTCTCCTAGGCTGGGTTGAAAAAAGAGAAGGTAAATGAAATCCCTTTTCTTTTTCTTTTCAACATTTTCAAAGCAAATTTTCAAATGAATTTTGAATTCTCTTTTGTATTTTCAAAAAGTGCACACAATACAAAATATTATGCAGCAGCATGAATGCTCAGTCATGTTCCTACCCTTATATTTGATTTTAAATTAATAAAAATTATTCTTCTTCTAGGGTTGTATGCTCACAAAATTGTATAAAAATCATATTTACCTATTTTTAAACCTTCCAAAATTTTAGGGTGTTACATAAATGATTTAAACATTGAATAAATATTTATAAATAAAATATTAATAAGGTTAACTTCATCTTTTATAATTCAATGTAAATTGGTTAATTCAACTTAGGTAGTTCTCTAAAATGTCTATTACCTTGACATCAGTAGCAAGTGTTTATGCACGTTTAATTAACGTCAGTCCATAGATCACCTTATCTTTCTATTATTTAATTGATCAAAAGTTGTGCTGATGTCATTCGTTGTCATTCATGACCATAAATCATATCATCTTGGAGCTGCTTAGGCTGCCTTTTTAGTCCGTACTCATATATCTCCGTCATTGCCTTCAACTTCTGTATCTTAATCGCTTTAGCCTTGCCTGAATTGACGTAGTCTACTGTACGTATGTCGACGACGTTTAACATGCTACATGTGTTCTAAATTTTAATTTAAACATTAATTTTAACTAATTTCTGTTTGCACTGCTTATCAAATTAGAAACAATATAGGTTTATACTCCTATGTTTATATGTATAAACTTTAACATTATCTAAGTTCTATCACCTTAATTCATTAACTAAAATAAATCAAACGTGTAGTTTGTCTTCTCTGATTTGTTGAAACTCCTTGATAGTTGTGTGTCATCTTTGATGTAGCTCCATTATCCATCGTTCTTACGTTTTCGCGAACATAGCATCATGTCATATCGTTTAGTACATTCTCTTTTAAAGTGTCTTATTTGTTTGGTGTGTTGTTCTTAGCTGTGTTTAATGTCTGTTTGTTCTACTTGATTGCTGCGAGTAGAAAAAGTTTGGTTAATTAGCACTAAAGACGAGGAGCTGAGGACCGACAGTCGAAGCAAAAGGACTTGAGACCAGAAGATAGCAACTGGAGATTTTGAGCTGCTAACTTTGGGAAAAGGCAAGTATAACATGGGATTTCCTTGTTGTCCTATTCACTTTAATCACATAAAATCATATTGCATGTGTCTATATTGAATTGCCATTAAGGATTTTCCTAGTTTTTGATCTATACCTTGTCATTAGGTAGCTTTTGCTAGCGCTGAACATAAACTATGATCTTGTAATATGATTAATGGAATATGCAACAACACTAAAAGATGACATTTTGATTACTGTTTAAAGAGGGCTAGAGGATGATGCTATTTTTCTTGGTGCTCTAGTTTCTCTCCATAAGGACTCATCTGTAAGCGAACATCCGGGACTTACAGTACAACTGTGAGGGCTATATGGCTCTGGCTTTAGTCAAGTATGAGGACCTTTTCTAGCTTATTAGTGGTAACCTTCATGGCGTAAGAATGGCTTGACAAATCGGGTATAGTGCGGCCTCTGTCCTCATGTGTATAGGTTGTGCGTCATTGTGCCATTTGGAAGGGGGCTCTACATCTGTTTGCTGCGTGAATCTAATGGCCCTAACTAGTTAGAAGAACCTTTGAAAGACTTCATAGTGAACCCTGCCGACCTTCCTTGGTAGTGGGTCAAGAGGCTGATCACCTCGGGTGAAAGGGTAAATCACGACTCACAGTGAAAGTGTACAACCTCTGCAGAGTGTAAAACTGTTATAACAACCGTGCTCACGGTCACGAGTGGCCTTGGACCCTTACGGAATAGATGATCACTAATGACTATAAATGTGTTTTTGCTATTCATTATTCATCTTTACATTGATCATATGTTTATTGTGGGATTAATGCAAACCTGATGCTACTCATATGATAAAACTGTGATAATTAATAGCTAAATGCAGTAAACCAGTGTCTATCTTTTTGAGCCTCATGAATCCCATGTTATATTTGTTGAGTACGACATGTGCTCACCCTTGCTATTTCCCTACACTCCAGTTTGTAGTGAGGTGCTGCTTAGAAGAAGGATGAAAGTGTAGTGGAGTTTCCAGAAGTCTTTTCAAAGTGCTTGGCATACGGAGCCCCCAGTCAGCCGTCCCTGAGAAGAATGGAGGCCGAGCAGAAGCTTAGCCACCGTTCTGTGATACTCTGATAGTTGTAAGTGTTAATATAGTAAGTATTCCGCTTTATATAAACATTGTTTTGATATCTCTATTCTGTTGTAGTATGTGTGGACTTCCTGGGCACACATATAACAAGTGCTTGGTCTTCTTTGGAAAATCGGGCGTGACACTCTCTCCCCTTTCCCACCTCCGACGGGCTTAGAAGGGAAGGTTTGGGGGAGGAAGGCTGGTCAAGCGGTGGGAATGGCTGGACGGCGGTTTAAACTTGTGAACATAGTACTACTTAATGATGAGACTTGTATAGGAAACCATAGCCAAATAGTAGGTAATGTTCTCTTACCCTTGCATACCACTTTCCACAAAGCAAAAACAAAGCATAGGGTGGGAGCTAGTGGCCAGTACAAATCATACTGAAAATTATTTAGTAGGCAATGTGCTCGAGTACGACTTCACAACTGACTGATGGGAGGATTAGTGGGCCTTGTCCTACGCTCCAGTCTGCCTATAGAGATGGAGTCTTCACCCGCTGAGGCACTACGTCTACTCTGATGTTGTTCTGGATGTGTGTGTGATGTGTGATTCCACCCAGTGGCGATGTAATAATAATGGGTAAACCTCTCTATTGTACCCTTCTAAGACAGGTATTCGGTATGCATGAACTGTGATATCAGCTGGATCTCAAAAATGTGATGGCATGATCTCCTGAGACTATCACATTATGGTTTGTTCTGTGGATTTCCTTTCAAGGAAATCATGGATCTTTTCAATTATGAACCCAAATTCCTCCTCCCATGGTTGTAACTAGATTTAAATTCATGCAATTTCAATTAAGCATCTAGTTCCTATTATTGCCTAGGTTTGCATGAGCACATTCAGAATTCTTGTTATGCATACACTAGGTAAATCATATGGTGGGTTTCCTTGTGTCTCACTCTTATGCATGAGAAAGCCTACATGGTTTATTAGTTTATAAGCATGGTACTCTTTATTTAAATTCATATTTATCTTTTATGTGCCAAAGTCCAAACTATAGATAGCTTCCTCTCATTATCACATTTGAATGGTATCTTTAATTGCCATCACCTTCATATGGTGATTTCAATTGATACTATCTTAAAATGATAATTAGACCTTAAAAGTCAAAGTGCATGTCTCCTACAAGTATTCAACACTTGTATGCGCACTTTTAGGGGGAGGTTACTCTATAGTTTGTGATATTTGAGACAAACACCATTTTCAAGCATATCCTGTGCATAGTCTCATTGTAAGGAAAATGAAGTCCGCGAAGATAAGCATGGATTTCAATTTTCATATCCTTCAAGTGGTATCACCTCAATTGGAATGCTTCAATTGGTATCAATTTCAACTCACATTATATCAATTTGTTGTCTTTCAATTGGTTCCTATTATATGCTTTCAACATGCTTAAGATAGATTAAACTCCCTTTGTGCTATAATTTCCTGTTTATGCATATGCTTTTGCATCCACCATATGTATGTATACACATAGGTGGAGCTTAGTATACATAATTTGAGAGTCAAGTTTTGTGATCAATTCCATTCCAATCCAAAGAATCACAAAAATTGATTGTGCCTTATGCTACTAATGTCTTTCTTTTCGGTATTTGATTCCAAAGGGGGGAATTTATGGGACCAAAAGCAAGCCCAACCAATAATACATACCAAAATCAAATTCAATTTTTTGTGGTATTTTTGTGAGGGAATTGGTCATAGAATGGGATGAGTGGATTATGGAGTTAGGTGGAAGGTTTAGTACGTAATACTACATAAAGGGGACATATTACTAGTTGTATGAGCAAGGCAAGCTTTTCATTTGGTATCATGCATATTTCAATTAGCATGGAGAACCGGTGATGACTAGGATGAAGCACAGGAGAATGGGCTTGGGCAAGGAGTCTATGCAGAAGGTCCTGAAGACCACCAAGAAACTCCAGTGATGACCAGGATGAAGCACCGGAGAAAAGGTCATCACCCTGAAGCTACACAAAACCTTTTCACCTTCACGAGAATACACAATCATTGCAGAAAAGGCTATGGTCAATGTTGACACTTCTAACACCACTTAAGCTAAGTTGTCATCCCTAGCATGGCGCCAGAAGTGTTGGTATAGAACTGCTCCTCTTAGAATAAAAATGGGATCCGCAAGCGTACAGATAAAATACCATCGTCGCACTTCACCGAGAAATATTTCATGTATCGTTAATTTATATTTAGCTCAAGGGAAAGAACTAAGGACTTAAACCTAAAGGGATGGATTTGCAAAACATGACTACTTATGAGAAATCAATCACATAGTCACTTACTTTGGCAGGGGGATAAACCATGATAAATAAGTATAAATGAATTATAAAGCATAGGGATAAATCAAGCAGAGATTAGAGATAGACTACTCATCATAAAGGTAGGTTGACGTCTGATTAGTTCAAGAGATTGAATTCTAGGTAGGTTCTAATCTACTAAATCATTCATCTACTCTAGCAAACACACCATCATATATAGCATAAAAGACTCTTCATCTATGTATAAGGAATATTACTAAAGAAAGCCAGAACATAGCATGACTTCCTACGTAACGTTGTTTCTGCCTGTCCTATCAACGGGGGTGGACAATATAAGACTCAATAGAACTGTCACTTCCACGAACTACCACACGACCCAGCCAATAGGGTGCATTTGCAGGTAAATAGCATCTAAGCACCACGCTTACATGTGATCTACCACTTAACCCCCTCGTGAAGAGAGCTAAGCGCTTTGCAAACATATACATAAAATTATTATCAATCATAACCATATCAAATGTACTACTAGAGCAAACTAGGAACATAATAAATAGAAACATAATGATATTAGAATAAAGTCATAGAGCAAAGATACAAAATAATACCAATACTTTGATGAGGAAGATCCGAATCCCGAGCACAAGTCGCTCGACTCTTCCTCTATCTAGTATAAACCTATGTAGAACTTGAAGAATTGGAGTAGCTATTCTAATTCTCTGGTAGAGAGAAACTCTCTAAACCCTAGCTCTACTGACGGCTCCCTCTACTAATGAATTGCTAATGAATTTCAGGGTTTCTCCTGGGGTTAGGGGCCTTACTTATATAGCCCTCTAGGAAGCACCACAGCCCTTGGATCAAACCGACCTTGATCTACAATTTTTATTCGTCCTCAAAGGTGGTGGAGGCAAGATCCGCGAGGTCGCACCTGATTGGTCAACCTACTAGGACGAGCGCCTAGGGCCTAGGGCGGCCGCCCCACCTGTCAGCCCAAATGGCCCTCCCCTTCAAGGGGGTGCCTTCTCGAGTCTTCAACATTATTCTTTTTCGTAGTAGGGTTAATTTCTCTCTATGTAAATCTGACATGTGGGTCTCCTTTGTTCTTTCCTGATAACCCCCTGCAGAAATAGACATTCACCAAAACACATGGAAATTATTAGTTTAAAACCCCTAAGTCTATGGTGAAGCTCATTTTAACCCTTTCTTAACTCTTGTTGTCTTATAAAATTGATGGTTAATTACCGTCAACAAACTCCCCTAAGCTTACCTTTTGTTCGTCCCTAAGCAAACAGTTAAACCTAAGATAGATCAGGAGTTGCTGCAATACTTTCACGCCTTAAAAGTACACATGCGTTCAAACAAGAATTCTTCTTTTGGACTAGAGTGGACTGCACTGACTTTCAAACTTACACATGTTTCTTCAACCATGGGGCTTTTACCAGCACTTGGGTTTTGAGCAATTGAAAGACAGAACAATTAAGTCAAGTACTATATCTCATGCTCTTTGTTCCACCTCTGTCCTGAAGTTTTCATAAATGTTTGCAAATAAAACTCAGAGTTCCTTAAATATGACTCTCACAAGTCTCTCAATATGTGGTATTTGTGGATCCTCACTAAGTCATTTGAAAGGTTATGCCTTATCTCTCCTCTCAAAATATGTGGTATTTTTGGCTCAAGGCAAATCTTGGGTATGCCTTCTCTCTCTTACCCTATAACTAATAAGGCTTATGTGGAGTTCATGGGTATGGAGATAGCTCATACATACTTGCAATGCATATGTTGCGTAGTCAGACTATGGATCTAGAGGAACTCATGATACAATCAAATCAAGAGGTGCATGTGTGGTTTGATATGGTGGCTAAAATGATGGGGAATAAATGAGATATATAGAAAGAGGTGAAAGTCTAATTCTACAATGCTCCATACTTGAAAATAACTTCTCTCTTCTAAACCTTGAAAAATAAATGGAAAGCTAGGCTGCATAAATATATTTCTTTTCTTTCTCTCTTCTTCTTCTTTTTTCATTGGGACCCTTGTCCATCTTTTTCTTTTGCTTTTGCTTATTTTTTTAATAGAAAATGGATAACAAGTCCCTTATACAAAGAACAAAATTGATATGAGAGGGGATGATGAAAACTTGGAGCAATTATAAAGGTATTTGGCTAGCAAAAAAAGGAATCCTATGGGGAATTTTTTTGGTGTTCACTCTCAGTGTAAGAGTAGAACATTTTTGGTGGATCTAAATGATACAAATATGTGGTGCATACTTCTAGGGTAGAAGTAGCAAGGATGCATGATGTGTGTGTGAATCTTGATTTTAACCGCATGACAAGCCCCTAGGGGTCGACACAGCCTAACCAAACTCAATACAATTACAAGCAGTAAATATATGGAAGGTTTCTTATTCTAATAATCATGTATGGCTGTAGTAGGAATTTAACACTCGTTATATAAGAAACTCATCATGTGGCATTTTAAGTTTTCAAAATAAATCTTCAGAATTTAGTGTCACTAGGAACAAGATAAACAACAACTCAGACTATATCATATCATGTTCGTCAATTACCTAGACTTAGATTAAGCATATGCTCCCACAAGTTTAAAGTGTAGAGTAAATTCGTGTGGCAACAATTTATCCAATCCTTGGGAGAATTCTAGGATGAAAACTAGGTACTTGAAAAGAATTACAACAGCACAACTGTTCATCATTTTCATCATGCATTCTTCAAGTCTACATACTTATTAACAAATTAAAGCAACAAGATTAAAAGCATACTCTTATACACACTCTTTTTATTTGGTTTTCAAGTTTTTAGAACAAACTAAAACATGCACACTAAAAAACAGTAAATATTTATTTTGTTTTTAGGTTTTGCTGATTTTTTTCGATGCATAAAGATAACAAAAGGAAATTGTAAAAAGGAAAAGAAAACTTACCTTAGATAGTGGGGGTCCTCCCCTAAGCTAGATCTTGCCGTCGTCATTCAGTCCATGTGAAGGTACCCCAATATTTCTTCCATAGTCCAGGCATTCTGTTCTCGTCCCTCTTGAATGCTTGTTAAGGTCTGGGTTGTGTTGCGGTTCCACTGGTGTTGCGCCTCCCACATCCGGGTGTTATAGGCTTGTCCATCTATGAGTGTTTGGAGGGCGTTGTCGGTGCGCTGGTGAAATGCCATGTTCTCTTGATAGTACTGCTATGGGGTGTAATGGAACCTAGCAGCGTCGGATCTATGTCCACGCTCAAACTCTTCTCGTGCTCCACCTGATGATGTTCCTGCTCCATAGGGATCAAATGAGTGCCTTCCACCCCCTGATGAAGTTCCCTCTCCATGGGGATCAAATGGTTGTGTTGATCGAGGTGGTTGCTCATAGCCCTCATGTGGCTAATGAGTTGGAGGATACTCCCATGGGTTTAGAACCCGATAGTTGTGATCCATCCAACTATCATAGCTAGCATGAGCTGGCTGTTCTTGGCCAGGGTCAGCTCCGCGCCAAACTGGTTCTTGACGACGTGTGACTCTTTCAGAGGTGGTCCTCTGAGGTGCTCGAGCATTCACTGGTTGAGCCTGTAAATTAACTTGGAAAGTTCTGACAGAATAGAGGGCCAAATCCGGGTTAGGTAACCGGAGCTTGGTCTCACCATATGTCATAACAAGTTCATTGTTTATTCTTTTCAGAAGGTGGGCATGAAAAAGATGATCATAACCAAAAGTATCACGATGCTCTTCAATAAATTCAAGGGAGGCACCTTGCAACATGTCTAAATTTGAAGCAATGCGAGTAACAAGTGAACAAATAGCAACAGGTCCTACTCAGTAAGAGGGAACGATCAACCAATGGGCTACTAACAAATGGATAGGCAAGACTTTGACCTTCTTGACAGCTGCATACATCAGCTGTAGGTCCATACTTCTAACCTTGCTTGTGTCATCACGAGGGAAAAATGTGAAGCCTAGCCATTTGTGAAAGAACCTAAGGGTTGGATGTTCTATATTGCTAGTCCGATGAGAATTGAAAACAGAGTGTTTAGAAATCTCAGTCCAAAACTTATGCTTCTCAAAATCTTCTAAAGCTTCATCTATATCTAGCGGAATGTTGTTTGGAAAATTAAGGAGGTTGCTAAGCTCTCTCCAAGTAGGATAAAACTCATGTGTGAAAAGCCTAAAATAGACTCCTGACTCGGTGACCCTTAAGGTGCAAAGAAATTCTATGGTTAAGAGCTTAGACCCTAACTCAGAGACATCCCAAGCAGATGTCCATCCTATTAATAAGAAAATAGCATTGAATTAAGAACTCATACCTGCTTCTTGGAGTAGTGCGAGCTCAAATGCTGGCATGTGGGTGAACTCCTTGTCTTTGATCTTTCTGTATATTTCTTTCTCATGAGAGTCTCTTAGTCCAAGCTGACTTGGCTTGCGAAGGATCTTTGGCATAAGTGATGAAGAGGAAGCAAGTGTAGGAGTAGCAGGAGGGTCAACGCTCATGTCAGAGCCGGCTCTTGATGATGCTCGTGTCGATCTCCTAGTTCCAATGCTCTTGACTGCTCCCACAACTCCCTTAGCAAACTTCTTTAATCCACTCATCCTGCAAAACTGACAAAGACAAAACTCGTGGAGAGAGTTAGGGAAGGGGTTAGTTGGTTAGCCGTCCAAAGTCAGCGGTCAGAGGTTAGTCGTCGAAGAGATTATTTTTTAGTTGGTTTTCGACAGAACCTCCCTTCAAATTTAATTTGCTCTAGCCTAACTTGGCAGCACTACCACTAAATGAGATTGATAGCAGTACTAAAAACCTTCCTTCTCTCAATCTCTAAGCTCTAAGACACTCTCCTCTCTTCCCTCCTTTCTCTTCTTGCTTTCCACTCTCTTCCTTCCCTCCTATGCTCTTGCAGGAAACTTGAAACTGAGAACAACTTGTACACTAAAAATTCTGAGTCTTGGTGGTGCATAGAAGCAATGGGTGAAGGGGTTTTTATAGAGGAGGAGATGGCCGGGCGGCTGCCCCACTTCTGTCCCCTTTCTGGCTGAATTTTTTAACTCTCCACCTTGCTTAAGTGCTAAGTATGAAAAAAGGTGTGTGGGTGGATTTAGCGGTGGAAAAGACAAAATGGTGGAGGTGAGTGGAATTGGATGAAATAATGTGATGTGATGTATGTGAGGTGGAGTGTATGACATGTGGGTCCCATGGTGGCGGGTCCACTATGCACTACATATATATATATATAAAATGCAGGAAATTAAAAGAGTAGAAACTGTTGACACCGTTTTTAGTACGTGTCAAAATGATCAGGAAAGGCTGATTAGCAAGGGAGAGATTGCCGTGTGAATTGATGGCCAAGGAGAATAAGTTTGTTTTAAGCGGTGGCAGTGTATGAATTTGATTAGGAATGTTGCCGATGAAGTCAAAGGTGTTATTGCCGATGCCGATGGAAGAAGGTTTGGAGACTGTTGCCGATAAGGGAATGTATCGATGAAGGAAGGTGTGAAGTCTGCAGCCGAAGAAATAGGGAATGTGCCGATGGAAGGAGATCGAAGGTTGCTGCCGATGGAAAAGGGGCTGTGCTGGTGAAAAGGAGACCGATAAGAATACCATCGTGATTAAGGCGGATTATGGAATAAAATAGGAGTTGATTTCCTTGTTTACGATTAGTAGAGTCTGAGTTGTGTAAAAGTCATGTTCTTTTTCTTAGACTTGAGTTTAGTGTCCTAGTCGTATTCGATTATGTTTCTATAGATTAGGATATAAATATAGGGTGAAGGGCAATGTAATAGAAATCAATCAATACATCAAAAAAAACAGCTTTTACTTTTATTTACATCTACTTTTCGGCGACTTCGTCAATTTGCATATTTTTCCTTTTTACGAGTTCTCATCGATTCGGCGAGTTGCATTGCTCTAAGTGCAATCTTTGTCGATCCTCGAGTTCCGTGTGAGTACCTCTTGGCCGTGACTTCCGGGCGTATCGCTGTTGTCAGGACCAAAGTGCTCGTATCTTCATCCTTGTCGATTAACAGGTCAAATCGACTGGCACGCTTTGGATATCGATTTCGGGTATTAGCCCTTTGTGTTTGCAGATTCACTTTTGCATCAACACATCTTTTGGCACGCCCGGTGGGACCGATCTAATCAAGATGCCTAATCATGAGATCGATGCTGGGAATATCATCGCAGTAACAGAAGAAGATCTTAAGGACGATCAGAAGCAGGCTATGGAGAGGGCTATTGAAGAATATAGACAGCTTTGCTTAAAGTCATTCAGCATGAACAAAAGTGGACAAGTCATCCAGAAGCAGGACTTGCCGTTGCCTCGGCAGGTTACCTTTGATCCTAATCCTGGTAAACTTCAAGAGATGGTTAATTCTGCAGTGAATCATGCTTTAATTAATCACTCCAATGTGCTGTCCAATACTGTTCATAATGCTGTGATTCGAACTTTCAAAGAAGGGCAAGCGTCACATCATTACGTCGGGCCTGCTTATCATCAACCAGAAGTAGCATCTGCTGTTGCTCCATCGGCTCCTCCAGCCGTTGCGGGTATAGAGATTTCTTCCCCTCCAGTATCAGCAGGATTATCTAATGCGCAGTCTACTCCGGTTCGTCCAGATTCAGCATTATCAGGACGAGTTCAGCTTGGTACAGATCTATCAGCATCAGCTTTATCAGGTCCTATACCACAGAGTAATTAAATTCCTGCTAATTGGTGGGGATATGGTATGCCTCCGGAGCCATCTACTGTCAATCACGGATTATCTCAAGTGTTTGACGCAGCAGGAAAAACTCCTATACCATCGGCTGGTTCGCCGATAGCCCAAGCGCCTCAATATATTACAACTACTGCACAACCAAGTCTGGGAGGTTTTCAGGCGTCTCTGGGACAAACATCTGGTTCAAGTCCATCGGCAAGTTTGTTACCGATGCAGCAGAAGGCTCCTATAATCAGTCAACCTGGAGTACAGGTTATGCCTCAAGTTGGATATAATTATCCAGCAATGCCAACAAGCTACCAGCCATCGGCAAATTCTGTGCCGATGAATACTAATAATTGGTCAGGGCAGTTTCCTACTCAACATACAGTTCAGCCAAATCAGCAAGCCACAGGAGTTCATCAAGGTCACATGCATGCTGGTTTTCAGAATCAAGCATCGGCAGCTCAGCCGATGAATCCTTTTCAGCAGATTAATGGACCACAGTTAGTAGCAAATATGCCAATTGCTGGAGATCGTGGGCAACAAAGGCATGCAGAAGGATATCAACAGATACCTCCAGAGATTCAACCATATCGTCAGCAAGATGTCGATGTTTTTTGGGCCGATAAGATAGCAGAAATTATGAGAGATCAATTTGGGATCAAGCCCAAGGTTAATACTTATTCTTATCGGACTCCGTATCCTCCAGCATATGATTTAATTCCTCTCCCAAATCGTTACAAAGTGCCAGATTTCACTAAATTCTCTGGGCAAGATGATACATCAACCATGGAGCATGTTAATCGTTTTATTATTCAATGTGGAGAGGCAGCTTGTAGAGATGAATTGAGAGTTCGTCTTTTCTCGTCATCTCTATCTGGATCAGCATTTACGTGGTTTATTTCACTACCGCCAAATTCTATTATCACTTGGGCTGATCTGGAAAAGCAATTTCATAAGTACTTCTTTGCTGGAATTCATGAGAAGAAGCTTACCGATTTGGTAAAGATGAAACAGCGCAATGATGAATCGGTAGAAGGCTTCGTGCAAAGGCTACGAGATGTAAAGAATAAATGTTACAGTCTGGTATTGGATGATCGGCAGCTTGCCGATTTAGCCTTTCAGGGATTATTGCCACACCTAAAGGACAGATATGCTTCTCAGGAGTTCGAAAGCCTAAGTCATTTAGTACAAAGGATTTCTGATCAAGATACTAGGGTTTTTGAACCTAAGAGAAATTGGAACAAGAAAGTTTCATTTGTTGAAGAAGCGGAAGATTCTGATTCAGATAATGAACCAGTTATCGGTTTGGCAGAGTGGGTTAAGAATAAGAAGCCGATATCTTGTCCCTTTGGTCACAAAGAGCCAGAAAAGTTTACTTTTGATGTCACCAAAGCCGATAAAATATTCGATCTTTTGCTTCAGGAGGGTCAGATTAAATTATCACCCAATCATGTGATCCCATCAGCAGAAGAGTTGAAGCATATGCTGTATTGCAAGTGGCACAATGCAACTTCACACAGTACCAATGAGTGCAAGGTGTTTAGACAGCAATTACAGTCAGCTATTGAGTCTGGCAGGATAAAATTTGGCAATTCCAAGATTCAAAAGCCAATGAAAATTGATCAACATCCTTTTCCAGCAAATATGTTGGACGCTGAAGGAAAAATTAAGGTGTTGACATCGGAAGCTGCTGAAAAGAATGCATCAGTAGATCCCCAACATCGGATAACTACCGATGATGCAAAAGGCAAGGGGCTATTAACAGAGAGTGGCGGTTCTGGGAGGCCTCCTCGATCTGGCATCGTGATTACCCATCAAAGACAACACGAAGGATGGCGTCAGCGAAGGGACCGGTATAGACGACAACAAGAGGAAAGGCGTCAAGAAGAGTGGAATCGGCATAAAGATCATTGGAATTGTCCATTTTTTATTCATTGTTGGGAAGAAGGTATTAAGTTACCTACTGTTGAAAATTGTCCAGAATGCAATGGCTATTATGGAGTTAATTATCCTGCAAGAAGGTTTCAATCTGGTAATCAAGGTTTGCTCGTTAATGAGCCGATCAGAAGGAGAGCATCAGTACATGATCGGCTGGGGGGCAGGCTTAGTGTGCATGAAAGGCTTGGTAAACGCGTTGCATATTTTCCAAGGAATCAAGAGGAACTCGAAGAGATGGCAAATGCAAGAGTCCCTGATGAAGAAATATTCTACAGGGACCCTAATATACGTCGTGTGGAGACAACTAGAATTTATCAGCCAGTTTGGAAAACTAAGCTTCCTCAATGGTGTCCAGAAGGTTTGACAAAGACACAGAAGAGAAAGATTCAGCGGGATCGTCAAAAAGATTTATATCAAGAAGAAAGTCCCTCCAATGAGAAATCTGGTAACCAGCAGTGGCAGATAAGGCACAAGGATAAAGGTCCATCGGCAGACATCAATATGGTGTTTATGTTGCCGATGGAATTTTTGGCTTTGTCTGACAGTGAGGAAGAGGCTGTTTCCTCTGATCAGATAGCTCAATTAATGTTAGATCCAATGATGGCTGTTTTTGAGAAGCCTGCTGATGATGAGAGACAGCACCTCAAGGCTTTGTTTGTAAAAGGCAGAGTTGATGGGCAGCCCGTATCTAAGATACTTATTGATGGAGGAGCTGCGATTAATATTATGCCTTATGTGATGTATCGGAAGCTTGGTAAAGGAGATCAAGACTTAACTAAAACCGATATGATGCTAAAGGATTTTGAAGGCAATGTGTCACCAGCTAAAGGAGCAGTATGTGTTGAGTTGACCATCGGTAGTAAAACTTTGCCGACAACTTTCTTTGTTATTAATGGCAAGGGTGCATATAATTTACTTCTGGGAAGGGATTGGATTCATGCTAATTGTTGTGTTCCTTCTACAATGCATCAATGTCTGGTACAATGGATTGGAGATAAGATTGAAGTTGTTCCTGGTGACTCTTCTTATATCATTGCATCGGCAGAATCAGATACTTATGAATGAACCAGGTGCATATCGGGAGAAGCTTGGGAGAAAGAGTTCCTCAAGGTTGCTGATTATGAAATTCTACCGATCCAAGCAGTCGGTTCTGAAGAAGAGTTTTAATGGATAGATTTGCCGATGATGGAAAATTAGGGCAAGGATTTACATCGGCAGATGATTTAATAGAAGTAGATATTGGTGAAGGCGATAGGCCAAGGCCCACTTTTATTAGCTCTAAATTAGATTCCAAGTGTAAACAGCAATTAGTTGATTTGTTAAAGGAATATAAAGATTGTTTTGCTTGGGATTATACTGAAATGCCTGGATTAGACCGATCTATAGTTGAACATCGGTTGCCGATTAAATCTGGATTTCGGCCACATCAGCAGCCGGCTCGCCGATGCAATCCTAATATACTCCCTGATATTAAGGCCGAAATAACCAAGTTAATTGAGGCAAAGTTTATTCGGCAGTGTCGGTATGCAGAGTGGATTTAATGTGGTTCCTGTATATAAGAAAAATGGAAAACTCCGTGTTTGTATTGATTTCAGGAATCTTAATAAGGCCACACCGATGGATGGTTATCCGATGCCGATTGCCGATTTGTTGATTGATGCTGCAGCAGGGCATCAGATTATTAGTTTCATGGATGGAAATGCAGGTTATAACCAAATATTCATGGCTGAAGAAGATATTTCCAAAACTGCTTTTAGATGTCCAGGTCATGTGGGATTATTTGAATGGATAGTTATGACATTTGGTTTGAAAAATGCTGGTGCTACCTATCAGAGAGCTATGAACTTTATCTTCCATGAATATATCGGCACATTGGTGGAAATCTACATTGATGATATAGTGATTAAGTCTGGAAACATCACGAAGCATCTAACCGATCTGCGAAAGATATTGGAGTGCACAAGAAAACATGGATTAAAGATGAATCCCAATAAATGTGCATTTGGTGTATCGGCAGGACAATTCTTGGGTTTTATGGTGCATCAGAGGGGCATTGAAATTAGTAGAAAATCTATTGAGGCAATCAACAAGGTTGTTGCTCCTGCCGATAAGACTGAATTGCAATCTTTGATCGGTAAGATTAATTTCATCAGAAGGTTTATATCTAATCTGTCAGGTAAGATCAAGGCTTTCAGTCCGTTATTAAAATTGAAAGCCGATCAGGAGTTTAAATGGGGATATGAACAGCAGTTGGCTTTAGATCAGATTAAGAGTTATTTAACAAATCCTCCAGTGTTAGTTCCACCCCAGCATGGAAAACCTTTCAGATTATATTTATCAACTGAAGATATTGTTATCGGTTCAGCTCTTATCCAAGAATTTGAAGGAAAAGAGCGTGTTATCTATTATTTGAGCAGACGATTAATAGATGCTGAAACCAGGTATTCGGCTATTGAGAAATTATGCTTATGTTTATATTTCTCCTGTAGTAAGTTAAGGCATTATTTACTATCGGCTGAATGTACTGTCGTATGCAAAGATGATGTGGTCAAATATATGCTATCTATGCCGATATTAAATGGTAGGATTGGTAAATGGATTTTAGCATTATCAGAATTTGACTTACGTTATGAATCGGCTAAGGCAGTTAAAGGACAAGTTATGGCCGATTTTGTTACTCAACATTGCAATACAGTAGATTCTTTGGAAGTTGCTCCATAGACATTGTTCTTTGATGGGTCCACTTGTAGTGAAGGGGCAGGCATCGGCATCGTGTTGATTTCTCCTCAAGGGAAGAGGTATGAATTCTCATTACCGATCGTTGCCACATCAACAAACAATCAAGCTGAAAGGATTGGAGTTGCTTAAAGAAATACAGGCTGATGCTGTTGAAGTCTTTGGTGATTCTATGCTAGTTATAAATCAGTTGATTGGGATTTATGAATGTCGAAGTGAAATCCTAATTTCATATCATGAGAAATGTTTGGAATTGTTAAAAGGGTTTAGGAGTTTTCATCTGGAGCATATTTCTCGGATGCATAATGAAGAGGCTAACCGATTGGCTCAGCATGCTTCGGGATATCAACCTGTTCAAGAAGCATTGACATTGGTGGCTGATCCTGATGACTGGAGAAAGGAAATCATTGATTATTTAAAGAATCCATCCAAAAAGGTTGAGAGACGTGTAAGATTCCAAGCGACAAAGTATGTACTCCTCGATGATGAATTATATTATCGTACCATAGATGGAGTTTTACTCAGGTGTGTTAGCATAGAGGAATCAAAAAGCCTGATGAGTGAAATTCATGAAGGAGTATGTGGGGCTCATCAGTCAGCATTCAAGATGAAGTGGATGATCAGAAGAAATGGATATTATTGGCCAGCTATTCTTGAGGATTGTTTTAAATATTTCAAAGGATGTCAGGAATGTCAAAAGTTTGGTAATATTCAAAGAGCACCCGCATCGGCTATGAATCCTATAATTAAGCCATGGCCGTTTAGGGGTTGGGCTATTGATCTCATCGGTCAAATTTATCCACCATCGAGTAAAGGGCATAAATTTATTCTGGTTGCTACCGATTATTTCACAAAGTGGGTTGAAGCAATTCCTTTGAAAAAGGTGACATCGGCTAACATGGTTGATTTTGTGAAGGAGCATATTGTTTACCGATTTGGCATCCCTCAAACTATCACTACCGATCAGGGCACTATGTTTACATCAGGTGAATTTGATGAGTTTGCTTTGAGTATGGGAATTAAAGTTTTGAATTCTTCACCATATTATGCCCAAGCAAATGGCCAAGCTGAAGCATCTAATAAGGGGATTATCAAACTTATTAAGCGCAAGATCAAAGAATATCCTAAAAAGTGGCATACCATATTAAATGAAGCTTTGTGGTCATATCGGATGGCATGTCATGGTGCAACCAAGGTGTCGCCTTATCAATTGGTGTATGGGCACGATGCAGTATTACCTTGGGAGATTAAGATTGGATCTAGGCGGATGCGTTTTCAGGATCAAATGACAGCCGATGATTATGATATCCTTATGAAAGATGAGTTGGAGGACGTAGCAGGTCATCGGTTAAAAGCTTTGGTTAACATCGAGGAAAACAAGAAGAGAGTAGCTAGGTGGTATGACAAGAAAGTGAAGGTAAAGGAATTTGCCGATGGTGAATTAGTCTGGAAGTTGATTTTACCGATTGGGACTAAAAATTCTAAGTTTGGCAAATGGTCCCCTAATTGGGAAGGTCCATATCGGATAAGTCAGTCTGTTCCTGGTAATGCATATATTCTTGAAACTCTCGAAGGAGTGGTATTTCCCAGAGCGTTAAATGGAAAATATTTAAAGAAATATTACCCTAGTATTTGGATAGATGCATAAAAAGTATAGTTGCCGATAACAATCCTATCGGCTGGAGTTAAAACAAAGTATCAATTATACCGAATTTAACAAAGCCTGGATGGCTGATATCGCACGCAGGCGAATTTCATCGGCTTCTTTTAGTTCCTTGGCATCTTCATCGGCATTTCCTTCCACAGGTTTGATTTTCTTTTTCAATGCCAAGGCCTTGCGAGCTTGAGCATCCCGTTCCTGTTGAAGGGCTTTAATGACGTCGGGAAGCTGGTCTTCTTCTTGTTTGGCCTGGGTCAGAGCTGTCTCAACTTGTTCCAGTTCAGCTAGCAGGGCTGCTTTCTTTGCCGATAGATCTGAGATTTTCTGTCTAATATCGGCACTGGAGGCTTGCAAATTATTGATGTTCTTGTGCTTCTCGTCGGCAGTCTGCTTCAGCTGTAGCATCTCTTCTTTAAGTTGAGATTGGGCTGCTCTGTCAGCAATACGATGAACGGCCCTTTGGTATTGAAGCTGTCTGCTTTCCAGATGGACTGCTGGAAAGATGATTTCTTCAACATTGGAGGGGACTTGGCCGCGGATTGCCTTGAAGATAGACTTCGCAGGATCCGAGTCGATTACCAATTGGGCAGTTTCTTGCTGAAGCAGATTTAGGAGGGTTTCCAGCTTGCCATATGTGTCTGATGATATTGTTCCCAACGCCAGGGAGGAGCTCGCTTCTTCTCCGTCGTCATCAGAAATATCGATAGCAAAAGAAAATAATCTATCGGGAGAGTCTTGTTCCTATGGGATAAAGAGAATTAGAAATCTTGTTTATAGTATTCTGAAGATATAATAAATCAGGTAATTGACTGGTTTACCTGCTTCAAGGTTATTTCTTGAGCTTGACTTAAAGGAGCGGCTTGTAAAGGGTCCTGTGAAGGATCGGCAGAAGATGCCGATGGAATGTTTTCAGTGACCACATCGGTAGTCGGCCCTTGAGGTACAATTACCGATGATGTATCTTGGGCAGGAGCAGTTTGTTCAGAAGGCTGATCGACGGGTGTTGGAGCAGACGCAGGGGCCGGTGTAGGTTTTTGTCGTTTCTGTTGAGCCTCAGCATCGGTCAAAGCTTTACGTTTTTGTTGTGCTTCAACAACAATTGGCTGGGGGGCATCAACATCTATTGGTTGAGGAGCTTGAATGATCGGTTTGCTTACCGATGTATCCATTTGTTGCTGCAAAAACAGGTATAAGATTAGATGTTTAGTGGGAAAAGTAAAAAAAAAATAATAATAATGAAAAAATACCTCTGAGGAAGGAGTAGAAGTTATGGTGCTCGGTAAAGTTGCCGATGATGATCCAGCTGCAGCTTGTACACCCTGATAGTTGTATATTAATATAAAGTGTATCGGCAGAAAAGGGAGTAAACAAGATTGTTACCTTAAAAGCTTTGATCAGGCTTGAAGCAGCGGCCTTTGGAGAAGCCCTAGATGTTCCCAATCTTGGTCTAGAAGCGCCAATTTTGGTACGAGCTCTTTGGAAAGTCAAGGCTTCCAGGGTGGGGGCATTGTAACCGATTGCTGAAATCGGAGAGGCTGGATGGAGATTGAAGGGTTTTCCGCTTTTACTTATCGGTGGAACTGGATCGTCAGCCTGTTTCAAAGGAGGTTAGTTACCGATACACATAATAAAAGAAAAGGGAAGGGACAAAAGTTAAAAGGAACTTACTGCATTATCAGGAATAGCATAATCGGGGTCAATCTGGTGCCGATATGTGTGAACAGATGTTGAAAATAGCTGTTCTTTCCATTCCTGCCACCATTGCTTATATGATTCTGTTATGAAAGAAGCTGGTGACCAGGCGGAGAGATCGACATTGGAAATATCGGCATCAGGAGCAAGTCTTACTATCCTGCTCCATTCAGTTCCAGAGGTGATGATTTCCCTAGGTTTAATTACATCGGCATAACACAGTTTAATGGGCAGTTGCCCAAAAGCCAACTGGCGAGATACTGCCGATGGATTGTAAAATTCATAAGTAATGTGGGAGGCTTTCCCACTGCCAAATGTATTGACTGGAATTGCTCTGGGGGTGATGATGGCCATCATGAGATCATTATCTTGGTTCAGATCACTATCGGCAAAATTGAAGAGGAGGGGGAACTTATTATCTTCGTCAATATAAGGCACCCAAGCCCTAAGGTCACGAGGGAGGCCATGGTAGAGAGTGTGGAAAAATCTGCCGATTTGATCCTCATTGGCTTCTGTTCCGGGAAGGACGATGATTGCTTCACCAAAGTTGATAGGAGGGCGTGTTGCCGATTCATCATCCCTAAGGACATATTCTTCGGGAATCTCTCGTGGGAATTCCTGAGCAAAGAGATCCCACTGTAAACGCTTGTGCATGTGAGCGTTTAACCACATATTAACAAACCACCACGGGCCTCCCAGGTTGCCGATGGGTTCGCCAAGTATAAGTTTTTGGGATACTTGGTGGAGGAGATGGTAGGTTGAGCTCAGGAGATATCGGCCAAGTGGGAATCTGATACCGTTGGCCAAGAGTTCTGCTGCTGGGAGGAAAGCATTAGTTGGTCCTACCGATCGACCGCAGAAAATAAACTTTTCTAGCCACATGTTCAGGAATGTGGCATGCTCCCTTTGATTGACAGTGCCAGTTTTCTGATACTCCTGGATATATCCTGTCCAGCCGCCGATGTTGCGTGTGGTTATTCTGTACTCAGCTTTTCTGCCGAAAATATGGCCTTCATCAATAGTTGAAATGTCTAGGCCTGTGAGCATGTACACATCGGCAAGGGTGGGGGCACATGGACCATGACCAAACATGAAGGTGTTGGTAGTGTCAGACCAAAATTGAGCAGCAGCTATCATCATAGATTCATTTTTCTGCATATCGGCAATGGACAGCCTGATACATTGATCTATTTTTCGCTCTGCCCAGAATACTTGCATTGACCTGTTGACCCTCAGAAACCAGTTTTTCCACCCTTTGGTGGGTTTAGGCCAAGAACAGAATGTATCTTTCCACAAATTCAAGGAGAAATTCTGAGATTTGAAGGGAATACGATTGCTTCTGCATTGATCAAATCAGTTGGATCTGGGTCACCCATCGGACCTAAGCAGTAAAGGGGAGGTTGATGGGTTGGAATCACCAATGTGTTGCGAAGTTCCTAGGTTTGGAGGACCGAGAAGATGAAAGATGAAGAAAAATGTCAACTGTACGAATTCGCAGGAGACCGAAAGGATGAAAGTAAAAGTAATGAGAAGAAGAACAAACCGCAGGGACGTCGAAGTTAACAGCCATTGCTTCAGGAGGATGAGGGCACAAGCTGGGAACTTGAAGATGATGATTCAGATGAGTTGAAGACGCGCGGTTGTTGGTTAGGGTTGCCGCCGGGGTGAGAATGCCAAAAGGTGGAGTTTGAAGGTAGAAGATGAACAGCCCGGAGGAATCTATTTATAGGTTATCTGGAGTAGGGGTATTCTTGACTTATCTCTATGCCGTATGCGGATGAATCGAGGTGGTTCAGTTGGATATGGTAACTGTGCGGACGACAATCAAGGAATGGTACAGAAGATTTGACAGCAAGTAATCATAGCTTGAAGGATATCTTGATATAAGATTTTTCAGTTCTAAAAATGATGCGTTGCGGTGAGATATTGTTGAAGATTTGTTATTTTGGTATATCAACCATAGTTAAGGCAAAGAAGGTTAGAAAAATGCGATATTGAGATACATGGATTGGATCTAGATTTGATTGAGTTTGGTAACAAATCATGTTATGCTTGGAGAATGGGTCAAAGAAATAGATAAAAGCAAGCATTAGTTGGAGTAAATTTCGGAGCATCAGTATCTTATACTCCGAAATTGGGGGGCATGTGTTGACACCGTTTTTAGTACGTGTCAAAATGATCAGGAAAGGCTGATTAGCAAGGGAGAGATTGCCGTGTGAATTGATGGCCAAGGAGAATAAGTTTGTTTTAAGCGGTGGCAGTGTATGAATTTGATTAGGAATGTTGCCGATGAAGTCAAAGGTGTTATTGCCGATGCCGATGGAAGAAGGTTTGGAGACTGTTGCCGATAAGGGAATGTATCGATGAAGGAAGGTGTGAAGTCTGCAGCCGAAGAAATAGGGAATGTGCCGATGGAAGGAGATCGAAGGTTGCTGCCGATGGAAAAGGGGCTGTGCTGGTGAAAAGGAGACCGATAAGAATACCATCGTGATTAAGGCGGATTATGGAATAAAATAGGAGTTGATTTCCTTATTTACGATTAGTAGAGTCTGAGTTGTGTAAAAGTCATGTTCTTTTTCTTAGACTTGAGTTTAGTGTCCTAGTCGTATTCGATTATGTTTCTATAGATCAGGATATAAATATAGGGTGAAGGGCAATGTAATAGAAATCAATCAATACATAAAAAAAAAACAGCTTTTACTTTTATTTACATCTACTTTTCGGCGACTTCGTCAATTTGCATATTTTTCCTTTTTACGAGTTCTCATCGATTCGGCGAGTTGCATTGCTCTAAGTGCAATCTTTGTCGATCCTCGAGTTCCGCGTGAGTACCTCTTGGCCGTGACTTCCGGGCGTATCGCTGTTGTCAGGACCAAAGTGCTCGTATCTTCATCCTTGTCGATTAATAGGTCAAATCGACTGGCACGCTTTGGATATCGATTTCGGGTATTAGCCCTTTGTGTTTGCAGATTCACTTTTGCATCAACAGAAACTAAAATTCTTACAATGCATGGAGTAAATATTTTTGTACCACCACGGTAAATACTTTTAACGGGTTTTTACACACCGTGAAAATTATTTACATGGGGCTAGAATTTTTATAATGCAGTACTGTGAATGTAAATGCTTAAGAAAAATTATGCGGATAAATACCGAGTTACCTTCCGGCAAGGGTTCAAATTTTTAGAGTCCTTCGAACTGGACCTTCTGATATTTTATTTTTCTGACAATCCCAGAGATGATGTCTCTAGTGATTTTTCCATCTTGTCTTGATTGACCGTCTTCGCAGAGGAATTGAGTTCCTGTTTTGACTTGAATGCAAATTGTTTTTCCCATTTATGGTGAACTTGATTTCTCCTTTCCCTACATCAATGTGGGCATTGGCTATGCTCAAAAAGGGTCTCCTGAGGATGAGTGACACTTTTGAGTTTGGATGCGTATCCAGTACCACAAAGTCTACTGGAACAAAGAATTCTCGTATCTTGACTAGAATATTCTCGGCAATGCCCAATGGGTACCGAACTGATTGATCTGCTAACTGTAGGCACATTGATGTTGGCTCGAGTGCTGAGTGGTCAAGCTTGTGATAGACTACAGCAAGCATCACACTGACACTTTCTCCAAGGTCACATAGTGCATTGTTGAAGTGTTGATTTCCAATTGAGCTATCAATAGTGGGGCATCCTGGATCTTTTCTTCTTTTCTGGTAATTTATTCAGGATAGCCGCACTACACTCTTTGGTTAGCTTGATCACTTCAGTGGATGGCAGTGGTCTCTTCTTGTTCAAAATATCTCTGATGTATTTGGCATATGTAGGAATTTGAATGGCACCCAATAGAGGTATGTTGACATATAACTTCTGAATAACCTCCATGAACTTGCTAAACTGCTCATCCGATTGTGGTCATCTAATTCTGCGAGGAAATAGTATGTAGTTCGTATCATGAAAATTCTGTCTCATCTCATGATCTTGTAATGTGTCTTGAGGTTGCACGTCTTTTTCAACTTCATTATTATTCTCTTCTTCTGCCACTGGTGGTACTACTGGTGCTCTTCTTGCTCCTTTTGGATAGGGAGGATCCTTGGTGGATCTCCCTCCTCTCGTAGTATTAGCTCTTACTTGCTCAGGGTCTGTGGCAGTAGGTAATACCGCAGCTAGCTGCTTTATCTTCTCTTCTATCTTCTTATTAAACTTGAGCTGTTCTTCGATGGCAGCTGAGAAACTATCCATTTTAACATTTATATCCTCCAGAATTTTGTCATTGGTGGCAAGCTTTTCTTTGATTTCACTGTTTGTTCTGATCTGCTGCCTGACTAAATCCCTCAATGTTGGTTGTCGATTCGATTTTTGATTTGGCTGATACAAAGCCTTCTGGGCCGTGGAATTTATATCTTGTTTGTATGCTGCTTCAATCGCCCTTTGATCTTCCTTATACTTAGCCCTCTAGTCAAGCCAGTTGAGCAAGTCATCCATCTTGGTAGACAGTGCATTCACTTCTTCAATTGTTTCTTCACTCTGATGACAATGTTGAGTGTGGTCTTGGGACCGGCCTTGATTTTCTGATATTTTCTCCATAAGCAACTTGGCTTTCCCAACTGTAAGTGACAAAAATGATCCTCCAGCAGTTGCATCTAGGTGCTCACGTGCTTTCTGAGTTGATCCATGATAAAATCCTTGCATGAGTAACCATTCTTTCATTCCATGATAAGGACAATCTGAGATGTATTCTTGCAAACGCTCCCATGCTTCTGAAATGGTTCCTGTCTTTTGCTGTTGAAAATTGGTAATCTTTCCTCTTAAGTCATTGGTCTTGCCTATTGGGAATAATTTTGCTAGAAAGGCCTTGGAACACTTTGCCCATGTGTTGATATCTTCTTTGTTGGCATAAAACCACTACTTCGCTCTTCCCACTAGTGAGAATGGAAAAAGGCGAAGTAGTGTGATATCTTGATTGACTTCTTTACTGACGATAGTGCTCCCAATTTCCAGGAAACTCTGCAAATGTGCACTTGCATCTTCATGAACCTTTCCATTGAATTGGGTAGCTCGCACCATATTAATGAGGCTTCGCTTGAGCTCAAACTCAAGATTATTTGTTTCCAATGCTAGACCTGTACGGATATTCTCAACTGTAGGAGCAGAGAATTCACGTAGGGTTTTTGTAGCCATAGCTTTAGGAATTGGTGATAAGCTCCTTCTTGGGTTGATCCAATTCTGATGATGGAGAGTTGAGTGAATCAGAACCAATCCTGCTCATAACCTGTATAAAATACAAACATAGAAAAACAATAGGGGTGAACCTGCCAAAGCAGAGATGCCTTGTTATGATTTCTCATTTTCTAAGTATCAATTTACGCAATTTTTCTCAAAGGTTTATTCCTTCCCCGACAACGGCGCCAGAAATGCTTATTGACACTTCTAACACCACTTAAGCTAAGTTGTCATCCCTAGCATGGCGCGAGAAGTGTTGGTATAGAACTGCTCCTCTTAGAATAAAAATAGGATCTGCAAGCATACAGATAAAATACCATCGTAGCATTTCACCGGGAAATATTTCAGGTATCGTTAATTTATATTTAGCTCAAGGGAAAGAACTAAGGACTTAAACCTAAAGGGATGGATTTGCAAAATATGACTACTTATGAGAAATCAATCACATAGTCACTTACTTTGGTACGGGGATAAACCATGATAAATAAGTATAAATGAATTATAAAGCATAGGGATGAATCACGTAGAGATTAGAGATAGACTACTCATCATAAAGGTAGGTTGATGTCTGATTAGTTCAAGAGATTGAATTCTAGGTAGGTTCTAATCTACTAAGTCACTCATCTACTCTAGCAAACACACCATCATATATAGTATAAAAGACTCTTCATCTATGTATAAGGCATATTACTGAAGAAAGCCAGAACATAGCATGACTTCTTACGTAATGTTGTTTCTGCCTGTCCTATCAATGGGGGGTGGACTATATAAGACTCAATAGAACTGTCACTTCCACGAACTACCACATTACCCGGCCAATAGGGTGCATTTGCAGGTAAATAGCATCTAAGCACCACACTTACATGTGATCTACCACTTAACCCCCTCGCGAAGAGAGCTAAGCGCTTTGCAAACATATACATAAACATATTATCAATCATATCCATATCAAATGTACTACTAGAGCAAACTAGGAACATAATAAATAGAAACATAATGATATTAGAATAAAGTCATAGAGCAAAGATACAAAATAATACCAATACTTTGATAACGAAGATCCAAATCCCGAGCACAAGTCGCCCGACTCTTCCTCTATCTAGTCGAAACCTATGTCAAACTTGAAGAATTGGAGTAGCTATTCTAATTCTCTGGTGGAGAGAAACTCTCTAAACCCTAGCTCTACTGATGGCTCCCTCTACTAGTGAATTGCTAATGAATTCCAGGTTTCTCCTGGGGTCAGGGGCCTTGCTTATATAGCCCTCTAGGAAGCACCACAGCCCTTGGATCAAACCGACCTTGATCTACAATTTTTATTCATCCTCAAAGGCGGTGGAGGCAGGATCCGCGAGGTCGCACCTGATTGGTCAACCTACTAGGGCGGGCGCCCCACCTGTCAGCCCAAATGCCCTCCCCTTCGAAGGGGTGCCTTCTCAAGTCTTGTAGATTATTCTTTTTCGTAGTAGGGTTGATTTCTCTCTATGTAAATCTGACATGTGGGTCTCCTTTGTTCTTTTCCTGATAACCCCCTGTAGAATTAGACATTCACCAAAACTCGTAGAAATTATTAGTTTAAAACCCCTAAGTCTATGGTGAAGCTCATTTTAACCCTTCTCTTGACTCTTGTTGTCTTATAAAATTGATGGTTAATTACCGTCAACAGTCAACACAATTTTGCATAAGGTATTTGGGGCATGGGATTGCTCTGATTGCAACAGAGAAGGCACTGGGAAAAAGGCCCAATGGTTGGCAACGGCTAGTCAACATGGCAGGTGTCGCGGGGTCGAAATCGTGGCAAGCATGTTGTTTGAGTCGGTTTCAGAGTACGAGGTCTCTGGTGGCTTGGGTGGACTCGGGAACACAAGAATCACGCAGAGAAGACACAATGGTTTATCCTAGTTCAGGGCAATTCGGTCCCTATGTCCAGCAGCTGATGATCCTTATACTCAAGAGCACCCAAAATCTAGGGGGTTACAACAGAGTGTAAGGAAAGAAGAGTTTGGTAGGGGGTTAGCTCGGTGCTAATCCTAAGGTTCCCTCACCACCGGTGGAGTCTCCCCCTTGTCAGGGAGGAAGGAGATGGTGGGGTGCGGTAGAGGAGAGGCTCTCGGTGCCCCTCTCTGGGTTGCCTTGCTCTTGGTGCAGAGCGGAGGCAGATGGAATGGAATAGAGTATCTAGTGATTAAATAGGGATCCTCTTCCCTCTAGGTCTGACCTTATCCCTTATATAACGAGATAGGTTGGGTACAAAGCAGTTTGAGGGTTGTAATCTACGGTCTACTTGGAGTCCAGGAGGGTCTTGCAACGGTGCAGCGTGGATCGTCAAGGTGTCTTGGAGTTGAAGAAGCCTGGGTGTCACCGGCTACTCTGTTCTGACACTCTGTGTATCAAGAGGTGTCAACTTGGACCGGCCACCCCTGGGTGAGACCTTCTGGAGTCTTCTTGGTGGTGAAGGAGGTCAGCTCCGGGGGCTGACGAGCGGGCCTGGAAGCCCCCGAGCCCCCGGAGGGCACGGGAAGCTTTGTCTTCTTATGTCATGCCTCGGACGTGACCCTGTTGGAGGAGCAGTTAGCAGGGGCATGCCTTGGGAGCAACGCTAGGAAGCCCCAGGAATCGGTAGCTTGGGACTTGTCTTCTTGTTCCTAGGCATTGGCTAGCATCGTTAGCTAGGCAGGAGCCAAGGGCCAGGACCGGAGATGCCATAGATCCGGACCCTCGAGCCCTAGGTGGAAGCTACGGTTGAGTTAGGCTCGGCCGGGTCTCTTCGCCAGAGGGTGCGTGCGAGCATGGCCAATGGGCATAGCCCCCGAGCCCCTGGGCGATCCTAAAGGGGTCAGTCGAGGGGTCTTCTTTGTTCGGGAGCCATTGGAGCTGAGGTTTAACATACTTGTATGTTAGGAACTCATCAGCAAGCGACAGAAAACTCTAATGGTGTCACCAGAGCGATCTGATGAACGCTACACATGTGCAATCCTTTAACAACAACATTACTCGGGGTGGAAGCTATATATACTCCCTTTGGATGGTCATGTGAGGTAGTTAAAGTTTGCTAGAGTTACTAGGGAGTTTAGTTTCCATCCCATGTGCTCTAGACGCCAAAAGTGCTTAAGGAATTATTAGATGATTAGCGTAGTGCTTTGTAAAATATTTAGGCTAGTTAGACCACCATATTGATGCTTTGCTATACACTTAGGCTTAGTATTAAATTTAGTGAGGTTTGCATACCTCTTGCCACTCAGTGCTTGCGCGCGTCATTGTTGTACAGTAGAGGCATGTAATCTAGTGAGTCCACACCAACTATGTCTGTGGAATGGCCACCTAGCTCGTAAAGGAGGGAACAAGGCCCGTGGCATTTGAGCCAAAAGCATGATAGTGAAGACAACAGGGAGTAGTCAGGGAAAAGGCCCTATAGAGACGCATTTGCACGTGGAGAAGGCCCATAGGCTCTATGGTGTTACCTGATCGGAAGCTTGGCTCTTGCAAGCACTTCCTTGCAAGGGATCCAATGAGGACTATTGGGAGCATGAGCTTTTCAATACCATAGGAAAAATACCATCGTCAATGGAAGTTTGCATCTCCATCTCATTTAAGCTTCTACACTTAATTGCTTGCCTGATTGTGTACTTTACATTCCTTGTTTAGCGTGCTAGATGTTAGTATTTGTTATGCTCAAGTGAATAATTTTGCAAGCGCACAAAATACTGTTGTAGCATGTCACCCGAGAGTATTCCAGAGTATAGTATTTATCCTCAGGGAAGAAATGGTTAAACAATATGATAGTTAAGCATGATGTATCTACTAACTAGTATCTTGACTAAACTAAAGTGGGGGTAACTAATGTACAATAAGGTAGTGTGACACACAGAAGTTCCACTTCTAGAAAGGTAAGGTGAAAGCGTAGCTAAGTGGGAGGACAATGAGCAAGAGATTTTCCTAAGTTCTTTTTATCACAAAGGTTCTTTCTTAGCTATAGCATAGCAATACAACTCTACATAACAAGATTAATGATCACACACCAAACACTTCAGAGCTATGTTTTGTTCAAGCATCGCAAAAGATAACTTGCCCTATTATATCTTCGGGCCCCACATCTTGAAGAACTTGCCTAAGCACGTGATGGATTACAAAGCTAGACGGGGCTATCACAACCCACTAGCTACCACACATCTAAGGAGCAAGCCGCAAAAATAGGTAAACTTTAGTCTTAAGCACCACACTTACACTAACAAATACTCACTACTACATAATGTTCATCACCGTAGATTCTAAACCCCTCATTACTGCCGGTTTTGGCCCTTCGGCATCGAAAGTTGTTGGTAATAAGAATGGTCATCATCACCGATTGGATATCACTATCGGTTCGTGTTACAAGCTGGCGGTGATTAGGATTTTCAAAAATTCAAAAATCAGGTCAAAAATAGTAAAAAATGTTTTAATCCTAAGAAGCGTGAAAATACGTGGGTTGCACGGTGGTGGGATTTGAACCTAAGACATGTGTCCACTCATGTAGCTACTCTAACCACTTCACTCCTAAGTAACAAATCTATATATCCTATAAAGACAAACCCCACTAAGCTAATTATCTTGCACCTCCTTGCGCCACGTCATCATCCACTTCTCCTGCTGCCCCATGCAATTAAGTGCCCACTCACAAATGGTTTTAGTAGTGGATGCAGTTACCTACACATGACCATGCATGCATACCGCTAGCATTATTCTCTCACGTGACTTCCTCTCTTCCTCTTCGAAAACTAACTACTAATAATCAAGCTATATATAGATGACTCGATAGACTACAGTGAGGCCATATTTATATTCCTCCTTTATACTCACGGCAACGCGCGGGGAATCCTCCTAGTTTTTATATGGCATATTTAGTCTCCTACACTACTAGACCTTTCATAGCCACATCGTAACCCCAATTGCAGTCCAATTTCAGACTCGGTAGTAAGCTGTTGACAGTGATGGTCATAGCCCTCACCGTCGGCATCTGAGACCAACTGTGGTGTACACTAACACCGCTGTATTGGCTTATGATCCATCCATGATAAGGTCCTTACTTCCATTGCATTGCAGCACGACCCGGCTATGGGTATACACTAACCTGCCATATTGGCAAATTATTCGCCTGTGTCGAGGCTATCAAAATCTTCGTGTGGGCACATCAACCTCCTATGTAGTGGTCACCAGCATCGTCGCCTTGTACTTCAACCCGACTGTCTATGGTGTGGGTTCGCTGTCGCTTCAACAGCCGAGATGTATGTGTAGAGGCTAACACCACCGTTGCTTCAACATATGAACCGCCAGTTTAAAGGTCATAGTCACCATCGCCTTACACCACGATCCACCTTTGATGATCGTTTAGTCAGTGTCAGGTTACTAAATGATTCGGCGGTGATATACTTTTGATCCCTACCACATCATATGTATAACAACGGTGTTGGACGTTTGCACCACCACCGGCGGTGGTGATAACAATGCAATGAACGACGCTTACATCCGACGGTGATAGAATTTCATCTGGTTTCACAATAGTTACTGATTCAGTTGGGCCTTTAATAGCTTCATGAACACAAAGCATACATATATATAATCATTATATCCATAAATCATTTTCACAAACAAGAGTACTTTTTACAATAACAATGGACGCTACCATAACATCTTTCTCAAGTGATGTCCTAACACAAGCGGTACATAGATTGCATACTAAAGGTACTGATCTATACAGACTTACATAACGAAACGACATAGTTATGCTCCTTCTTGTGGCACTCCAGCTTGCAAGGCAAAATGAATATAATTAGTGCATCCTTCGGTTTGGTAGCCAATGCACCATGGAACCCCGCTTCTTCATCTCTGATCCACAACCTGAACAAAGCAGCAGAATTAATAATATTGAACATACCATTCCTTTAGTTAACAAGCCAAATATTGAACATACCATTCCTTTAGTTAACAAGCCAAAATTGGACTATACATACATAGAATGAAAACAACTCCCTACATAAACAAAGACTATCATGACGACGAAATACAGCAAATGCACCTTTGCTTCTTTGCTAATGACTCCATGAATAAGGGAACATAAGAAAGATAGTAAGACCTATTCATATGGAAACGTCATCTTGATCCACAAAAGTGGATGACACGGGCTTGGATGACATGAACCTTTCTGCGGTCCATGTCATATGCAATCAGTGTTCTATCATTCCCAACAAGGAAAATGAAATTCCATTCTGGGTGAACTGTAATCACTTTGTACTCCGCATCACAAAGCTCAGAACCAACTTTAATATTGATGTGTCCAAACAGTTTCTCCGTGTTGACAACATGCTTCAATCTCTAGTTATCAGTACCATAGTCTTCAAGTATCCACACTAAAAGCCAAGACATATTGCGAAAATCAGCACAACACACACTATCTGAGATATGGGCCCGGGGTACCCTCACCAGCCATGTATCTGGCCCATCGAGGATGACCGAGGAGGAAGCCCGCGAGGACTAGGCGCAACTACCAACTTGGAGATCACGGTGTATAAAAGATATGTGCCGCCATCGTAGCCATAGTAGGATAGAATTGATCTATTGTAACAAACTAGGAATCCAATCCGTAGCGTCGATCACCCTCGCTATAACCCTACCCCTCTACCTATACAAAAAGGGGTAAGGACTCTGCGATTGTCATGTCCACCATGACACCATCTGCCGTTCCAATCTACCTTGTAGCTAGGAGCAACAACCCCTGTAACCGAGTATACGAATACAAGAAGAACAACCACACCACTGGAGTAGGGTTTAGCGCGCTACCGTGCCCTGAATCAGTATAAACCCTTGTGTCTCATGTGCTACCATCTGGATCTATCTACGTGATCACATTGCTAGGCATTGCCGGAGATAAATAATCCGACAGTTGGCGCGCAAGGTAGGGGCCTTTCGCGTTTATATTAATATTGTGTCGAACCACCATGGAGGAGAAGGAGCAGCCTCCCCCAATTTGTGCATTCTTTGTCGGGTTAGAGGAAGTTGTGGATGTTGGGCCCCACACTCTTGCCCAACACCTAAACCGCTACGGACGCGACGTCTCCACCGAGTTCGGCCGAGAGAGCGATCTCGAGGCCGCCCTCTGACTTTGGGAAGATCCAAACTGGACTCCCTGATCGGATCTACAATCGCCACCCGATCACTTCCTTCCCGGTTTCCTGATCAGGCTAAGGAAAGTGGTGGCGACCTACTCAAGCTAGCTTCGACAAGCCCTGGCGGAACCTGCCAAGCCTCGCACCAAGGAACACCCCATCTACGATTCCTACTCTCCCGAATACTTCGGCAACTTGGTTACCTAGTTCGTCGGGATGGTCACCAACGGCGACGAAGATATGGCCCACATACCGGAAGATTGGGAACACGCAGAGGACGAAGGGCTCGTCTTCAATTTTGATCAGGACGAGTATGATCAGTTCCTCCTCGAAAATCCTGAATTAGAGGAGGAACCACCCAAAGAGGAACGTGCCAAGCCCATGGAGCAGCCCGAATGTTATATGAACATACAAGATCCCAAGCTGCCTCAGGAGGAACTCGAGAAGCTCAAGCTCGGATAAACGTGATTTACTTTGACGAATAGGTCCACCTTGATGGTTTTCTGATTAAATCCTCCTGCAAACACAGATTCACCAAAACTCATGGAATTTATTAGTTTAAACCCCTAGACCTACGTTTGGTGATGGAACTAAGTATATATGCAAGTTATATTGACAGTTTATGATTGATGTTAACAATCGTCAACACCCACTCAAAGAAGAAGGAGGGGAAAGGAGAAGGGAGAAGGGGGATTTGGAGCTTGCAGCAGTTGGAGATGAAGATGGAGATCACCTAGGAGGTGACCACCACAACAAGAGGTTGGGGTTGAAGTGGCAGGAGCCCTCTGACCCTCACCATTTGGAGCAAGGAGGAGAACGAGTCAAGAAAAGGAGCAAGAACTAAGTCACCAAGAGGAGATCCAGCTCCTCCAACACTTTGGAGAGCTTGCTATCTTCATTTGTAGCCTTGGTATGGATCAAATCAAGCTAAACCCTAGTTTTCATTCACATGAGAACAAAACCTAGAAAATGTCAATTTGGAGCCTATATCTTGTTTCCACACAATGTATCTAGAACCACCTAGCTAGATATGCTCCTTAGTACACTAGAAACATACTCTAGTGATGGTTTACACATGCAAAGTATCATAGATGAAGATTTGGATTTCAAGTTGTTAGAATTGTTCGCTGTCAGTTAGCTGACGGAGTGTCCGTCAACCCTGTTGGAGAGTCCGTCGCTACTATAACCTGACTGTTTACACTTAAGTAGAGCACTTTATAATTCAACAGAGAGTCCATCGAACCCTGTTTGACGTCGGATTCTGCTGTATTGGCCATTTGATCTTAATCTTAATAGAACATGGTGTGTGTTCAAGGTCTTGTTTTGCTATAAATAGATTCATTGGCTAGTAATCTTTAATCTATCGCCTACTATCATCGCTGCATCGTATGGACCTGTTTGATAGTGACGCTAGGCTACATTTTATCAGTTAATGGATGTGTTTATTAGGAAAACATGACCTTGTGCATTCATTATACTTTCATTGGCTATATAGCCGATGGCCTGTGCCTTCTCGTTTATAGCATGTTTTTATAATTCTGTTGAATTATAAATAGATCTATCAGCTTCTTGGTATTAATTTGTTATCTTTGCCAGCATTGCATCAATTAGAACTATTTGGTGGCCATGATAGATTAGATCTGGTTTGTCTATATTTTTATTTGTATTAAATAGATGATTGTTCACATGTTATACCTTATTTTCTTTGCATCGGCTCAACAGCCGATAGCCTGCACTATCATGCTTTATCGTGTTCACTACTGGACTCGGGTTCTTTGTCGAGGGCCAAAGGCCCAAAAACGCTTAGCAAAGGCTTTGCCAAGGGTGGCCCTCGGGAAATTTTGAGTCGGCGAAGAGGTCTTTACCGAGGGCCCTTTATCGGGCACACGGCAAAGCCTTTGCCGAGGGCCAAAAAAAAACCCTCGGCAAAATGTAAATAAAAAACCCAAAAATAGCAAAATAATTTTTTTTGAGGCGCCGACGAGCCATCACCTCCCCGCGGGATTTTTTTGTAGCATTTTACACAGTATTTTTTATGCTATTTTTAAATTCGTGGTCGGTGGGATTTGAACTCGTGACCTCTTACACCCTATCTCACTTACCTCCTCTAACCACTTCAATCCTCTATCACTTGTGCTTATATTCCATTTCGATTCCCCATATGTTATAACAAACCGAGTGTAAATTGATTGTTTGAGGCACTAAACGAATTCAAATGAAAAAGTTGTTAACTACAAAGTTTCGTAACTTTTCGAGATCTACAACTTTTGTTTAGAGTGTTTCTCCATCCGAGACTTTTTTCAAAATTTCAAATTTCAAATTTCAAACTTAAGACGCAATTATCGGCAATTAGATGCTTTCAATGAAAAAGTTATCAACTACAAAGTTTCATAACCTTTCGAGATCTACAACTTTCGTTTAGAGTGTTTTTCCATCAAAGACTTTTTTTAAAAATTTCAAATTTTAAATTTCAAACTTTAGATATAAATATCCTCAATTAGATGCTTTCAAATGAAAAAGTTGTCAACTATAAAGTTTTATAACTTTTCAAGATCTACAACTTTTGTTTAGAGTGTTTTTCCATCCGAGACTTTTCGAAAAATCTCTTTGTCGAGAGCCATATGGTAGGCCCTCGGCAAAGACCCTCTTTGCCGAGGGCCTACCTTATGGCCCTCGGCAAAGAGATTTTTCAAAATACATTTTGAGACGCTAAATTAACTTAAATAAAAAAGTTTTCAACTACAACATTTTATAACTTCTCAAGATCTACAAACTTTATTTTGGTTATTTGGTCATTTGTTCAACCGATGTGGTGGTTCTAACATATTTCACAATCCTTATATATCCTCTCTAGTAGTTTCATGAAACTTATTAGAGAGATGTAGATTTTGTGAACAACATTACTATTGATTTGTTAAATGAAGAAATGACCAATATATACTTTGTAGATCTTAAAAAGCTAGACAATTTTGTAGTAGAAAACTTTTTTATTTGAGTTAATTTTGTGCCTCAAAATATATTTTGAAAAATCTCTTTGCCGAGAGCCATAAGGTAGGCCCTCGGTAAAGACTCTTTGCCTAGGGCCAATAGGGAGGCCCTCGGCAAAGATTTTTTTTTGCCGAGGGTCGTTTTTTTGCCGAGGGCCAGCCCTCGGCAGAGGCCTCCTTGCCGAGGGCCTGTCTTTGCCGAGGGCTCCTTGGACCGGCCCTCGGCAAAGAGGACCTTTACCGAGTGCCCGATATTTAGCCCTCAGCAAAGCCGGAAGCCCTTGGCAAAGGCTGCGTTTCCGGTAGTGGTTTGTTGATCATCGGCTCTTTGATATATAGTGTTTTTACATTCCAATAGCCGATGGCACTTGTTTTCACCGTTTTACATCATTAACCTACAGGATATCAATTCGTTAGTCGATAGCCTTTCTAATCGTTTCTTTAGCCATACATTGGAACTATCTGGAGCAATACCGACATGTTCCACCTTAAATTACTGATTATCTCTCTGCTTGTCTATTGCAGGATCAAATTGACTGGCACGCCTGCAAACTCAAAAGCAAATCTCCCAGGCTTGTCATGTGTCCTGCGCAGTGATCAGATTTCTGCATCGACACAAGTATTCTTGGAGTTTTTAATAAATTTTCAAAAAGTAATCCCTAGCTCACATACTCTTCAGAGGATACTCTCAAATCAGTGATGATTTTTGTATGTCCTCAAATCCTTACCTCATACTCCCTCTGTCCATAAGGCCACTCTCAGTGGAGATTTCAAGGCATTGTTTCCAACATATCCAGATTTTGGAAACAGTGCATAAGAGTTTTATCCTCATGAAACTCTCTCTACTCCCATAAAACTCTTATCATCTCTCTTCATTAATATGGTGCCACGTCAGCATAATTAATGCTCATGAAACTCTGATGAAACCATATCGAGACTGGCCTAAGTCTCCATTGTCTAAGCAAAAAAAATTCCGTGTGTTTGGCTTCTCGCACGTGCTGCGCATTTGGTGCTCATTGGCTGCTCCTTGTCTGCATTTATTGTTCCTTGGCTGCTCATTGGTTGCGACTCCTTAACTGCTCCTTGTCTTAAATACAAATCGATGTTATTTGCTGCTCCTTGGTTATTGCCCCGAAGGCTAATACGATGGAAACTTATGGACGGAGGGAGTATACCCTAACCGAAAACAAGCATGGCCTTGTCGGTGCATCCACAAATATCACTAGGGATTTGCTTTTTATTTACACACAAAAGCAAAATAATGCTTCGTGTTTTGGAGCCATCTAATGTTCGATTTAGGAAAGGACCACACATATTGTGCTTTTGGCCGTGTCCATGTTTAGGGATTCCGGCATCAGGCGGAGTCTTCTTCTTCAAGAAGATGCAGACAAAATTAGAGGGTAGCAGGCTTTCTGATGCAAACCCAATCGTCATGATAGCATGCAAAAGGGCAGCGAGGCAATGTAGTGTCACCAACCAGGGCAGTGGTGGACCACCATTGTGTAGGATTATTTGCCTTATTACGATTATTATGCACTCCAAATATGATATTATGCGCAATATTTAGGTGTCGCATAGCATTTTTTCTCTAACACATCAGTAAATTAATTAGTTTGATAAAAAACAAGTACCTCCATTAATATAAAAATTAGGAATAAAATCCAAGCATGGAGAGGTACACAATAACATTAGGCTGTAATTATTTCATATACTATTTGTTTTAATTAGGTGATTTTGGTACTCACGTTGTCAAACAACAAATAATTGCATAAGCAAAATAACATTGAGACACAATGCATTGCTTGAGAGGGATGTACTCCCTCCATTCCAAATTATGAGACATTTTGGCTTTTCTAGATCTATTAATTTTACTATGAATCATTTTTTTAATAATGGAACAAAATTCCAGCCTCTACCATCCGTAGATGATACCAAAACACCAAAGCAATGAGGCTTACAAGTCCAAGGAAAAGAAACAAAGTTCAGCCCAGCTAGCGGGTGCAGCCAACAAAGCAAAACACTAAGTCTAGACATAAATGTATATCTAGATGTATAGCAAAATATATGTATCTACAAATGCCAAAACATCTTATAATTTAGAACGGAGGGAGTACCATTTTAAAACCATGCTGATGCACCCAAAGATTAGTACTATCTTCAAAGGACAAAGCAGAGATTAACAACTGCTATAACAGTTTTTGCCCTTTGGCTTTGGCCGCGATGATGTAAACTGCATACAGAAATAGTGAACTGTTTTTTTTCTTTTGTTTTTCTCTGGGCATGTTTGTCGTGAGAGCTTTATTTCATTATTCTTTAGTGAAAGAAACGCAAGAGCCACCTGTGGGCTCTGTGTTATGAGCGCTTTATTTCCTTTTGATTTCTGTTCACATGGCAGTGGCCAACCTATTTCTTTATTCTTTGGATCACATTAGTAAAAGAAACCCAAGCGTCATAGAAGTGTTTCGAGAGCTTTAATTTTTATTGTTCCCTTTCGATGTATTTTCAATGGCCAGTTGCAAATCTTTTTCTTTATTCGATATCATTAGATTCCTAGGAAACTAATACAATCATCACTAGCACTATAACAGATCTAAGGGTATTTGCTTTGAGAAATCACTCCTTTCTATATATGATGATGTATTATGAGTGTATCGTTTAAATTTTGTTGAACAACTCTATTACTAATTTTCAGTCCGTGGAGAATAAATTTGTGACAGATCGATAGATTTATTCTATTATGCAAACTAAACAAAGAAAAGTGAATGATAAGATGACGGACTATCGCGTTTCTCAAATCAAACTGCCCTAGTTTTGCTGACACTGTCCAAGTCAGTGAAGCTCTCATTAGCCAACTACGGACCTCTTGGAAAAATTTTGGTCACACTCAGCAAACAGTCGGTGAAATTGGCAAAAACTATCTTCTTTCCCGACGGTTGCAATGTAACTAACCGTGTGTGTTTTTTTCGATTGGTACCTTTTCAGATGGTAATCTTTCGCTGATATTGATTTCGCCCAAACTTGTGTAGCCCATCTTAATTATGGGCTGTTCTTTTAGTTACGGTTTATATAAGGATCCGTTTCTTAAAATGGCATTTTTAGAGGCAATTCCTTATGCAACCGTCTTGAGAATATCTTTGACAATTTGAATTTTTTTAGTTTTTATATTAAGTTGAGATTGAAATTTTGTGGCGTGATATACATTTCCATCTTTAATAAAATTTATAAAAATGTTTACACGATTTATTCCATGTATTTTCAGTAAAATGTTGGCATTTCAATTTCTCCATCACTATTCCTAAAGTTATTATCTACATGGTTTGCTTTTGGTCGTTCTAAAGGTAAAAACACGAAAACAAATGTTGAAAACATTGCATATGCTGATGCTAATATAGTGATCAATTCAAAAATATTTGGAAAAACAATCAAAAGCAAATGCATAGTCAAATGGGTGTATGAGAAATGAATACCGTTCTTAATTTTGCTTAGCATTAAAGATGGCCGGCTCCGCACAATAATTCATTGAAGAAAATAAAATAAACATGTGATTTTACTTTGTGTGATCATATTTTCAATAACTTGATAGATAATAATTTGATTAGAATTTTTTATGTTCATGACGTGACATCGCTTCAAAAATTACAAGGGTAAACATATTTCAAGTGGCATGATTCATTCGATCATAACACATTGTCGCACTCGATTTTCAAAAGAAAATTCAAGCACTAACTACATACATGCTAAAGATTCCCATAAGACACATATAGCTGCAAAAATGGTAAATATATTAGGCACAATGATTAACTAAATAGAGTAAACATATTTATAATTATATCAAGACATACCATGACATGACACAATCGAAACACCTACTAATCTATTGTTGGTCACCATTCTACACAAGGTTGGTTGATGGGGGGGGGAATACTCACCGAGTTCTCATGGAACTCATTAGAAAACTTGTGAGATCCACCATCTAGTACCTATATGGGATTTTGTTGAATATAGCAAGTGCGAATGTAGGCTGTGATTGTATTTCCATTGGCCATGCTATTATGATGGTGGGGGGGTCCATAGTGTTGAACTTGAGAGGGTCGAAGCAAGAGTATGTGGATGCACAAGAAGCTAACTCTCAATCAAGTTGATGATGGTAAGTTGCCCCATTGAGATAGTTTCATGTCAAAGACCTCAAGAAGTTGGATTGGTCAAGATCGCAATGAAATGGGATAAAACCAGCGTAGAGTATGCACTAGATGACAAAATTGACCCTCACCAGATCATCTAGTGGTGTTGTTTCCCAGGCAAAAGTGAGTTTATGTAGTGACTGTGTGCTCAGCAACTTGATCGTGTGACTCATTGCCATCTCACTACTGTGCACCGTATGATCTGGTGCGAACGGTGTGACCCTAGCGGATCATCCTGTGAAAGTTCGACTTGACTTAGTGACTCCTTAGCATGGTTACTAGAGTGTATGACATGTGTTGTTTGTATGACCTTTACAACAGCTGGTAGGACAAGCTTGGCTGTGTCACAAGTTGGATAAGTCTCTATGGTGTACTGTATGATCCGGTAGGACTGTGTGACCCATGCATAGGTGTATCATGCAACGGGGAATATTTCTAACTATCCATCAGAAGAATCTACTGGGATGTGCCACTGTATGATGATCTAGCATTGCTAGTTGATGATAGTGCATCATCTAGGGATGTCTACATTTGATAGCCTTTTCCAACGGCTAGCAGCCTCTTCGCCCTCTATATAAGAGCTACACTTGACTCATTGGATGTGTTGTTGCACCTCATTACTATCAACGCTTAGAGAGGTTACTAGTGAAGCATTTGCAGAGACACCCAAGCCAATAAGTAAGATTTGAGTTTTAGTCTTGAGTCCTATAGTGTTCTTGGTTGGGTTTTCTTGAGTGAAAGCTTCAAGGTTTTTTATTCTTGGTGATTGCCATCAGCTAGATGGCCCGATGGAATATTTGGTGACCTTACTAGGTGGAGCTAATGTCAGGAGGCTCCAAAAGGTATACATTGTCTTGAAACCCACCATGACAAAGTGGCACACAAGGCATAGCGGATACGCTTCTCCAAACTAGGTTTGGTGGTTTGGGTCTCAAAACCTCTAGTAGACGGTTTTACCAGGTTTGGGCCTCAAAACCTGGGAGTAGAGTTGGAGGCAGAACATGACGTCATCGAGGAGTTCTCGTCGAGGTGAAGCTATCTCATGAAGGGCTCGCGGCTGTCAGATGCATGGATGTCCACTTGGACCATTTTGCCCCTAGGGTTAAGTGGTTTAGGCAAAATATCTAAGGGAAAGTTTGGGATTGTGCAATAGCTCTATAAATAAGAGGGAGGCTGCCCAAACCAGCCTATCTCTCTAGTGCTTCTGCGTATCTCATTAAGCTCAAGCATCTCTACCTTGGAATCCAACTTGACCATCTCAGCCCCACCCTACCCACCCTGGAATCCCTTTCGACCATCATGGGCGTTGCGGAAGCCACCTCCATCTCCTTGTTGTCTCTCCCTTGATACATGTGTCGATCCATCTTCGCTGCCTTCACTACCTCAACAAATAACCTCTCGTCAATATGGCGAGGTTTGACCAATTGGGGATGCTTCGCTTATGCGCCGGACTTGCAGATCTCACTTGCCGATGCTAGGAAGGTCTCCGCTGATGGATCCGAAACCCTAGCCTTCACAACCAGATCCATCGAGAAGATTTGTGGTTTCTTGGCGGGATGAGTTGGGGGTTTAGGGTGTAGGAATGGGAAAAAAAGGTCTTCTATGTTTGGGCCACTTCCTTGGGCTTTTGTAGACCTCTGCTCTAATGGCGGTTGAAGATTGTCCAGAATTTAAGATGTCCACCAAATGCTGCGACCCCCATCATCTTTTGGAGCTGAAGCCTTGCTCTCCTATGAGAAGTTCAGTGGCAAATTACCGACTATTATCGAATTTGAATCAACTGACCCAATTGGGGGGAGTTGGATATGTCGGAGACAATGCGCCATCGCCACCTCCTCTGATTGCAAAATTTTCGAGAAGCAAAAGGAAACTGATGCTGCTCCTCACATCTCATTCAGTCATCTCTCCAACTTGACAGCCCAGCTCTCCATCGCTTCATTTTCAGAACTCAACAATGGCTGGCATAAATAAATTGGACTTTTTGCGCCCCCAGCCTCCGCACCCTAGAACATATATCACTCAATGATCGATCCTAGGGCACTGAATTGTTGTCTCCATGGAGTGAAAACTTGAACGGGGAACCGCAAGCGTAAGCCTGCGGTTGCCCATTGCCCAAACTATATAACAACATATTCTGGCGAGCCGATCTCCTCGTACGATCGCCTGCAACCACCGGGAACTGACCGGTGAAGCGCCGTCAGGGAGCACACTCAATGAGATATACTTTCCTCCTCGAATCAATGGCGTAGTTGGGAGAACTTGGAGATTTCTCTCTCTCCACGCTCTGTTTCTTTCTCCGGAGCTCTCTCTAACAGAACAGTCCTCACTCCTCGGAGCTGAGCTTTTCTTCTGCTAGACTCCGTCATGGGAGGGATCATCTAGGCCTGGAACTATTCTAATGTGCTTAGCACAGCTCACCAAGGTTTGCTAGCATAACTTGGTTTGGCCCTTGTTGAAGTCTGTCTTCTTCCACTACTACGGAAAGAATTTTTTAGGGGCGATCAGATTTGATTTCCGGTGATGGTTTGCACAAGTGCCTCTCTACCCACGATTCTTCAGAAATCGAGCATTTCCAATGAAGAGTATACAACCCCTAAAAATTGATTTCTGTAGTAGTATTCATATATCTTCCTCTACATTCTGGAAGTCTTACGCATCACCATGTACGCCATCTAAGATTGGCCCACATACCTCCAATTTCTTGTCATGTTGCAGGACAGTCCACTATATATAAAACTATAAAAGATGTATATACAATATGTCTTTTTGGGTGAAACAGGAGGGATGACCCCCTAATGAGATTTTATTGAAGAAATAAACCAACGAGACAACAGAGTTCCAAAAAGAGATCAAGAAGACTAGTTGGATTCTGGTGGATGCCAAGTGGCAAGTTAATATACAATCCAAAATGCAGCTAAAATGAGTAAGTAGTAAATTAAAATGTATTTATAATAAAGAAAGGTGCAGCCCGGCCGGGCAAGTGGTTTCGTCGATCACAACCTTAAATTCTCAGAAAAACAAATGTGGAGTACACAACTGATTGCATATCCACAGACATTGGAGTAAATAATATACAACAAAACGCCCTTGCGTACATACCTTTTAAATTTGAAATATATAACCAACCGACTGCAATTAAGAAAGAAAGCAAGCAAGTAAAGAATGAAGGAAGGAAGGAAGGAAGGAAGAAGACACAAACACAATAGATACATGACAAGAAACGTACGTACGCGCATGAATGCCACCGCTAGCTAGACACATACGATGGGGAAATTACTTCTATCGACGAAGTTTACATGCCAGCAAGAGAACCTGACAGTGAAGGGCAATGTGGTAGCCGGTCCGTTCCTGAACCACACCTTGGCCTCCACCACCACCAGGCTGTCGTTGGGGGGATTCAGGTCGCGCAAGTACCCGTAGTTAGCGCTGGCGTCGAAGCAGGTGTCGCTCCCCGGCGGGCGCCACTCGCTGTCGCCGCCGGCTGGTCCTGCTCCTGCGGCGGTGCCCACGAACGCAGAGGTGCGAATCCACGTCCCTTCCGTGGGGCCGTACCATATCTCGGCGTCCATGGGGCCGTACCTCACCTCCGTGCGCGGGCTCTTGTTCCTGGCCACCAGGGTGAAGTTCAAGTGCGTGCTGTAGATCCGGGCGAGTGTCCTGTCATCGTAGTATAGTCCGTATTGGACTATCTCCGCTTGCTTGATGAGGAAGGAGATGCTTGCTGGGGCGAGGCTGATGGAGATGGCGGCCGTCACGGCGATGAGGACTAGCGTTACGACCACAGCTGCTGAGACGGAGCGCTTGGTAGTCCACCGGCGGCTGCGGCGCACACAAGGGATGGTCACCATATCGATATCGATGGAGGGTAGCTTAGCTAGCTAGAGTCACCAAGTGTATGCATGCACATAGAGAGCCACCCTGCACGCATATATGCCTTCTTATAGTTGTAGTAGCAGAAGAAACTACAACTCGCTCATTGCTCTAGGCAGAGGTGGAGCTAGAGCAAATGCGAGGAAGGTGCGCTTGCCTTGTGGGTGCATAGGATTTTACCGTATGGGTGCGAATATGGTGAAAATTTGATCATAATAACTGTTTTTTTATATTTTTGTGGGTGTGCCCGCACCCTCTACAGTGTATATACATCCGCCTATGGCTCTAGGTAGCGGACTATATGGGAAGTGCTAAATTTCATATGTCTGAAAACAGCAATGGTTTCTAGCCATCTGATCTATATCCTAGGGCCCATACATCGTCTCCAACCACCATCTCTTGTCATTCCGAGATATAGGACGTGGCTGTCACCACTACTACACAATGCACATCACTGCTGACTCGGGAGACCAATCACTGTTGGTCTTCATCCTTATCGGTGATAATTGTCGGTGATAGTCGAGGTCATCACCACCAGATTGCAACTAGGGGTGTAAAGTTACTATCACCACCGGCTTCTGTACTCAGCAGGCGATAAAACTCTCTTTTAGAAAAATAAAAAAAACGTCATCCAAACCAAGGTGCCCATCAGGCGCACTAGCCATCAGCGCTGGAGGGGAAGGGGGAGGTCATGCCTATGCCATGGGGGTGGCCGTCATGAGGCAACTGCAAATCTAGGTGTAGCCTCCGTGCTAGGGGAAACTTCAAACGAGGGGCCGCCTCCGGGTCTAGGCTGCTGCCTATTCCACGGGTCGCCTCCATACCATAGAATACTTCTGCCACTCTGGGGGCCGCCTACATGCCGGGGAAGGGGGGAGGCCCGCTCAGTGCTTGGGCTGCCTTTGTGCCGGGAAGAAGCCACTTCCGCACCAAGGCTGTTGTGAATGCCACGGGCTGCCTCCACACCAGGGCCTCTACTACGCCACGGCATGCCTCCCTGCCCGGGTGTCATGCGCCCAATGTGGGCCCCCGACGACAAACCAAGAGGGCCAAGTGAGGCCCAGTGCAAAGCCATGGCTGGCCTGTGGCACCTCCTGCGCACGGCACGAGGAGGGCGTGACGTGGCCAACAGAGGGCGCGGCCAGGGAAGGTCGTCACCACTAGGGGGATCATGGCTCCCGGGATGAATTATAATAAAAATATGAAAAGAAGTATGGACTTGCTTTGTAAGAATATATTGAGATTTTGTGTGGAGAATAACTAGTTACTTGTTTTGAAAGTAGCCCAAATCTATAAGGGCCCTTTTCGCAAAATTAGATTGCTTAAGGATCAAGTCTCTCAGGACTATAAGTAAAGGGGCATTGTAACCATTCAATCTTAAGCAGGGAACAATAATCTATTTTCCCATCTCCTTTTCATCTTGCCCCACGCGGTCCCTTCCCCACCTATGCCGCTGCTCCCTAGCTGGCCCCTGAGCAAGGACCACCACACCTGGTATCCGGAGACCAGATTGCATCCATGGGATACAACAGCAACATCAACGAGCTACGTGACACCATCAATGGTTTCATCTCGACGATGGACAAATGACATGAGGACCACAACAACGAACTAACCGTGCTCGACACTCAGACGACAAACATCGAACGAGCCAGTGCGAAGGACACTGATGCAGAAAAAGCCTAGATTGAAGGCAAAACCACTGCCAAAGAACTTGAGAAAGCGACCAAAGAGGCCATGGAAGCGGCTGGCTAGGCGTTCCTTAAGGAGAAAAAGGAGTCAGCGTAGACATCTGGGATCCCCGACATTATGGACGAGCTCATAAATAAACTCTTTGGCACAGAGGACAAAAATCAGCCACCTCCAGTCATCCGTCAACACCACTGAATCCTTACACCTCCGGTGCCTGGCCAATACTCCAACTGTGGATTCACAAATTGTCGTTTCCAACCTTTGATGGCAAAGAGGACCCACTGCCATGGATTAATCACTGTGAACAATTTTCAGAGGGCAGAACACACCAAATGTAGATTGGGTTGGGTACCTCCTATCATCTAACAGGAGGAGCTCAACAATGGTTCATGCACCTTACACAGAACAGGACAGTCACTGACTGGAGCTACTTTGCCCATTGCGTCAATGAACGTTTTGGCCCACCAACACGACGCAACCCGGTAGGGGAATTAGTGTCACTACGCAAAACTGGCACCGTTGATGAATACATGGAGCGCCTCTTGGCACATGTAGCTTGGGCCAACACACTGGATGTGCAACAACAAGTGAACATCTACACAGTAGGACAGCTCGAACCACTGAAAATAGATGTGGAACTCCAAAACCCACATGACATGGAGATAGCGATGTCTTTAGCACGGGCTTATTAATGCAGAGCAGCAGTCATGGCCGACGCCAACAAATCATCAACAACAATGTGACCGTCAACGTGCCCTCCAATGCCAGCCAAGGTGCCACAACCAACCACCAGCACAATATAGCACTAGCAATGCCAGCGGCCACAGCTTCAGCACCGGCTATGCCACCTCGGCCATAAAAGAGAGACTCACCCCAGAAGAGATGATAGAACATAGACGTATAGGATTATGCTTCAACTCCAATGAGCAATTCACCAAAGGACACAAATGTAAACAACTGTACGACATCACCCTCATCAATGACTACAATCTTGACGTGAGTGAAGCCAATCTAATGACGATGATCTCGAAACTCTAGAGTTCCTCGCTGGTGCACCATGATTTTGTACCCCGCCATTGACGTCTACGACAACCTTTGGCTTTCCATCGGACATCCTTATGGCCCAACACTAGCCTCAAGGCATAGTGCCTGACACCTCCATAGTCTTCTTCAACAACCTGGGTGCCAACACATGAGAGTTGGCCATACCTACATCGGTACACAACATAATGTCTCAACACCCCTACTTTCACCAATTGAATTCTATGCAGAGGAATTTATGTTCGGTGATATGCTACACTTCACAACCAACCAACCAAGATGAACCACAGCGACAATCCACCGCCGCATGATGAGCTACATCCTCCCCAACTCCAACAACATGGTTCACAGCTACGATCGACCTCCGCGAGCATTATGATATTTCACCATCGACGCCGGCATCGATCGACATGTCCTAGTATGAGCACACAAGGAACACGGTGCAACAACAACTCAGGGAACTTACAACTCTACCTCCGCTACTCCCTAGAGTTCATCATCAACTAGACCCGCGACAACAAAATTTGAGCTTCAATAATACATGGCCATCTCAACATATGTATCCAAGCAAATCCACCAACTTGTCCTCCGCCAGCTAACAGAACAAGCACCTGGACACTGATTCGTCGCAAGGATGCACCGAGTGGAAATGGGGGCGCTATGTCATGCGCTCAATGTGGGCCCCTAACGACAGACCAAGTGGGCCAAGCGAGGCCCAGCGCAGAGCCATGGTGGGCCTGTGGCACCTCCTACGCACGACACGAGGAGGGCGCGACACGGCCAACAGAGGGCACGTCCAGGGAGGGCAGCCGCCACGCTGGGGATCCTAGCTCCAGTGATGAATTAGAATAAAAATAGGAAAAGAAGTAGGGACTTGCTTCGTAAAAATAGCTTGAGATTTTATTAGGAGAATAAATAGTTACTTGTTTTGAAAACAGACCAAATTTATAAGGGCCCTTTCCACAAAATTAGATTGCTTAAGGATCAAGTCTCTCAGAACTATAAATAAAGGGCCATTGTAACCATTCAATCTTAAGCAGAGAAAAATAATCTATTTCCCCATCTCCTTCTCTTCCTGCATCGCCGACCCCCTCCCTCTCCTCTCCAGCGCCCGTGCCTGCGTGCCCTAGCCACCGCCACCACTGCCTCCACCCACGCAAGCAGCCAGCGTGGCTCCCACCGCCGCCACCCTGCCCCACACTGCCCCTTCCCCACCTACGCTCCCGCTCCCCAGCCAGCCCTCGAGCAAGGCCCACCACACTGGGGGACCTCTTCACTAGTGGGCACTGCAGCATGGGCTACCGCCTCCTTGTATGGGTGGTAGACCAAGCTCCGGAAGGCCGCTCACTCGGATGAGTTCGCCTCTTGCTGGTCTAAGTGGTCTGCATCCGGCTTTGCTCGTTCGAGCGACGATCACTCGATCAAACCTACCAAACAACGGAGGGTTTGTTTGCTAGTCTATTACTCGGAAGAGAGTGTACCTAGAGTACTCAAATCGGTATCTGACAGGAGTGCACAATCATACCCACCTAGTGTAGCCCCCGGCCCTAGCTGATTCAAAGAATTAGTCTTGGGGTTAATTTGTAATTATGGTGTCTAGTGGTGGGTTTAGGTAACCTAGGTTTTTGATACTCACCATGGTACACATGATCCTAGCTCCTTTGGATTGTAGTCATGTCTTGGTCATTAGTTTAAATTTCACATCTTTATCAGCTCTTGCTAAAATTTTTAAAACCGAGTATTCACCCCCTCTAGTTGGCCTCCTTGATCATACACTCAGTGTCCTTGGCCAAACAGGATCTGAACTACATGCTCCATGCGGAGAGGCAAGAGTGGATGATGGGGCAGCTAGAGTATGAAGAGAAAAGGTGGTAGCGAGTGGATTATGAGGTAGCCAGAGTAGGAAGAGGAAGGTAGTAGCGATCGGCTTTGTGAGGGAGAAGAATGGTGGTGGCAGCTAGCGAGGGAGGTCAAAAGTGTTGGTGTAGAAGGAGAGAGAAGAGGGTGGTGTAACACCCCGGGTGTTATCTTGCCTCCTAATGCACTTGCTTCACATGAGTATAGCCTTATCATAAGCATCTCATCTTGTTGCCTAAGTTTAAGTAAGTGAAACATGCTTGTGCCATTATGTTTCTTTTGTCTTGTAATGCTATGCTCATGTGTGCAAATGTAAGTTATTGCTTTGAATGTTTGTAAACATGTTAGGATTGCTTAACTATGCATTTGGAGCATTTCTCATGTTAATAGCTTATGCTAACTTAGCTCCTAAAGTGTTGTTTTCCATGCTTTGTTAGTATAGTGTGCTAGCTGACCTCTCAGAATCTCCATCTTAGAGTTTGAATCAGTCCAAGTCAATTATATCAAAGTTGTAGTAAATTTTATAAGCTTCAACTTTGTCAATTGACCCATCTCATGATTCAGCTCTTAAGCCTGTCAAAACTGCAGTTTACTACTGTTCTGGAATTCTGTTAGTTCCCAAAAACAGATTCTATTCCTTGATCTATATCTCGCAAACTATGCTAATTCAAGCTTGACTCCTTAAAGCAAAGTTGTAGAGAATTTCCTGAGCTACAAGTTTGTCAATTGGCACTTTGGCTAATTCGGCCTAGTTCATGAGCTACAAGGTCTGGAAGTTCATGCTGTTTTGAAGCTTCGAAAATTTGCTAAGTGTAGATGATTGAACTTCCAGTTTTCGGTTTCAATGTACCCACATTTGGCGAATTTTAGTTTGCAAACCATTTCGAATTTGGGCAAACTCTGTTAAGCAAAGTTGAAGATCAGGTTGTGTACAACAAACTTTGTTTAAGGATTGTACCCTAGTTCGGCTTGGAAATGAGTCTAACTGGAGCTCGAAGTTCGAATCTTCTGCTGTTTTAGGCGTCGAAATAATTCTAAGTCGGAAAATCAACGTCATTAGATTGGCGTACCGCGTTCTCATGATTTTATTAAGAAACTTGGCTTGCTTCCAAAATAAAACTTGTAGCCAAGGTCATGAAGGAGAGCATGTCGAAGTTTGGTTTAAGTTTGACCACGTTTGACCTAGTAATTAGAGTCCTAACCGAGTGAAGCTTAAACATCACTTAATCGCTGACATTGTCAACTTTGGGGTTAATTATCTCCTAAACTAGAGACCCAATGGCCGAGCACCCTTAACAAAAGTCGGAGAGCATGCTGTGGTCAACAACTTTGATTCAAGGCCCTTGGCCCAAACACGACCAGAGACGGCCCAAAAACGGCCTCCAAGACGCCCTGACCTGCGCTCGCCACCTGTTCGTCGATATGCCGACGTGCCGACCATGCACAGCGACACGCGCCGCAGCTCCCTGTGACCTTGCCGCGTGCCCCCTGCCTCTATCACGCGTGGAGTGGAGACCCCGAGCACCAGAGCGCCCTCATTTGCCTCTCTGTTTCCCTCCTCCCTCGCCTCTACGTCGCACGCATGCGCCGGAGCGCGTCGGCAGCCATGGCCGACGGAGCAAGCTCCATGCCACCGCTGTTCCCTTGCTTCCATGCTCCCTCGCGCCGAGCTAGCACCACCACCAGCTCCGCCGCCCTCTCCTTGTCCTCGCGCGCCCCTCCGCGGCCTCTCTTCACCGCCGTAGAGCGCAGCCACTGGAGCTGTGGCCGCCATGGACGTCCGCGCGTGTGGTCAGGAGGTCACAATTCATCTCCGACCGTGAATCCACCACCCATGGGTGCGCACAGGCCCCCTGGACCTCCGCCGCCACCCCACTACCGACGACGAGCCTCCTCCGGCCGGCACCGCAAGCTCCGGCGATCTCCCTGTTTGTTTTCGCGTCAGGGACCTCGAGCTTGAATTCGACTAAAGCGAGGGGTTAAATGAAAAACACAGACTCATATGAATAGTACAGGGAAGGACCTTTTTGTGTGGTTTGATTTGCGAATAGTTCAGGGGCCTCGAGGCAAAAGTGTTTTTCTTTTTCGGTTTAATTTTACAGATTTCAGTGTTGAACTTTGGAAATTCATAGTAATTAGTAGAAAAATCATAAAATAGCAAATAAGGACTTTTTGGAATCCTTGTGAAATTATCTATGCAGTGGATCTATAATATGTAATGTTTTAGTTTAAAGTTTTAGCTGTAAAAATATATTTATGCAACTAGGTTTTGAATGCTAGTTGGATCTGTTATTTTTAATAACTGTAAATATATAACTCCAAATAAAGTGAAATTTTTGTGACATGTTAATATTGTGATGTATGATTTCTAGTAAAAATTTCAAGATTTTAGGCTTGATAGTTTAGGAGCTATAAAAATAACAAATGCTATATGCTACTTTGCTTCTATTCTGGACAGTTCTGCATATATGCATTGTTTGGCTTAGTTAAGTTATGAATTATGCCTTGATGACAACAAATGAATTGTAGTAATTTTCTTAAGCTTTTCAAAAAGCTAAAGAGCACAATTTTTGGTTAAGTATATGTTTAACTATAGTAGTCTAAAGTGCTGTAGCTGTTTCTGTCCAAACCCAGACAGGGTTGCCTTGTTTGTAATGTGTGACCTTGTTAGTGGCAGAATTAGTTCTAGAGGTTTATAGAAAAGTTGTTCACAATTTGTTAAGCTTTCTAAAAAGTCTAGAACCATAATTATTGGATTTATAAAACTCAAGTTATAGCGGTTTAAAGTGGCATATCAGATTCTGTCCATATTTTGGACAGAGATGCAATTATTTAATTAATTGACCATTTTAACTGTAGAATCATCTTAAGATGATTACAAGAAAGTTGTAGGTAACTTTATAAGCTTTCCATAAAGTTGAGAATCATGTTTGTTGGAGGTCTAGAACTCTGTTTATACTTCTCTGAAGTATCTATCAGTTTTCTGTCTATAATTGTGCCACTACTGTTGGGCTGCATGTGTGGTGTTACTCGTGCAACTAGTTTCATGGTGTAAATGATGTTTACTATGGTTTTGGTAAATACAAAAGTTGTAGATAATTATCTTATCTTGCTTGTGTTAAATTTTCATGATCCCAGGTCTGATAGTTTAAGAGTTGCATGCTTAATAAGTCTACTGTCATATTTTAATTACCTTCTGTGCAGATTTTAAAGATTGGCATGTTTGGTCATGATAACTTATGAATCATGCCGTGATGATATTATATGAAATTTAGATAATTTTATAAGCTTTCTATAATGTCTTCTTGCAAGTCATTTGGATGTATAAAACTCCAGATATGGTTGATTTATGAAGCTACTATTTGTAAGTCCAGAAATTGACATATTCTAGTTATAGTTGTTGCTTCATCTTGACTTGCTTTGCTATGTTGATTCCTAAAGAGTGATATACATCTTGTTAGTGTTAAGTGTGCTTGAGATTTTGTGTGACTTGTGTCATGATCGATATGCTGGTCATCTTCTAAGGATATGCTTAAGTGATAGTTAAGTTGATTAACTCTAGTGCCCATGTGAACTTGGTGTGTTGACATGAAAGTTGTGTTATTGCATTTCTACGCATTCATACACTTGCATCTTACATCTCATCTAGGTACGCTAGATGCACTACGTGGAGGACATAATGTGGAGCCAAACCCAAAGACGGTGTTTGGGAAACTATCCCGAAGATGGAAGTACTCGGCGAGTGATGTCTGACAACCACTGACTTGTGTCGGATCCCAGGCAAGCCCCGGAGCATTATAAGCCTCCTACCTTTAAAGCAATTAATTATATATATGTTATAAGTATTGTTGCATTAAGTGGTAGGAGTTGGTTGAAAACCTTGCTGCATTATATCATTCCTTGTCCAGATATATATGAATCCCTGAATCCTACATAGACTAGGGTCGAGTAGATGCTTAGCCCTGCTTTAAGCGGTAGAAGTCAGGTGATTTTCTGTCACCTGCGAGATGTAGGGATATTCATATATGGCACGGTTGGCTATATTTGCTATCGTGGAATGGAACCATGTGTTAATAAAATGAAATGAGACCGGACGGGATGACGATAGTGAAGCAACAAGGCATGGAGGTCTTGGGTGTGGATCTATCCCCGTCTGAGTCGTTTAAGGACCGATTCGCTGTACGTCCTTGAGTCATATTGAACGCAGTCTAACACTTAGTTGGCTGGATAAGTCGTTCCGACCGCGAAGCCGAGTAATATGGTTCAGGCCGGGAATCGAATGGTAGGTTGCTTCTTGGAGGAGAGAAAGGATGTGCTTGGGGACATTGGTGTGAGACCAAGGGGGGTTAGAGTCCCTATCACCTGGCAGAGTGTTGCCCTTGGGGTCGCGACATCATTCGGACCCGCGATTCCTGAATCATATGAAAAGGTGGCCTGTGCGACCCTGGCAGGGGTCTGCACGGTGAGTGTTAGAAATAACCCTCCAGCTGGATAGGAATTCGATTCGAATCGCCGTCGCTCCCGGTTAGTGAGCACTTGACTTGAGCAGCGGCAACGTAGATTCCATTAAATTGAACGGATGGTTAATTAGATAACGATGAAAAGGTTGCCTCAATTATACCTGCTATGGTTAATATTGTTTGCTCCTAATAAAGTGAGTGCTCTAGTACAGGTTCTAATATAGATGACAGGTTAATGATAATTAACTTGATGCTTAAGCATTAATGATTACTTATCTATATTAAGCTTTTATGCAAAATGTGTCAAGCTAGCCCACTTTATATCAGCCTTCCATGATCCTTGGTGTCACTTTATTTCTGGTTTTTGACGGGTAAGTCTAGCTGAGTACATTGTCGTACTCAGGGTTTTATCCCCACTTGTTGCAGGTTGTGATGTATCATGGCGACTGCAAGAGTTGGTTGGCTCCTGCCGTAGAGGCAGAGTGTGATTACAGGCATGATCCTTCTGAGTTATCTTCTCTCTAATGCTTTTGTTGGAAGTCGACCTTGGTACTGGCATGTATTTGAAATAAGGGGGTTGTTAGTTTCAAATTACTTTGCTTCCGCTACTTTCCAATTTAAGTTGTAATAACTAAGTTGAACTCCGATGTATATTAAACTACTTGTGAAATGGTTGTAACATGTGACTTGTTATGTTGAATCACTACGATCTTGGCTTGTATGTTGGTTGGTTTGAAATCCCTCGTGATTTCATTGGACTACCGGAGTTATATGGGCTCAAGTGCGAGAATTTGATCACTTCGGTGATTGTTTTTGTACTTGTGCTCTTCTAATTTGGACGGTTCCGTTACAGCTGGCTTCCAGGAGACGATGGATTAGTGGCTAGAGTTCTCACCCTCTAAGATCAGTTCCTACAACTATGCTACATGCACACACCAAGGTCTACCCAAAAGTTTAGGGATGCTCCGGATTTCTACTATATGCACACAAGATTTGCAGCAAAAGAGTTTCCTCCAGTTCATTGCTGATAATACAGACAAGTGTACTAGGCTATAGTTTTTAGTTAGGGTTACAAAGTAACATACCTAGATTTCTATACATTGTATTTTCTACTGGTTAGGTCTTCGTTGTAACTACGATGAAGGTTCGCTCTAAGGCAAGTCAAGATGCGAGCTATTTTGACATAGGCTAAAGTGGATGACGCGCTTGAAAAAATCGGTAAAAAGGATTCAACATCTTGGACCGATGATGAGAAGAGAAAAGATCATAAAGTCTTGACATAAATTCAACTTGATCTATTAAATAATATTTTGATAGAGGTTTTTCTAGAGAAAACTGCAACTGCTCTATAGCTCAGGTTAGAGTCAATTTGTCTGTCTAAAGATTTGACAAGTAAGATGCACTGAAGATGAAGTTATATACGCACAAGTTGCAAGAGGGTGGTTAAGCGCTTGGCCATCTTTAGATCTAGAAGGAGATCATTTCTAATCTATAGCATATGTAGGTAGATTATGATGATGAGGATTTTGGGTCGTATTATTTTGTACTCTTTGTTTCGTTCTTTTGCAAACATTAGAGATATTTTATTATATAGCCATGATATGCTAACGCTAGATGAATTTCTGATGCTTTGCATGCCAAGGAAAAGATGAAACGGATGGTGTTTTCTAAAGGCTACTCAAACTCTCAAAGGGAGATAAATTTTTGCAGGTGTAGCAAGAAAGATAATTGTTTTATAATCGTTAGATTGGGTGATGACAATCTGCATCAGATTGTTGGAACTGGATCCTTAAGATGCTTGATGGAATTATCAGAACCTTGAGCCATGTGAGGCATATTCCAGACACGAATAAGAATCTTATTTTTTTAGTACTCATAATAGTAAAGAGTACAAGGACTCAGGAGATGGAGTTTTAATGGTTGTAAGTGCATCTATCCTATTAGTGGGTTTTGGTGAATAGATGACGATGCATATAAAGAGTTAATAATGTTTCATGAGATTTTCAGTTATATACTAATGTGAAAAGTGCAAAAGGAAACATGGGACCCTCAATTCTTCATGCGGCAATGCTTTTCAAAGTGAAAGAAGTTCAGGTTTATTTCAAATTTATTTGAACTTCACTTGAGTATAGGATGCCGCAATACTAAGAGGGATCGAAGTCTCATTATTTGCAGGTGCCCTGAGTGCTCAGTGGATCACTAACTTAAACCTTAGACACCATAGAATAGAAAATTCTTGCTAACTTTGCCAAGGGCTGTTTTTCAATGTGTGCTCAACAAGGAAAGCGAGTTAGCACGGGATCCGAAGTTCGAGAGGATCAAAAACTGGAGCACCAAGTTACGAATCTCGGACTACATTTTACCGGACCTCTTTCCCAAGAAAAGTTGATATGTATGACTGACCTTTGTTGCTCATGTATAAATGATGTGTGTTTGTGAAACAATGATGAAGACATCTCTAATGTAATAACTTAATGTTGGTTCATTGAACAAGAATGAATGTAATATATGTTTGTCCTCTATTTCCTTCTTTATCTATGTTTTCATTAGCGAAATTCAAATTTAAATTCAAATTCAAATTCAAATTTGAAAAGCATTTTTTAAAAAATCTAGAAATCATTAACCGATCGAGGCAGGCATTTAATAATAGCCGCCTCCGTTAATGGTTTAACCAAGACGGGTGGCTTTAGACAACCGTCTCAGTTAAAATCTTAATTGAGGTGGGCTGATTAAGGCAACCGTCTTGGTTAATATGTATTAACCGAGGCGGTTAGCTTATGATGCCCGCCTCGGTTAATCGATTAACCAAGGCGGTTGGCCATCCGCCTCGGTTAAGGCCACGATTAACCATGACCTTTACACCGAGGCGGTTGGCTTACCCGCCTTGGTTAAGCCATAATGCCCACCACGGTTAAGATTTATGCAGTAGTGCAAGCATCTGCTTTAGACCCAAACAAAGCTATTCTATCAAGTGTACGGCAGATCCATGCATGCATGTGTATGTCATCATTTGATCCATCGTGTATGTCTTTTCCCTATTTCTAAATATCATAGGACAACCTTCGGATCTCCTTAGCTTGATTGCTGGGTAACCTCTTAAAGGTGCCAAGTGCCCATCCATTGATTGTAATCTTCTTTTTTTTTTAGTTCCCAGGACAAATGGAAAAGCCCCAGAGCATCTGACTGAAAGCATATATAGGTTGCGTCATCTAAACGTTATGTACATGTTCATTTGAGCTCTAATATCTGTGTCTTTTTCGGCAGCCCCACACGCGTTTCTCTTCTTTCGACAAATATAAAAGCTCTGCATCTAGGAGTGCATTGACATTCAAGGAAGACGTACCTAGCAAAGGTGCCCCAACCAAATTTGCACAGAACAGCGGCCTAAAACCAAAGACAAATATAATTACTCGATCCACGGGGGCAGACAGTCTCTTGGTATTTCACTTAAGAAAATGATCTTCTCACACAGATCGAGAAAACCTTTGAACCCTTCTCCCACTAATACACAGTGGCACCATAGCCCACGTAAGACTAGGCCGGACCTTAAACCTGTGTTTTGGCGTGGGATTGACGAGGGTGTAGAACCCAGATCAATCAAAAGACACAGATATCACGGTGTCTAAATCAAAGAACACGCAAGAACACAAAGGATTTGGACCCTGACCCCCAAACCGCAGAGGTCAGAGCTATTTTCTCTGATAACAAATGACAGTGCTTGGAGAGGTTACACAAATGAAGTGCTGTGCACCACAGTCACTTACACACACACATACACCGAGTACATACCCCAACTTGACGCCTAACACACTGGATACAACTGACGCCGTCACACGCGCACGACGTCTCCCACATTCCCTGGCCGCGGTCACCAACCGCTGGCTTTGCCTGCAACTGCCTCCATTTGAATTCAGCGTTTCCTGCCTCATCACTTGGCTTCAGTCGACAGTCCACACCACCAGTGATTACGCCAACACTCTCCCCTCTAATCCTGGTGGGAGCTAAGGTCTCGAACCCCCATCATGTGCCTCATGGTTGCCAGCTTGATTGCCGGCAATGGCTTAGTCAGTGCATCTACTTTCTGCAGATCAGTACACACCTCTGCACTGCTATCTGCCCACGCTCCACACGCTCCCTAATAAAGTGATACTTAATGTCGATGTGTTTGCTTCTTCCATGAAAGACAAGGTTCTTCATGAGTGCTATGGCTGAATTGTTGTCCACATACAAGGTCACCACCTGCTGCTCCTTTCCTGTTATCTCTGACAACAAGTTCCTCAGCCATAAAGTTTGCCTTGCTGCTGCAGTGGTAGCCATGAATTCAGACTCACATGAAGAAAGTGACACTATTTTCTGTTTCTGTGAGCACCATGAAACCAAGCTATCATTAGGATAGAAGGCCATGCCTCCTGTGCTCCTCCTACCAACAACATCAGCCCCATGATCACTATCTGAGAATCCAGTGATCACTTCCATTTTCCTTTCTTGAGTGTAAACCAACCCAAGTTCAGTTGTTCCCTTGAGGTACCTAAGTATCTGCTTCACTGCCTTCACATGTAGCACTGTAGGCTTTTCCATAAATTTGCTTGCAACACCAACTGAATAAGCTAAATCAGGTCTGGTATGCAGCAAGTATCTCAAGCACCCTATCATCTTCCTATAGTTTGTAGCATCAACTCTTTCACCCTGCTTATCCTCATGCAACTTCAAACTAGGTTCCATAGGATACTTTGTAGCATTGCATTCCCCCATACCAAATTGCTCTAGCACTTTCTTGGCATATGCAGTCTGTTTTATGGTCAGATACTCCTCCTTCTGATGTACTTCTATACCTAGATAGTAGGACAGAAGACCAAGGTCACTCATCTCAAATTCACCAGTCATCTGTTGCTTGAATTTGTTGATCTCAATTGGATCACTGCCTGTCACAATGAGATCATCTACATATACACCTAAGAGTACACTGTCCTTCCCAGAGCCTCTTGTGTATACTGCTTGTTCACACAAACATCTCTTGAAGCTAGGTTCCTTCAAAATCATGTCAAGCTTCATGTTCCATGCCCTTGGAGCCTGTTTGAGGCCATACAATGCTTTGTTCAACCTGAGAACACAGTTTTCTTTTCCCTTCACCTCATATCCATCAGGTTGCTGCACATATACTTCTTCCTCCAACACTCCATACAAAAATGCAGACTTGACATCCAGATGATGGACCTGCCAGCCTCTGTTTGCTGCCAGTGCCAAAATGAACTTGACTGTATCTATTCTGGCTACTGGGGCAAAGACTTCTTCATAGTCCACACCCTACTTTTGAACATACTCCTTGGCTACAAGTCTAGCCTTGTGTTTAACAACCTCACCATCAGCATTCTTCTTCAATTTAAACACCCACTTGAGGCCAATTGCTTTGTGCCCTGCTGGTAGCTTTGACAATTCCCAAGTTCTATTTTTCTCAATGGACTGAATCTCTTTGTCCATAGCTTCCTCCCATTCTGGGTTCCTAGCTGCCTCACCATAGGTCTTTGGCTCATCTAGTTCTGCCAGCAAAGGATCACCATCAGAATCATACTGCAACTCAACCACATCAGTGTGATCATAGATATCATTTAGATCTCTAAACCTCTCTGGTTCTTCATCTGAGCTATAATCCCCTTGCCCACCTGATCCTTCTGGCATATCTTGCATCAAACCTGAGCCTTGTGCTGAAACAGGATTAGTTACCCCAACTGAACCTTCTGAATGTGACAGTTCACCATCTTGTTGTGGTGTGTTTTCTCCATGTGTTGACTGCACCAGATCACCTCCTACATCAACAATATCATTTTCCACTGCTTCTGCTCCTATCACCACAGGTATTCCCCTAGCACCATTTGGCTCCCCCAAATTGACAGGAACAGCAGTAACTCCTCCACACTAAATTCTTCTGAACTCACATCTCCCTGGTCCCAACTCCATGACACACCCTCCTCAAATATGACATCTCTTCTCACCAACACTTTATTCTACAGAGGGTCATACAGTCTATGTGCCTTTGAGACTTCTTCCACACCCAAGTAAACTGTCTTTTGACTTCTGTCAGACAATTTTTTTCAGATGAGGAACAATGACTTTCATGTGAGCCAAACATCCAAAAATCTTCAGATGTCCTAGATGTGGTCTTCTACCCACCCACATCTCATATGGTGTTTTCTCCAACACAGCTTTTGTAGGCAACCTATTCAACATATAGACAGCATGCCTAACTGTTTCTCCCCAGTATCTCCCTAGGACTTTCATACTCTGCATCATGGTTCTGGCCATCTCAACCACAGTTCTATTCCTTCTCTCCACCACACCATTCTGCTATGGTGTGTATGGAGCAGTGAGTTGTCTCCTGATCCTAGCTGCTTTACAAATCCCTGCAAAGGCTGCTGACAGGAACTCCCACCCGCCCCCCATGATCTGAACGAATACACTTGATTTTTCTCTCTACTGCATTCTCAACCTCAGCTTTGAACTTAGCTAATGTAGCAGTGGCCCGATCTTTACTTTTCAGCATATACACATGCATGTATCTAGTATGATCATCAACAAAAAGTATGAAATACTTGTTACTAGCTGCTGTTGATGGAGTGATTGGACCACAGAGATCAACATGGATCAGTTCCAATGCCTGTTGTGCTCTAAAGCTGGTTGCATTTGGGAATGGCTGGCGTGTCTGCTTCCCTGCCAGACATGGATGACAAAGTTTGTCAGGTTGACTGATCACAGGCACTCCACCCACCATCTCCTTATCCCCAACCATCTTTAGTGTTCTAAAATTGACATGGCCTAGCCACCCATGCCAGAGCCACTCTGGCTCCTCCACACTGCCCATCAACCACTAGACTCCATAGGCTTCAGATCAACGCGATACAGCCTGTTGGACAATCTCTGCACCTTCAGCAATAGCCTCATGGGGACTTTTCTCGAACACCTCGAGGACATCATTGTCCATCTCCACCTTGCAGCCGATCTCAGTGAGCTGCCCGAGACTCACCAAGTTGCTCTTGAGCTTGGGGATGTAGTAGACGTCTTGGAGCAGCCACTGTCCTCCATCTCTGCATCTGAACAAGATGGACCCCTTTCCTTCGATCTACACCACCGAGCCGTCCCCAAATCTCACCTTGCCGGTGACTCCCCTATCTAGCTCCACAAATTTGCCGGGATCCCCAGTCATATGGTTACTAGCTCCGTTGTCCAGGTACCGGTTGTCACCAGTGGACTCACCACCACTGGTCAGATGCAACTCCGGCACCACCTTCTCCTCTGTCAGGTTCACAGCTCCCCGCCGCCCACTCTGACAATCCTAGATATGCTTCTTGGACACCGGCTCCTGCTCTTCTTCAGTGACAGCAAACATCAACCCCAGCGCTGGCTCCATCTCAACCCGTGCATGATGAGCCGCCTCCTCCTTCTCGCCGCCCGGACAGCGGTTGGCGCAATGACCATATCCTTTGCACTTGAAGCACTAGATATGGCTCTTGTCTTTCTTACCACCACCGCCTCCTGTAGTATCATGGCCTTGGCTATGACCACGACCTCCTCCTTGGCCTCTCCCCTGACCTTGGCCTCGGCCATGTCCGGCTTCCGATGACTTCCCTCTCCCCGACGAGTCACCTCCAGCCTTTCTCTGCCTCTCCTCCCACTCTGCCTGAGTGAGTAGCACCTGCTTGTCATCTGTCAGCGAGTTCCTAGCTCCCAGCCGAGTTCTCTCTTCGAAGGCTTTTAGACGCCCAACTGCCTCTTCAAACACCATAGTCTTGAGATCGTAGAATTGCTCGATCCCGGCGATGACATGGATGAACCTCTCCGGCGCGATGTCGAACATCTTCTTCACCAGTGATGCGTCCTCCAATGTCCCTCCCAGATTGTTGTATCTCACTGACATACCCATCAGTTTCCCAGCATAGGAATCGATCGTCTCATCCTCCTTCATCTTCAAGGCATCGAACTCACTCTTGAGTGTCTGCAACTGTGCATCTCTCACACGATCTGCGCGGATGAATCTCGACTTCAAGCACTCCCAAACTTCCTTGCCCGTCTTCTTCTTCGCCACCTGCATCAGCAGATCATCGGGCAGGCACTGCAACAAGTGTGCCCGCGCCGTCTTGTCCTTGCCGGACTGCTCTGATGTCTGCGTCGTCGACGTCCCCTCCGGCGGTTCCACCACCTCCCAGGCGCCTTGGTCCTCCATGATGGCCTGGACTCGGATATTCCAGCTCGTGTAGTTGGTCGACGTCAATTGCGGGTAGTTCTACCGCCCGCGATCACCATGGCCGCCGCCGCCTGCACCTCCGCTCCCCGATCCTCGGTCCTCCATCACGATGAACTCAATTCAACGCACGCACGCAATGCACTGGCTTGTGATCGGCTCAGATACCACGCGTAGAACCCAGATCAATCACAAGACACAGATATCATGGGGGCTAAATCAAAGAACACACAAGAACACAAAGGATTTGAACCCTGACCCCCCAAACCGCAGAGGTCAGAGCTATTTTGTCTGATATCAAATGACAGTGCTTGGAGAGGTTACACAAATGAAGTGCTGCGCACCGCAGTCACTAACACACACACATACACCGAGTACATACCCCAACTCAACGCCTAACACACTGGATACAACTGACGCCGTCACACGCGCATGACGTCGCCTACGTTCCCTTGGCACGGTCACCAACCGCTGGCTTTGCCTGCAACTGCCTCCATTTGAATTCAGTGTTTCCCGCCTCATCACTTGGCTTCAGTCGACAGTCCACACCACCAGTGATTACGCCAACAGAGGGGATTTTTTTTACAACACGCGCAAACTGCGCATGCGGCAGTGGGGAGTCAAACTCCTAACCTGCAGATTCCCACCTCTGGGAAGCTACCAACCGAGCTATGAGCTCGTACGCAACGCAAATATAATTACGAGAAGAGAGCTTCGAGAAGCAAAATAATTTCCTCATCACAAACGTGGTCGTCGTCAGAATAGATGACGCCAAGCAGCTAGCAAACCCAGATCAGGAGAAGCACACCCCATGCTTGAGGTTCAGAAAGAAAATAACCGAGATACACACACACTACAGGTTTTTTCACGGTTGCGTTTGTTTTTCTTTTAAAATCACGATTGGCCTATTTAGAATGATGTCAGACTTTGCTTGGGCTCTACTTAAAATTGTGTCTTAAACAACGACACACTTGATAATAATGTTACAAATAAGAATAAATCAATTTCGAAGAAAGCTCCGAACAGAAGATATATGCATATATATATATATATATATATATATATATATATATATATATATATATATATATATATATATATATATATATATAAGCTAGCGGCACCAGTTAGTTGTAGTCGTGGAGTCAGACCCAATCACATGTTACGTAGAGATCGATCGAGTTAGAGACCACACAACAAAAGTAGAGTAGACATGGCAGTCAGGGGTGGCGAGCGGATGCCCAGAGTATTGTGGTGCCTCAGCATCGCGCATTGGATTGTAGCAGCCACCTCCCTAAACCAATCAACAACTGCCTCGAAAATCGCTAGCTGTAGCAGTGAACATTGGCCAGTACAAATCATACTGAAATTCATTGTTCTCTGTGTGTACACAGGTGATGAGACCGGCTACAACAATGAAACTCGATGGTTGAGACAAGTGACTGCTTACGTCCTAGGCCGAAGGAGCTGGAGGATGATGACACCTGCCACCAAACGCTTCATTACACTACACATGCTATTCTCTGTGTAATTTGGTTCATGTGGACCCTTGTTTGATAATAGCAAACCGTGTTATGTAACCCTAAAACAGGTATTTCTGTTGTATGACTATGATATGAGCTAAACACTAAGTAAGTGATAGTGATGTTTCCTAGCTCGGTTATCCTTGTGGTTGTTTTCTGCTGATTTCCCTTCATGGAAATCGGGATTCGTTTGACCATCCATCCCATTGCCCTTCCTTCCCCATCCATCACATTATGGGCCTGTTTGGATATATACCATCAAGGCCTAAACATCCAAACATGTGAGCTCAAAATAAAATAAATTTAAGTTCCCAACACAACTAATCTTTAGTCCATTAGTTGGCAAAAGTGAAGTAATGTGAACTAAAAGGTGACTATGAGTGTATGTGTAGAGAATCTTTTTGCTTTTAGTTCACTTTTAGTCCATAGATCCAAACACACTAGACTAAGGCCCCGTTTGATTCAGCTTCACCTAGCTCCATGAGCAACTTTTTTGGTAAAACTAAGCTGTTTTAGAGAAAGTGTTTGGCAAAACAGCTTTACTGATAGCTTCATGCATGGCTGAGAGAGCGAAATGAGGGAGAGAGCTATGAAAAGTTACTTTTTTTTCAGCTTCACCTCTCTCCATTCCTTTGTGAAAGCATAAAAAAGGACCTTCACCCATGAAGCTGTTTTGAAAATGAGTGTTTGGCAAAAAAAAATAGCTCACAACAACTCATGAAGCTATTGGTGAAGCTATGCCAAACATGTCCTAAAAGTGGTCCTTCTAAACTTTAGTACATCTAAACTTTACTCTACCTAAACTTTAGTTCTAGGTGATCCAAACAGGGTTATAAACAACATGCATCCCCATCCTTCCATCGTGTCCATCAGTTTATGGATTAAAATTGGCTTGCACCAGAATTATTCGGTACAAATCTTAAACTATATTGGTTACTGAAGTTTTTATAAGCACATTCTTGTTGCACATGCGCTGATAACTAGTCATGCTTTGTGTGTGGGATCATATTAAATTAGACCTAAAAGAAAAAGTGCTCTTATTTGCAACAAGGCATCTGCTTTAGACCTAAACAAAGCTATTCTATCAAGTGTATGGCAGATCCATGCATGCATGTGTATGTCATCATTTGATCTATGTATGTCTTTTCCCTATTTCTAAATGTCATAGGACAACCTTCGGATCTCCTTAGCTTGATTGCTAGGTAACCTCTTAAAGGTGCCAAGTGCCCATCCATTGATTGTAATCTTCTTTTTTTTAGTTCCCAGGACAAATGGAAAAGCCCCAGAGCATCTGACTGAAAGCATATATAGGTTGCGTCATCTGAACGTTATGTTCATTTGATCTCTAATATCTGTCTTTTTCGGCAGCCCCACACGCATTTCTCTTCTTTCGATAAATATAAAAGCTCTACATCCATGAGTGTATTGGCATTCAAGCAGGAAGACGTACGTAGCTAGAAAGATGCCCCAACCAACTCGCACAGAACAGCGGCCTAAAACCGAACACAAATTAGGAGAAGAGAGCTGCTTGGAGAAGCAAAACAATTTCCTCATCACAAACGTGGTCATCGTCAGAACAGATGACGCCAAGCAGCAAGCAAACCCAGATCAGGAGAAGCACACCCCTGCTTGAGGTTCAGAAAGAAAATAACCGAGACATATACACGCACACACACTTCAGGTTTTTTCACGGTTGTGTTTGTTTTTCTTTTAAAATCACGATTGGCCTATTTAGAATGAAAGTCATTCTTTGCTTGGGCTCTACTTAAAATTGGGTCTTTGACAACGACACACTTGATAATAATGTTACAAATAAGAATAAATCAATTTCGAAGAAAGCTCCGAACAGAAGATATATATATATATATATATATATATATATATATATATATATATATATATATATATATATATATATGGAGTCAGACCCAATCACATGTTACGTAGTGATCGATCGAGTTAGAGACCACACAACAAAAGTAGAGTAGACATGGCAGTCGGGGGTCGCGAGCGGATGCCCAGAGTATTGTGGTGCCTCACCATCGCGCGTTGGATTGTAGCCACCGTGGTGGCTGCGGTCGCCGCTACCGTCCTCCTGCTGGTGCTCACCGTCGGCCTCAGGTCAGAGACCGTGAGCGTCTCCGTCAACCACGGGCATTTCCAGGTAGCCACGTCTCTCTGGTCGACCCAGGAGTTCAATCTCATACACTACCCAGATGATCGTCAGACCAGGGCTGCTCTGCCGCCGGACAGGTATCGGACAGATACTCTGGCAGTGTATAGACGAGCAAATCACGTGGACATCTGGGTGAGCATGGACTTCCAAACCCCCGGCTGCAACGGCATCCCCCGCCGCAGTGGCTTCGTCGTCTCCTCAAATGTCACTACCGTCAGCGTCTTCGACATGCCCAACGCGCCCTCCTTCCTAGGGATGGTGCGGATCGGCACTGTCAAAGTTAACAGGGAAGTATGCCACTTCTACCACGGCGTGCTGGATAGGTGGATCCGTGTCAACAACAAAGACACGCTAGACTACATTGCCAAGACATATGGAGGGAGGAGCGAGTTCACAGCCATGTTGCAGGTAAACACGACGACCGCAATCAAGGACGATACCACCATGACGGGGGTGGAGACGACGTACCACAGCGACACCCACTATTGCTGGCCAGTGACTATTGGCCACAGCCGAAGCATCACGGCCGAGAAGATCACCTGCAAGCACAGCCGCGGCATCGACTACACCGCTGGTTCTGGAGACCTGTGGGTGCCACCTCCTCCACCTGACAACTCACCGCCACCGCCGCAAATTTGTGAACTCTGTGGACAAAATTAACCCTCCTGCACCTGCCAACTCGCCGCCACCTGCTGCGTAATTTAATTCCTTGCATTGTCAGTTTGTGACCCAGCGGATCGGATCGATCCAATCCAGCTGCATTAATACTACTCATCTTTCAATTTGCATTGTGTGCTCAATTTACACGTCTTGTTAGTTTCTTGGGGGTTCCATCAATTGACAATTGTTTGTTGGAAGTCTTGTTAGTTTCTTGGGGTTCCATCAGTTTACTCGTCTTTTAATTTGACAATTATTTGTTTTGATTCGCATTTGGGAGTTAATAGTGTTGGCTTAGTTGGTGCTTCTGGCTTACTCAAAATGGCTTCAACTGCTTGGATGTAACACGGTTGTGCTGTGCAAATTAAATGTGTTCTACCATTGATTGTGAAGTGTTTTCTTTCTTTCCTGGTGAACACAAGGTAGTCCTTTCACCTAGCTACCTTCCTTGCTTTTGTTGCAAACTCTAAAATGTCATATAGATTGTGATCCGAGGAGGAGCAGAATCTATAGCCTAATGCTGCTAATATAAATTCGCTGTAGCAGAATTCAAGAATGGTAATGATTTCAATACGAACGGCTGTATTTTTACAGAATAACTCAAACACAGTCGCCTGCTATTTTGATTAACCGTCAGTCGACGGCGGCCACGTGCCCGAACGCGCCCACGAGCCCTTGGCGCCCTTGGGACTGCACCTACACCTGCACCTGCGCACATTCCTCAATGCTGATGCAACCGAGTCAAGGCAAGCCCGTCTGCTACTCTGCTCGATCGGGTCATGTGGCGATCACGTACACGGATTTCCTGCTTCAGCTGCGTTTTCGGGCCATGGAAAGGCCACTGGTAGCAAGCAAGGCAAGCATATTATTTGCCGCTTCTTCCGCAGCTCACACGATGGAACTGGGAGCCGTAATAAGATTAGTACGGTGACTGATGGTTAACCAAACCATCAGTCACCTGAAACTGAGATATACCCTCGTATTTTTATCCAGCCGCCCCCCACACACTCACTCACGCCTGACGCCCGCGCTCATCTCCCTCGCTCCCTCATCTCCCCTTCCCCAACCTCGACCCTGCCCCATCTCCCCTTCCCTAACCCCGACGCCTGTGCCCGGTTCCTCCCTCTCACCCCTTCGGCAGCGGCGGCGGGTTCCGGCAGCAGCTCCTCCCCACGGGCCCGACGTGGCTCCTCCCTGACACGCACGCGGCTCCTCCCTCTCTCCCCTCCGGCGGTGCCGGCGAGGAAGGCGGTCTCTCTCTCTCTCACACCCCAAAATTTTCAATTTTGGGTTGTGCATAGGAAACACTAAATAAAATAAATGTTTTAATATTTGGATAAAATTTTCCAAGTTTAGTTTATGATAGCATTAATTAGTTATAGAAAAAATAAAAAAATGAGAATCTTTAAATTTTTCTAAACTAATTTGACGGGCTGTTGTTTGATGTGATGTTGCTCGTTAACTCTTGTGTGTTAAGAGCGAATAAAGTCTTTCAAAATGCGTTTAGTGGATCGATCTTTCTTCTCCAGCACGTCTTTATCTTTTTCTGCAATCAATATTCCTTGTTTCTCATCTTAAGTTCTCGTTGTGAGTTTCCTAAAATCTTTTCTTTATAACGTAAATTATTCCTTTCAGTTCCTCATGTGTCAATCAATCTCAGTGAACTCTTCGGAAATTGTTCTGGCTTTTTCTGGAGCTAGTTCACGCTTTTCTGTGAGCGTTATCTAATTTTTAGATGCTCCAAAATATCTTTTCATGAGCTCAAAATACTTTATTTTGGCTCCTTATGTTCCATAATGTCTCTGAGAATTTTCTATAAATTTTTGGAGCTTTCAGAGTATTTTTCATAGCTTAAATAATAATTTTAGACTTTTCTAAAATTATTTTATCCATGAAATTAATTAATTCCAAAAATAAATAAATATATTATTTTTTCCAACGCTCAAAGCCTATGTGCAATAATCATAAAGGCCTATGTCTTTATTTACTAATGGGCCTTAATGTCTATTTAGGTCTATTAGTGGAGGTGGACGGTGCAACATCAATTAGTACCATATTATTAGTTGATGTAAATGTGGAGAGTTTTCCTCCCTATAAGTATGTACCTACCCCATGGGCAAAGCACACCAAAACTATCGTAAAAGGAACCTCTAGTTTGGGAAATCTCTCGTGTAGTAAATTAGATATTTCTCCTCCTTCTTATATCGCCTCCAGGCCGAGGCCCTTCAGATGGACGGAGGTAGAAGATGAAGTATTTGCGGTTCTGCCACTGGTTCGTAATATCTTTATCGTTTCTTCGTTTGAATTTTGTTTTGCTCCGTTTCAGTTGCGTTAGTTTCGTATAGTTGCGCTCTACGTAGTAGTGCTGACGTATATCGTGTCACCCAATTATGAATTTATTGATTTACGTGCAATATTTATTTAATGCATTTTTAATTAAAAGCAACCTAGTGTAGTAACTCATTCTTGTGATTTTACGATCATGTTAACCGAAGCTACATGCTATCAGCGTAGACGTGTTATATGCTAGTTATATATAAATTAAATATTAATTTAATTGACATGCAATTAGTTTTATGATTAAAAACAATCTAGATTTGTAAATCCGTTCTTGTTGCGATAGTTTCGTAGCGTCGCACTCTATACAGTAGCGATAGTTTTTGTGATGTCACTCAAGTATGAATTTATCTATTTAAATGTAACTTTATTAATATTTATTTAACAGCTTTCTAACTAAAAGCAACATAGAGGTATAATTTCGTTCTTGTTGCTTCATGACTATGCTGGCGTAAGAGACGCATTAGCAACGTTGTTTACTATGTCACGTTATGTGTTTACAAATTAAATTATGTTTATTTGATTAATGTTTATGTCATGCTCTTTTAAATTAGAAGCGACTTAGGTTCATACATAGAACATTCTTAAATAAATGTTAACTTGATTAATATTAACTTAAAATGTTTCTTAATCATAATTAGTTTAGTTAAACATGAAGCATGTAGTTAATTTAACTAATATTTAGCTACGGTCTTTTCAAATTAAAAGTAACTTTGATTTATAATTTGTCTTTTATAAATAATCAAATGCTATCATGATTAATAAGAACTTTATCATGATTAATAAGAACTTAAGTGTTTCTTAAATAGAACTTGTTTAGTTTATGCCAGAAACATTTAATGATTCGATTAGCTGTTATCACCTTCTTTATGCTTTCTGATTTATAAATGTTTAAATGACTTAAACACTAAATAAATATTTATAAATAAAATATTAATAAGGTTAACTTCATCTTTTATAATTCAATGTAAATTGGTTAATTCAACTTAGATAGTTCTCTAAAATGTCTATTATCTTGACATCAGTAGCAAGTGTTTATGCACGTTTAATTAACGTCAGTCCACAGATCACCTTGTCTATCTATTATTTAATTGATCAAAACTTGTGCTGATGTCATTCGTGGTCATTCATGACCATAAATCATATCATCTTGGAGCTGCTTATGCTGCCTTTTTAGTCCGTACTTTGCCTTCAACTTTTGTATTTTAATCGCTTTAGCCTTGCCTGAATTGATATAGTCTACTGTATGTATGTCGACGACGTTTAACATGCTACATGTGTTCTAAATTTTAATTTAAACATTAATTTTAACTAATTTCTGTTTGCACTCCTTATTAAATTAGAAACAATATAGGTTTATACTTCTATGTTTATATATATATATATATATATATAAACTTTAACATTATCTAAGTTCTATCACCTTAATTGATTAACTAAAATAAATCAAACGTATAGTTTGTCTTCTCTGATTCGTTGAAACTCCTTGATAGTCGTGTGTCATCTTTGATGGTAGCTCTATTATCCATCGTTCTTACGTTTTCGCGATCATAGCATCATGTCATATCGTTTAGTACGTTCTCTTTTAAAGTGTCTCTTTTGTTTGGTGTGTTGTTCTTAGCTGTGTTTATTGTCTGTTTGTTCTACTTGATTGCTGTGAGTAGAAAAAGTTTGGTTAATTAGCACTAAAGACGAGGAGCTAAGGACCGACAGTCGAAGCAAAAGGACTTGAGACCAGAAGATAGCAACTGGAGATTTTGAGCAGCTAACTTTGGGAAAAGACAAGTATAACATGGGATTTCCTTGTTGTACTATTCACTTTAATCACATAAAATCATATTGCATGTGTCTATATTGAATTGTCATTAAGGATTTTCCTAGTTTTTGATCTATACCTTGTCATCTATGGGATTTTGCATTGGGTAGCTTTTGCTAGCGCTGAACATAAACTATGATCTTATAATATGATTAATGGAATATGCAACAACACTAAAAGATGACATTTTGATTACTGTTTAAAGAGGTCTAGAGCATGATGCTATTTTTTTTGGTGCTCTAGTTTCTCTCCATAAGGACTCATCTGTAAGCGAACATTCGGGACTTATAGTACAACTGTGAGGGCTATATGGCTCTGGCTTTAGTCAAGTATGAGGACCTTTTCTAGCTTGTTAGTGGTAAGCTTCATGGCGTAAGAATGGCTTGACGAATCGGGTATAGTGCGGCCTCTGTCCTCATGTGTATAGGTTGCGCGTCATTGTGCCATTTGGAAGGGGGCTCTACATCTGTTTGCCGAGTGAATCTAATGGCCCTAACTTGTTAGAAGAACCTTTGAAAGACTTCATAGTAAACCCTGCCGACCTTCCTTGGTAGTGGGTCAAGAGGCTGATCACCTCGGGCGAAAGGGTAAATCACGACTCATAGTGAAAGTGTATAACCTCTGCAGAGTGTAAAACTGTTATAACAGCTGTGCTCACGGTCACGAGTGGCCTTGGACCCTTACGGAATAGATGATCACTAATGACTATAAATGTGTTTTTGCTATTCATTATTCATCTTTACATTGATCATATGTTTATTGTGGGATTAATGCAAACCTGATGCTACTCATATGATAAAACTGTGATAATTAAAAGCTAAATGCAGTAAACCAATGTCTATCTTTTTGAGCCTCATGAATCCCATGTTATATTTGTTGAGTACGACATGTGCTCACCCTTGCTATTTCCCTACACTCCAGTGTGTAGTGAGGTGCTGCTTAGAAGAAGGTTGAAAGTGTAGTAGAGTTTCTAGAAGTCTTTTCGAAGTGCTTGGCATACGGAGCCCCTAGTCACCCGTCTGAAAGTCCCTAGTTTGGTTTTGGTTAATTGATGAAACCTATGACTAACCTTTATATCTAAGTGGATGATTTAGATAAAGGTGGTCATTGAATATGAGACATGACATTGACTCGTATGACCAAGATGGTGAAGACCAAGATGAAGCTTGGCTCGATGGACCGTCAGTGAAGGTGAAGGGCAAGTCGAGACTTTGAAGCGAAGGACCATGCGATGGTGAAGCTTGAGCAAGACTTGGCGCCGACGGACCGATGCAACGGTGAAGGGCAAGTGAAGTCAATGTCGATGGATCGAGACGGTCATGTGATGATATGAAGTGGATCATATCATTTGGAAAAACAAAATGGGCTCAAGGCAAAGGTATAACCATAGGGCCATTTTGTTTTACACTCAAGACACCATAGAGGGTGTGAGTGGTTTAGGGTCGATAGCCGAACTATTAAGAGGCGAAGTCTTATCGGTTATTCGACGCACGGGTGCCACTAGGTGAATTCATGAAGTGCATTGCATGTAGGGCCTAGTGAGCTAACTGGAAAACCTTTGAAAATGATTGAGAAAAAGCTAACACACAAGCACATGGAGATGTACACTTGATGGTGTTGGCACATTTGCAAAGGTGGCGAGCGCGGGATTCAGGAGATTTCGGAGAAATGAAATGCCTATTTTCCACTACGCCGGAAGTCGGAAAAGAAACGGAGGCGAACGGAGATCACCAGGGTGATCGGACGCTGCACCGGACGCGGTCACGGTTTGACCGGACGCGTCCGGTCAGTACAGCGCAGCAGTTAGGCGCGCGAGCCAGGGTTTGCAACCGGCGCGTCTGGTCACTCGCGGGACCGGAGCATCCGGTCGGGCACCCAGAGGAACAGTGCGTGGCGAAAGGCCGAGCGGACGCGCGGCGCGTCCGGTCACACGTGATCAGACACGTCCGGTCGCGAAGGGAGCTTACTGGACTCCGACCGGACGCTGGCACTGTTGCGTCCGGTCGTTGCGTGGAGCGCGTTCGGTCGTTGCGTCGCGGGTGCGCGGCACTGTGCGTTCGGCGCTTCCGGTCGTTTGAGCGGCGCGTCCGGTCGTCGCGTTTGACCGTTGGCGCGCTGTGACCGTTGGAGGATCTGGCAGTCACAGTTGAAATTCGAGGGACACGTGGACGGCGCCGGGCGACCGGACGCAGTGAAGCGCGTCCGGTCAGGTTCGACCGGCGCGTCCGGTCGCTCGCGAAAAACGCCCAGTGAGTTGCTAACGGCTCTATGTGTTTGGGGTGCTTATAAATACGTGTTGGCCGGCCCTTGGGGATGTCTCTTGCCATTTCTAACACTCTTGTGCATCCTTTGAGCTAAAGCTTCTCCTCCCACTCATCTCTCTTGCTTGATTACAAATCAAAAGTGAGATTGAGTGATCCCAAAGTGCATTGCATAGCTTGAGGGCATCTAGTGGCACTTGTGGGTGGTTTAGCCGGTGGATTTCTTGTTACTCTTGGAGAGTACCGCTCCTAGCCGGCTTGGAGATTGTTGGAGGCGTTGGCAAGAGAAGGTGATTGGTCTTGGCCACCTCCGGTTGACTGTGAGAGGTTCTTATGCTTTCCTCGGCGGGATGCCAAAAGCAACTCTAGTGGAATGTGCGTGTCATTAAGTTACCTCACTTGAGAGTGGTGTCTTGCGGTGCCTTGAGGGGCAAGTGACTTGAGGGTCACACCGGGAAACCATCTAAGTGTTGGTCGACACAACTGGTGACGTAGCTTGTCAGTGCACAAGTGAACACCGGGTGAACAAAAATATTATGTCTCTTGTCTCCCAGTGATTGGTCTTCATATTGTGTTGTTGTCAATATTGATTGTTTGTATATCATCTTGGTGATTGGCAACATCTTCACTCCACCGTCGGTATAAGAATCACAATCCTCTCTATTGCACTTACTTTTACTAGATTATCTTGTGTAGCTCTAGTGGTAGCTTTGCTAGTAGTGTTGTTAGCTTGTTCTCTAGTGTAAAATTAGTGGCATAGCTCTTGTGTGAACTAGAGATCATAATCTACTAGACTTGTGGATAGGAGGCTTGCATCACAACCTTTGGCTAAGCAAAACTTGCTTTACGCCGTTTGTTATTCTAACAAGTTTGCTTAGTGTCATTTGTAGAATTTTTTTATAGGCTATTCACCCCCCTCTAGCCATCTAGGACCTAACAAGTGGTATCGGAGCTGTGGTCACCGTTTTAATCAAGGCTTAACATCCTTCGGTGTGAAAAATGGCTCAAATTGTGTTCAATCATGTTGGGGGCAAGCCACCGTTCTTTGATGGTGTTAGTTCTTTTGCTCATTGGAAGAGAAGAATGACAATGTACCTTGGTTCTATTCATGAGAGAGTATTGCAAGTCACCGAGAATGATTTTGCTCTCATTGATCCCGATCATCTCACCGATGAGGATAGAGCAAATAGAACATGCAATAGAATGGCTCTCAATACACTCTACAATGGTATTGACACAAAAGTGTTTGAGGGCATCAAGGATTTGAAATTGGCTAGTGAAGTATGGACAAGGTTGAGTGAGACATATGAAGGCACTAAGGTTGTGAAGAGTGCCAAGCTATATGGGCTCAAGAGTGAGTTTGAGAACTTCAAGAAAAAGGATGATGAAACAATCATTGAAATGTTTCATAGATTGCAAGTGATAGTCAATGATCTCAAGAGCTTAGGGCACAAGACTCAAGATCAAGATTTTTGTCACAAGTTCTTATTGAGCTTATCTAGAAGATTCAAGATGTTGATCATGATGTTGCAAAGAGATGGGCTTGAAGCAATGAAGCCTAATGATTTGCTTGGTGAAGTATTGACCTATGACAAATATGATCAAGATGTTGATGACAAGGAGAAGGTGGAAGATGAGAAGAAGAAGAAGACCGTGGCATTCAAGGCCACCTCCTCCAAGGGCAAAGCTACCATCATTGAAGAAGAAGAAGACAACAATGAAGATGGGGAATTTGAAATTGATGATGAGGCACTTGCTCTTGTAGTCAAGAAGATGGGTCACATGTTCATCAAGAGAAGGGGGTTTAAGAAGACAAATGATAACTTCAAAAGAAATGAGCAACAAAGGAAGTGCTTCAATTGTGATAGCACCGAACACCTTCAAGCCGAATGTCCCTATGACAAGAAGAAGAACAACAAGAGGGACAAGTTCGAGAAGAAGAAGAGAGAAGCCAAGATGACATTCAAGAAAGGCAAAAATGGTGCCTATGTGGTCACTTGGGAAAGTGATGAAGAAGAGAATGAAGAATCATCATCTAACAAGGCTTTTGCTTCTATTGCTATCAACAAGAAGCCATCACTATTTGGTTCATCCTCTTCATGCCTCATGGCCAAGGAAACTAAGGTATTATATGATGAGAGTGATAACGAAAGTGAAATAGAATATGTTCATGATAGTGATAATGAAAATGAAAAAGATGATAATGAACCAACTAAAGAACAACTATATGACTTAATGCAACAAACTAGAGACATAGCTATTGCCAAGGACAAGGAGTGTAAGAAGCTTTCAATGAAAGTAGCAATACTTGACAAAGTCCTTAGTGAGCTTAAGACCACTCATGAGAGTCTAGTGGAAGACCATGAGGATCTTGATAAGGCTCATTCCAAGCTTGAAAAGGCTCACTCATTGCTACTTGAGCAACAAGCAAAGAAGGAGGTTGTTGTATCATGTGATATAGGTGTTACATGTGATATAATTGATGAATCCTTTTATGAACCTATCATCATATCAAATGCTAACCCTTCTTGTAGCTCTTCATCCACCACCACCACCGACTCTACCTTCACTACTAGTGATGGTTTCACTTGTGATGCCTCACTAATGGTTGAGAATGAGACTCTCAAGAAAGAGGTGGATGAGCTCACTCATGCCCTAGGCAAGGCCTATGGTGGTGAGGCCCGCTTGCTTAAGTGCTTGGGTAGCCAAAGGTTCTCTCTTAACAAAGAGGGATTGGGCTACAACCCCAAGAAAGGCAAGTCAGCCTTTGCAATTCCAAAGCCTAGCTTTGTGAAGGGCAATGGTCGGTTTTGCAATAGATGCAAGCAAGTTGGGCACCAAGAGCATAATTGCAATAAAAAGAACCAAAGCAAGAACCTTGTTAATGCTATATCTTTTGATTCTTGCTATGTGCTTACCAAGAGTGTGAAGGGTGTACAAGCTAAGTTTATTGGTACACCAATTGTGGGCCCAAAGAAGAAGGCTATTTAGGTACCAAAGAGCTTAGTTACTAACCTACAAGGACCCAAGCAAAAGTGGGTACCTAAGCTTCATTGACTTGCTTGTAGGTCAATTACAAAGCCGGAGGAAGGCATTGGATTATTGATAGTGGGTGCACTCAACACATGACCGGTACATCAAGAATGTTTGACTCAATCAATGACAATGATAGTGGTGTTGATTCTATCACATTTGGCAATAACAAGAAAGGCAAGGTTATTGGTTTGGGCAAGATTGTAATATCAAATGACATGAGTATCTCCAATGTGTTGCTAGTTGAAAGCTTGGATTTCAATCTTCTATCCGTGGCACAAATATGTGATCTAGGCTACAAATGCATCTTTGGGGTTGATGATGTGGAAGTTATTAGTGTGGATGGTTCAAATGTGGCATTCAAGGGTTTTAGATATGAGAATCTCTATCTAGTTGACTTCAATGCTAGAGAAGCTTCCTTGACGACTTGCTTAATCTCCAAATCAAGCATGGGTTGGCTTTGGCATAGAAGACTTGGTCATGTTGGCATGAAACAATTGAAGAAGCTTACAACTCACAATCTTGTCAATGGGTTGAAAGATGTTGAATTTGAGAAGAATAAGCTTTGTAGTGCATGTCAAGCCGAGAAGCAAGTTGGAAGATCACATCCAAAGAAGAGTACAATGAGCACATGCAAAGCGTTTGAGTTGTTGCACATGGATCTATTTGGACCAACAACATACACAAGCATAGGTGGCAACAAGTATGGCTTTGTCATAGTGGATGACTTCACAAGATTCACATGGGTATTCTTTCTTAATGACAAAAGTGAAGTGTTTGACATCTTCAAGACATTTCTCACTAGAGTTCACATTGAGTTTGAGATTAGAATCAAGAAAGTGAGAAGTGACAATGGAAGTGAGTTCAAGAATACAAGAATTGAAGAACTTTGTGATCACTATGGGATTGGACATCAATTCTCGGCCAAGTACACTCCACAACCAAATGGCCTAGTTGAGAGGAAGAATAGAACATTGCTTGATATGGCTAGATCAATGCTTCATGAGTACAATGTGAGTCAATCATTTTGGGATGAAGCAATCAATACCGCTTGCTACTACATCAATAGACTATATTGTCATCCATTACTAGAGAAGACCCCTTATGAGTTACTTCATGGAAGAAAACATATATATTAATTATTCCAAAATTTTAACTAAACAAAATTATTAATAAATTTATAGCCGACGCATGAACCTATGTCATTTTAAATTTAAAGGAGCATGACATAAATATTAATTATTCCAATCATATATTTATAATTTATATAACCTGACACATATTCCAGCACTATCTGAACCATCCTATGTTTTATATTTAAAATAAACAAATTATAATCAAGAACCATCTAATACTAATTGAGTTAAAGCTAATCATATTTTATTTGATAAACTTATCTCATATTACTTAAGCTATTTAAACTTTACTTTGCGAAAGAAATAAACATGGGAGAGCATCTAAGTAGAATTTACCACAAATGCAACGTGTTTACCTGATAAAGTTAAAATTAAAAGAAAACATTTATGTGAGCAATTAACTATACTAATATTTGTATATAAAACACTGGAGTATAAAATCTATTTGATTTTAATGGTAAAACTAGTTGTACGCTAATTAATCAAGTTAACATTCAACTATATACGGAAAAATATGTAACACGAAAAAACGTCGACACTAACATGCAAATCATGACATTACTAGCGCAGCGCAACCAGATTGAACTACAGCGGAATTTAGATGTGAAAACAGTAAACGATAGAAGGTGGATAGACCAAAGTGCTTACAAGAAATTAGATGTTGCGGACAGATATTCTCCCATTGGCCAATTGCTTTAATTAAACGTCAAACTTCACCAGCGCTTCAGTCTCCTTCCCATGATTAGCCAAAGCTGACAACAACGCATTCCACATGGAAACCTCCTTCTTGCAAACGACCTCAAAAGCACTACTGCAGCAGCCAAGCCTCCCATGCTTCCCATACATGTCAACCAGCGCTGTGCCCACATTAATAATCTTGACCCGCAGCAGGAAGTGAAGCAACGCCTCGGACAGCACGAGGCTGCAAATCCCGTCAGCCATGATGGAGTCGGAGTTGTATGCGCTGGCCGTGTGCATCCAGTATAGTGGATCGGGGGCCGACGAGTGACGAACCCCGTACAAAGGCAGATTGCTGCCAACAAGGAAGATGACGAGGGAAGCGACCGTGTAAGCTGCCTTTTGACGGATAGGGATCTCGCCACTGGGGTTCTGGACCTCTGGCAAGACTCCCACCAGCGTCCGAGTAAGATCGCGCAGCTCCAACCTACGACCTGGCATTGAATTCGTCGTATACAGAGCGTATATCCCGGGTGTAATGTATTTGCCGCCGCGCGTGCAAGTAAATCCAAGGGAGGGACGGCGGAAGGAGCAGCAGGCGCGGCCACGGGAGAGTGCTCACGACAGCGACGGCGACGGCAACAGCGGCGGCGGCGGCGGCGGCAATAGCGGCGGCGGCGACAACAGCGGCGGCGGCGACAACAGCGGCCGAAAATAGGGCTAGCAGGCAGGCTGGACATATATATAGGGAGAAAGACTCTCCACCTTCACGTCAACTAGCGATATGGTGCTAATTGACGTTGCACCCTCCATCTTTACTAATAGGCCTAATTAATTATTAAAGCCCATTAGTAAATAAATGAATGGACATTTAGGATTATTGCACACAAGCTTTGGTGGAAAATGAGATATTTATTATTTTCGGAATTAATTAATTTCGTGGATAAAATAATTCTAGAAAAGTCCAGAATTATTATTTAAGCCGCGAAAAATACTCCGAAAGCTCCGAAAATTCGAGGGAATTTTCTAGAGACATTATGGAACATGAGGAACCCAAATAAAGTATTTGGAGCTTATGAAAAGATGGATGAAGAGATCAAGGAAAAAGATTAAGCTCACGGAAATTGGAATTTTGGATCCAGAAAATACCAAAAAGTTTTCCGATGAAAAGTAAACGTCGTCCTATGATATTTTGAAAATAATAGCACTCACCAACACCAAAGACAAGCATCACACAAACAACACATTATCGAATTAATATGAAAAAGTTTAAAACCACAATTTTCTATATTTAAATTAACAACAACTTAACTTATCTAATAAATTTATTCAAATATTGAAATCATTTATTTTATTTAGTATTTTTCATGCACAACCCAAAATAGAAAATTTTGGGTGTGACAAATCTACCCCACTTAACAGGAATCTCGTCCCGAGATTTAGAGAGATTGGGGAGAAAGATAAAGTTGATTCTGCAAGTCTTCACTTTTCCTTCATCAACTCTTATCCAATGATGATGCCACAAACTCATAACCAACTTTGTAAAGGTACCCTTTAGGCACTTACGATCCTTATAGATGGTTCCAACAGGTTACCCACCCTAAGAAAAGATACTTGTGCTCGATAATGACTTTGCAACCATGTAGATAGCTGATGCTTCCAGATGACGAAGCAGAACATATAAACCTCCATCTTGTATCGTCTTTAGTTCGGCAAACCCCCTTAAGAAGAGATCAACTAGAGAACACCAATTGTTAGATTGCATTTGTTTCTGAGTGATAACTACCATCATGTCCTTCTGGCATCCCAAAGAGATTCATGAGCACATGCAAGAACAAGTAACCTGCACTTCCTCGCGAACAGAAAAATAGCAGTGCAGAAATACAGTTATAACTCAAGTTCTACGAATCCGATGATATTGTAGCTTATACCGTTGGAAAGGTTATCAAATTCACTACAACTTTCTTATAGAACACTTCTCCAGATTCTGCAGTTAAGGTAGTCGAAAACTGTGCACAATAGAAACTATTCTAGATTGCTGACAGCACAGATGCGTCGCCTTGTGATTTTCATAACTCCCAAACCATAATAGCTATCAGGGTGGTTCTTACGGTCAGAGAAAGATATTGAAGTCTACTGTTGTCCAGAATTTATCCATGATTTTTGAACTTCCAAAAATAGAGATATAAGCTAAGGAAGACAGACTGCTCCAAAAAAACAGGATAAGGTAAAAACGAGATTCAGAGAGACTAGAGAGATCGATGACACTAATCTTCAAGTCTTCATGCTTCTTTGATTTGCGTTGATGAGATATAAGATATAGATCAAGGATAGCCAAAAGATGACAAGAAAGATAAGGTTTGATCTTCAGTCCTTCGTACCTCGTCGCTTGAGATTGTTGATGGTAGCGGACACTACCCCACTTAACAAAGATTTTGTTCCACCTAGCAATGTCATTGAAGGCAACACTTTGCAATTCATAAAAATCTTGATCAGGATCAAACTGATGATGATACCACAGGTTCAAAACCAACATAGCAAAGATATCCCTCAGATTCTTGTGATCCACGTAGATGTCGCTCTTATAATCCCAATAAATGCCACACTTACAGCCTTAAGAGCTTTCCACATTCAACTCTCTTGAGCTCTTCTTCATAGTAACTCCACTAGAGAATACCTATCCAAGTAGAAAACTCACTTCACTTAAAACTTACTAAACATACTTGATATGGGGGTGATGTCATCTAAGTTTCCATGAAACTAACCATAGACTTCCAACATCTCCTTCCTATGTCGTCCATGCTAACTTGTATAGAGTATGTTGAATTGAATGTTGAACTCCCAACTGATGATAGCTTGAAGTGACGACCAGTCCTGACGAATACCCGAGCTCTTTGTAGACGATCCAACAAAGCACTGATCCCAAGCAACAACACTAGCACATGAGTAGACTTCCAATCATAGAGATAACCACTTCTTCCAAGTAAAGCACTAGGACATACGAAACCTTCATCTTGCAACACTCACAACTTTGCTACCCCCTTAAGAAAAAGAAACTAGGGGACACCCAAATAACTTGCATCTCCTTTTATACTAGATAACCATAATCATATCTAATGTAAGATTCCAAGGTAAATCAATGAGATTCAAAGATATCCAATGATATATTCACTTATACAAGATAAGGAAGTAATGCAGAAAATTTCTGGGCGAATTCCAATTTCAGCAGTTCAGTAAATCTGGCATAACTCGAGCCACAAAGATCCAAATGAAGTGATCTTTACATGGTTGGAAAGCTTACAAAATTATCTACGACTTTTATTCACAACAGTTTTCCAGATTCTGTCAATAAGTTAGTCAAAAACTGAACTTAACCAAAACTGTTTCAGGATTCCAGACTGCGCAGTAACCTCAACTTAGAACAGGTATATCTCTTAGCTCAAAATAGATAAAAAGGTAAGTCCAGTGGGTTTGGAAAGATACAGAAGTCTAGCTATTCCCAGTAAAATTTCATAAATTTCTCATGTCCATATCTTGAGATATAACAGAAACATTACAGACTGCTATAGAAATCAGCATGCGGAGTATTACGTAAAACCTACCCCACTTAATATGGATCGAGCTACTCCTCCAGATTTATACCTTCCAAGCCACCTTTGAAACATGAGAACAAGGCAACACACAAGCAACACATCAAGCAAAACAAGCACACATCACATCATCGGTACTACACGTGCTGCTTCAACAATGGTGGTCATCCTAATGGAAGATTATGGATGATGAAAGGCCATCGAATCTTTTGAAAAAGGTGAGATCAGAAAACTTTTAGTAAAAACAACATAAAACAAAATCCAATGGAGTAAGAAATAATAGCTCAAAGGAAGCTATCAAGGAGGAGATACAATAGGACAAGGAAGAGGAAATAGTCAAAATCAATGAGTCAAGGGATGACAAAATAGTTTTATAGTAAAATGAGTTTTAGAATACGTCCAGTGCTACTTGGCATACGTCCTACAGTCAACACCGCTCTGATACCACTCTGTCACACCCGGTTTTCTAAAGAACAAAACCAGGCTAATCATATGTGTGCCCAGGAAGTCCACACATATGCCAGAATGAAAAAGTATCAGAAACAATGTTATTATATAACGTATACATAGCTATATTAACACTTACATCAGAGTATCGCGGAACGGTGACTAAACTTCAGGCTTCATTCTTCTCAGGGACGGCTGACTGGGGGTAACATATGCCTAGCACCTCTACTAGTCTTCTGGAAACTCCACTACACCTTTGTCCTTCTTCCGAGTAGCATCTTACTACACACTGGAGTGTGGGGGAAATAGCAAGAGTGAGTCCATGTCGAACTCAACAAATATAACACAGGGTTCATGAGGCTCAAAAAGGCTAGACACTGTTTAACTGCGTTTAGCTTTTATTTATCATGTATTTAGCAATTGAGTAGCATCAAGATAATCCAATCCCATTAATGAATCAATGATCAATTGTAATAAGGATAATGAATAGCATTAACATGAGCATAATAATAACAACAATAATTAAGCATGATATAACAATGGTGAATAACTATTCTGTAAGAATCCCCAAGGCCGCTCGTATCCGTGAGCACGGCTAGTATACCAGTTTTTAACTCTGCGCAGAGGTGTACACTTTCACTGTGAGTCATAACTTCCAAATGCATGGGTTCGCGACTCCCCAAAACACCGGAAATTATATAAAGCCATTTAAAAGTTCGTCTAACAAGTTAGGGCCATTAGATTCACTCGGCAGGCAGATGTAGAACCCCCCTTCCCTGTGGCACAACAACCGCAGCCTATACACACTAGGCCAGGGGCTCGCACTACACCCAACGTGTCAAGCCATTCTTACGCCATTTAAGGTAACCTCTAACAAGCTAGAAAAGGTCTCTTGAACAACTAGAGCCAGAGCCATATAGCCCTCACAGCTGTACTGTATATCCTGGTTATCACTTACAGGTAAGTCCTTATGGAGAGTAACTAGAGCATCAAAATAACCCACATGCTCTAGCCCCCTTTCAACAGTAATAAAATCATCTTAATTGGTTGATTGCATAATCCATTAGTCAAATTACAAGATCATTGTTCATAATTAAGCACTAGCAATAGCTACCCAAATGCATAACCCATAGGTGACAAGGAAACAAGATATCAATATCTAAGTTATAATCTCTAAGGTTGTCAAGGTAGACACATGCATATGATATTGATTATAGTGAATAGGTAACAAGGATGGTCCCATGTTATACTTGCCTTGATCAAAGTTCTCCGATAGATACTGCTGGTCCGGCTCAAAATAATACTCCTAATCATCGTAGTACTGCTCACCATCTAAATTCGATCACCAAGCATCAACATACAAACATTCCGAGCAAACATACACGAAGCAAACAAAAGATACAATTAGAACAGTACACCAACAGTAGAAAAACATTTAGGAAAGCTTACAAAACTATTCTACACGTTGCTACGATCACACAGACGTAAAGATCACGAAATTCGGATTTAAAACGTGAAAGTTATGAATTTTCTAAGATTTCCTATAGATAAATAATTACTTTAATATAAACTCAAAAATTAAATTTTCTAAACCTACTGTACAACTACACTAACATGTAGAACTTGCAAATACGAACCTAACGTAACTTGAACGGGCCAAATCGGAGTTAAAACATGGAAGATATGGCCTAAACAAAATTGTATGTATATATGTATTTCTATTGTATTTCGGGATTTGTTTTGCTAAAGAAAAACGGCAATAAAGTGTGGGTGATGTCGAGATGATATCATCATGCTAACAAGAGTTCAATGGCCATGATTTGCATCTAATAAACAATTTATAAATAAAAACACATTAATGTGAATATTAATCGAGTTAACATTTTAAGAAAGTGCCGACGCATGAACCTATGTCATTTTAAATTTAAAGGAGCATGACATAAATATTAATTATTCCAATCATATATTTATAATTTATATAACCTGACACATATTCCAGCACTATCCGAACCATCCTATGTTTTATATTTAAAATAAACAAATTATAATCAAGAACCATCTAATACTAATTGAGTTAAAGCTAATCATATTTTATTTGATAAACTTATCTCATATTACTTAAGCTATTTAAACTTTACTTTGCGAAAGAAATAAACATGGGAGAGCATCTAAGTAGAATTTACCACAAATGCAACGTGTTTACCTGATAAAGTTAAAATTAAAAGAAAACATTTATGTGAGCAATTAACTATACTAATATTTGTATATAAAACACTGGAGTATAAAATCTATTTGATTTTAATGGTAAAACTAGTTGTACGCTAATTAATCAAGTTAACATTCAACTATATACGGAAAAATATGTAACACGAAAAAACGTCGACACTAACATGCAAATCATGACACTACTAGCGCAGCGCAACCAGATTGAACTACAACGGAATTTAGATGTGAAAACAGTAAACGATAGAAGGTGGATAGACCAAAGTGCTTACAAGAAATTAGATGTTGCGGACAGATATTCTCCCATTGGCCAATTGCTTTAATTAAACGTCAAACTTCACCAGCGCTTCAGTCTCCTTCCCATGATTAGCCAAAGCTGACAACAGCGCATTCCACATGGAAACCTCCTTCTTGCAAACGACCTCAAAAGCACTACTGCAGCAGCCAAGCCTCCCATGCTTCCCATACATGTCAACCAGCGCTGTGCCCACATTAATAATCTTGACCCGCAGCAGGAAGTGAAGCAACGCCTCGGACAGCACGAGGCTGCAAATCCCGTCAGCCATGATGGAGTCGGAGTTGTATGCGCTGGCCGTGTGCATCCAGTATAGTGGATCGGGGGCCGACGAGTGACGAACCCCGTACAAAGGCAGATTGCTGCCAACAAGGAAGATGACGAGGGAAGCGACCGTGTAAGCTGCCTTTTGACGGATAGGGATCTCGCCACTGGGGTTCTGGACCTCTGGCAAGACTCCCACCAGCGTCCGAGTAAGATCGCGCAGCTCCAACCTACGACCTGGCATTGAATTCGTCGTATACAGAGCGTATATCCCGGGTGTAATGTATTTGCCGCCGCGCGTGCAAGTAAATCCAAGGGAGGGACGGCGGAAGGAGCAGCAGGCGCGGCCACGGGAGAGTGCTCACGACAGCGACGGCGACGGCAACAGCGGCGGCGGCGGCGGCAATAGCGGCGGCGGCAACAACAACGGCGGCGGCGGCAACAGCGGCGGCGGCGACAACAGCGGCGGAAAACAGGGCTAGCAGGCAGGCCAGACATATATATAGGGAGGAAGACTCTCCACCTTCACGTCAACTAGCGATATGGTGCTAATTGACGTTGCACCCTCCATCTTTACTAATAGGCCTAATTAATTATTAAAGCCCATTAGTAAATAAATGAATGGACATTTAGGATTATTGCACACAAGCTTTGGTGGAAAATGAGATATTTATTATTTTCGGAATTAATTAATTTCATGGATAAAATAATTCTAGAAAAGTCCAGAATTATTATTTAAGCCGTGAAAAATACTCCGAAAGCTCCGAAAATTCGAGGGAATTTTCTAGAGACATTATGGAACATGAGGAACCCAAATAAAGTATTTGGAGCTTATGAAAAGATGGATGAAGAGATCAAGGAAAAAGATTAAGCTCACGGAAATTGGAATTTTGGATCCAGAAAATACCAAAAAGTTTTCCGATGAAAAGTAAACGTCGTCCTATGATATTTTGAAAATAATAGCACTCACCAACACCAAAGACAAGCATCACACAAACAACACATTATCGAATTAATATGAAAAAGTTTAAAACCACAATTTTCTATATTTAAATTAACAACAACTTAACTTATCTAATAAATTTATTCAAATATTGAAATCATTTATTTTATTTAGTATTTTTCATGCACAACCCAAAATAGAAAATTTTGGGTGTGACAGAAAGCCCAATATTTCTTACTTTAGGGTGTTTGGTTGCAAATGCTATATCTTGAAGAAGGGCACTAGATTGGGGAAGTTTGACAAGAGATGTGATGAGGGGTTCCTACTTGGTTATTCAACTACAAGCAAAGCTTATAGAGTTTGGAACAACTCACGTGGCATTCTAGAAGAAGTCCATGATGTGCAATTTGATGAAACCAATGGGTCACAAGATGAAGAAGAGAATCTAGATGATGTTGGTGGAACTCAATTGGTGGAGGCAATGAAGAACATGGACATTGGGGACATTAGAGCAAAGCAAGTAATTGATATTCAAGATGATGATAAAGATCAAGTGCTCAATTCTCCATTCAAGCTAGCTAGTGACTCTCAAGTGCAAGATCATGGTGATAGTTCATCTCATCAAGATACATCAAGTGATCAACCAAGCTCAAGCAATCAAGTGCAAGTACTCCAACCGCAACATGTTGCAAGAGATCACCCCATTGATAGTGTTATTGGTGATATTAGAAGTGGTGTGCAAACAAGATCAAGATTGGCTATGTTTTGTGAGCATGCATCATTTGTGTCAACCATAGAACCAAAGAAGATAGAAGAAGCTTTGAGGGATGCAAATTGGATCATGGCTATGCAAGAAGAGCTTAACAATTTCACAAGAAATGATGTTTGGGAGTTGGTAGAAAGGCCAAATGACTACAATGTGATTGGAACCAAGTGGGTGTTTAAAAACAAGCAAGATCAAGATGGCATTATGTAACACCCAAAAATTCCAAATTTTAGAATTAATGAATTTCAAATAATTTATATAACAATTAATGGGAAATTAAAATTTTAAAATTATTTGGTGATGCATTCATGCTGTTGCATTTATTTTATTTTGTGGTGTGGTTATATCTGTTTTATTTGAATTGATTTGGTTTAGGAAAATTTGATTTGAAAATGTGTTTGTAAAATTAGAAAAGAAAAAGAAAAGAAAGAAGAAGACTTACCTTCAGCAGCTGACCGACGGCCCGCTCGGCGGCCTGCTTCGGGTGCACTGTGCCGCGTGGGCCGAGGTCAAGCCCAGCAACGCCGTGGCCCAATCGGCCGGTCCACCAAGCCACGCCTCCCTCCTTTCTATCGCTGACAGGTGGGGCCCGGACGTCGGTCTTCTTCTACCTCTCGTGTCCGTTCCGGACTCCACACCGCATACGACGATGACGGTCGGTTCCACGATTTCCGGTCGAGTCTAACCAAAGTCGAAGATATGAGGCTATAAATAGGACGCCGTGGTCCTCTAGTTTCCGTTTTTCATCTAAACCGCGAACTCTACCGCAAGGAATTGAGGGTTTAGGGTTGAGAAGGTTGAAGGGATCGGTTGAGCGCGGGTGAAGCTTGCGGGCGCTTTTGAAGCCGATTTCATTGCATTGGTGAGATCGTAATCTTCTCCTCTTTCGTTTTGGGCTATTTCTTTGGGTGGAGGCAGTTCTAGATGTGGTTTTGAAGCTCGCCGATGGTGCGGCCATGGCGCCGCCGCCCGTTGTTGCGGTGCATCGGGTATGGTTCATGTGGTAGGTTTTCTTTAGCGTAATTGAGTTCGCGTGAAGCTTCTCGTTCGGTAGGATCGAACGCGGGCTTGAACGGTGTTCTAGGTAAGGAGAGCCGCCATCTCCGGCGAGATGGAGCCGCCGGTCATGGGGGGCCGCCGGCCGGACCTGAGGAAGAAGGATCGGTTGATCACTGTAGCGTTGCTGATGAACCCGAGCCGTCCGATCTTGGATCAACGGCCCAGATTAGAACTTACCCCTTCGCGGGTAAAATTCATAAAGAGACCCTCGGCTTTTTAGGAATCAACCCACGGTCCATAGCGTATTTCTGAAAATGCGTTTACGCGTTTTTAAAGCGTATTCTCTTTCGGTTTATTCAAAAATACGTTTTCAGGAAATTACAATTTTGCCACTAGAATTGTTTTGGTCATAAAAACTTCGTTTTAACTCCGATTTGGTCCGTTCAAGTTGCGTTAGGTTCGTAATTGTGAGCTCTACATGTTAGTGTAGTTGTACAGTTAGTTTTGATAATTTATTTTTCGAGTTTATAATTAAGTATTTATTTATCTATAGGAAATCTTAGAAAATTCATAACTTATACGTTTTAGCTCCGAATTTGGTTATCTTTGCGTCTGTGTGATCGTAGAAACGTGTAGAAGAGTTTTATAAACTTTTATTACTGTTTTGCTACTGTTGGTGTACTGTTCTAATTATATCTCTTTGTTTGCTTCGTGTATGTTTGATTGGATGCATGTATGTTGTTGATTGATGATCGAGTATAGAAGGTGAGCAGTATCTGGACGATTCGGAGTATTACTTTGAGCCAAGTCAGCAGTGTCACTTGGAGAGCTTTGATCAAGGCAAGTATAACACAGGACTATCCTTGTTACCTATACATCGAATTGTCATACATATGTATGTGCTTACCTTGACAACCTTAGAGATTTTAACTAGTGATTGTTATCTTGATTCTTTGTCAACCTTCGGAATGCATTTGGGTAGCTGTTTGCTAGTGCTTAAATGAGAACAATGATCTTGTAATTTGATTAATGGATTAAGCAATCAACCATTAAGATGATTTTATTACTGTTAAAAGAGGGCTAGAGCATGTGCATTATTTTGATGCTCTGGTTTCTCTCCATAAGGACTTATCTGTACGTGATCATCCGGGACATACAGTACAGCTGTGAGGGCTATATGGCTCTGGCTTTAGTTGTTCAAGAGACCTTTTCTAGCTTGTTAGTGGTTACCTTAAATGGCGTAAGAAAGGCTTGCCACGTTGGGTGTAGTGCGAGCCCCTGGCCTAGTGTGTATAGGCTGCGGTTGTTGTGCCACAGGGAAGGGGGGGTTCTACATCTGCCTGCCGAGTGAATCTAATGGCCCTAACTTGTTAGACGAACTTTTGGATGGCTTTATATGGTTCTCGGGTGTTTGGGCTTGATCTCCCCACTCATTAGGAAATCATGACTCACAGTGAAAGTGTACACCTCTGCGCAGAATTAAAAACTGGTATACTAGCCGTACTCACAGATACGAGCGGCCTTGGAACTTTTACAGATAGATGATCACCATTGCTATATTATGTTTACTTATTGTTGTTATTATGCTCATGTTAATGTTATTCATTATTCTCAATTACAATTGATCATTTGTTCACTAATGGGAATTTGTTCATATTGATGCTACACAATTGCTAAATATATGATGACTAAAAGCTAAACGTAGTCAAACAATGTCTAGCCTTTTGAGCCTCATGAACCCTGTGTTATATTTGTTGAGTTCGACATGGACTCACCCTTGCTATTTCCACCATAACAGATGAAGATTATGAGGAAGATTATCGTAATGAGTACTAGTCTTGGTGTCAACCAGTTAACCGTGTCCCTGTGTGGAGTTTCCGCTGGAGATTTACTATTAGTTATTATTATTTATCGTTCAAGACTATGTCTTAAATATTTATTCGCTATGTAATAAGCACTGTGATGATACTATGTAATTTGTCTACTTATGTGTGCGATCATGTCCTGGGGCGCACATGAGTACTTTATGCATCCTATTTTTGTCCTTAAAAATGGGTGTGACACATTATAGTGAGAAACAAAGCAAGACTAGTTGCTCAAGGTTACACTCAAGTTGAAGGTCTTGACTATGATGAGACATATGCTCCCGTGGCAAGATTGGAGGCAATAAGGATTCTATTGGCTTATGCTTGTGCACACAACATCAAACTATATCAAATGGATGTCAAAAGTGCATTTCTCAATGGGATCATCAATGATTTAGTCTTCATTGAGCAACCACCCGGATTTGAAGATGACAAGAAACCCAACCATGTGTACAAGTTGAAGAAGGCTTTATATGGCTTAAAGCAAGCACCTAGAGCATGGTATGAGAGGCTAAGGGATTTTCTTCTCTCTAAGGGAGTCAAGATGGGCAAGGTTGATACAACTCTATTCACCAAGAAGATTGGGAATGATCTATTCATAGTGCAAATATATGTTGATGACATCATCTTTGGATCAACTGATCAAGCTTATTGTGAAGAATTTGGTGCTATGATGGCCAAAGAGTTTGAAATGTCTATGATTGGTGAACTTAGCTACTTCCTTGGTCTCCAAGTTAAGCAATTGAAGAATGGGACATTTGTGAGTCAAGGGAAGTACATAAGGGACATGTTGAAGAAGTTTGGAATGCAAGATGTAAAGCCAATTTCAACTCCAATGGGTACAAATGGCAATTTGGATAGTGATCTTGATGGCAAAATGGTGAATCAAAAGGAATATCGGTCCTTGATTGGAAGTCTACTCTATGTCACCGCATCAAGGCCGGATGTCATGTTTAGTGTTTGCATGTGTGCTAGATATCAAGCCTCACCTAGAGAAAGTCATCTCACGGCCGCAAAGAGAATATTGAGGTACTTAAAGCAAACAAGAGATGTTGGAGTATGGTATCCCAAGGGGTCAAAGTTTGAATTGATTGGATATTCGGACTCCGACTATGGGGGTTGCAAGATCAATAGAAAGAGTACAAGTGGCACATGTCAATTACATGGAAGATCACTTGTGTCATGGTCCTCAAAGAAACAAAATAGTGTGGCAATCTCTACCCCTGAAGCCGAATATGTGAGTGCGGGGAGTTGTTGTGCACAATTACTATGGATGAAATCAACTTTGAAGGATTATGGCCTCAACTTCAAGAATGTGCCATTGCTATGTGATAATGAAAGTGCAATCAAGATGACACAAAATCCGGTTCAACATGGAAGAACAAAGCACATTGACATAAGGCATCATTTCATTAGAGATCATCAACAAAAGGGAGATATTGCCATTGAAAGTGTTGGCACCGATGATCAACTTGCCGATATTCTCACTAAGCCACTTGATGAAAAGAGGTTTTGCAAGCTAAGGAATGAATTGAACATTCTTGATTTCTCAAACATGAGTTGAATGCACTCCACCACTTATTGACATGCCTCTCCTTCGACATTGCAAGGTAAAGTTGATTGACATGTCATTCATCCTATGCTAAGGACTTGCTAGATCATGTAGACATAATAAGTGGTATGCATGAGCATTCATGATAAATCAAATGAATTTGATGGATATATGTTACCACTATTGCCTCTATGTTTGTTTTGATCTAGTGGTGGCATATGACATGTTTGTGAGATTGCACACCTAGTGTTGAATCTAGAAGATTTGCTATAAGTGTTTAATTCAACATAGGCAAGATAACCCTTATTATGAGGTGTGAAGAAGCTTGTCTTTGGTTCAAATCAAATTAAATGTCTTTGGCAAGTGTTCTAGGTTGAACCAAATTTGATAAATTTTAACCTACTCCATCAAACATTTTTCTTCTCTCCACAATTTGACCCCATTTTTTTGGGTAAGTTGTTGACAAAGGGGGAGAGAAAAAGATGATTCAACATGATAAAGGGGTAAATAAAATTTTTGATGCACACAAGTAGGGGGAGCAAGCTCATAAACAAAGTTGTTGCATTTGTTTGTGCATTTTCATATGACTTGCTCATTGCACATGTATTTAAATTCAATATACATACTTGTGTGGTGCAATGCTAGTATATAACTTGGATGATAAAATGATCTACTAGCATGCATAGGAATAGTTTACACATGGTATCTAGACATGCCTAAAGTTTTTACAAGTGGTCCAAGAACCTTTACATATAACGTTGATCTCACGGGGTTCTTGAGTTTTGTTGGATGTCTAGTTACTTCATGATGCTAAGGATGGTGTAAAAGGCAACTCCGATTGGTATCACGCTTCAAAGGTCCATTTCTTACACCTTAGCATCATTTTGGTAGAATTACTCTCCCAACACTTCTATCCATGCATATGTGCAAAGCTTTCAATCCAAACTCTATGCACATATGTAGGGGGAGCTAATGCTACTAAAACCAAGCTTGTGATAATTGTCCAAACTTTACTTATGAGCAAAATGATTGGACAAGTATGACAAGTTCAAAACTTTTATTATCAAAATCATCTTTGTGAGGGTTGTCATCAATTACCAAAAAGGGGGAGATTGAAAGTCCCTAGTTTGGTTTTGGCTAATTGATGAAACCTAGGACTAACCTTTATATCTAAGTGGATGATTTAGATAAAGGTGGTCATTGAATATGAGACATGACATTGACTCGTATGACCAAGATGGTGAAGACCAAGATGAAGCTTGGCTCGATGGACCGGTTGTGAAGGTGAAGGGCAAGTCGAGACTTTGAAGCGAAGGACCATGCGATGGTGAAGCTTGAGCAAGACTTGGCGCCGACGGACCGATGCAACGGTGAAGGGCAAGTGAAGTCAATGTCGATGGATCGAGACGGTCATGTGATGATATGAAGTGGATCATATCATTTGGAAAAACAAAATGGGCTCAAGGCAAAGGTATAACCATTGGGACATTTTGTTTTACACTCAAGACACCATAGAGGGTGTGAGTGGTTTAGGGTCGATAGCCGAACTATTAAGTGGGGAAGTCTTATCGGTTATTCGACGCACGGGTGCCACTAGGTGAATTCATGAAGTGCATTGCATGTAGGGCCTAGTGAGCTAACTGGAAAACCTTTGAAAATGATTGAGAAAAAGCTAACACACAAGCACATGGAGATGTACACTCGATGGTGTTGGCACATTTGCAAAGGTGGCGTTGGTCGTGCTGTGGCTTGCGGGTAGAGAGGGGTTTGGGTTCCTCTCTCCCTCCCACCGAGGTGGCGAGCGAGGATGCATCCGGTCAGTACAGCGCAGCAGTCAGGCGCGCGGGCTAGGGTTTGCAACCGGCGCGTCCGATCACTCGCGGGACCGGAGCGTCCGGTCGGGCACCCAGAGGAACAGTGCATGGCGAAGGGCCAAGCGGACGCGCGGCGCGTCCGGTCACACGTGATCGGACACGTCCGGTCGCGAAGCGAGCTTACTGGACTCCGACCGGACGCTGGCACTGTCGCGTCCGGTCGTTGCGTGGAGCGCGTCCGGTCGTTGCGTCGCGGGTGCGCGACACTGTGCGTTCGGCGCGTCCGGTCGTTTGAGCGGCGCGTCCGGTAGTCGCGTTTGACCGTTGGCGCGCAGTGACCGTTGGAGGATCTGGCAGTCGCAGTTGAAATTCGAGGGACATGTGGACGGCGCAGGGCGACCGGACGCGGTGAAGCACGTCCGGTCAGGTTCGACCGGCGCGTCCGGTCGCTCGCGAAAAACGGCCAGTGAGTTGCTAACGGCTCTATGTGTTTGGGGTGCTTATAAATACGTGTTGGCCGGCCCTTGGGGATGTCTCTTGCCATTTCTAACACTCTTGTGCATCCTTTGAGCTAAAGCTTCTCCTCCCACTCATCTCTCTTGCTTGACTGCAAATCAAAAGTGAGATTGAGTGATCCCAAAGTGCATTGCATAGCTTGAGGGCATCTAGTGGCAATTGTGGGTGGTTTAGCCAGTGGATTTCTTGTTACTCTTGGAGAGTACCGCTCCTAGCCGGCTTGGAGATTGTTGGAGGCGTTGGCAAGAGAAGGTGATTGGTCTTGGCCACCTCCGGTTGATTGTGAGAGGTTCTTGTGCTTTCCTCGGCGGGACGCCAAAAGCAACTCTAGTGGAATGCGTGTGTCATTGAGTTACCTCACTTGAGAGTGGTGTCTTGCGGTGCCTTGCGGGGCGTGCCTTGAGGGGCAAGTGACTTGAGGGTCACACCGGGAAACCATCTAAGTGTTGGTCGACACAACCGGTGACGTAGCTTGTCAGTGCACAAGTGAACACCGGGTGAACAAAAATATTATGTCTCTTGTCTCCCAGTGATTGGTCTTCATATTGTGTTGTTGTCAATATTGATTGTTTGTATATCATCTTGGTGATTGGCAACATCTTCACTCCACCGTCGGTATAAGAATCACAAGCCTCTCTATTGCACTTACTTTTACTAGATTATCTTGTGTAGCTCTAGTGGTAGCTTTGCTAGTAGTGTTGTTAGCTTGTTCTCTAGTGTAAAATTAGTGACATAGCTCTTGTGTGAACTAAAGATCATAATCTACTAGACTTGTGGATAGGAGGCTTGCATCACAACCTTTGGCTAAGCAAAACTCGCTTTACACCTTTTGTTATTCTAACAAGTTTGCTTAGTGTCATTTGTAGAATTTTTTTATAGGCTATTCACCCTCCCTCTAGCCATCTAGGACCTAACACCGTCCCTGAGAAGAATGGAGCCCGAGCAGAAGCTTAGCCATCATTCTACGATACTCTAATAGTTGTAAGTGTTAATATAGTAAGTATTCCGCTTTATATAAACATTGTTTTGATATCTCTATTCTGTTGTTGTATGTGTGGACTTCCTAAGTGCTTGGTCTTCTTTGGAAAACCGGGCGTGACAGAATGGTATCAGAGTGGTGTTGACTGTAGGACGTATGCCTAGATAGCATTGGTCGATTTCTGAAAAGTTATTTTGCTATAAAACTATTTTATTATCCATTGACTCTTTATTTTTGGCTATTTCCTCATCCTTGTCCTTTGTATCCCCTCCTTGAATAGCTTCCTTTGAGCTATTTCTGCTTATCCCCATTGATTTTTGTTTTGTTGTTTTTTTAAAAATATGATCCCACCCTGTTCAAAAATTCGATGGCTTTTCATCATCTATAATGTGCCATGTAGGATGACCACCATTGTTGATGAAGCACGTGTAGTGTCGATGATTGTGTTGTGTGCTTGTTTTACTTGATGTGTTGTTTGTTTGTTGTCCTTGTTCTCGTGTTTTGAAGGTGACCCATAAGGTTTCGTCTTGAGAAGTAGCCTGATCTATGTTAAGTGGGGTAGTGTCATCTTCTATCCTACTTAATTTTTCAATCGATCCTAATTCTTATCATTTTCTCTTACACCGTTCCTGTCTACCCTTGTCATGCTATCTTCTTTATCTCATCTTAATGGAGGATCAACACATGAAGGACTCGTCAATAGTAGCAAGCCTTAAAGAAAGTGTTGCCTTCAATGACATCGCCAGGTGGAACAAGATCTTTGTTAAGTGGGGTAGCATCCGCCACCATCATCAATCTCAAGTCATGGGACAAGAAGACCCAAAGACCAATCACTATCGTATTATCATCTTTTGCTAGTCCTTGCCCCTTAACCAATCTCACCTTTTTGCCATCAATCTCTATCTTTCTTATCACTTTTTTGTCGATCTTCGATGGTCGTTCTTACACCTCATTAATCTCGAAACAATTTTAAAGAGCTATCTTCAATTTCTTTATCAAACTTTGTTAATCCTTAATCTCTATGTCATATCTCAACAAAAGTCTCAAAACAACCTTATTGGTCTACTTTATCTCTCTCCCAAGTCTCTTCGAATCTCGGGACGAGATTCCTGTTAAGTGGGGTAGAATTGTCACACCCCAAAATTTCTAATTTTGGGTTGTGCAAAGGAAACACTAAATAAAATAAATGTTTTAATATTTGGATAAAATTTCCCAAGTTTAGTTTATGATAGCATCAATTAGTTATAGAAAAAAAATAAAAAAAATGAGAATCTTTAAATTTTTCTAAACTAATTTGACGGGCTATTGTTTGATGTGATGTTGCTCGTTAACTCTTGTGTGTTAAGAGCGAATAAAGTCTTTCAAAATGCGTTTAGTGGATCGATCTTTCTTCTCCAGCACGTCTTTATCTTTTTTCGCAATAAATATTCTTTGTTTCTCATCTTAAGTTCTCATTGGGAGTTTTCTAAAATCTTTTGTTTATAACATAAATTATTCCTTTTAGTTCCTCAAGTGTCAATCAATCTCAGTGAACTCTTCGAGAATTGTTCTGGCTTTTTCTGCAGCTAGTTCACGCTTTTCTGCAAGCGTTATCTAATTTTTAGATGCTCCAAAATATCTTTTCATGAGCTCCAAATACTTTATTTTGGTTCCTTATGTTCCATAATGTCTCTGAGAGTTTTTCCTAAATTTTTGGAGCTTTCATAGTATTTTTCATGGCTTAAATAATAATTTTATACTTTTCTGAAATTATTTTATCCATGAAATTAATTAATTCCGAAAATAAATAAATATCTCATTTTTCCCAACGCTCAAAGCCTATGTGCAATAATCATAAAGGCATATGTCTTTATTTACTAATAGGCCTTAATGTCTATTTAGGCCTATTAGTGGAGGTGGACGGTGCAACATCAATTAGTACCATATTGCTAGTTGATGTGAAGGTGGAGAGTTTTCCTCCCTATAAGTATGTACTTACCTCATGGGCAAAGCACACCAAAACTATCGTAAGAGGAGCCCCTAATTTGGGAAATCTCTCGTGTAGTAAATTAGATATTTCTCCTCCTTGTATCGCCTCCAGGCCGAGGCCCTTTAGATGGATGGAGGTAGAAGATGGAGTATTTGCGGTTCTGCCACTGGTTCGTAATATCTTTGTCGTTTCTTCGTTTTAATTTTGTTTTGCTCCGTTTCAGTTGCGTTGGTTTCGTATAGTTGTGCTCTACGTAGTAGTGCTGACGTATATCGTGTCACCCAATTATGAATTTATCTATATAATGTAACTTGATTAATATTTATTTAACAGCTTTCTAACTAAAAGCAACATAGGGGTATAATTTTGTTCTTGTTGCTTCGTGACTATGCTGGCGTAAGAGACGCATTAGCAACGTTGTTTACCATGTCATGTTATGTGTTTACAAATTAAATTATGTTTATTTGATTAATGTTTATGTCATGCTCTTTTAAATTAGAAGCGACTTAGGTTCATACATAGAACATTCTTAAATAAATGTTAACTTGATTAATATTAACCTAAAATTTTTCTTAATCATAATTATTTTAGTTAAACATGAAGTATGTAGTTAATTTAACTAATATTTAGCTACGGTCTTTTCAAATTAAAAGTAACTTTGATTTATAATTTGTCTTTTATAAATAATCAAATGCTATCATGATTAATAAGAACTTAAGTGTTTCTTAAATAGAACTTATTTAGTTTATGCAAGAAACATATAATGATTCGATTAGCTGTTATAACCTTCTTTATGCTTTCTAATTTATAAATGTTTAAATTGTCACACCCATTTAAATACCAAATGGAATGCATACTCTTATGTGTGTCCAAAGATCAATCACACATAAGTTAATAAATTATAACGGAAGTATCATCACAAATGTTATTAGATCACGATTATTAACACATAGTCTTTAAAACGAATCTACAACTCGCTAGGATCACACAGACGCAAAGATCACGAAAAACAGAGCTAAAACGACAAAGTTATGAATTTACGAATATTTACTATAGAAAAATAATTACTTTAATGTAAACTCAGAAATAAATTATCACAAACCTACTGTACAGTACTACCAACATGTAGAGCTCGCAAATACGAACCTAACGCAATTTGAACGGGTCAAATCGGAGTTAAAACGGAGATTGTACACATAAATTATCATAATGGCAGAACTGTAAATAAGTGAAAACGTATTTCTGAATTTACCGCGATCAAAATATGCTTTACGAAAAAGAAAACGTAAATCGGGATTGCGCTTTGGACTGTGGGTTCTATATATAAAAAGTACAGGGGCTCTTTAACAAAATCGCCAGCCGAACCGGTATCTTCAATCCTCGGTCATTGGATCTAATTTGAACGGATCGGATCTACTCAGGAGGGGAAAAAAGAAAAACGTCGGCCGGCTACAGTGGTCTGACGGCGGCGCCATGGTCGGACTTGGCCCAAGCTCACCGGAGCTCGACGAAACGGCTTCAACGAACAACATTCGACAAACAGGAAGTATCGGGAGGAAGAGCAGGACACGGCGAGCTCACCTAGGGCAAAATCGGAGCCAAGGACGAACCAAGGAAGACGCGCGGCTCGGAGAGGCGGCGGCTAGGGCTCCCGCTCGCGGTGACCGGTCTCTCGAGCACCACAACAGCTTCGAGAGGGAGATGGATGCGGAGGGGTGCGACACCCGGCTTATATAGCCCTGGAGCGGTTCCAAGAAAGGAAAGGGGAAGATTGAGGCGCGGATTCGGTCAGTGGAAAACAAGGAAGGCGACGCCGATGATTGCTTGAGGAAGGAGGCGCGCCTGACGAGTGGGCCCACGGTGTCAGCGACACGCTGAGAAGGAAAGCGTGCGGGCAGGGGAACTGGGCCAGCGGCTGCTGCTAGGCTCGGCCCACGCGGTCGCGCGGGGGAAGGTGGGCCACGCGCGGGAAAGGAGGGCGGGCGCGCTGGCGGGCTCTGCTGGGCTGGGTCGAAAACCGAGAAGGTAAATGAAATCCCTTTTCTTTTTCTTTTCAACATTTTCAAAGCAAATTTTCAAATAAATTTTGAATTCTCTTTTGTATTTTCAAAAAGTGCACACAATACAAAATATTATGCAGCAGCATGAATGCTCAGTCATGTTCCTACCCTTATATTTGATTTTAAATTAATAAAAATTATTATTCTTCTAGGTTTGTATGCTCACAAAATTGTATAAAAATCATATTTACCTATTTTTAAACCTTCCAAAATTTTAGGGTGTTACAATTCTACCCCTTAAGATGAATCTCGTCCCGAGATTCGACTGGTGCTTACTCGAACAGTTGCGGGTATGTTTTCCTCAGATCCTCTTCTCTTTCCTAGGTGGCCTCATCTGCAGTGTACCGATTCCACTGAACCTTACACATTTTGATAGTTCGATTCCTCGTGACTCTTTCAACGGTCTCTAAAATTTTAACCGGAAACTCTTCATATGTGAGATCCTCCTTAACAGTGAGCTCCTCTAACGGAATATATTCCTTTGGTACTCGCAAACATTTCTTAAGTTGAGACGCGTGAAACACATCATGTACACCTGCCAAACTCTCAGGTAATTCCAACTGATATACCACTTCACCACGTCTCTCTACGATCTTAAAAGGTCCAATATACCTTGGTGCCAATTTACCTTTCATGTTGAACCTTTTCACACTCCTCATTGGTGATACTTTCAAGTAGACATAATCCCCTACTTCAAAAGTCAACTCTCTTCTCTGAGTATCAGCATAACTTTTCTGTCGGGACTGAGCTATTTTTAGATTATCTCTAATCATCCTTACTTTCTTTTTAGCATCCTTGAGTATATCAGGCCCAAACACTTGACTTTCCCCTGTCTGATTCTAGAACAACGGGGTTCTACACTTTCGTCCATACAGAGCCTCAAACGGTGCCATCTGAAGACTCTTCTGATAACTATTGTTATAAGAGAACTCTACGTAAGGCAAACTCTTATCCCAACTAGTACCATATTGTAAAGCATAAGCTCTCAACATATCTTCCAATATCTCATTAATTCTCTCTATCTGTCCATCTGTCTGTGGATGGTAGGCTGTACTAAAGTTCAATTTGGTTCCTAGTGATTCATGTATCTTTTGCCAATAATGAGATGTAAACTGGGTACCCCGATCAGACACAAATTTTTTGGAACTCCATGTAGACTCACTATTCTTTCCATATACAATTCAGCCAACTTTGCACTGCTATATGTAGTCTTAACTGGCAGAAAATGAGCAACCTTTGTCAGACGATCTACTATCACCCAAATTGAATCATACCCTCTCTGAGTACGTGGCAACCCAACTATGAAATCCATACCAACTTCTTCCCATTTCCATTTGGGTATCTGCATAGGCTATAACAATCCTGCAGGTCTCTGATGTTCAGCTTTCACCCTTTGACAAGTGTCACACAAAGCAATATATTCAGCAACATCTCTTTTTAAACCATACCACCAATATTTCTCTCTTAGGTCCAGATACATCTTAGTACTCCCAGGATGTATAGAATAAGCTGACTCGTGAGCTTCACGTAGAATTGCCCCTCGGATAGTCTTATCCTCAGGCACACACAGCCTTTTCTATCATCCTTACGGAATCCTAGTGATTTGCCCTTTGCTATATTCTCCGCTATCTCTCTCAACTTTTCATCTTTCAACTGACCCTTGCGTATTTCTTGCTCCAGAGTAGGCTCTAGTACCAATTCTACTGCATTGGTGGTAAACCCTAAGTTCAGATGCTCACATTTAGCACACAACTCTCTTGGCATAGGCATTACTTGCACTTCATTAGCGTAGCTTTTTCTACTAAGAGCATCAGCAACGACGTTGGCCTTTCTTGGGTGATAATGCACCTCCAGATCATAGTCCTTTATCAACTCCAACCATCTATGCTGTCTCAAGTTCAGATCTGATTGAGTGAAGATATACTTTAGACTCTTGTGATCAGTGTATATATCACTCTTATGTCCAATCAAATAATGTCTCCATATCTTTAGTGCATGAACCACTGCAGCTAATTTTAGGTCATGAGTAGGATAATTCAATTCATGCTTCCTCAACTGTCTCTATGCATATGCCACAACTCTACCCTCTTGCATAAGAACACATCCCAAACCCAATCGAGATGCATCACAGTAGATAGAGAAGGGTTTACTCAGATCTGGAAAGACTAAGACTGGTGCAGTAGTCAATCTTTTCTTCAATTCCTCAAAATTAGTCTAGCACTTCTCAGACCACACAATTTGGCATTCTTCTCCAATAGTGCAGTCATTGGCTTCGCAAGCTTGGAAAATCCCTCTATAAATCTCCTGTAATAGCCAGCTAATCCCAAGAAACTACGGATCTCGCTTATATTGGTTGGTGGCCTCCAGTTCAATACATCTTTCACTTTGCCAGGATCTACTGATATTCCTCCATTTGAGACAATATGACCCAGAAAAGAAACTTCCTTCAACCAAAACTCACATTTACTCCGCTTGGCATATAGCTGGTCTTCTCTGAGCTTTTGCAAGACCAACCTCAAATGTTCAGCATGTTCTTCCTCAGTCTTGGAGAATACTAAAATATCATCAATGAATACCACTACAAACTTTTCCAGATATTCCATGAACACCTTATTCATCAAATACATGAAGTACGTAGGGGCATTAGTCAGACCAAAAGACATCACTGTATACTCATATAAACCATACTGTGTGGTAAAAGCCGTCTTTGGTATATCACTAGCATGAATCTTCAACTGATGATATCTAGAACGAAGATCAATTTTGGTGAATACACAAGCACCTCTCAACTGATCAAACAAGTCATCGATTCTAGGCAACGGGTACTTATTCTTGATAGTAACCTCATTGAGAGACCGATAATCTACACACATCCTTTGAGTACCATCTTTCTTGTCCACAAAAATCACTGGTGCTCCCCAAGATGAAGAACTAGGACGAATAAAACCCTTATCCTGCAACTCCTTAATTTGTTTCTTAAGTTCTTCTAATTCATTTACTCCCATTCTATATGGACGCTTAGCTATGGGTGCAGTTCCAGGTAATAATTCAATAATAAATTCAATGTCACGGTCTGGTGGCATACCTGGCAATTTCTCAGGAAACACATCGGGAAACTCCTCCACAACCGGGTCCTCCTTGTTGGCACCATCATTAAGCTGGTTCACTGTAGCGGTCTCTTGTTTCTGCACTTTCACCTCAACCCTGATTCTATCTCCCTTTGGTGTTGTCAGCACTACTAATTTCTCCTTGCACTGAATCTCTGCTTGTTGTTGCATCATCCAGTCCATTCCCAATATGAGGTCAATCCCGGCTGTTCTCAATACTATAGGACTCACTGTAAACTCTACCCCCTTAAATTGAGACTAATCGGAAGACAACAATAGGATGCTGGCATGCTTCCACCAGGTGAGTTTACTAATATAGGGTTCTTCATGGCACACAAATGAATTCTGTGTATTCTAACAAATGATTGTGATATGAAAGAATGTGATGCTCCAGAATCAAAAAGAACAGTGGCGGGAGTGGAATGGACATCGAACGTACCAAGCATAACTTCCGGCTCCTCCACTGCGGTTTCTTAGGACAAGTGGTTCACCCTTCCAGTGTTAGGTGCTGGCTTCTGGTGACTACTCTGCCTCTGGGGAGTCTGCTGGTTGGGCTTCTCAGGGCAATTATAAGACAAGTGACCTTCTTTCCCACATCGAAAACAGCTGTTGGGGGTATTGGGAGCACTAGTCTTCATGGGAGTATTATTGGAAGGGCCCTGACGCTGAGTTTGATTCCCACTCTGTTGTGGAGGACGTTGGTTGCCATTCTGCGGCTGGAATGGGGGACGTTGCGGGAACTGACTGCGGAAAGGGACCTGACCACGATTCCACTGACCAGAAGGAGGCCTCTATTGATTACCCTGCTGAAAACTAGTATGTGGACGAGTGTTGCTACCGGAGGCCTGTCCCTGAAGCCTTTTCCTCTTGGCATCCATCTCCTTGCGCTTGTTATCCACCACGATAGTGGGTTCATAAGCGTCTGAAAATTGGGATAGGTATTGGACATCAACTGCAATTGTAGCCCATCATACAATCCCTTCAGGAAGCGGCGCTGCTTATCACTGTCATTAGCCACCTCATGTGGAGCGTATCGTGACAATTGAGCAAACTTGTCACGGTACTCAGCTACAGACATTGACCCTTTGGTCAAGTTCCTGAATTCCTCTGCCTTCAGTTCTATCATCCCTTCTGGTATATGGTAAGCCCTGAAGTTCTCTCTAAACTCCTGCCAAGTGACTGCGGGAGCATTGGCGGGGCGACCATACTCATACAATTCCCACCAATCCTGAGCTTCTCCCTAGAGTTGTCCGGAAGCAAACAACACCTTCTGCCGGTCATCACATTGTGCAATGTTGAGCTGCTTTTCCACAGCACGAAGCCAATCATCGGCTTCCAATGGATCAGCGGCATACGTGAACACTGGGGGACGACCCTTCAAAAATTCACCACACTTATCACGTGGTTGTGCCCCAACAACTGGCTGATTCTGTTGGTTCTGCACTAGTTGTTGCATAAGCTGCGTCTCAACTGCCAATAGTTGCTCGATCGTTGGTGGCGGCAGTGGTGGTGGATTTGGGGAAACACCTCCACGACCCCTGCCTCTTCCTCTTCCGGCCATCTGCCATCCATAAAAATGCAAACTTTGAGATTTCCATGTTATCAACCACTTATAAGATAAAGAATGAGATCTGAAAGTTTTCTGGGCGAGTATCAATATTGACAGTTCAGTAAATCAATCATATCTTGAGCTACAGAAGTCCAAAATAGGTGTACTTTATATGGTTGAAAATATTATGAAATTATCCACAGCTTTTATTTAGACCCCAAGATCAGATTCTGTCATTAAGTTAATGAAAAATAAGGCACAACAGAAACTGTTCCAGATTCCAGACTGTGCAGAAACTTTAACTTGTGACAGTTATATCTCTCGAAGCAGATCAGATAAAAAGGTGATTCCAGTGGCATTTGAAAGTTGCTTAAGTCTAGTTTCTCTGATAAAAATTTCATAAATATTGCACGAACCTTTTTTGAACCATAGCAGAAACATTACAGACTGCTCCAGAAAACAGCAAGGACAGAAACGTGATAATATCAAACCCAACTATTATTCCCTTGACTATTAAACTTATTGTTCTTAAAAATGGAACTTGTAGACATGCCTACAAGCCCCAACACTCATAACAAAAATCCAACTCACACATAAGCATAATAATAAAGCAACTAACACACCAAAGTTCAAACCACACGACAGACTCGAAGACTCAACTGACGTTACTAAGAACGTTCTTATTACATAAAGGACTCCTATTTTCTAAGAACGTGGCTCATGCTCTAATGTATTGTAACACCCAGATTTTCGAGATAACAAATTTTGAATAAATTGGATAACAAATAATGACAAATTAAAATAATAATAAAATAAATTTGGTGTTGCATTCATGCTGTTGCATTTATTTTTATTGTGTGGTGTGGATTTGATTTATTTTATTTTGGATTAGAATTTATTTGAGATATTTTTGAAAGCAAGTAAATAAAAAAAAAGAGAAGAGAAAGAGCTTACCTGCTGCTCGGCCGGCCTGCTCTCCCGCGCTGGAGCCTGGCCCGCTCCGAGTGGGCCGAGTCAGTCAAGCCCAGCAGCCGCGGCCCCGTTTCTTCTTTCCTCGTGTGGGCCGAACCAGCCGAGCCCGCTCTTCCCCGCGCTTGCGTAGATGGGCCGGCCCAAGAAAACCAGCCGTTCCTTTCCTCCATCTCTTGGTCGCTGACGAGTGGGGGCCACACGTCGGTTGCTTCTTCTCCGATGCGCCGTGTTCGAACCGGATACGAACACCGTCCCTAACCGAACCGAATCTCCTATCTTGAGATTCCTAACCAAATACGAGTAGGTGAAGCTATAAATTGGTAGCCGTATGTTACCTATTTCCGTTTTTCATCTAAAACATGAGTTCATCCACGTGAAATCGAGTTGGCGAGATTGGAAAACCTAGGTGGGTTTCGGTTGACGTCGCCGTCGGTTGTGGTTAGTTTGGTGCCTTTCTTCTTCGCCTAGGTGAGTTCGTTAGCTCCTCCTCTCCCTTCCCATGTGTTTCTTTTGAGTTCTTGTGCAATATATCGCGATTTTGAAGAGCACCGTCGGTCGGCAATGGTGCCGCCGTCCCTCCCCTTGCCGCGTTCCTTCCTCGGGCCGTCGTAGCTCTCTTAAACCTGCTTAGATATGTTCTCTGTGATCTCCTCTCTCGATTGGGGTTAGATTCGGGGCGAAACGCGGTTGGAATCGTGAGAGCCGAAGCTCTCCGGCGAGCCGAGGGTGCCGGCCATGGCGGCCGCCGGCCGGAGGTGGAGGGGGAGAGCTGTGTTTCTCTCTGGAAAGGTGAAAACAATCGTCAGCCGTCCGATCTTGCACCGATGGCCGAGATTAGAACTTACCCCTTCGCGGGGTAATTTTTCTAAAGAGCCCCTGCACTTTTTCGTTATATAACCCGCGGTCCTTTGCGTATTCCAGGAAATACGTTTTCACGTTTTGATAGCGTAATTTCTTCCGGTTTAATCAAAAATACGTTTTCAAGTATTTACAGTTTTGCCACTAGGATTGTTTTAGTCATAAAATCTTCGTTTTAACTCCGATTTGATCCGTTCAAGTTGCGTTAGGTTCGTATTTGCGAACTCTACAGGTTAGTGTAACTGTACAGTTAGTTTTGATAATTTATTTTTTGAGTATTTATTTATCTATAGGAAATCTTAGAAAATTCATAACTTTCACGTTTTAACTCCGAATTTGGTGATCTTTGCGTCTGTGTGATCGTAGAAACGTGTAGAAGAGTTTTATAAACTTTTATTACTGTTTTGCTACTGTTGGTGTACTGTTCTAATTATATCTCTTTGTTTGCTTCGTGTATGTTTGATTGGATGCATGTATGATGTTGATTGATGATCGAGTATAGAAGGTGAGCAGTATTTGGACGATTCAGAGTATTACTTTGAGCCAAGTCAGCAGTATTGTTTGGAGAGCTTTGATCAAGGCAAGTATAACACAGGACTATTCTTGTTACCTATACATTGAGTTATCATACATATGCATGTGCTTACCTTGACAACCTTAGAGATTATAACTTAGTGCTTGTTGTCTTGATTCCTTGTCAACCTTGGGAATGCATATGGGTAGCTATTGCTAGTGCTTAAACTAAGAACAATGATCTTGTAATTTGATTAATGGATTAAGCAATCGACCATTAAGATGAATTTATTACTGTTAAAAGGGGGCTAGAGCAAGTGTATTATTTTGATGCTCTGGTTTCTCTCCATAAGGACTTATCTATAAGTGATAACCGGGATATACAGTACAGCTGTGAGGGCTATATGGCTCTGGCTTTAGTTGTTCAAGAGACCTTTTCTAGCTTGTTAGTGGTTACCTTAAATGGCGTAAGAAAGGCTTGCCACGTTGGGTGTAGTGCGAGCCCCTGGCCTAGTGTGTATAGGCTGCGGTTCTTGTGCCACAGGGAAGGGGGGTTCTACATCTGCCTGCCGAGTGAATCTAATGGCCCTAACTTGTTAGACGAACTCTTGAGTGGCTTTATATGGTTCTCTAGTGTTTGGGCTTGATCTCCCCACTCATTTGGAAATCATGACTCACAGTGAAAGTGTACACCTCTACGCAGAGTTAAAACTGGTATACTAGCCGTGCTCACGGATACGAGCGGCCTTGGGGATTCTTATGGAATAGTTGATCATAACTGTTATATCATGCTTAATTATTGTTGATTATTACTATGCTCATGTTAATGCTATTCGTTATCATTATTACAATTGATCATTGGTTCTTTAATGGGAAGTGGTTTATCTTGATGCTACTCAATTGTTAATTATATGAATAAAAGCTAAACGCAGTTAAACAGTGTCTAGCCTTTTGAGCCTCATGAACCCTGTGTTATATTTGTTGAGTTCGACATGGACTCACTCTTGCTATTTCCACCATAACAGATGAAGATTATGAGGAAGATTATCGTAATGAGTACTAGTCTTGGTGTCAACCAGTCAACCGTGTCCCTGTGTGGAGTTTCCGCTGAAGATTACTATTAGTTATTATTATTTATCGTTCAAGACTATGTCTCAACAATTTATTCGTTATGTAATAAGCATTGTGATGATACTATGTAATTTGTCTACTTATGTGTGCGATCATGTCCTGGGGCGCACATGAGTAATTTATGCATCCTATTTTTGTCCTTAAAAATGGGTGTGACAGATTGGTATCAGAGCCGTGTTGACTGTAGGACGCAAGCCTAGTTAGAATGGTCGTTGATAGCATCCATACTTCACTTAATTCATGCTTTCTCTTTTCACCTTGTTAATTACTAAAGTTTTATGCTTCCTCTACTTTATTCTATTGCGAAAATACATTGATTCTATCTAATCTATGTCTAAATCTTGTAGATGCCTCCTCATCCCCGTCTGTCAGCTGCACAGTACGTTGCCCGTTTCAAACCCCAGGAGCCATATGAAGAGGGTGATCAAGAGTTATCTGATGCTGAATCAAGAGTTGGTGATACGCCTATGGAGGATGTAGTTATGGGGTGGACTACGAAGTTTCATATCGTGGTTCCTAAGGCTGATGCTTTCTTCCATGATATGTTGACAAGAACTTTGGACAACTACTACTACGACTGGAAAGCTACTTTGGAGTATCGCAGTGCAGAGTATAGTCATCCATGGATGGATTCCTATTGGGAAACAGAATTATGGGTCAAGAAAAGGGATCCTACCACTAAGGAGCCTAAGGTGGAGTCAAAGTTCATTACCAGAGTGAGCCGGGCAACCGTGGAGACAAGCATGGAGGATGTCGCTTTCAATGCATTTGTTTACTACCATGGTCTACGCTCGGACAAGACGCTAAAGGGTGCACTCCGGCATTTTCCTTGTTTCTTGCATGACAAGGGTATTTGGACCGTGCCGCTTGCAAATGATTCCTCTTTGACTTTACAAGCTACGGTGGGATTAGCTCGTGAATTGGCTCTCCATGAGGTGGATTTGAAGGATGAGTTGTTGAAGGAAAAAGAACTTAAGGAGCAAGCTTATAAGGAGATTGACCAATTAAGGGCGGAGTTAGGTCGTCCCAAGATTTATGAGAAGCTTAATTAGGAAATAGGAAAAATCCCTATGTAATAAGAACGATAGTAGTTGCGAGTTAATTTTAAGTTTGGTTTGTTTTAAGAGTCAGTTTGTGGTGTGAACAATTCTGTGATTGATGGATTGTTATTATGATAATGTGTGATCTGGATCTTTGTAATGTGTGCTGGAGTTTTGTAGACATGCCTACAAGTTCCATGGTTAAGAATATTAAGTTTGATCAATATATATTAGTTGAATATGAGGTTAACTTAGTTCTGTCCTTTGCTGATTTTTGGATCAGTCTGGGATGTTTTAGAAATAACTTAAAATCCGTTCATGGGAAATTTAAGAAATTTTACTGGGAATAATTAGACTTCTATATCTTTCCAATCTCACAAGAATCACCTTAATATCTATTATGAGTTAAGAGATATACCTGTTCCAAGTTGGAGTTACTGCACAGTCTGGAATTCTGAAACAGTTTCGGTTAAGTTCAGTTTTTGACCAATTTATTGACAGAATCAGAAAAAGTGTTGTGAATAAAAGTTGTAGATAATTTTATAAGCTTTCCAACCATGTAAAGATCATCTGAATTGGACGTCTGTAGCTCGAGATATGACAGTTTTACTGAGTTGCTGAAATTGGAGTTTGCCCAGAAAAATCAGATTTTGTTTATCTATTGTATACATCATCTCGGATTGTACTGAATTTCATCTTCTGTGTTTTAGAAACAGATGTCAGGCAGAGGTCATGGCAGAGGTCGTGGGGGTGCTAATCCACCCATTACTATGGAGGAAGTCATGCAAACTCAGAATCAGCTGATGCAGATGTTTATGCAGCATATGCAGAACAATCCCCCTGTTGGAGGACCACCACCTGTTCAAGTAAGGGATAAGCGTGGAGAATTTTTGAAGGGACGCCCTCCAGTGTTTTCTCATGCTGCTGATCCTTTACAAGCAGATGATTGGGTGAGGGCAGTGGAGAAACAGCTGAACATAGCCCAATGCAATGATATGGAAAAGGTGTTATATGCATCTGGTCAGTTACAAGGGACAGCTCAGACTTGGTGGGAGTCGTACCAGGCTGCACGCCCTGACAATGCTCCTCCTATCACTTGGAATGAGTTTGTTAGAGATTTTCGAGCTCGTCATATTCCTGAAGGTATAATTGAGCTGAAGCAGGAAGAATTCAGAAACCTGAGGATGGGACAGATGAGTGTGAGTGAATATCATGACAGGTTCACCCAGTTGGCTCGTTATGCTCCCAATGAAGTTAGGGAAGATGCAGACAGGCAGCGTCTTTTCTTGAAGGGAATTTATTATGATCTTCGCTTGCAACTGAAGGGGAATAGCTATGCTAGTTTTCAAGAGCTGGTGAACAAAGCTATTGTGCTTGATAATGAGCGTAGGGAGATGGACAGAAAAAGGAAGATGAAGGTGCAAAGCTCAGGAAGCAACAACCGTCAACGCACAAATTCTCAGCATGGCTTTCATCAGAAGTTTCAGGGACTGGTTAGTCAGTGGAATCGCAATCCGAATCAGAGGTGGTCCCAAAATTTGCAAAGTAATCAGTCGCAACAGCGTTCATCATATCCACAGCGTCAACAGTATCAGCAGACTGGGCAACAGACTCCTCGCACTGGAAATCCCAATGTTACCCCCATGAAGAATAGTGCTCCCAGCACCCCTATTAGATGCTTTGTCTGTGGTAAAGAGGGCCATTTGTCTTATAATTGTCCTGAGAAGCAAAACCAACAGACTCCTCAGAGCCAGAAGAGCAACCAGAGGCAATCTGGTACTGGAAGGGTGAATCACGTGTCTTCTGATACAGCTCATGATGCACCAGAAGTTATGATTGGTACGTTCAATGTACATTCCACTCCCGCAACTGTTCTTTTTGACTCTGGAGCATCTCATACATTCATATCCAACATTTTTGTTAAAATGCATAGTATACCCATGCTAGCTATGAAAGAACCTCTCTTAGTAAATTCACCTGGAGGTACCATGCAAACCAGTAATCGTTGTCTTCCAATTAGTATGGTATTAAGGGGGGTAGAGTTTAAGATAACTCCTATAGTGTTGAGAACATCTGGTATTGATGTGATATTGGGTATGGACTGGATGAAGCAAAATCAGGCAGAGATTCAGTGTCAGCAGAAAGTGGTAGTTGTGACTGCGCCTAATGGAGATAAAATCAATGTGGATGTAGCAATGCAGAAGCAACCAACCACGGTGGTGAATCAGCTTGAAGATACTATTAAGGAGAATTCAGTGATTGAGGAATTTCCGGATGTCTTCCCTGATGAATTGCCAGGTATGCCACCTGACTGAGACATTGAATTTCTTATTGAATTACTACCTGGAACTGCACCTATAGCCAAACGACCATATAGGATGGGAGTAGATGAATTAGAAGAACTTAAGAAACAAATTAAAGAATTACAAGATAAAGGTTTTATTCGACCTAGTTCATCACCTTGGGGAGCACCAGTTATTTTTGTTGATAAGAAAGATGGTGGTCAGAGGATGTGTGTTGATTATCGGTCACTAAATGAGGTAACTATCAAGAATAAGTATCCTTTGCCCAGGATTGATGACTTGTTTGATTAGTTGAGAGGTGCTTGTGTGTTCTCTAAGATTGATTTACGTTCTGGTTATCATCAGTTGAAGATTCGTGCCTCTGATATTCCAAAGACAGCTTTTACTACAAGGTATGGATTGTATGAGTATACTGTTATGTCGTTTGGATTGACCAATGCACCTGCCTACTTTATGTACATGATGAATAAGGTGTTCATGGAATATTTGGATAAGTTTGTGGTAGTGTTTATTGATGATATACTGGTATTTTCCAAGACAGAGGTAGAGCATGCTGAACATTTGAGATTGGTATTGCAGAAGCTTAGAGAGCATAAACTGTATGCGAAGCGAAGTAAATGTGAGTTTTGGTTGAAGGAAGTTTCTTTCCTTGGTCATATTGTTTCTAATGGAGGGATATCAGTGGATCCAGGTAAAGTAAAGGATGTATTGAATTGGAAACCACCTACCGATGTTAGTGAGATTCGCAGTTTCTTGGGTTTAGCTGGATATTACAGACGGTTCATTGAAGGGTTTTCTAAACTTGCTAAACCTATGACATCTCTGTTAGAGAAGAATGCCAAATTTGTGTGGTCTGATAAATGTCAAGCTAGTTTTGAGGAATTGAAGAAGAGGTTGACTACAGCGCCAGTTTTGGTTTTACCAGATTTGAGTAAGAAGTTTTCTATTTATTGTGATGCTTCTCGTCAAGGTTTGGGATGTGTTCTTATGCAAGAGGGCAGAGTTGTGGCCTATGCATCTAGGCAGTTGAGAAAGCATGAGTTGAATTATCCTACGCATGATTTGGAGTTAGCAGCTGTAGTTCATGCTTTAAAGATTTGGAGACATTATTTGATTGGACATAAGAGTGATATATACACTGATCATAAGAGTTTGAAGTATATTTTCACTCAGTCAGATATGAATTTGAGGCAACGCAGATGGTTAGAGTTGATTAAGGATTATGATATTGAGATACACTATCATCCTGGTAAGGCTAATGTAGTAGCTGATGCTCTTAGTAGGAAAAGTTATGCAAATGAGATAAGAACATTGTCTATGACTAGGGAGTTATGTGCTGAATTTGAATATTTGAATTTGGGAATTGTTACTAATACAATGGAATTGGTGATAGAGCCTACTTTAGAGCAAGAAATTTACAAGGGTCAGTTGAAGGATGAGAAACTAAAGAAGATAGTAGAGGATATAGTGATTGGTAAGTCACCAGGCTTTCGAATGGATGATAATGGGATTTTGTGGTTTGGAAAGAGGCTGTATGTACCTGAGGATCAAGCTATTGACAGGCAATTCTTCGTGAAGCTCATGAGTCAGCTTATTCTATTCATCCTGGTAGTACTAAGATGTATTTAGATCTTAAACAGAAATATTGGTGGGTTGGATTAAAACGAGATGTGGCTGAGTATGTGGCATTGTGTGATACTTGTCAGAGGGTGAAAGCAGAGCATCAGAGACCTGCTGGATTGTTGCAACCAATGAAGATTCCTGAATGGAAGTGGGAGGAAGTTGGTATGGACTTTATAGTGGGGTTACCGCGTACTCAGAGAGGTTATGATTCTATTTGGGTAATAGTAGATCGGTTAACCAAAGTTGCTCATTTTATACCAGTTAAGACTACTTACCATGGACCAAAATTGGCAGAGTTGTATATGAAGAAGATAGTATGTTTGCATGGAGTTCCAAAGAAGATTGTATCTGATCGAGGATCGCAGTTTACGTCGCACTTTTGGAAAGCTGTACATGAATCTTTGGGAACAAAATTGAATTTTAGTACTGCATATCATCCACAGACAGATGGACAGACTGAAAGGACCAACCAGGTATTAGAGGATATGTTGAGAGCCTGTGCATTGCAATATGGAACTAGTTGGGATAAGAGTTTGCCTTATGCAGAATTTTCTTACAATAATAGTTATCAACAGAGTCTTAAGATGGCACCGTTTGAAGCTTTGTATGGACGTAAGTGTAGAACTCCATTGTTTTGGGATCAGACCGGTGAATCTCAGGTGTTTGGTACAGATGTTCTTAGAAACGCAGAAGATCAAGTGCGGGTGATTCATGAGAATTTGAGAGTGGCACAGTCTCGTCAGAAGAGTTATGCTGATAATAGGAGAAGAGATCTAGTTTTTGAGGTAGGTGATTATGTCTATTTGAAGGTGTCACCTATGAGGAGTGTGAAGAGGTTTAATATGAAAGGTAAACTAGCACCAAGGTATGTTGGACCATTTAAAGTTATTGCTAGACGTGGAGAAGTTGCTTATCAATTAGAGTTGCCTGAGAATTTATCTGGAGTGCATGATGTGTTTCATGTTTCACAACTTAAGAAGTGTTTGCGGGTACCTGAAGAGCAGATACCTTTGGAAGAATTGACTGTTAAGGAGGATCTTACATATGAAGAGTTTCCGATTAAGATTTTAGAGACTACTGAGAGGGTTACTCGAAGTCGGATTATTAAGATGTGTAAAGTACAGTGGAATCGATATTCAGAAGCAGAGGCAACTTGGGAAAGAGAGGATGAATTGAAAAAATCATATCCGCAGTTGTTTGAGTAAGCAGTCCAATCTCGAGGACGAGATTCTTTTAAGGGGGGTAGAATTTGTAACACCCAGATTTTAGAGATAACAAATTTTGAATAAATTGGATAACAAATAATGACAAATTAAAATAATAATAAAATAAATTTGGTGTTGCATTCATGCTGTTGCATTTATTTTTATTGTGTGGTGTGGATTTGATTTATTTTATTTTGGATTAGAATTTATTTGAGATATTTTTGAAAGCAAGTAAATAAAAAAAAAGAGAAGAGAAAGAGCTTACCTGCTGCTCGGCCGGCCTGCTCTCCCGCGCTGGAGCCTGGCCCGCTCCGAGTGGGCCGAGTCAGTCAAGCCCAGCAGCCGCGGCCCCGTTTCTTCTTTCCTCGTGTGGGCCGAACCAGCCGAGCCCGCTCTTCCCCGCGCTTGCGTAGATGGGCCGGCCCAAGAAAACCAGCCGTTCCTTTCCTCCCTCTCTTGGTCACTGACGAGTGGGGGCCACACGTCGGTTGCTTCTTCTCCGATGCGCCGTGTTCGAACCGGATACGAACACCGTCCCTAACCGAACCGAATCTCCTATCTTGAGATTCCTAACCAAATACGAGTAGGTGAAGCTATAAATTGGTAGCCGTATGTTACCTATTTCCGTTTTTCATCTAAAACACGAGTTCATCCACGTGAAATCGAGTTGGCGAGATTGGAAAACCTAGGTGGGTTTCGGTTGACGTCGCCGTCGGTTGTGGTTAGTTTGGTGCCTTTCTTCTTCGCCTAGGTGAGTTCGTTAGCTCCTCCTCTCCCTTCCCATGTGTTTCTTTTGAGTTCTTGTGCAATATACCGCGATTTTGAAGAGCACCGTCGGTCGGCAATGGTGCCGCCGTCCCTCCCCTTGCCGCGTTCCTTCCTCGGGCCGTCGTAGCTCTCTTAAACCTGCTTAGATATGTTCTCTGTGATCTCCTCTCTCGATTGGGATTGGATTCGGGGCGAAACGCGGTTGGAATCGTGAGAGCCGAAGCTCTCCGGCGAGCCGAGGGTGCCGGCCATGGCGGCCGCCGGCCGGAGGTGGAGGGGGAGAGCTGTGTTTCTCTCTGGAAAGGTGAAAACAATCGTCAGCCGTCCGATCTTGCACCGATGGCCGAGATTAGAACTTACCCCTTCGCGGGGTAATTTTTCTAAAGAGCCCCTGCACTTTTTCGTTATATAACCCGCGGTCCTTTGCGTATTCCAGGAAATACGTTTTCACGTTTTGATAGCGTAATTTCTTCCGGTTTAATCAAAAATACGTTTTCAGGTATTTACAGTTTTGCCACTAGGATTGTTTTAGTCATAAAATCTTCGTTTTAACTCCGATTTGATCCGTTCAAGTTGCGTTAGGTTCGTATTTGCGAACTCTACAGGTTAGTGTAACTGTACAGTTAGTTTTGATAATTTATTTTTCGAGTTTATAATTAAGTATTTATTTATCTATAGGAAATCTTAGAAAATTCATAACTTTCACGTTTTAACTCCGAATTTGGTGATCTTTGCGTCTGTGTGATCGTAGAAACGTGTAGAAGAGTATTATAAACTTTTATTACTGTTTTGCTACTGTTGGTGTACTGTTCTAATTATATCTCTTTGTTTGCTTCGTGTATGTTTGATTGGATGCATGTATGATGTTGATTGATGATCGAGTATAGAAGGTGAGCAGTATTTGGACGATTCGGAGTATTACTTTGAGCCAAGTCAGCAGTATTGTTTGGAGAGCTTTGATCAAGGCAAGTATAACACAGGACTATTCTTGTTACCTATACATTGAGTTATCATACATATGCATGTGCTTACCTTGACAACCTTAGAGATTATAACTTAGTGCTTGTTGTCTTGATTCCTTGTCAACCTTGGGAATGCATATGGGTAGCTATTGCTAGTGCTTAAACTAAGAACAATGATCTTGTAATTTGATTAATGGATTAAGCAATCGACCATTAAGATGAATTTATTACTGTTAAAAGGGGGCTAGAGCAAGTGTATTATTTTGATGCTCTGGTTTCTCTCCATAAGGACTTATCTGTAAGTGATAACCGGGTTATACAGTACAGCTGTGAGGGCTATATGGCTCTGGCTTTAGTTGTTCAAGAGACCTTTTCTAGCTTGTTAGTGGTTACCTTAAATGACGTAAGAAAGGCTTGCCACGTTGGGTGTAGTGCGAGCCCCTGGCCTAGTGTGTATAGGCTGCGGTTGTTGTGCCACAGGGAAGGGGGGTTCTACATCTGCCTGCCGAGTGAATCTAATGGCCCTAACTTGTTAGACGAACTCTTGAGTGGCTTTATATGGTTCTCTAGTGTTTGGGCTTGATCTCCCCACTCATTTGGAAATCATGACTCACAGTGAAAGTGTACACCTCTGCGCAGAGTTAAAACTGGTATACTAGCCGTGCTCACGGATACGAGCGGCCTTGGGGATTCTTATGGAATAGTTGATCATAACTGTTATATCATGCTTAATTATTATTGATTATTACTATGCTCATGTTAATGCTATTCGTTATCATTATTACAATTGATCATTGGTTCTTTAATGGGAAGTGGTTTATCTTGATGCTACTCAATTGTTAATTATATGAATAAAAGCTAAACGCAGTTAAACAGTGTCTAGCCTTTTGAGCCTCATGAACCCTGTGTTATATTTGTTGAGTTCGACATGGACTCACTCTTGCTATTTCCACCATAACAGATGAAGATTATGAGGAAGATTATCGTAATGAGTACTAGTCTTGGTGTCAACCAGTCAACCGTGTCCCTGTGTGGAGTTTCCGCTGAAGATTACTATTAGTTATTATTATTTATCGTTCAAGACTATGTCTCAACAATTTATTCGTTATGTAATAAGCACTGTGATGATACTATGTAATTTGTCTACTTATGTGTGCGATCATGTCCTGGGGCGCACATGAGTAATTTATGCATCCTATTTTTGTCCTTAAAAATGGGTGTGACATGTATCATAAATCTTGGTCATGCCTGGGTTTGCTCGGAGTTCATCAATTGTTGCCTAGCACCTCTTGATAGTCCTCCCTTGTGCCTTCACCATCTCCTCTAACTGCAGCTTCCTCTCCATCATATCATAGACAAAGTTCACCATCACCCGCGGTAGTAGTTCTAACTGCACTGGATCAATCATAGCCCATCCAAGGTCGGGGTGTGCACGAGGGAAGTAGCGATGAATATCATGCTTCATGCTATCAAAGCGAAGGTAGCGGAGGCCCATACATGCTTCAAAGGCGGCATCTTCGATGCTATCCTCCATGGTAGCTCGACGACCCATGTGAGAATACATCCTGTCCAGCTGGTATGCTCCTTTTTCCTCATCCTTGGGAAAAATACTTGCTCTTGCCTTCCAGCAAGTGTCCTCCAGCGGATGTGTATACTCCCAGCAGACGTACTCCACAGCTGGGTGCCAATCAGCGAAGTAGGCACAGAGCATTCCCACAAGTCGATGATGAGAGACAGCGTTTCCTCCAGCCTTGTGGTAGATCTTCATAGTCCACCCCATTGGAGGAGGTGGCACATCCCCAGCAACTTCATCATGTGGTGGAGACGGGGGTTGCTCTCCTCCATTAGCTTCCTCCTCTTCATCATCTTCAATCTCAATGATCTCCGGATCTTCTTCAGGCTCGGGCTCTTCCTGGGGAGGTGCTGGTGCTTGGATTGGTGCTTCGGGGGCCTGCTTCTGTTCTTGGGGTGCTTCCTCTTGTGGCTCTTCAGGTGCAAGCAAAGCACGAGGTGGGTAGTGTCCTCCAGTGGTGATGCGGGCAGTCTTGCGGCCACGAACCATCTACAGAATTTTTAGATGTAGTTAGAATAGAAGCAAAATTTCGTAATAGAATGAGACTTAGGAAGCATAAAAATTTATCAAATAACAAGAGCAAGATAATAAGCATAAAAATAGTGAAAAAGAAGATACTAAATCGACCATTTCTAGCTAGGCTTGCGTCCTACAGTCAACAAAAGCTTTGATACCAATTTGTCACACCTATTTAAAGACCAAATAGAATGCATACTCTTATGTGTGCCCAGAGATCAATCACACATAAGTTAATAAATTATAATGGAAGTATCATCATAAATATTATTACATCACGATTATTAACACATAGTCTTTAAAACGAATCTACAACTTGCTAGGATCACACAGATGCAAAGATCACAAAAAACGAAGCTAAAACGACAAAGTTATGAATTTACAAAGATTTACTATAGAAAAATAATTACTTTAATGTAAACTCAAAAATAAATTATCACAAACCTACTGTACAGTACTACCAACATGTAGAGCTCGCAAATACAAACCTAACGCAATTTGAACGGGTCAAATCGGAGTTAAAACGCAGATTCTACGCATAAATTATCATAATGGCAGACTGTAAATAAGTGAAAACGTATTTCTGAATTTACCGCGATCAAAATACACTTTATGAAAAAGAAAACGTAAATCGGGATTGCGCTTTGAACTGCGGGTTCTATATATAAAAAGTATAGGGGCTCTTTAACAAAATCACCGGCCGAACCGGTATCTTCAATCCTCGACCGTTGGATCTGATTTGAACGGATCGGATCTACTTAGGAGGGAAAAAAAGAAAAACACCGGCCAGCTACAGTGGTCCGATGACGGCGCCATGGCCGGACTTGGCCCGAGCTCGCCGGAGCTCGACGAAATGGCTTCACCGACCACCATTCGACAAACGGGAAGTACCGGGAGGAAGAGCAGGACACGGCGAGCTCACCTAGGGCAAAATCGGAGCCGAGGACGAACCAAGGAAGACGCGCGGCTCGGAGAGGCGGCGGCTAGGGCTCCCGCTCGCGGTGACCGGTCTATCGAGCACCACAGCAGCTTCGAGAGGATGAGATGGATGCGGAGGGGTGCGGCACCCGGCTTATATAGCCCTGGAGCGGTTCCAAGAAAGAAAAGGGGAAGATTGAGGCACGGATTCGGTCGGTGGAAAACAAGGAAGGCGACGCTAACGATGGCTTGAGGAAAGAGGTGCGCCTGACGAGTGGGCCTGCGGCGTCAGCGACACACAGAGAAGGAAAGCGTGCGGGCGGGGGAACTGGGCCAGCGGCTGCTGCTGGGCTCGGCCCACGCGGTCGCGCGGGGGAAGGCGGGCCGCGCGCGGGAAAGGAGGGCGGGCGCGCTGGCGGGCTCTCCTAGGCTGGGTTGAAAAAAGAGAAGGTAAATGAAATCCCTTTTCTTTTTCTTTTCAACATTTTCAAAGCAAATTTTCAAATGAATTTTGAATTCTCTTTTGTATTTTCAAAAAGTGCACACAATACAAAATATTATGCAGCAGCATGAATGCTCAGTCATGTTCCTACCCTTATATTTGATTTTAAATTAATAAAAATTATTCTTCTTCTAGGGTTGTATGCTCACAAAATTGTATAAAAATCATATTTACCTATTTTTAAACCTTCCAAAATTTTAGGGTGTTACATAAATGATTTAAACACTGAATAAATATTTATAAATAAAATATTAATAAGGTTAACTTCATCTTTTATAATTCAATGTAAATTGGTTAATTCAACTTAGGTAGTTCTCTAAAATGTCTATTACCTTGACATCAGTAGCAAGTGTTTATGCACGTTTAATTAACGTCAGTCCATAGATCACCTTATCTTTCTATTATTTAATTGATCAAAAGTTGTACTGATGTCATTCGTTGTCATTCATGACCATAAATCATATCATCTTGGAGTTGCTTAGGCTGCCTTTTTAGTCCGTACTCATATATCTCCGTCATTGCCTTCAACTTCTGTATCTTAATCGCTTTAGCCTTGCCTGAATTGACATAGTCTACTGTATGTATGTCGACGACGTTTAACATGCTACATGTGTTCTAAATTTTAATTTAAACATTAATTTTAACTAATTTCTGTTTGCACTGCTTATCAAATTAGAAACAATATAGGTTTATACTCCTATGTTTATATGTATAAACTTTAACATTATCTAAGTTCTATCACCTTAATTCATTAACTAAAATAAATCAAACGTGTAGTTTGTCTTCTCTGATTTGTTGAAACTCCTTGATAGTTGTGTGTCATCTTTGATGTAGCTCCATTATCCATCGTTCTTACGTTTTCGCGAACATAGCATCATGTCATATCGTTTAGTACGTTCTCTTTTAAAGTGTCTTATTTGTTTGGTGTGTTGTTCTTAGCTGTGTTTAATGTCTGTTTGTTCTACTTGATTGCTGCGAGTAGAAAAAGTTTGGTTAATTAGCACTAAAGACGAGGAGCTGAGGACCGACAGTCGAAGCAAAAGGACTTGAGACCAGAAGATAGCAACTGGAGATTTTGAGCTGCTAACTTTGGGAAAAGGCAAGTATAACATGGGATTTCCTTGTTGTCCTATTCACTTTAATCACATAAAATCATATTGCATGTGTCTATATTGAATTGCCATTAAGGATTTTCCTAGTTTTTGATCTATACCTTGTCATTAGGTAGCTTTTGCTAGCGCTGAACATAAACTATGATCTTGTAATATGATTAATGGAATATGCAACAACACTAAAAGATGACATTTTGATTACTATTTAAAGAGGGCTAGAGCATGATGCTATTTTTCTTGGTGCTCTAGTTTCTCTCCATAAGGACTCATCTGTAAGCGAACATCCGGGACTTACAGTACAACTGTGAGGGCTATATGGCTCTGGCTTTAGTCAAGTATGAGGACCTTTTCTAGCTTATTAGTGGTAACCTTCATGGCGTAAGAATGGCTTGACAAATCGGGTATAGTGCGGCCTCTGTCCTCATGTGTATAGGTTGTGCGTCATTGTGCCATTTGGAAGGGGGCTCTACATCTGTTTGCTGCGTGAATCTAATGGCCCTAACTAGTTAGAAGAACCTTTGAAAGACTTCATAGTGAACCCTGCCGACCTTCCTTGGTAGTGGGTCAAGAGGCTGATCACCTCGGGCGAAAGGGTAAATCACGACTCACAGTGAAAGTGTACAACCTCTGCAGAGTGTAAAACTGTTATAACAACCGTGCTCACGGTCATGAGTGGCCTTGGACCCTTACGGAATAGATGATCACTAATGACTATAAATGTGTTTTTGCTATTCATTATTCATCTTTACATTGATCATATGTTTATTGTGGGATTAATGCAAACCTGATGCTACTCATATGATAAAACTGTGATAATTAATAGCTAAATGCAGTAAACCAGTGTCTATCTTTTTGAGCCTCATGAATCCCATGTTATATTTGTTGAGTACGACATGTGCTCACCCTTGCTATTTCCCTACACTCCAGTTTGTAGTGAGGTGCTGCTTAGAAGAAGGATGAAAGTGTAGTGGAGTTTCCAGAAGTCTTTTCAAAGTGCTTGGCATACGGAGCCCCCAGTCAGCCGTCCCTGAGAAGAATGGAGGCTGAGCAGAAGCTTAGCCACCGTTCTGTGATACTCTGATAGTTGTAAGTGTTAATATAGTAAGTATTCCGCTTTATATAAACATTGTTTTGATATCTCTATTCTGTTGTAGTATGTGTGGACTTCCTGGGCACACATATAACAAGTGCTTGGTCTTCTTTGGAAAACCGGGCGTGACACTCTCTCCCCTTTCCCACCTCCGACGGGCTTAGAAGGGAAGGTTTGGGGGAGGAAGGCTGGTCAAGCGGTGGGAATGGTTGGACGGCGGTTTAAACTTGTGAACATAGTACTACTTAATGATGAGACTTGTATAGGAAACCATAGCCAAATAGTAGGTAATGTTCTCTTACCCTTGCATACCACTTTCCACAAAGCAAAAACAAAGCATAGGGTGGGAGCTAGTGGCTAGTACAAATCATACTGAAAATTATTTAGTAGGCAATGTGCTCGAGTACGACTTCACAACTGACTGATGGGAGGATTAGTGGGCCTTGTCCTACGCTCCAGTCTGCCTATAGAGATGGAGTCTTCACCCGCTGAGGCACTACGTCTACTCTGATGTTGTTCTGGATGTGTGTGTGATGTGTGATTCCACCCAGTGGCGATGTAATAATAATGGGTAAACCTCTCTATTGTACCCTTCTAAGACAGGTATTCGGTATGCATGAACTGTGATATCAGCTGGATCTCAAAAATGTGATGGCATGATCTCCTGAGACTATCACATTATGGTTTGTTCTGTGGATTTCCTTTCAAGGAAATCATGGATCTTTTCAATTATGAACCCAAATTCCTCCTCCCATGGTTGTAACTAGATTTAAATTCATGCAATTTCAATTAAGCATCTAGTTCCTATTATTGCCTAGGTTTGCATGAGCACATTCAGAATTCTTGTTATGCATACACTAGGTAAATCATATGGTGGGTTTCCTTGTGTCTCACTCTTATGCATGAGAAAGCCTACATGGTTTATTAGTTTATAAGCATGGTACTCTTTATTTAAATTCATATTTATCTTTTATGTGCCAAAGTCCAAACTATAGATAGCTTCCTCTCATTATCACATTTGAATGGTATCTTTAATTGCCATCACCTTCATATGGTGATTTCAATTGATACTATCTTAAAATGATAATTAGACCTTAAAAGTCAAAGTGCATGTCTCCTACAAGTATTCAACACTTGTATGCGCACTTTTAGGGGGAGGTTACTCTATAGTTTGTGATATTTGAGACAAACACCATTTTCAAGCATATCCTGTGCATAGTCTCATTGTAAGGAAAATGAAGTCCGCGAAGATAAGCATGGATTTCAATTTTCATATCCTTCAAGTGGTATCACCTCAATTGGAATGCTTCAATTGGTATCAATTTCAACTCACATTATATCAATTTGTTGTCTTTCAATTGGTTCCTATTATATGCTTTCAACATGCTTAAGATAGATTAAACTCCCTTTGTGCTATAATTTCTTGTTTATGCATATGCTTTTGCATCCACCATATGTATGTATACACATAGGTGGAGCTTAGTATACATAATTTGAGAGTCAAGTTTTGTGATCAATTCCATTCCAATCCAAAGAATCACAAAAATTGATTGTGCCTTATGCTACTAATGTCTTTCTTTTCGGTATTTGATTCCAAAGGGGGGGAATTTATGGGACCAAAAGCAAGCCCAACCAATAATACATACCAAAATCAAATTCAATTTTTTGTGGTATTTTTGTGAGGGAATTGGTCATAGAATGGGATGAGTGGATTATGGAGTTAGGTGGAAGGTTTAGTACGTAATACTACATAAAGGGGACATATTACTAGTTGTATGAGCAAGGCAAGCTTTTCATTTGGTATCATGCATATTTCAATTAGCATGGAGAACCGGTGATGACTAGGATGAAGCACAGGAGAATGGGCTTGGGCAAGGAGTCTATGCAGAAGGTCCTGAAGACCACCAAGAAACTCCAGTGATGACCAGGATGAAGCACCGGAGAAAAGGTCATCACCCTGAAGCTACACAAAACCTTTTCACCTTCACGAGAATACACAATCATTGCAGAAAAGGCTATGGTCAATGTTGACACTTCTAACACCACTTAAGCTAAGTTGTCATCCCTAGCATGGCGCCAGAAGTGTTGGTATAGAACTGCTCCTCTTAGAATAAAAATGGGATCCGCAAGCGTACAGATAAAATACCATCGTCGCACTTCACCGAGAAATATTTCAGGTATCGTTAATTTATATTTAGCTCAAGGGAAAGAACTAAGGACTTAAACCTAAAGGGATGGATTTGCAAAACATGACTACTTATGAGAAATCAATCACACAGTCACTTACTTTGGCAGGGGGATAAACCATGATAAATAAGTATAAATGAATTATAAAGCATAGGGATAAATCAAGCAGAGATTAGAGATAGACTACTCATCATAAAGGTAGGTTGACGTCTGATTAGTTCAAGAGATTGAATTCTAGGTAGGTTCTAATCTACTAAATCATTCATCTACTCTAGCAAACACACCATCATATATAGCATAAAAGACTCTTCATCTATGTATAAGGAATATTACTAAAGAAAGCCAGAACATAGCATGACTTCCTACGTAACGTTGTTTCTGCCTGTCCTATCAACGGGGGTGGACAATATAAGACTCAATAGAACTGTCACTTCCACGAACTACCACACGACCCAGCCAATAGGGTGCATTTGCAGGTAAATAGCATCTAAGCACCACGCTTACATGTGATCTACCACTTAACCCCCTCGTGAAGAGAGCTAAGCGCTTTGCAAACATATACATAAAATTATTATCAATCATAACCATATCAAATGTACTACTAGAGCAAACTAGGAACATAATAAATAGAAACATAATGATATTAGAATAAAGTCATAGAGCAAAGATACAAAATAATACCAATACTTTGATGAGGAAGATCTGAATCCCGAGCACAAGTCGCCCGACTCTTCCTCTATCTAGTATAAACCTATGTAGAACTTGAAGAATTGGAGTAGCTATTCTAATTCTCTGGTAGAGAGAAACTCTCTAAACCCTAGCTCTACTGACGGCTCCCTCTACTAATGAATTGCTAATGAATTTCAGGGTTTCTCCTGGGGTCAGGGGCCTTACTTATATAGCCCTCTAGGAAGCACCACAGCCCTTGGATCAAACCGACCTTGATCTACAATTTTTATTCGTCCTCAAAGGTGGTGGAGGCAAGATCCGCGAGGTCGCACCTGATTGGTCAACCTACTAGGACGAGCGCCCAGGGCCTAGGGCGGCCGCCCCACCTGTTAGCCCAAATGGCCCTCCCCTTCAAGGGGGTGCCTTCTCGAGTCTTCAACATTATTCTTTTTCGTAGTAGGGTTAATTTCTCTCTATGTAAATCTGACATGTGGGTCTCCTTTGTTCTTTCCTGATAACCCCTTGCAGAAATAGACATTCACCAAAACTCATGGAAATTATTAGTTTAAAACCCCTAAGTCTATGGTGAAGCTCATTTTAACCCTTTCTTAACTCTTGTTGTCTTATAAAATTGATGGTTAATTACCGTCAACAAACTCCCCTAAGCTTACCTTTTGTTCGTCCCTAAGCAAACAGTTAAACCTAAGATAGATCAGGAGTTGCTGCAATACTTTCACGCCTTAAAAGTACACATGCGTTCAAACAAGAATTCTTCTTTTGGACTAGAGTGGACTGCACTGACTTTCAAACTTACACATGTTTCTTCAACCATGGGGCTTTTACCAGCACTTGGGTTTTGAGCAATTGAAAGACAGAACAATTAAGTCAAGTACTATATCTCATGCTCTTTGTTCCACCTCTGTCCTGAAGTTTTCATAAATGTTTGCAAATAAAACTCAGAGTTCCTTAAATATGACTCTCACAAGTCTCTCAATATGTGGTATTTGTGGATCCTCACTAAGTCATTTGAAAGGTTATGCCTTATCTCTCCTCTCAAAATATGTGGTATTTTTGGCTCAAGGCAAATCTTGGGTATGCCTTCTCTCTCTTACCCTATAACTAATAAGGCTTATGTGGAGTTCATGGGTATGGAGATAGCTCATACATACTTGCAATGCATATGTTGCGTAGTCAGACTATGGATCTAGAGGAACTCATGATACAATCAAATCAAGAGGTGCATGTGTGGTTTGATATGGTGGCTAAAATGATGGGGAATAAATGAGATATATAGAAAGAGGTGAAAGTCTAATTCTACAATGCTCCATACTTGAAAATAACTTCTCTCTTCTAAACCTTGAAAAATAAATGGAAAGCTAGGCTGCATAAATATATTTCTTTTCTTTCTCTCTTCTTCTTCTTTTTTCATTGGGACCCTTGTCCATCTTTTTCTTTTGCTTTTGCTTATTTTTTTAATAGAAAATGGATAACAAGTCCCTTATACAAAGAACAAAATTGATATGAGAGGGGATGATGAAAACTTGGAGCAATTATAAAGGTATTTGGCTAGCAAAAAAAGGAATCCTATGGGGAATTTTTTTGGTGTTCACTCTCAGTGTAAGAGTAGAATATTTTTGGTGGATCTAAATGATACAAATATGTGGTGCATACTTCTAGGGTAGAAGTAGCAAGGATGCATGATGTGTGTGTGAATCTTGATTTTAACCGCATGACAAGCCCCTAGGGGTCGACACAGCCTAACCAAACTCAATACAATTACAAGCAGTAAATATATGGAAGGTTTCTTATTCTAATAATCATGTATGGCTGTAGTAGGAATTTAACACTCGTTATATAAGAAACTCATCATGTGGCATTTTAAGTTTTCAAAATAAATCTTCAGAATTTAGTGTCACTAGGAACAAGATAAACAACAACTCAGACTATATCATATCATGTTCGTCAATTACCTAGACTTAGATTAAGCATATGCTCCCACAAGTTTAAAGTGTAGAGTAAATTCGTGTGGCAACAATTTATCCAATCCTTGGGAGAATTCTAGGATGAAAACTAGGTACTTGAAAAGAATTACAACAGCGCAACTGTTCATCATTTTCATCATGCATTCTTCAAGTCTACATACTTATTAACAAATTAAAGCAACAAGATTAAAAGCATACTCTTATACACACTCTTTTTATTTGGTTTTCAAGTTTTTAGAACAAACTAAAACATGCACACTAAAAAACAGTAAATATTTATTTTGTTTTTAGGTTTTGCTGATTTTTTTCGATGCATAAAGATAACAAAAGGAAATTGTAAAAAGGAAAAGAAAACTTACCTTAGATAGTGGGGGTCCTCCCCTAAGCTAGATCTTGTCGTCGTCATTCAGTCCATGTGAAGGTACCCCAATATTTCTTCCATAGTCTAGGCATTCTGTTCTCGTCCCTCTTGAATGCTTGTTAAGGTCTGGGTTGTGTTGCGGTTCCACTGGTGTTGCGCCTCCCACATCCGGGTGTTATAGGCTTGTCCATCTATGAGTGTTTGGAGGGCGTTGTCGGTGCGCTGGTGAAATGCCATGTTCTCTTGATAGTACTGCTATGGGGTGTAATGGAACCTAGCAGCGTCGGATCTATGTCCACGCTCAAACTCTTCTCGTGCTCCACCTGATGATGTTCCTGCTCCATAGGGATCAAATGAGTGCCTTCCACCCCCTGATGAAGTTCCCTCTCCATGGGGATCAAATGGTTGTGTTGATCGAGGTGGTTGCTCATAGCCCTCATGTGGCTAATGAGTTGGAGGATACTCCCATGGGTTTAGAACCCGATAGTTGTGATCCATCCAACTATCATAGCTAGCATGAGCTGGCTGTTCTTGGCCAGGGTCAGCTCCGCGCCAAACTGGTTCTTGATGACGTGTGACTCTTTCAGAGGTGGTCCTCTGAGGTGCTCGAGCATTCACTGGTTGAGCCTGTAAATTAACTTGGAAAGTTCTGACAGAATAGAGGGCCAAATCCGGGTTAGGTAACCGGAGCTTGGTCTCACCATATGTCATAACAAGTTCATTGTTTATTCTTTTCAGAAGGTGGGCATGAAAAAGATGATCATAACCAAAAGTATCACGATGCTCTTCAATAAATTCAAGGGAGGCACCTTGCAACATGTCTAAATTTGAAGCAATGCGAGTAACAAGTGAACAAATAGCAACAGGTCCTACTCAGTAAGAGGGAACGATCAACCAATGGGCTACTAACAAATGGATAGGCAAGACTTTGACCTTCTTGACAGCTGCATACATCAGCTGTAGGTCCGTACTTCTAACCTTGCTTGTGTCATCACGAGGGAAAAATGTGAAGCCTAGCCATTTGTGAAAGAACCTAAGGGTTGGATGTTCTATATTGCTAGTCCGATGAGAATTGAAAACAGAGTGTTTAGAAATCTCAGTCCAAAACTTATGCTTCTCAAAATCTTCTAAAGCTTCATCTATATCTAGCGGAATGTTGTTTGGAAAATTAAGGAGGTTGCTAAGCTCTCTCCAAGTAGGATAAAACTCATGTGTGAAAAGCCTAAAATAGACTCCTGACTCGGTGACCCTTAAGGTGCAAAGAAATTCTATGGTTAAGAGCTTAGACCCTAACTCAGAGACATCCCAAGCAGATGTCCATCCTATTAATGAGAAAATAGCATTGAATTAAGAACTCATACCTGCTTCTTGGAGTAGTGCGAGCTCAAATGCTAGCATGTGGGTGAACTCCTTGTCTTTGATCTTTTTGTATATTTCTTTCTCATGAGAGTCTCTTAGTCCAAGCTGACTTGGCTTGCGAAAGATCTTTGGCATAAGTGATGAAGAGGAAGCAAGTGTAGGAGTAGCAGGCGGGTCAACGCTCATGTCAGAGCCGGCTCTTGATGATGCTCGTGTCGATCTCCTAGTTCCAATGCTCTTGACTGCTCCCACAACTCCCTTAGCAAACTTCTTTAATCCACTCATCCTGCAAAACTGACAAAGACAAAACTCGTGGAGAGAGTTAGGGAAGGGGTTAGTTGGTTAGCCGTCCAAAGTCAGCGGTCAGAGGTTAGTCGTCGAAGAGATTATTTTTTAGTTGGTTTTCGACAGAACCTCCCTTCAAATTTAATTTGCTCTAGCCTAACTTGGCAGCACTACCACTAAATGAGATTGATAGCAGTACTAAAAACCTTCCTTCTCTCAATCTCTAAGCTCTAAGACACTCTCCTCTCTTCCCTCCTTTCTCTTCTTTCTTTCCACTCTCTTCCTTCCCTCCTATGCTCTTGCAGGAAACTTGAAACTGAGAACAACTTGTACACTAAAAATTCTGAGTCTTGGTGGTGCATAGAAGCAATGGGTGAAGGGGTTTTTATAGAGGAGGAGATGGCCGGGCGGCTGCCCCACTTCTGTCCCCTTTCTGGCTGAATTTTTTAACTCTCCACCTTGCTTAAGTGCTAAGTATGAAAAAAAGGTGTGTGGGTGGATTTAGCCGTGGAAAAGACAAAATGGTGGAGGTGAGTGGAATTGGATGAAATAATGTGATGTGATGTATGTGAGGTGGAGTGTATGACATGTGGGTCCCATGGTGGCGGGTCCACTATGCACTACATATATATATATATAAAATGCAGGAAATTAAAAGAGTAGAAACTAAAATTCTTACAATGCATGGAGTAAATATTTTTGTACCACCACGGTAAATACTTTTAACGGGTTTTTACACACCGTGAAAATTATTTACATGGGGCTAGAATTTTTATAATGCAGTACTGTGAATGTAAATGCTTAAGAAAAATTATGCGGATAAATACCGAGTTACCTTCCGGCAAGGGTTCAAATTTTTAGAGTCCTTCGAACTAGACCTTCTGATATTTTATTTTTCTGACAATCCCAGAGATGATGTCTCTGGTGATTTTTCCATCTTGTCTTGATTGACCGTCTTCGCAGAGGAATTGAGTTCCTGTTTTGACTTGAATGCAAATTGTTTTTCCCATTTATGGTGAACTTGATTTCTCCTTTCCCTACATCAATGTGGGCATTGGCTATGCTCAAAAAGGGTCTCCTGAGGATGAGTGACACTTTTGAGTTTGGATGCGTATCCAGTACCACAAAGTCTACTGGAACAAAGAATTCTCGTATCTTGACTAGAATATTCTCGGCAATGCCCAATGGGTACCGAACTGATTGATCTGCTAACTGTAGGCACATTGATGTTGGCTCGAGTGCTGAGTGGTCAAGCTTGTGATAGACTACAGCAGGCATCACACTGACACTTTCTCCAAGGTCACATAGTGCATTGTTGAAGTGTTGATTTCCAATTGAGCTATCAATAGTGGGGCATCCTGGATCTTTTCTTCTTTTCTGGTAATTTATTCAGGATAGCCGCACTACACTCTTTGGTTAGCTTGATCACTTCAGTGGATGGCAGTGGTCTCTTCTTGTTCAAAATATCTCTGATGTACTTGGCATATGTAGGAATTTGAATGGCACCCAATAGAGGTATGTTGACATATAACTTCTGAATAACCTCCACGAACTTGCTAAACTGCTCATCCGATTGTGGTCATCTAATTCTGCGAGGAAATAGTATGTAGTTCGTATCATGAAAATTCTGTCTCATCTCATGATCTTGTAATGTGTCTTGAGGTTGCACGTCTTTTTCAACTTCATTATTATTCTCTTCTTCTGCCACTGGTGGTACTACTGGTGCTCTTCTTGCTCCTTTTGGATAGGGAGGATCCTTGGTGGATCTCCCTCCTCTCGTAGTATTAGCTCTTACTTGCTCAGGGTCTATGGCAGTAGGTAATACAGCAACTAGCTGCTTTATCTTCTCTTCTATCTTCTTATTAAACTTGAGCTGTTCTTCGATGGCAGCTGAGAAACTATCCATTTTAACATTTATATCCTCCAGAATTTTGTCATTGGTGGCAAGCTTTTCTTTGATTTCACTGTTTGTTCTGATCTGCTGCCTGACTAAATCCCTCAATGTTGGTTGTCGATTCGATTTTTGATTTGGCTGATACAAAGCCTTCTGGGCCGTGGAATTTATATCTTGTTTGTATGCTGCTTCAATCGCCCTTTGATCTTCCTTATACTTAGCCCTCTAGTCAAGCCAGTTGAGCAAGTCATCCATCTTGGTAGACAGTGCATTCACTTCTTCAATTGTTTCTTCACTCTGATGACAATGTTGAGTGTGGTCTTGGGACCAGCCTTGATTTTCTGATATTTTCTCCATAAGCAACTTGGCTTTCCCAACTGTAAGTGACAAAAATGATCCTCCAGCAGTTGCATCTAGGTGCTCACGTGCTTTCTGAGTTGATCCATGATAAAATCCTTGCATGAGTAACCATTCTTTCATTCCATGATAAGGACAATCTGAGATGTATTCTTGCAAACGCTCCCATGCTTCTGAAATGGTTCCTGTCTTTTGCTGTTGAAAATTGGTAATCTTTCCTCTTAAGTCATTGGTCTTGCCTATTGGGAATAATTTTGCTAGAAAGGCCTTGGAACACTTTGCCCATGTGTTGATATCTTCTTTGTTGGCATAAAACCACTACTTCGCTCTTCCCACTAGTGAGAATGGAAAAAGGCGAAGTAGTGTGATATCTTGATTGACTTCTTTACTGACGATAGTGCTCCCAATTTCCAGGAAACTCTGCAAATGTGCACTTGCATCTTCATGAACCTTTCCATTGAATTGGGTAGCTTGCACCATATTAATGAGGCTTGGCTTGAGCTCAAACTCAAGATTATTTGTTTCCAATGCTAGACCTGTACGGATATTCTCAACTGTAGGAGCAGAGAATTCACGTAGGGTTTTTGTAGCCATAGCTTTAGGAATTGGTGATAAGCTCCTTCTTGGGTTGATCCAATTCTGATGATGGAGAGTTGAGTGAATCAGAACCAATCCTGCTCATAACCTGTATAAAATACAAACATAGAAAAACAATAGGGGTGAACCTGCCAAAGCAGAGATGCCTTGTTATGATTTCTCATTTTCTAAGTATCAATTTATGCAATTTTTCTCAAAGGTTTATTCCTTCCCCGACAACGGCGCCAGAAATGCTTATTGACACTTCTAACACCACTTAAGCTAAGTTGTCATCCCTAGCATGGCGCGAGAAGTGTTGGTATAGAACTGCTCCTCTTAGAATAAAAATAGGATCTGCAAGCATACAGATAAAATACCATCGTAGCATTTCACCGGGAAATATTTCAGGTATCGTTAATTTATATTTAGCTCAAGGGAAAGAACTAAGGAATTAAACCTAAAGGGATGGATTTGCAAAATATGACTACTTATGAGAAATCAATCACATAGTCACTTACTTTGGTACGGGGATAAACCATGATAAATAAGTATAAATGAATTATAAAGCATAGGGATGAATCACGTAGAGATTAGAGATAGACTACTCATCATAAAGGTAGGTTGATGTCTGATTAGTTCAAGAGATTGAATTCTAGGTAGGTTCTAATCTACTAAGTCACTCATCTACTCTAGCAAACACACCATCATATATAGTATAAAAGACTCTTCATCTATGTATAAGGCATATTACTGAAGAAAGCCAGAACATAGCATGACTTCTTACGTAATGTTGTTTCTGCCTGTCCTATCAATGGGGGGGTGGACTATATAAGACTCAATAGAACTATCACTTCCACGAACTACCACATTACCCGGCCAATAGGGTGCATTTGCAGGTAAATAGCATCTAAGCACCACACTTACATGTGATCTACCACTTAACCCCCTCGCGAAGAGAGCTAAGCGCTTTGCAAACATATACATAAACATATTATCAATCATATCCATATCAAATGTACTACTAGAGCAAACTAGGAACATAATAAATAGAAACATAATGATATTAGAATAAAGTCATAGAGCAAAGATACAAAATAATACCAATACTTTGATAACGAAGATCCAAATCCCGAGCACAAGTCGCCCGACTCTTCCTCTATCTAGTCGAAACCTATGTCGAACTTGAAGAATTGGAGTAGCTATTCTAATTCTCTGGTGGAGAGAAACTCTCTAAACCCTAGCTCTACTGATGGCTCCCTCTACTAGTGAATTGCTAATGAATTCTAGGTTTCTCCTGGGGTCAGGGGCCTTGCTTATATAGCCCTCTAGGAAGCACCACAGCCCTTGGATCAAACCGACCTTGATCTACAATTTTTATTCATCCTCAAAGGCGGTGGAGGCAGGATCCGCGAGGTCGCACCTGATTGGTCAACCTACTAGGGCGGGCGCCCCACCTGTCAGCCCAAATGCCCTCCCCTTCGAAGGGGTGCCTTCTCAAGTCTTGTAGATTATTCTTTTTCGTAGTTGGGTTGATTTCTCTCTATGTAAATCTGACATGTGGGTCTCCTTTGTTCTTTTCCTTATAACCCCCTGTAGAATTAGACATTCACCAAAACTCGTGGAAATTATTAGTTTAAAACCCCTAAGTCTATGGTGAAGCTCATTTTAACCCTTCTCTTGACTCTTGTTGTCTTATAAAATTGATGGTTAATTACCGTCAACAGTCAACACAATTTTGCATAAGGTATTTGGGGCATGGGATTGCTCTGATTGCAACAGAGAAGGCACTGGGAAAAAGGCCCAATGGTTGGCAACGGCTAGTCAACATGGCAGGTGTCGCGGGGTCGAAATCGTGGCAAGCATGTTGTTTGAGTCGGTTTCAGAGTACGAGGTCTCTGGTGGCTTGGGTGGACTCGGGAACACAAGAATCACACAGAGAAGACACAATGGTTTATCCTAGTTCAGGGCAATTCGGTCCCTATGTCCAGCAGCTGATGATCCTTATACTCAAGAGCACCCAAAATCTAGGGGGTTACAACAGAGTGTAAGGAAAGAAGAGTTTGGTAGGGGGTTAGCTCGGTGCTAATCCTAAGGTTCCCTCACCACCGGTGGAGTCTCCCCCTTGTCAGGGAGGAAGGAGATGGTGGGGTGCGGTAGAGGAGAGGCTCTCGGTGCCCCTCTCTGGGTTGCCTTGCTCTTGGTGCAGAGCGGAGGCAGATGGAATGGAATAGAGTATCTAGTGATTAAATAGGGATCCTCTTCCCTCTAGGTCTGACCTTATCCCTTATATAACGAGATAGGTTGGGTACAAAGCAGTTTGAGGGTTGTAATCTACGGTCTACGTGGAGTCCAGGAGGGTCTTGCAACGGTGCAGCATGAATCGTCAAGGTGTCTTGGAGTTGAAGAAGCCTGGGTGTCACCGGCTACTCTGTTCTGACACTCTGCGTATCAAGAGGTGTCAACTTGGACCGGCCACCCCTGGGTGAGACCTTCTGGAGTCTTCTTGGTGGTGAAGGAGGTCAGCTCCGGGGGCTGACGAGCGGGCCTGGAAGCCCCCGAGCCCCCGGAGGGCACGGGAAGCTTTGTCTTCTTATGTCATGCCTCGGACGTGACCCTGTTGGAGGAGCAGTTAGCAGGGGCATGCCTTGGGAGCAACGCTAGGAAGCCCCAGGAATCGGTAGCTTGGGACTTGTCTTCTTGTTCCTAGGCATTGGCTAGCATCGTTAGCTAGGCAGGAGCCAAGGGCCAGGACCGGAGATGCCATAGATCCGGACCCTCGAGCCCTAGGTGGAAGCTACGGTTGAGTTAGGCTCGGCCGGGTCTCTTCGCCAGAGGGTGCGTGCGAGCATGGCCAATGGGCATAGCCCCCGAGCCCCTGGGCGATCCTAAAGGGGTCAGTCGAGGGGTCTTCTTTGTTCGGGAGCCATTGGAGCTGAGGTTTAACATACTTGTATGTTAGGAACTCATCAGCAAGCGACAGAAAACTCTAATGGTGTCACCAGAGCGATCTGATGAACGCTACACATGTGCAGTCCTTTAACAACAACATTACTCGGGGTGGAAGCTATATATACTCCCTTTGGATGGTCATGTGAGGTAGTTAAAGTTTGCTAGAGTTACTAGGGAGTTTAGTTTCCATCCCATGTGCTCTAGACGCCAAAAGTGCTTAAGGAATTATTAGATGATTAGCGTAGTGCTTTGTAAAATATTTAGGCTAGTTAGACCACCATATTGATGCTTTGCTATACACTTAGGCTTAGTATTAAATTTAGTGAGGTTTGCATACCTCTTGCCACTCAGTGCTTGCGCGCGTCATTGTTGTACAGTAGAGGCATGTAATCTAGTGAGTCCACACCAACTATGTCTGTGGAATGGCCACCTAGCTCGTAAAGGAGGGAACAAGGCCCGTGGCATTTGAGCCAAAAGCATGATAGTGAAGACAACAGGGAGTAGTCAGGGAAAAGGCCCTATAGAGACGCATTTGCACGTGGAGAAGGCCCATAGGCTCTATGGTGTTACCTGATCGGAAGCTTGGCTCTTGCAAGCACTTCCTTGCAAGGGATCCAATGAGGACTATTGGGAGCATGAGCTTTTCAATACCATAGGAAAAATACCGTCGTCAATGGAAGTTTGCATCTCCATCTCATTTAAGCTTCTACACTTAATTGCTTGCCTGATTGTGTACTTTACATTCCTTGTTTAGCGTGCTAGATGTTAGTATTTGTTATGCTCAAGTGAATAATTTTGCAAGCGCACAAAATACTGTTGTAGCATGTCACCCGAGAGTATTCCAGAGTATAGTATTTATCCTCAGGGAAGAAATGGTTAAACAATATGATAGTTAAGCATGATGTATCTACTAACTAGTATCTTGACTAAACTAAAGTGGGGGTAACTAATGTACAATAAGGTAGTGTGACACACAGAAGTTCCACTTCTAGAAAGGTAAGGTGAAAGCGTAGCTAAGTGGGAGGACAATGAGCAAGAGATTTTCCTAAGTTCTTTTTATCACAAAGGTTCTTTCTTAGCTATAGCATAGCAATACAACTCTACATAACAAGATTAATGATCACACACCAAACACTTCAGAGCTATGTTTTGTTCAAGCATCGCAAAAGATAACTTGCCCTATTATAGCTTCGGGCCCCACATCTTGAAGAACTTGCCTAAGCACGTGATGGATTACAAAGCTAGACGGGGCTATCACCACCCACTAGCTACCACACATCTAAGGAGCAAGCCGCAAAAATAGGTAAACTTTAGTCTTAAGCACCACACTTACACTAACAAATACTCACTACTACATAATGTTCATCACCGTAGATTCTAAACCCCTCATTACTGCCGGTTTTGGCCCTTCGGCATCGAAAGTTGTTGGTAATAAGAATGGTCATCATCACCGATTGGATATCACTATCGGTTCGTGTTACAAGCTGGCGGTGATTAGGATTTTCAAAAATTCAAAAATCAGGTCAAAAATAGTAAAAAAATGTTTTAATCCTAAGAAGCGTGAAAATACGTGGGTTGCACGGTGGTGGGATTTGAACCTAAGACATGTGTCCACTCATGTAGCTACTCTAACCACTTCACTCCTAAGTAACAAATCTATATATCCTATAAAGACAAACCCCACTAAGCTAATTATCTTGCACCTCCTTGCGCCACGTCATCATCCACTTCTCCTGCTGCCCCATGCAATTAAGTGCCCACTCACAAATGGTTTTAGTAGTGGATGCAGTTACCTACACATGACCATGCATGCATACCGCTAGCATTATTCTCTCACGTGACTTCCTCTCTTCCTCTTCGAAAACTAACTACTAATAATCAAGCTATATATAGATGACTCGATAGACTACAGTGAGGCCATATTTATATTCCTCCTTTATACCCACGGCAACGCGCGGGGAATCCTCCTAGTTTTTATATGGCATATTTAGTCTCCTACACTACTAGACCTTTCATAGCCACATCGTAACCCCAATTGCAGTCCAATTTCAGACTCGGTAGTAAGCTGTTGACAGTGATGGTCATAGCCCTCACCGTCGGCATCTGAGACCAACTGTGGTGTACACTAACACCGCTGTATTGGCTTATATCCATCCATGATAAGGTCCTTACTTCCATTGCATTGCAGCACGACCCGGCTATGGGTATACACTAACCTGCCATATTGGCAAATTATTCGCCTGTGTCGAGGCTATCAAAATCTTCGTGTGGGCACATCAACCTCCTATGTAGTGGTCACCAGCATCGTCGCCTTGTACTTCAACCCGACTGTCTATGGTGTGGGTTTGCTGTCGCTTCAACAGCCGAGATGTATGTGTAGAGGCTAACACCACCGTTGCTTCAACATATGAACCGCCAGTTTAAAGGTCATAGTCACCATCGCCTTACACCACGATCCACCTTTGATGATCGTTTAGTCAGTGTCAGGTTACTAAACGATTCGGCGGTGATATACTTTTGATCCCTACCACATCATATGTATAACAATGGTGTTGGACGTTTGCACCACCACCGGCAGTGGTGATAACAATGCAATGAACGACGCTTACATCCGACGGTGATAGAATTTCATCTGGTTTCACAATAGTTACTGATTCAGTTGGGCCTTTAATAGCTTCATGAACACAAAGCATACAGATATATAATCATTATATCCATAAATCATTTTCACAAACAAGAGTACTTTTTACAATAACAATGGACGCTACCATAACATCTTTCTCAAGTGATGTCCTAACACAAGCGGTACATAGATTGCATACTAAAGGTACTGATCTATACAGACTTACATAACGAAACGACATAGTTATGCTCCTTCTTGTGGCACTCCAGCTTGCAAGGCAAAATGAATATAATTAGTGCATCCTTCGGTTTGGTAGCCAATGCACCATGGAACCCCGCTTCTTCATCTCTGATCCACAACCTGAACAAAGCAGCAGAATTAATAATATTGAACATACCATTCCTTTAGTTAACAAGCCAAATATTGAACATACCATTCCTTTAGTTAACAAGCCAAAATTGGACTATACATACATAGAATGAAAACAACTCCCTACATAAACAAAGACTATCATGACGACGAAATACAGCAAATGCACCTTTGCTTCTTTGCTAATGACTCCATGAATAAGGGAACATAAGAAAGATAGTAAGACCTATTCATATGGAAACGTCATCTTGATCCACAAAAGTGGATGACACGGGCTTGGATGACATGAACCTTTCTGCGGTCCATGTCATATGCAATCAGTGTTCTATCATTCCCAACAAGGAAAATGAAATTCCATTCTGGGTGAACTGTAATCACTTTGTACTCCGCACCACAAAGCTCAGAACCAACTTTAATATTGATGTGTCCAAACAGTTTCTCCGTGTTGACAACATGCTTCAATCTCTAGTTATCAGTACCATAGTCTTCAAGTATCCACACTAAAAGCCAAGACATATTGCGAAAATCAGCACAACACACACTATCTGAGATATGGGCCCGGGGTACCCTCACCAGCCATGTATCTGGCCCATCGAGGATGACCGAGGAGGAAGCCCGCGAGGACTAGGCGCAACTACCAACTTGGAGATCACGGTGTATCAAAGATATGTGCCGCCATCGTAGCCATAGTAGGATAGAATTGATCTATTGTAACAAACTAAGAATCCAATCCGTAGCGTCGATCACCCTCGCTATAACCCTACCCCTCTACCTATACAAAAAGGGGTAAGGACTCCGCGATTGTCATGTCCACCATGACACCATCTGCCGTTCCAATCTACCTTGTAGCTAGGAGCAACAACCCCTGTAACCGAGTATACGAATACAAGAAGAACAACCACACCACTGGAGTAGGGTTTAGCGCGCTACCGTGCCCTGAATCAGTATAAACCCTTGTGTCTCATGTGCTACCATCTGGATCTATCTACGTGATCACATTGCTAGGCATTGCCGGAGATAAATAATCCGACAGTTGGCGCGCAAGGTAGGGGCCTTTCGCGTTTATATTAATATTGTGTCGAACCACCATGGAGGAGAAGGAGCAGCCTCCCCCAATTTGTGCATTCTTTGTCGGGTTAGAGGAAGTTGTGGATGTTGGGCCCCACACTCTTGCCCAACACCTAAACCGCTACGGACGCGACGTCTCCACCGAGTTCGGCCGAGAGAGCGATCTCGAGGCCGCCCTCTGACTTTGGGAAGATCCAAACTGGACTCCCTGATCGGATCTACAATCGCCACCCGATCACTTCCTTCCCGGTTTCCTGATCAGGCTAAGGAAAGTGGTGGCGACCTACTCAAGCTAGCTTCGACAAGCCCTGGCGGAACCTGCCAAGCCTCGCACCAAGGAACACCCCATCTACGATTCCTACTCTCCCGAATACTTCGGCAACTTGGTTACCTAGTTCGTCGGGATGGTCACCAACGGCGACGAAGATATGGCCCACATACCGGAAGATTGGGAACACGCAGAGGACGAAGGGCTCGTCTTCAATTTTGATCAGGACGAGTATGATCAGTTCCTCCTCGAAAATCCTGAATTAGAGGAGGAACCACCCAAAGAGGAACGTGCCAAGCCCATGGAGCAGCCCGAATGTTATATGAACATACAAGATCCCAAGCTGCCTCAGGAGGAACTCGAGAAGCTCAAGCTCGGATAAACGTGATTTACTTTGACGAATAGGTCCACCTTGATGGTTTTCTGATTAAATCCTCCTGCAAACACAGATTCACCAAAACTCATGGAATTTATTAGTTTAAACCCCTAGACCTACGTTTGGTGATGGAACTAAGTATATATGCAAGTTATATTGACAGTTTATGATTGATGTTAACAATCGTCAACACCCACTCAAAGAAGAAGAAGGAGGGGAAAGGAGAAGGGAGAAGGGGGATTTGGAGCTTGCAGCAGTTGGAGATGAAGATGGAGATCACCTAGGAGGTGACCACCACAACAAGAGGTTGGGGTTGAAGTGGCAGGAGCCCTCTGACCCTCACCATTTGGAGCAAGGAGGAGAACGAGTCAAGAAAAGGAGCAAGAACTAAGTCACCAAGAGGAGATCCAGCTCCTCCAACACTTTGGAGAGCTTGCTATCTTCATTTGTAGCCTTGGTATGGATCAAATCAAGCTAAACCCTAGTTTTCATTCACATGAGAACAAAACCTAGAAAATGTCAATTTGGAGCCTATATCTTGTTTCCACACAATGTATCTAGAACCACCTAGCTAGATATGCTCCTTAGTACACTAGAAACATACTCTAGTGATGGTTTACACATGCAAAGTATCATAGATGAAGATTTGGATTTCAAGTTGTTAGAATTGTTCGCTGTCAGTTAGCTGACGGAGTGTCCGTCAACCCTGTTGGAGAGTCCGTCGCTACTATAACCTGACTGTTTACACTTAAGTAGAGCACTTTATAATTCAACAGAGAGTCCATCGAATTTGGCGGAGGTTCTGTGGAATTATAATTCAAAGACAGAGAGCTTGAAGCTACAGACTTGCCTCAGCGGAGCGGAGTGTCCGTTAGTTGCACGGGAGTGTCCATTAAATTACAAACATGAATTTTAGGGAAACCCGAGAGCAGCCAGTTTCTGGTGGAGGCTCCGTCACTTCTGGTGGAACGTTCCGCTAAAAACTGAACACTTAGAATACTAAGTACCCTATAGACCTATTCTGATGGATGGTCCGTCACCACAATGGAATGTTCTGTTGATTTATACAGAAAGCACAATTCACCTGTGGCTACAGACTTCAGTACCATAGAGTCCGTGAGTCACCATGGAGGGTCCATTGATTTATAAATTAGCAACCCGAGAGTCACTAGTTTCTGTCCAAGTGTCGCGGAGTGTCTGTACCCTGTCGCGGAGGGTCCGATGACCCAGCTATCTTGATTTCACTGAGCCCCTGAGCCAGCAGACTATCCAACAGTTATACCAGACTATCCGATAAACCAAACCGACAACCCAAGTGCATAACACTCAAACAATTAATGCATAAAACTAAATTCTAATCAAGTAGCATCAACTAAATGCATAGAAACATACTCTATTGATGGTTTACACATGCAAAGTATCATAGATGAAGATTTGGATTTCAAGTTGTTAGAATTGTTCACTGTCAGTCAGCTGACTGAGTGTCCGTCAACCCTGTTGGAGAGTCCGTTGCTACTATAACCCGACTGTTTACACTTAAGTAGAGCACTTTATAATTCAATAGAGTCCATCGAATTTGGTGGAGGTTCTGTGGAATTATAATTCAAAGACAGAGAGCCTGAAGCTACAGACTTGCCTCAGCGGAGTGTCCGTTAGTTGCACGGGAGTGTCCATTGAATTATAAACATGAATTTTAGGGAAACCCAAGAGCAGCCAGTTTCTGGTGGAGGCTCCGTCACTTCTAGCGGAACATTCCACTAAAACCTGAACACTTAGAAAACTAAGTACCCTATAGACCTATTCTGACGGATGGTCCATCACCACGACGGAATGTTCTGTTAATTTATACAGAAAGCACAATTCACCTGAGGCTACAAACTTCAGTACCGTAGAGTCCATGAGTCACCATGGAGGGTCCGTTGATTTATAAATTAGCAACCCGAGAGTCACTAGTTTCTGTCCAAGTGTCACGGAGTGTCCATACCCTATCACGGAGGGTCCAATGACCAGCTGTCTTGATTTCACTAAGTCCCTGAGCCAGCGAAATGTCCAATAGTTATACCAGACTGTCTGATAAACCAAACCGACAACCCAAGTGCGTAACACTCAAACAATTAATGCATAAAACTAAATGCTAACCCTGTTTGACGTCGGATTCTGCTGTATTGGCCATTTGATCTTAATCTTAATAGAACATGGTGTGTGTTCAAGGTCTTGTTTTGCTATAAATAGATTCATTGGCTAGTAATCTTTAATCTATCGCCTACTATCATCGCTGCATCGTATTGACCTGTTTGATAGTGACGCTAGGCTACATTTTATCAGTTAATGGATGTGTTTATTAGGAAAACATGACCTTGTGCATTCATTATACTTTCATTGGCTATATAGCCGATGGCCTGTGCCTTCTCGTTTATAGCATGTTTTTATAATTCTGTTGAATTATAAATAGATCTATCAGCTTCTTGGTATTAATTTGTTATCTTTGCCAGCATTGCATCAATTAGAACTATTTGGTGGCCATGATAGATTAGATCTGGTTTGTCTATATTTTTATTTGTATTAAATAGATGATTGTTCACATGTTATACCTTATTTTCTTTGCATCGGCTCAACAGCCGATAGCCTGCACTATCATGCTTTATCGTGTTCACTACTGGACTCGGGTTCTTTGTCGAGGGCCAAAGGCCCAAAAACGCTTAGCAAAGGCTTTGCCGAGGGCGGCCCTCGGGAAATTTTGAGTCGGCGAAGAGGTCTTTACCGAGGGCCCTTTATCGGGCACACGGCAAAGCCTTTGCCGAGGGCCAAAAAAAACCCTCGGCAAAGAAAAACCCTCGGCAAAATGTAAATAAAAAAACCCAAAAATAGCAAAATAATTTTTTTTGAGGCGCCGACGAGCCATCACCTCCCCGCGGGATTTTTTGTAGCATTTTACACAGTATTTTTTATGCTATTTTTAAATTCGTGGTCGGTGGGATTTGAACTCGTGACCTCTTACACCCTATCTCACTTACCTCCTCTAACCACTTCAATCCTCTATCACTTATGCTTATATTCCATTTCGATTCCCCATATGTTATAACAAACCGAGTGTAAATTGATTGTTTGAGGCACTAAACGAATTCAAATGAAAAAGTTGTTAACTACAAAGTTTCGTAACTTTTCGAGATCTACAACTTTTGTTTAGAGTGTTTCTCCATCCGAGACTTTTTTCAAAATTTCAAATTTCAAATTTCAAACTTAAGACGCAATTATCGGCAATTAGATGCTTTTAATGAAAAAGTTATCAACTACAAAGTTTCATAACCTTTCGAGATCTACAACTTTCGTTTAGAGTGTTTTTCCATCAAAGACTTTTTTTAAAAATTTCAAATTTTAAATTTCAAACTTTAGATATAAATATCCTCAATTAGATGCTTTCAAATGAAAAAGTTGTCAACTATAAAGTTTTATAACTTTTCAAGATCTACAACTTTTGTTTAGAGTGTTTTTCCATCCGAGACTTTTCGAAAAATCTCTTTGTCGAGAGCCATATGGTAGGCCCTCGGCAAAGACCCTCTTTGCCGAGGGCCTACCTTATGGCCCTCGGCAAAGAGATTTTTCAAAATACATTTTGAGACGCTAAATTAACTTAAATAAAAAAGTTTTCAACTACAACATTTTATAACTTCTCAAGATCTACAAACTTTATTTTGGTTATTTGGTCATTTGTTCAACCGATGTGGTGGTTCTAACATATTTCACAATCCTTATATATCCTCTCTAGTAGTTTCATGAAACTTATTAGAGAGATGTAGATTTTGTGAACAACATTACTATTGATTTGTTAAATGAAGAAATGACCGATATATACTTTGTAGATCTTAAAAAGCTAGACAATTTTGTAGTAGAAAACTTTTTTATTTGAGTTAATTTTGTGCCTCAAAATATATTTTGAAAAATCTCTTTGCCGAGAGCCATAAGGTAGGCCCTCGGTAAAGACTCTTTGCCTAGGGCCAATAGGGAGGCCCTCGGCAAAGATTTTTTTTTTGCCGAGGGTCGTTTTTTTGCCGAGGGCCAGCCCTCGGCAGAGGCCTCCTTGCCGAGGGCCTGTCTTTGCCGAGGGCTCCTTGGACCGGCCCTCGGCAAAGAGGACCTTTACCGAGTGCCCGATATTTAGCCCTCAGCAAAGCCGGAAGCCCTCGGCAAAGGCTGCGTTTCCGGTAGTGGTTTGTTGATCATCGGCTCTTTGATATATAGTGTTTTTACATTCCAATAGCCGATGGCACTTGTTTTCACCGTTTTACATCATTAACCTACAGGATATCAATTCGTTAGTCGATAGCCTTTCTAATCGGCTCTTTAGCCATACATTGGAACTATCTGGAGCAATACCGACATGTTCCACCTTAAATTACTGATTATCTCTCTGCTTGTCTATTGCAGGATCAAATTGACTGGCACGCCTGCAAACTCAAAAGCAAATCTCCCAGGCTTGTCATGTGTCCTGCGCGGTGATCAGATTTCTGCATCGACACAAGTATTCTTGGAGTTTTTAATAAATTTTCAAAAAGTAATCCCTAGCTCACATACTCTTCAGAGGATACTCTCAAATCAGTGATGATTTTTGTATGTCCTCAAATCCTTACCTCATACTCCCTCTGTCCATAAGGCCACTCTCAGTGGAGATTTCAAGGCATTGTTTCCAACATATCCAGATTTTGGAAACAGTGCATAAGAGTTTTATCCCCATGAAACTCTCTCTACTCCCATAAAACTCTTATCATCTCTCTTCATTAATATGGTGCCACGTCAGCATAATTAATGCTCATGAAACTCTGATGAAACCATATCGAGACTGGCCTAAGTCTCCATTGTCTAAGCAAAAAAAATTCCGTGTGTTTGGCTTCTCGCACGTGCTGCGCATTTGGTGCTCATTGGCTGCTCCTTGTCTGCATTTATTGTTCCTTGGCTGCTCATTGGTTGCGACTCCTTAACTGCTCCTTGTCTTAAATACAAATCGATGTTATTTGCTGCTCTTTGGTTATTGCCCCGAAGGCTAATACGATGGAAACTTATGGACGGAGGGAGTATACCCTAACCGAAAACAAGCATGGCCTTGTCGGTGCATCCACAAATATCACTAGGGATTTGCTTTTTATTTACACACAAAAGCAAAATAATGCTTCGTGTTTTGGAGCCATCTAATGTTCGATTTAGGAAAGGACCACACATATTGTGCTTTTGGCCGTGTCCATGTTTAGGGATTCCGGCATCAGGCGGAGTCTTCTTCTTCAAGAAGATGCAGACAAAATTAGAGGGTAGCAGGCTTTCTGATGCAAACCCAATCGTCATGATAGCATGCAAAAGGGCAGCGTGGCAATGTAGTGTCACCAACCAGGGCAGTGGTGGACCACCATTGTGTAGGATTATTTGCCTTATTACGATTATTATGCACTCCAAATATGATATTATGCGCAATATTTAGGTGTCGCATAGCATTTTTTCTCTAACACATCAGTAAATTAATTAGTTTGATAAAAAACAAGTACCTCCATTAATATAAAAATTAGGAATAAAATCCAAGCATGGAGAGGTACACAATAACATTAGGCTGTAATTATTTCATATACTATTTGTTTTAATTAGGTGATTTTGGTACTCACGTTGTCAAACAACAAATAATTGCATAAGCAAAATAACATTGAGACACAATGCATTGCTTGAGAGGGATGTACTCCCTCCATTCCAAATTATGAGACATTTTGGCTTTTCTAGATCTATTAATTTTACTATGAATCATTTTTTTAATAATGGAACAAAATTCCAGCCTCTACCATCCGTAGATGATACCAAAACACCAAAGCAATGAGGCTTACAAGTCCAAGGAAAAGAAACAAAGTTCAGCCCAGCTAGCGGGTGCAGCCAACAAAGCAAAACACTAAGTCTAGACATAAATGTATATCTAGATGTATAGCAAAATATATGTATCTACAAATGCCAAAACATCTTATAATTTAGAACAGAGGGAGTACCATTTTAAAACCATACTGATGCACCCAAAGATTAGTACTATCTTCAAAGGACAAAGCAGAGATTAACAACTGCTATAACAGTTTTTGCCCTTTGGCTTTGGCCGCGATGATGTAAACTGCATACAGAAATAGTGAACTGTTTTTTTTTTTCTTTTGTTTTTCTCTGGGCATGTTTGTCGTGAGAGCTTTATTTCATTATTCTTTAGTGAAAGAAACGCAAGAGCCACCTGTGGGCTCTGTGTTATGAGCGCTTTATTTCCTTTTGATTTCTGTTCACATGGCAGTGGCCAACCTATTTCTTTATTCTTTGGATCACATTAGTAAAAGAAACCCAAGCGTCATAGAAGTGTTTCGAGAGCTTTAATTTTTATTGTTCCCTTTCGATGTATTTTCAATGGCCAGTTGCAAATCTTTTTCTTTATTCGATATCATTAGATTCCTAGGAAACTAATACAATCATCACTAGCACTATAACAGATCTAAGGGTATTTGCTTTGAGAAATCACTCCTTTCTATATATGATGATGTATTATGAGTGTATCGTTTAAATTTTGTTGAACAACTCTATTACTAATTTTCAGTCCGTGGAGAATAAATTTGTGACAGATCGATAGATTTATTCTATTATGCAAACTAAACAAAGAAAAGTGAATGATAAGATGACGGACTATCGCGTTTCTCAAATCAAACTGCCCTAGTTTTGCTGACACTGTCCAAGTCAGTGAAGCTCTCATTAGCCAACTACGGACCTCTTGGAAAAATTTTGGTCACACTCAGCAAACAGTCGGTGAAATTGGCAAAAACTATCTTCTTTCCCGACGGTTGCAATGTAACTAACCGTGTGTGTTTTTTTCGATTGGTACCTTTTCAGATGGTAATCTTTCGCTGATATTGATTTCGCCCAAACTTGTGTAGCCCATCTTAATTATGGGCTGTTCTTTTAGTTACGGTTTATATAAGGATCCGTTTCTTAAAATGGCATTTTTAGAGGCAATTCCTTATGCAACCGTCTTGAGAATATCTTTGACAATTTGAATTTTTTTAGTTTTTATATTAAGTTGAGATTGAAATTTTGTGGCGTGATATACATTTCCATCTTTAATAAAATTTATAAAAATGTTTACACGATTTATTCCATGTATTTTCAGTAAAATGTTGGCATTTCAATTTCTCCATCACTATTCCTAAAGTTATTATCTACATGGTTTGCTTTTGGTCGTTCTAAAGGTAAAAACACGAAAACAAATGTTGAAAACATTGCATATGCTGATGCTAATATAGTGATCAATTCAAAAATATTTGGAAAAACAATCAAAAGCAAATGCATAGTCAAATGGGTGTATGAGAAATGAATACCGTTCTTAATTTTGCTTAGCATTAAAGATGGCCGGCTCCGCACAATAATTCATTGAAGAAAATAAAATAAACATGTGATTTTACTTTGTGTGATCATATTTTCAATAACTTGATAGATAATAATTTGATTAGAATTTTTTATGTTCATGACGTGACATCGCTTCAAAAATTACAAGGGCAAACATATTTCAAGTGGCATGATTCATTCGATCATAACACATTGTCGCACTCGATTTTCAAAAGAAAATTCAAGCACTAACTACATACATGCTAAAGATTCCCATAAGACACATATAGCTGCAAAAATGGTAAATATATTAGGCACAATGATTAACTAAATAGAGTAAACATATTTATAATTATATCAAGACATACCATGACATGACACAATCGAAACACCTACTAATCTATTGTTGGTCACCATTCTACACAAGGTTGGTTGATGGGGGGGGGGGGAATACTCACCGAGTTCTCATGGAACTCATTAGAAAACTTGTGAGATCCACCATCTAGTACCTATATGGGATTTTGTTGAATATAGCAAGTGCGAATGTAGGCTGTGATTGTATTTCCATTGGCCATGCTATTATGATGGTGGGGGGGTCCATAGTGTTGAACTTGAGAGGGTCGAAGCAAGAGTATGTGGATGCACAAGAAGCTAACTCTCAATCAAGTTGATGATGGTAAGTTGCCCCATTGAGATAGTTTCATGTCAAAGACCTCAAGAAGTTGGATTGGTCAAGATCGCAATGAAATGGGATAAAACCAGCGTAGAGTATGCACTAGATGACAAAATTGACCCTCACCAGATCATCTAGTGGTGTTGTTTCCCAGGCAAAAGTGAGTTTATGTAGTGACTGTGTGCTCAGCAACTTGATCGTGTGACTCATTGCCATCTCACTACTGTGCACCGTATGATCTGGTGCGAACGGTGTGACCCTAGCGGATCATCCTGTGAAAGTTCGACTTGACTTAGTGACTCCTTAGCATGGTTACTAGAGTGTATGACATGTGTTGTTTGTATGACCTTTACAACAGCTGGTAGGACAAGCTTGGCCGTGTCACAAGTTGGATAAGTCTCTATGGTGTACTGTATGATCCGGTAGGACTGTGTGACCCATGCATAGGTGTATCATGCAACGGGGAATATTTCTAACTATCCATCAGAAGAATCTACTGGGATGTGCCACTGTATGATGATCTGGCATTGCTAGTTGATGATAGTGCATCATCTAGGGATGTCTACATTTGATAGCCTTTTCCAACGGCTAGCAGCCTCTTCGCCCTCTATATAAGAGCTACACTTGACTCATTGGATGTGTTGTTGCACCTCATTACTATCAACGCTTAGAGAGGTTACTAGTGAAGCATTTGCAGAGACACCCAAGCCAATAAGTAAGATTTGAGTTTTAGTCTTGAGTCCTATAGTGTTCTTGGTTGGGTTTTCTTGAGTGAAAGCTTCAAGGTTTTTTATTCTTGGTGATTGCCATCAGCTAGATGGCCCGATGGAATATTTGGTGACCTTACTAGGTGGAGCTAATGTCAGGAGGCTCCAAAAGGTATACATTGTCTTGAAACCCACCATGACAAAGTGGCACACAAGGCATAGCGGATACGCTTCTCCAAACTAGGTTTGGTGGTTTGGGTCTCAAAACCTCTAGTAGACGGTTTTACCAGGTTTGGGCCTCAAAACCTGGGAGTAGAGTTGGAGGCAGAACATGACGTCATCGAGGAGTTCTCGTCGAGGTGAAGCTATCTCATGAAGGGCTCGCGGCTGTCAGATGCATGGATGTCCACTTGGACCATTTTGCCCCTAGGGTTAAGTGGTTTAGGCAAAATATCTAAGGGAAAGTTTGGGATTGTGCAATAGCTCTATAAATAAGAGGGAGGCTGCCCAAACCAGCCTATCTCTCTAGTGCTTCTGCGTATCTCATTAAGCTCAAGCATCTCTACCTTGGAATCCAACTTGACCATCTCAGCCCCACCCTACCCACCCTGGAATCCCTTTCGACCATCATGGGCGTTGCGGAAGCCACCTCCATCTCCTTGTTGTCTCTCCCTTGATACATGTGTCGATCCATCTTCGCTGCCTTCACTACCTCAACAAATAACCTCTCGTCAATATGGCGAGGTTTGACCAATTGGGGATGCTTCGCTTATGCGCCGGACTTGCAGATCTCACTTGCCGATGCTAGGAAGGTCTCCGCTGATGGATCCGAAACCCTAGCCTTCAGAACCAGATCCATCGAGAAGATTTGTGGTTTCTTGGCGGGATGAGTTGGGGGTTTAGGGTGTAGGAATGGGAAAAAAGGTCTTCTATGTTTGGGCCACTTCCTTGGGCTTTTGTAGACCTCTGCTCTAATGGCGGTTGAAGATTGTCCAGAATTTAAGATGTCCACCAAATGCTGCGACCCCCATCATCTTTTGGAGCTGAAGCCTTGCTCTCCTATGAGAAGTTCAGTGGCAAATTACCGACTATTATCGAATTTGAATCAACTGACCCAATTGGGGGGAGTTGGATATGTCGGAGACAATGCGCCATCGCCACCTCCTCTGATTGCAAAATTTTCGAGAAGCAAAAGGAAACTGATGCTGCTCCTCACATCTCATTCAGTCATCTCTCCAACTTGACAGCCCAGCTCTCCATCGCTTCATTTTCAGAACTCAACAATGGCTGGCATAAATAAATTGGACTTTTTGCGCCCCCAGCCTCCGCACCCTAGAACATATATCACTCAATGATCGATCCTAGGGCACTGAATTGTTGTCTCCATGGAGTGAAAACTTGAACGGGGAACCGCAAGCGTAAGCCTGCGGTTGCCCATTGCCCAAACTATATAACAACATATTCTGGCGAGCCGATCTCCTCGTACGATCGCCTGCAACCACCGGGAACTGACCGGTGAAGCGCCGTCAGGGAGCACACTCAATGAGATATACTTTCCTCCTCGAATCAATGGCGTAGTTGGGAGAACTTGGAGATTTCTCTCTCTCCACGCTCTGTTTCTTTCTCCGGAGCTCTCTCTAACAGAACAGTCCTCACTCCTCGGAGCTGAGCTTTTCTTCTGCTAGACTCCGTCATGGGAGGGATCATCTAGGCCTGGAACTATTCTAATGTGCTTAGCACAGCTCACCAAGGTTTGCTAGCATAACTTGGTTTGGCCCTTGTTGAAGTCTGTCTTCTTCCACTACTACGGAAAGAATTTTTTAGGGGCGATCAGATTTGATTTCCGGTGATGGTTTGCACAAGTGCCTCTCTACCCACGATTCTTCAGAAATCGAGCATTTCCAACGAAGAGTATACAACCCCTAAAAATTGATTTCTGTAGTAGTATTCATATATCTTCCTCTACATTCTGGAAGTCTTACGCATCACCATGTACGCCATCTAAGATTGGCCCACATACCTCCAATTTCTTGTCATGTTGCAGGACAGTCCACTATATATAAAACTATAAAAGATGTATATACAATATGTCTTTTTGGGTGAAACAGGAGGGATGACCCCCTAATGAGATTTTATTGAAGAAATAAACCAACGAGACAACAGAGTTCCAAAAAGAGATCAAGAAGACTAGTTGGATTCTGGTGGATGCCAAGTGGCAAGTTAATATACAATCCAAAATGCAGCTAAAATGAGTAAGTAGTAAATTAAAATGTATTTATAATAAAGAAAGGTGCAGCCCGGCCGGGCAAGTGGTTTCGTCGATCACAACCTTAAATTCTCAGAAAAACAAATGTGGAGTACACAACTGATTGCATATCCACAGACATTGGAGTAAATAATATACAACAAAACGCCCTTGCGTACATACCTTTTAAATTTGAAATATATAACCAACCGACTGCAATTAAGAAAGAAAGCAAGCAAGTAAAGAATGAAGGAAGGAAGGAAGGAAGGAAGAAGACACAAACACAATAGATACATGACAAGAAACGTACGTACGCGCATGAATGCCACCGCTAGCTAGACACATACGATGGGGAAATTACTTCTATCGACGAAGTTTACATGCCAGCAAGAGAACCTGACAGTGAAGGGCAATGTGGTAGCCGGTCCGTTCCTGAACCACACCTTGGCCTCCACCACCACCAGGCTGTCGTTGGGGGGATTCAGGTCGCGCAAGTACCCGTAGTTAGCGCTGGCGTCGAAGCAGGTGTCGCTCCCCGGCGGGCGCCACTCGCTGTCGCCGCCGGCTGGTCCTGCTCCTGCGGCGGTGCCCACGAACGCAGAGGTGCGGATCCACGTCCCTTCCGTGGGGCCGTACCATATCTCGGCGTCCATGGGGCCGTACCTCACCTCCGTGCGCGGGCTCTTGTTCCTGGCCACCAGGGTGAAGTTCAAGTGCGTGCTGTAGATCCGGGCGAGTGTCCTGTCATCGTAGTATAGTCCGTATTGGACTATCTCCGCTTGCTTGATGAGGAAGGAGATGCTTGCTGGGGCGAGGCTGATGGAGATGGCGGCCGTCACGGCGATGAGGACTAGCGTTACGACCACAGCTGCTGAGACGGAGCGCTTGGTAGTCCACCGGCGGCTGCGGCGCACACAAGGGATGGTCACCATATCGATATCGATGGAGGGTCGTAGCTTAGCTAGCTAGAGTCACCAAGTGTATGCATGCACATAGAGAGCCACCCTGCACGCATATATGCCTTCTTATAGTTGTAGTAGCAGAAGAAACTACAACTCGCTCATTGCTCTAGGCAGGGGTGGAGCTAGAGCAAATGCGAGGAAGGTGCGCTTGCCTTGTGGGTGCATAGGATTTTACCGTATGGGTGCGAATATGGTGAAAATTTGATCATAATAACTGTTTTTTTATATTTTTGTGGGTGTGCCCGCACCCTCTACAGTGTATATACATCCGCCTATGGCTCTAGGTAGCGGACTATATGGGAAGTGCTAAATTTCATATGTCTGAAAACAGCAATGGTTTCTAGCCATCTGATCTATATCCTAGGGCCGATACATCGTCTCCAACCACCATCTCTTGTCATTCCGAGATATAGGACGTGGCTGTCACCACTACTACACAATGCACATCACTGCTGACTCGGGAGACCAATCACTGTTGGTCTTCATCCTTATCGGTGATAATTGTCGGTGATAGTCGAGGTCATCACCACCAGATTGCAACTAGGGGTGTAAAGTTACTATCACCACCGGCTTCTGTACTGAGCAGGCGATAAAACTCTCTTTTAGAAAAATAAAAAAACGTCATCCAAACCAAAGTGCCCATCAGGCGCACTAGCCATCAGCGCTGGAGGGGAAGGGGGAGGTCATGCCTATGCCATGGGGGTAGCCGTCATGAGGCAACTGCAAATCTAGGTGTAGCCTCCGCGCTAGGGGAAACTTCAAACGAGGGGCTGCCTCCGGGTCTAGGCTGCTGCCTATTCCACGGGTCGCCTCCATACCATAGAATACTTCTGCCGCTCTGGGGGCTGCCTACATGCCGGGCAAGGGGGGAGGCCCGCTCAGTGCTTGGGCTGCCTTTGTGCCGAGAAGAAGCCACTTCCGCACCGAGGCTGTTGTGAATGCCACGGGCTGCCTCCACACCAGGGCCTCTACTACGCCACGGCATGCCTCCCTGCCCGGGTGTCATGCGCCCAATGTGGGCCCCCGACGACGAACCAAGAGGGCCAAGTGAGGCCCAGCGCAAAGCCATGGCTGGCCTGTGGCACCTCCTGCGCACGGCACGAGGAGGGCATGACATGGCCAACAGAGGGCGCGGCCAGGGAAGGCCGTCACCACCAGGGGGATCATGGCTCCCGGGATGAATTATAATAAAAATATGAAAAGAAGTATGGACTAGCTTTGTAAGAATATATTGAGATTTTGTGTGGAGAATAATTAGTTACTTGTTTTGAAAGTAGACCAAATCTATAAGGGCCCTTTTTGCAAAATTAGATTGCTTAAGGATCAAGTCTCTCAGGACTATAAGTAAAGGGGCATTGTAACCATTCAATCTTAAGCAAGGAACAATAATCTATTTTCCCATCTCCTTTTCATCCTGCCCCACGCCGTCCCTTCCCCACCTATGCCGCCGCTCCCCAGCTGGCCCCTGAGCAAGACCACCACACCTGGTATCCGGAGACCAGATTGCATCCATGGGATACAACAGCAACATCAACGAGCTACGCGACACCATCAATGGTTTCATCTCGACGATGGACAAATGACATGAGGACCACAACAACGAACTAACTGTGCTCAACACTCAGACGACAAACATCGAACGAGCCAGTGCGAAGGACACTGATGCAGAAAAAGCCTAGATTGAAGGCAAAACCGCTGCCAAAGAACTTGAGAAAGCGACCAAAGAGGCCATGGAAGCGGCTGGCTAGGCATTCCTTAAGGAGAAAAAGGAGTCAGCGTAGACATCTGGGATCCCCGACATTATGGACGAGCTCATAAATAAACTCTTTGGCACATAGGACAAAAATCAGCCACCTCTAGAGCATCCGTCAACACCACTGAATCCTTACACCTCCGGTGCCTGGCCAATACTCCAACTGCGGATTCACAAATTGTCGTTTCCAACCTTTGATGGCAAAGAGGACCCACTGCCATGGATCAATCACTGTGAACAATTTTCAGAGGGCAGAACACACCAAATGTAGATTGGGTCTGGTACCTCCTATCATCTAACAGGAGGAGCTCAACAATGGTTCATGCACCTTACACAGAACAGGACAGTCACTGACTGGAGCTACTTTGCCCGTTGCGTCAATGAACGTTTTGGCCCACCAACACGACGCAACCCGGTAGGGGAGTTATTGTCACTACGCAAAACTGGCACCGTTGATGAATACATGGAGCGCCTCTTGGCACATGTAGCTTGGGCCAACACACTGGATGTGCAACAACAAGTGAACATCTACACAGTAGGACAGCTCGAACCACTGAAAATAGATGTGGAACTCCAAAACCCACATGACATGGAGATAGCGATGTCTTTAGCACGGGCTTATTAATGCATAGCAGCAGTCATGGCCGACGCCAACAAATCATCAACAACAATGTGACCGTCAACGTGCCCTCCAATGCCAGCCAAGGTGCCACAACCAACCACCAGCACAATATAGCACTAGCAATGCCAGTGGCCACAGCTTCAGCACCGGCTATGCCACCTCGGCCATAAAAGAGAGACTCACCCCAGAAGAGATGATAGAACATAGACGTATAGGATTATGCTTCAACTCCAACGAGTAATTCACCAAAGGACACAAATGTAAACAACTGTACGACATCACCCTCATCAATGACTACAATCTTGACGTGAGTGAAGCCAATCTAATGACGATGATCGGTGCTCGAAACTCTAGAGTTCCTCGCTGGCGCACCATGATTTTGTACCCCGCCATTGATGTCTAAGACAACCTTTGGCTTTCCATCGGACATCCTTATGGCCCAACACTAGCCTCAAGGAATAGTGCCTGACACCTCCATTGTCTTCTTCAACAACCTGGGTGCCAACACATGAGAGTTGGACATACCTACATCGGTACACAACATAATGTCTCAACACCCCTACTTTCACCAATTGAATTCTATGCAGAGGAATTTATGTTCAGTGATATGCTACACTTCACAACCAACCAACCAAGATGAACCATAGCGACAATCCACCGCCGCATGATGAGCTACATCCTCCCCAACCCCAACAACATGGTTCACAGCTGCGATCGACCTCCGCGAGCATTATGATATTTCACCATCGACGCCGGCATCGATCGACATGTCCTAGTATGAGCACACAAGGAACACGGTGCAACAACAACTCAGGGAACTTACAACTCTACCTCCGCTACTCCCTAGAGTTCATCATCAACTAGACCCGCGACAACAAAATTTGAGCTTCAATAATACATGGCCATCTCAACATATGTATCCAAGCAAATCCACCAACTTGTCCTCCACCAGCTAACAGAACAAGCACCTGGACACTGATTCGTCGCAAGGATGCACCGAGTGGAAATGGGGGCGCTATGTCATGCGCTCAATGTGGGCCCCTAACGACAGACCAAGTGGGCCAAGCGAGGCCCAGCGCAGAGCCATGGCGGGCCTGTGGCACCTCCTACGCACGGCACGAGGAGGGCGCGACACGACCAACAGAGGGCACATCCAAGGAGGGCAGCCGCCACGCTGGGGATCCTAGCTCCAGTGATGAATTAGAATAAAAATAGGAAAAGAAGTAGGGACTTGCTTCGTAAAAATAGCTTGAGATTTTGTTAGGAGAATAAATAGTTACTTGTTTTGAAAGCAGACCAAATTTATAAGGGCCCTTTCCACAAAATTAGATTGCTTAAGGATCAAGTCTCTCAGAACTATAAATAAAGGGGCATTGTAACCATTCAATCTTAAGCAGAGAAAAATAATCTATTTCCCCATCTCCTTCTCTTCCTGCATCGCTGACCCTCTCCCTCTCCTCTCCAGCTCCCGTGCCTGCGTGCCCTAGCCACTGCCACCACTGCCTCCACCCACGCAAGCAGCCAGCATGGCTCCCACCGCCGCCACCCTGCCCCACACTGCCCCTTCCCCACCTATGCTCCCGCTCCCCAGCCAGCCCTCGAGCAAGGCCCACCACACTGGGGGCCCTCTTCACTAGTGGGCACTGCAGCATGGGCTACCGCCTCCTTGAATGGGTGGTAGACCAAGATCCGAAAGGCCGCTCACTCGGATGAGTTCGCCTCTTGCCGGTCTAAGTGGTCTGCATCCGGCTTTGCTCGTTCGAGCGACGATCGCTCGATCAAACCTACCAAACAACGGAGGGTTTGTTTGCTAGTCTATTACTCGGAAGAGAGTGTACCTAGAGTACTCAAATCGGTATCTGACAGGAGTGCACAATCATACCCACCTAGTGTAGCCCTCGGCCCTAGCTGATTCGAAGAATTAGTCTTGGGGTTAATCTGTAATTATGGTGTCTAGTGGTGGGTTTAGGTAACCTAGGTTTTTGATACTCGCCATGGTACACATGATCCTAGCTCCTTTTGATTGTAGTCATGTCTTGGTCATAGTTTAAATTTCACATCTTTATCAGCTCTTGCTAAAATTTTTAAAACCGAGTATTCACCCCCTCTAGTTGCCCTCCTTGATCATACACTCAGTGTCCTTGGCCAAACAGGATCTGAACTACATGCTCCATGCGGAGAGGCATGAGTGGATGATGGGGCAGCTAGAGTATGAAGAGAAAGGTGGTAGCGAGTGGATTATGGGGTAGCCAGAGTAGGAAGAGGAAGGTAGTAGCGATCGGCTTTGTGAGGGAGAAGAATGGTGGTGGCAGCTAGCGAGGGAGGCCAAAAGTGTTGGTGTAGAAGGAGAGAGAAGAGGGTGGCTTCCAGGAGATGATGGATTAGTGGCTAGAGTTCTCACCCTCTAAGATCAGTTCCTACAACTATGCTACATGCACACACCAAGGTCTACCCAAAAGTTTAGGGATGCTCCTGATTTCTACTATATGCACACAAGATTTGCAGCAAAAGAGTTTCCTTCAGTTCATTGCTGATAATATAGACAAGTGTACTAGGCTGCAGTTTTTAGTTAGGGTTACAAAGTAACATACCTAGATTTCTATACATTGTATTTTCTACTGGTTAGGTCTTCGTTGTAACTTCGATGAAGGTTCACTCTAAGGCAAGTCAAGATGCGAGCTATTTTGACATAGGCTAAAGTGGATGACGCGCTTGAAAAAATCGGTAAAAAGGATTCAACATCTTAGACCGATGATGAGAAGAGAAAAGATCATAAAGTCTTGACATAAATTCAACTTGATCTATTAAATAATATTTTGATAGAGGTTTTGCTGGAGAAAACTGCAACTGCTCTATAGCTCAGGTTAGAGTCAATTTGTCTGTCTAAAGATTTGACAAGTAAGATGCACTGAAGATGAAGTTATATACGCACAAGTTGCAAGAGGGTGGTTATGTGCTTGGCCATCTTTAGATCTTGAAGGAGATCATTTCTAATCTATAGCATATGTAGGTAGATTATGATGATGAGGATTTTGGGTCGTATTATTTTGTACTCTTTGTTTCGTTCTTTTGCAAACATTAGAGATATTTTATTATATAGCCATGATATGCTAACGCTAGATGAATTTCTGATGCTTTGCATGCCAAGGAAAAGATGAAACAGATGGTGTTTTCTAAAGGCTACTCAAACTCTCAAAGTAAGGGAGATAGATTTTTGCAGGTGTAGCAAGAAAGATAATTGTTTTATAATCGTTAGATTGGGTGATGACAATCTGCATCAGATTGTTGGAATTGGATCCTTAAGATGCTTGATGGAATTATCAGAACCTTGAGCCATGTGAGGCATATTCCAGACACGAATAAGAATCTTATTTTTTAGTACTCATAATAGTAAAGAGTACAAGGACTCTGGAGATGGAGTTTTAATGGTTGTAAGTGCATCTATCCTATTAGTGGGTTTTGGTGAATAGATGACGATGCATATAAAGAGTTAATAATGTTTCATGAGATTTTCAGTTATATACTAATGTGAAAAGTGCAAAAGGAAACATGGGACCCTCAATTCTTACTTCATGCGGCAATGCTTTTCAAAGTGAAAGAAGTTCAGGTTTATTTCAAATTTATTTGAACTTCACTTGAGTATAGGATGCCGCAATACTAAGAGGGATCGAAGTCTCATTATTTGCAGGTGCCCTGAGTGCTCAGTGGATCACTAACTTAAACCTTAGACACCATAGAATAGAAAATTCTTGCTAACTTTGCCAAGAGCTGTTTTTCAATGTGTGCTCAACAAGGAAAGCGAGTTAGCACGGGATCCGAAGTTCGAGAGGATCAAAAACTGGAGCACCAAGTTACGAATCTCAGACTACATTTTGCCGGACCTCTTTCCCAAGAAAAGTTGATATGTATGACTGACCTTTGTTGCTCATGTATAAATGATGTGTGTTTGTGAAACAATGATGAAGACATCTCTAATGTAATAACTTAATGTTAGTTCATTGAACGAGAATGAATGTAATATATGTTTGTCCTCTATTTCCTGCTTTATCTATGTTTTCATTAGCGAAATTCAAATTCAAATTCAAATTCAAATTCAAATTTGAAAAGCATTTTTTAAAAATCTAGAAATCATTAACCGATCGAGGCAGGCATTTAATAATAGCCGCCTCCGTTAATGGTTTAACCAAGACGGGCGGCTTTAGACAACCGTCTCGGTTAAAATCTTAATTGAGGTGGGCTGATTAAGGCTACCGTCTTGGTTAATATGTATTAACCGAGGCGGTTAGCTTATGATGCCCGCCTCGGTTAATCGACTAACCAAGGCGGTTGGCCATCCGCCTCGGTTAAGGCCACGATTAACCATGACCTTTACACCGAGGCGGTTGGCTTGCCCGCCTTGGTTAAGCCATAATGCCCACCACGGTTAAGATTTATGCAGTAGTGCAAGCATCTGCTTTAGACCCAAACAAAGCTATTCTATCAAGTGTATGGCAGATTGTTGATGCAAAAGTGAATCTGCAAACACAAAGGGCTAATACCCGAAATCGATATCCAAAGCGTGCCAGTCGATTTGACCTGTTAATCGACAAGGATGAAGATACGAGCACTTTGGTCCTGACAACAGCGATACGCCTAGAAGTCACGGCCAAGAGGTACTCACGCGGAACTCGAGGATCAACGAAGATTGCACTTAGAGCAATGCAACTCGTCGAATCGATGAGAACTCGTAAAAAAGAAAAATATGCAAATTGACGAAGTCATCGAAAAGTAGATGTAAATAAGAGTAAAAGCTATTTTTTGATGTATTGATTGATCCCTTATTACATTGCCCTTCACTCTATATTTATACCCTGATCTATAGAAACGTAACCAAATACGACTAGGACACTAAATCCAAATCTAAGGAAAAAACATGACTTTGATACAACTCAGACTTTACTAATCATAAACAAGGAAATTAACTCTTATTTTACTCCATAGTCCGCCTTAATCATGATGGTATTCTCATCGACCTCCTTTTCAACAGCACAACCCCTATTTCATCGGCAGCAGCCTTCGAGCTCCTTCCATCGGTACATTCCCTGTTTCATCGGCTGCAGTCTTCATACCTTCCTTCATCGGTACATCCCCTATCTCATCGGCAGCAGTCTCCAAACCCTCTTTCATCGGCATCGGCAATAATACCCTTAACCTCATCGGCAACATTTCAAATTAAATCCATACACTGCCACCACTCAAAAACAAACTTATTCTCCTTGGCTATCAATTTACACGGAAATCTTTCCTCTGTTGATTAGCCCTTCCTGATCATCTTGACACGTGTTAAAAACGATGTCAACACATGCCCCCCAATTTCGGAGTATAAGATACTGATGCTCCGAAATTTACTCCAACTGATGCTTGCTATCACCTATTTCTTCAACCCATTCTCCAAGCATAACATGATTTGTTACCAGATTCAATCAAATCTAGATCCAATCCATGTATCTCAATAAATATCGTACATTTTCCAACCTTCTTTGCCTTAAGTACGGTTGAGATACCAAAATAACAATCCATCAGCAAGATCTTACCACAACGCATCATTTTTTTAGAACTGAAAAATCCTGTATCGAGATATCCTTCAAGTCATGATTACTTGCCATCAAATCTTTTGTACCATCCCTTGATTGTCGTGCGAACAGCTACCATATCCAACTGAACCACCTCGATCCATCTGTATACGGCGTAGAGATAAGTCAAGAATACCCCTACTCCAAATAACCTATAAATAGATTCCTCCGGGCTGTTCATCTTCTACCTTCAAACTCCATCCTTTGGCATTCTCACTCCGGCGGCAACCCTAACCAATCGACCGCACATCCTCAACTCACCAGAGCCATCGTCATCTTCAAGTTCCCAGCTCGTGCCCTCATCCGCTTGAAGCAATGGCTGTTAACTTCGACGTCCCTGCGGTTCGTTCTTCCTCTTATTACTTTTACTTTAATCCTTTCAGTTCCCTGCGAGTTCTTACAGTCGACATTTTTCTTTCTCTTTCATTTTCTTGGTCCTCCAAACACAGGAACTTCGCAACACACTGGTGATTCCAACCCATCAACCTCCCCTCCATTGCCTAGGTCCAATGGGCGACCCAGATCCAACTGACCTGATTAATGCAGAGGCAAATCGTATTCCCTTAAAATCTCAAAATTTCTCTTTGAATCTGTGGAAAGACACGTTCTGTTCTTGGCCCAAACCCACCAAAGGGTGGAAAAACTGGTTCTTGAGGGTCAACAGATCAATGCAAGTGTTCTGGGCAGAACAGAAGATAGATCAGTGTATCAGGCTATCCATTGCCGATATATAAAAGAATGAATCCGTGATGATAGCTGCCGCTCAGTTTTGGTCCGACACCACCAACACCTTCATGTTCGGTCATGGCCCATGTGCCCCTACTCTTGCCGATGTATACATGCTCACGGGCTTGGACATCTCAACTGTCGATGAAGGCCATATTTTTGGCAGAAAAGCTGAATACAGAGTGAATACACGCAACATCGGCGGCTGGACAGAATACATTCAAGAGTACCAAAAGACTGGTACCGTCAGTCAAAGGGAACACGCCACATTCCTGAACATGTGGCTGGAGAAATTTATTTTCTGTGGCCGATCGGTAGGACCAACCAACACTTTCCTCCCAGCAGCAGAACTCTTAGCCAACGGTGTTAGATTCCCTCTTGGCCAATATCTCCTGAGCTCAACCTACCACCTTCTCCACCAAGTATCCCAGAAGCTTATACTTGGCGAACCCATCGGCAATCTGGGAGGTCCATGGTGGTTCATCAATATGTGGTTAAACGCTCATATGCACAAGCGTTTACAGTGGGATCTCTTTGCTCAGGAATTCCCACGAGAGATTCCCGAAGAGTACGTCCTTGGAGATGATGAATCGGCAACACGCCCCCCTCTCAACTTCGGCGAAGCAATAATCGTCCTTCCCGGAACAGAAGCCAATGAGGATCAAATCGGCAGATTTTTTCAAACTTTCTACCATGGCCTCCCTCGTGACCTCAGGGCTTGGGTACCTTACATTGATGAGGATAACAAGTTCCCTCTCCTCTTCAATTTCGTCGATAGTGATCTGAACCAAGACAATAATCTCATGATGGCCATTATCACCCCCAGAGCAATCCCAGTCAACACATTTGGTAGCGGGAAAGCTTCCCATACTACTTATGAATTCTACAATCCATCGGCAGTATCTCGCCAGCTGGCCTTTGGGCAACTGCCCATCAAACTATGCTATGCCGATGTGATCAAGCCCAGAGAAATCATTACTGCTGGAACTGAATGGAGCAGGATAGTAAGACTTGCTCCTGATGCCGATATTTCAAATGTCGATATCTCCGCCTGGTCACCAGCATCTTTCATAACAGAGTCATATAAGCAATGGTGGCAAGAGTGGAAAGAACAGCTATTTTCAACGTCTGTTCACACATATCGGCACCTGATCGACCCCGATTATTCTATTCCTGACAATGCAGTAAGTTCCTTTTAACTTTTGTCTCTTTCCTGCCTTTTATTATGTATATCGGTAGCTAACCTTCCTTGAAACAGGCCGATGATCCAGTTCCACCAACAAGCAAAAGTGGAAAACCCTTCAACCTCCATCCAGCCTCTCCAGTCTCAGCAATCGGCTACAACGCCCCCACCTTAGAAGCCTTGACCTTCCAAAGGGCTTGCACCAAAACCATCACTTCTAGACCAAGACTAGGAACATCCAGGGCTTCTCCAAAGGCTGCTGCTTCAAGCCTAATCAAGGCTTTTAAGGTAATAATCTTGCTTACTCTGTTTTCTGCCGATACACTCCATATTAACACACAACTATCAGGGTGTGCAAGCTGCAGCTGGATCGTCATCGGCAACTTTACCAAGCACCAACCTCTACCCCTCCTTCAGAGGTATTCTCTTATTTTTACATTTTTCTTTATTAAATATCCAATCTTATACCCATTTTTGCAGCAACAAATGGGCACATCGGTAAGCACACCAAGCATGCAGGCTCCCCAACCAACAGATGTTGATGCCCCCCAGCCAGTTGTTGTTGAAGCACAAACAAAGCGTAAAGCTTTGACCGATGCTGAGGCTCAACAGAAACGACAAAAATCTACACCAGCCTCTGCGTCTGCTCCAACATCCGTCAGTCAGCCCACTGAACAAACTGCTCCTTCTGCCCAAGATACATCATCGGCAATTATACCTCAAGGGCCGTCTACCGATGTGATCATAGAAGACATTCCATCGGCATCTTCTGCCGATCCTTCGTATGATCCTTTACAAGCCGCTCCCTTAAGTCAAGCTCAAGAAATCGCCCTGAAGCAGGTAAACCAATTAATTACTTGGTTTATTATATCCCCAAATATCATAAACAGGATTTCTAATTCTCTTTATTTCACAGGAACAAGATTCTCCCGATAGCTTATTCTCTTTTGCTATCGATGTCTCTGATGACGACGGAGAAGAGGCGAGTTCCTCCCTGGCGTTGGGAACAATATCGTCAGACACCTATGGCAAGCTAGAAACCCTCCTAAATCTGCTGCAGCAAGACACTGCCCAATTGGTGATCGACTCAGATCCTGCGAGGTCTATCTTCAAAACGATCCACGGCCAAGTCCCTGCTAATGTTGAAGAAATCATCTTTCCAGCAGTCCATCTGGAGAGCAGACAACTTCAATATCAAAGGGCCGTTCATCGTATTGCTGACAGAGCAGCTCAGTCTCAACTTAAAGAAGAAATGCTACAGCTGAAGCAGACTGCCGACGATAAGCACAAGAATATCAACAATTTGCAAGCCTCCAGTGCTGATATTAGACAGAAAATCTTAGATCTATCGGCAAAGAAAGCAGCCCTGCTAGCTGAACTGGAAAAGGTTGAGACAGCTCTGACTCAAGCTAAACAAGAAGAAGACCAGCTTCCCGACGCCATCAAGGCCCTTCAACAGGAACGAGATGCTCAAGCTCGCAAGGCCTTGGTCTTGAAAAAGAAACTCAAGCCTGTGGAAGGAAGTGCCGATGAAGACGCCAAGGAATTAAAAGAAGCCGATGAAATTCGCCTGCGTGCGATATCAGCCATCCAGGCTTTGTTAAATTAGCACATCGGCAACAATTGATACTTTGTTTTAACTCCAGCCGATAGGATTGTTATCGGCAACTATACTCTTATGCATCTATCCAGATACTAGGGTAATATTTCTTTAAATATTTTCCATTTAATGCTCTGGGAAATACAACTCCTTCGAGAGTTTCAAGAATATACGCATTACCAGGAACAGATTGATTTATCCGATATGGACCTTCCCAATTAGGTGACCATTTGCCAAACTTAGAACTTTTAGTCCCAATCGGTAAAATCAATTTCCAAACCAATTCACCATCGACAAATTCCTTTACCTTCACTTTCTTGTCATACCATCTAGCTACCCTTTTCTTATTTTCCTCGATGCTAATTAAAGCTTTTAACCGATGACCTGCTACATCTTCCAATTCATCTTTCATAAGAATATCATAATCATCGGCTGTCAGTTGATCCTGAAAGCGCATTCGCCTAGAGCCAATCTTAATCTCCCAAGGTAATACCGCATCGTGTCCATACACCAATTGATAAGGTGATACCTTGGTTGCACCATGACATGCCATCCGATATGACCACAAAGCTTCATTTAATATTGTATGCCGCTTTTTAGGATACTCTTTAATCTTGCGCTTAATAAGTTTGATAATTCCTTTATTAGATGCTTCAGCCTGGCCATTAGCTTGGGCATAATACGGTGAAGAATTCAAAACTTTAATTCCCATACTTATAGCAAACTCATCAAATTCACCCGATGTAAACATAGTGCCCTGATCGGTAGTGATGGTTTGAGGGATGCCAAATCGGTAGACAATATGCTCCTTCACAAAATCAACCATGTTAGCCGATGTCACCTTTTTCAAAGGAATTGCTTCAACCCACTTTGTGAAATAATCGGTAGCAACCAGAATAAACTTATGCCCTTTACTCGATGGTGGATAAATCTGACCGATGAGATCAATAGCCCAACCCCGAAACGGCCAAGGTTTAATTATGGGGTTCATAGCCGATGCGGGTGCTCTTTGAATATTACCGAATTTTTGACATTCCTGACATCCTTTAAAATATTTAAAACAATCCTCAAGAATAGCCGGCCAATAATATCCATTTCTTCTGATCATCCATTTCATCTTGAACGCTGACTGATGAGCCCCACATACTCCTTCATGAATTTCACTCATCAGGCTTTTTGATTCCTCTATGCTAACACACCTGAGTAAAACTCCATCTATGGTACGGTAATACAATTCATCATCGAGGAGTACATACTTTGTCGCTTGGAACCTTATGCGTCTTTCAACCTTTTTAGATGGATTCTTTAAATAATCAATGATTTCCTTTCTCCAGTCATCGGTATCAGCCACTGATGTCAATGCTTCTTGAACAGGTTGATATCCTGAAGCATGCTGAGCCAATCGGTTAGCCTCTTCATTATGCATCCGGGAAATATGCTCCAGATGAAAACTCCTAAACCCTTTTAACAATTCCAAACACTTTTCATGATATGAAATTAGAATTTCACTTCGGCATTCATAAACTCCAATCAACTGATTTATAACTAGCATAGAATCACCAAAGACTTCAACAGCATCAGCCTGTCCTTCTTTAAGCAATTCTAACCCTTTTATCAGGGCTTGGTACTCAGCTTGATTGTTTGTCGATGTGGCAACGATCGGCAATGAGAACTCATACTTCTTCCCCTGAGGAGAAATCAACACGATGTCGATGCCTGCCCCTTCACCACAAGTAGACCCATCAAAGAAAAGTGTCCACGGAGCAACTTCCAGAGAATCCACCGTGTTGCAATGTTGAGTAACAAAATTGGCCATAACCTGTCCTTTAACTGCCTTAGCCGATTCATAACGTAGGTCAAACTCTGATAACGCTAAAATCCATTTACCAATCCTACCATTTAGTATTGGCATAGATAGCATATATTTGACCACATCATCTTTGCATATGACAGTACATTCAGCCGATAGTAAATAATGCCTCAACTTAATACAGGAGAAGTATAAACATAAGCATAATTTCTCAATGGCCGAATACCTGGTTTCAGCATCTATTAACCGCCTGCTCAAATAATAGATAACACGCTCCTTCCCTTCAAATTCTTGAATAAGAGCTGAACCGATAACAGTATCTTCAGTTGATAAATACAATCTGAAAGGTTTTCCATACTGGGGTGGAACTAACACTGGAGGATTTGTTAAATAACTCTTAATCTGATCTAAGGCTAATTGCTGTTCATCCCCCCATTTAAACACCTGATCGGCTTTCAATTTCAATAATGGACTGAAAGCCTTGATCTTACCTGACAGATTAGATATAAACCTTCTGATGAAATTAATCTTACCGATCAAGGACTGTAATTCAGTTTTATCGGCAGGAGCAACAACCTTGTTGATTGCCTCGATAGATTTTCTACTAATTTCAATGCCTCGCTGATGCACCATAAAACCCAAGAATTGTCCTGTCGATACACCAAATGCACATTTATTGGGATTCATCTTTAATCCATGTTTTCTTGTGCACTCCAGTATCTTCCGTAGATCGGTTAGATGCTTTGTGATGTCTCCAGACTTAATCACTATGTCATCAATGTAGATTTCTACCAACGTGCCGATATATTCATGGAAAATAAAGTTCATAGCTCTTTGATAAGTAGCACCGGCATTTTTCAAACCAAATGTCATAACTATCCACTCAAATAATCCCACATGACCTGGACACCTAAAAGCAGTCTTGGAAATATCTTCTTCAGCCATGAATATTTGGTTATAACCCGCATTACCATCCATGAAACTAATAATCTGATGCCCTGCTGCAGCATCAATCAACAAATCAGCAATCGGCATTGGGTAACCATCCATCGGTGTGGCCTTATTAAGATTCCTGAAATCAATACAAACACGGAGTTTTCCATTTTTCTTATATACAGGAACCACATTAGAAATCCACTCTGCATATCGACACTGCCGAATAAACTTTGCCTCAATTAATTTGGTTATTTCGGCCTTAATATCAGGGAGTATACTAGGATTGCATCGGCGAGCCGGCTGCTGATGTGGCCGAAATCCAGATTTAATAGGCAACCGATGTTCAACTATAGATCGGTCTAATCCAAGTATTTCAGTATAATCCCAAGCAAAACAATCTTTATATTCCTTTAACAAATCAACTAGTTGCTGTTTACACTTGGAATTTAACTTAGAGCTAACAAAAGTGGGCCTTGGCCTATCGCCTTCACCAATATCTACTTCTATTAAATCATCTGCCGACGTAAATCCTTGACCTAATTTTCCATCATCGGCAAATCTATCCATTAAAACTCTTCTTCAGAACCGACTGCTTGGATTGGTAGAATTTCATAATCAGCAATCTTGAGGAACTCTTTTTCCCAGGCTTCTCCCGATATGCACTTGGTTCGCTCATAAGTATCTGATTCTGCCGATGCAATGATATAAGAAGAGTCACCAAGAACAACTTCAATCTTATCTCCAATCCATTGTATCAGACATTGATGCATTGTAGAAGGAACACAACAATTAGCATGAATCCAATCCCTTCCTAAAAGCAAATTGTATACACCCTTGCCATTAATAACAAAGAAAGTTGTTGGTAAGGTTTTACTGCCGATGGTCAACTCAACACATACTGCCCCTTTAGCTGGTGATACATTGCCTTCAAAATCCTTTAGCATCATATCGGTCTTAGTTAAGTCTTGATCTCCCTTACCAAGCTTCTGATACATCACATAAGGCATAATATTAATTGCAGCTCCTCCATCAATAAGTATCTTAGATACAGGCTGCCCATCAACTCTACCTTTTACAAACAAAGCCTTGAGGTGTTGTCTCTCATCATCGGCAGGCTTCTCAAAAATAGCCATCATTGGATCTAACATTAATTGAGCTATTTGATCAGAGGAAATAGCCTCTTCTTCGCTATCAGACAGAGCCAAAAATTCCATCGGCAACATAAACACCATATTGACATCTGCCGATGGACCTTTCTTTTTGTGCCTTATCTGCCACTGCTGGTTACCAGATTTCTCATTGAAAGGACTTTCTTCTTGATATTGTCACACCCATTTTTAAGGAACAAATGGAGTGCATACTCTTATGTGCGCCCAGAGATCAATCACACATAAGTTGACAAATATAAATAGTATCATCACAAATGTTTATTACATAACGAATAGAATCACAGAGTCTTCACATAAATAAGCGGAAACATAATATAAGTATAGTGGTAGCTAGCTCCATAGCACAGGCACGTCAACTGGTTGACCACAAGTCTAGTAATCGTCAGGAAAGTAGTAGTAGTAGTCACTATTTGCACTTTCGGGATTCCATCCTGTGGTGGGGGAATGCAAGGGTGAGCACAAAAGTACTCAACAAGTGTAACATGGGGTTCATGTAGCTCAAGTAGGCTAGATACTGGTTCAACTGCATGTAGCTTTTAGTTGATCATGTTTTAAGCAATTGAGTAGCATCGAATAGGTAATATTCCTGAAATAAACATATGATCATGTAAAGAGAATAATGTATAGCAAAAACAAGTAAATTAATAGTGATCTCTATTCCGTAAGGGTCCAAGGCCGCTCGTGTCCGTGAGCACGGCTGATATACCAGTTTTACACTCTGCAGAGGTTGTACACTTTCACTGTGAGTCGTGATCCCCAAAAGTCCGAGGTCATGACTCCCCATTGGGCAATCAAGTTTCACTATGAAGTCTTTCCAAGGTTCGTCTAACAAGTTAGGGCCGCTAGGTTTCTGTGGCCTGCAAATGTAGAGCCCCCCTTCCATATGGCACAATGACACGCAGCCTATACTCATAGGGACAGGAGCCGCACTACACCCAACCCGGAACACAACCCCTTTTGCGCCATAAAGGTAACCACTAACAAGCTAGAAAAGGTCCTCTTATATGACTAAAGCCAGAGCCATGTAGCCCTCATAGCTGTACTGTAAGTCCCGGATGTTCGCTTATAGATAAGTCCTTACGGAGAGGAATCTAGAGATAACTCTAGCCCTCTTGTTCCCTGTTGCTAAAAAGCATCTTTTAGAGTTATTGCATATATCATTAGTCAAATTGCAAGATCATTGTTTATGTAAGCACTAGCCACTACCCAATGCCAACAACCCTAGGTTTCAAGGGACAGGATCAATACTAAGGCATCCTTAACAAAGAGACACATGCAGCATGAATTAAGTAAATTAAAGTGAATAGGTAACAAGGATGATCCCATGCTATACTTGCCTTGATCTAGCTGATCTTGTTGATCTGACTCGTAAAAGTACTCTTGATCACCAACGAACTGATCACCGTCTATTCTCGATTAACACGTCAACAACAATCATCCAAGGGCAATCATGCAAAGCAAACAAAGCTACAATTAGAACAGTACACCAACAGCAGTAAAATAAGATGAAAAGTTTTTAAAACAAATCTACATCGCTCTAGGATCACACAGACGCGAAATTCACGCAAATCGGAGCTAAAACGGAAAAGTTATGATTTAAACAAGATTTACTTTATTAAAGTAATAGATTAAATCTAACCTCGAATTTTAAAAGTGTAAAATCTACTATACAGCAGTACTAATAGATAGAATATGAAATTATGAACCTAACGCAACTTGAACGGATCAAATCGGAGTTAAAACGGAGATTTTATGACCTAAATAGATCTAGTGCCAATTCTGTAAATAGCTGAAAGCGTATTTTCATTTAAACCGACGAGAATTACGTTTTCTAATTATCAAAGTGTAAACCAGCAAAGGCGCCATGGACCGCGGGTTAACACTTTAAAAACCCCAGGGACTCTTATGCAAAATAGCCGGACGAAGGGGTATCTCAAGATCTGGGCCGTCGGATTAGAAACGAACGGCCGAGATCTGTCGAGGGGAGAAAGGAAGGGGGTTCCGGCCACCAACAGTGACCGGCGGCGGTGATTTGAATGGCGGCAAGCAATTGCTCGCCGGCGTTGTCAAATCCGACGAGTTAGAGCACCAATCAACGAGCAATCTACACCGGGAGATAGAGGAGGGAAACGCGAACTCACCCGAGCTGAACACGGAGGCGAGAACGGCCGATGGACGACGGGCAACCTTCAATGGCGGGCGGCGGTTTCCTATGCACGGTAGGGTGATCAACTAGACGACATCGGTGGCAAAAGAAGAAGAAAAAGAGTTTGGCTACCTCAAATAAGTGACCCGAACCGGTCACAAGTTTCCGAAGACGTTCGAGTCGGCTATTCCGTCGCACTCCCGAGCTCAAGGGGCGGCTCCAATGGCGGCAACCGGGACTTGAATCTAGGGCGATGGCTTGCGGTTATGACTCGATGGAGGGAGGCGGTGGAGGCGGGGCCGCTACTTATGAGGCCGGCTGACGTGCGGAGCAAGGCGAGGGAAGGAGTCGGGGCGGCACCGGTCACCGGGCATCGAGTCCGGCTCGGTCACGAGGTAGGAGACGACGACGGTAGCGGCTGACGCGTGGGACCGGAAGACCAGTGAGACAAATGGAGGAGAGGCGCAACGGCCTGGCGCGGCAGCTGGTTGGGCCGGCCCACGACGCGGCTGCGGGGAAAAGGAAGCTGGGCCTCGGGTGAGAAGGCCGAACGGCCCGAGAAGAAGAGAGGGGAGGCTGGGCCTTCGGGCCAAAATCAGGGAAAGTAAATTCCTATTTCCCTTTTTCTTTTTCTATTATCTCAAATGCTTTTTCAAAAGATTCTTGAAATAATTTTCCTTCTAAAATAAAAACCAATCACCCAATTAAAATATGCAACGGCATGGATGCACAAACACTTATTTAGCCCCATATTTGATTTTATTTAAACAAAAATATTATCCTACTATATTCTCATGCACACAAAAATGATTGACTAAATCAAATTCCCTATTTAAAAGTTTTCAAAAATTTAGGGTGTTACAATTCTACCCCCCTTAAAAGAATCTCGTCCCGAGATTCGGACGATGCTTACTCAAACAACTGTGGGTATGCTTTTCTTAAATCTTCCTCTCTCTCCCACGTAGCCTCTGCTTCCGAATACCGACTCCACTGAACTTTACACATCTTTATAACTCGGCTTCGGGTAACTCTTTCCGCTGTCTCCAAAATTTTCACAGGATACTCCTCATACGTAAGATTTTCCTTAACAGTGAGTTCTTCCAACGGTATCTGTTCTTCTGGTACACGCAGACATTTCCTTAACTGAGACACATGGAACACATCATGCACACCTGCTAAACTCTCAGGCAATTCCAACTGATATGCCACTTCACCACGTCTCTCTAAGATCTTAAAAGGTCCGACATACCTCGGTGCTAACTTTCCTTTCCGATTAAACCTTTTCACACCTCTCATAGGAGACACCTTCAGATAAACATAATCTCCCACTTCAAAAGTCAACTCTCTCCGTCGAGTATCGGCATAACTTTTCTGTCGAGACTGAGCTGCTTTCAAGTTATTTCGAATCATTCTTACTTGTTTCTCAGCATTCTTAAGCACATCAGGACCAAATACTTGACTCTCTCCCGTCTGATTCCAAAACAATGGAGTTCTACACTTCCTACCATACAAAGCTTCAAAGGGTGCCATCTGTAAACTTTTCTGATAACTGTTATTATAGGAAAACTCTGCATACGGCAAACTCTTGTCCCAACTTGTACCATACTGCAAAGCACAAGCTCTTAACATATCCTCCAATATCTGATTAATCCTTTCTGTTTGCCCATCCGTCTGAGGATGATACGCTGTGCTAAAATTCAGCTTAGTCCCTAATGACTCTTGTACTTTCTGCCAGTAATACGATGTAAACTGGGTACCTCGATCAGACACTATCTTCTTTGGAACTCCATGCAAACTTACTATTCTTTCCAAATACAACTCTGCCAACTTTGCACTGGAATACGTAGTTCTAACTGGTATAAAATGAGCAACTTTAGTCAAATGATCCACTATAACCCAAATTGAATCAAAACCCCTCTGAGTGCGTGGTAATCCTACTATGAAGTCCATACCAACTTCTTCCCACTTCCACTCGGGTATCTGCATCGGTTGCAACAATCCTGCAGGTCTTTGATATTCAGCTTTAACCCTCTGACACGTGTCACATAGTGCAACATACTCTGCAACATCTCTTTTCAAACCATGCCACCAATACCTTTCTCGTAAATCCATATACATCTTAGTACTTCCAGGATGAATGGAGTAGGCGGACTCATGAGCCTCCCGTAGGATTGCTCCTCTTATAGCTTTGTCCTCAGGCACACATAATCGTTCTCCAAACCATAGGGTTCCCTTGTCATCCATCCGGAATCCAGGTGCTTTACCTTTCGGTATATTCCTCACTATCTCCTTTATCTTATCATCCGTCAACTGACCCTCGCGTATTTGTTGCTCTAACATAGGCTCCACTACTAATTCCACTGCATTAACAGCAATCCCCAAGTTTAGATGCTCAAACTCAGCACATAACTCATTTGACATCGGCATTACTTGTACCTCGTTAGCATAGCTCTTCCTGCTAAGGGCATCAGCAACCACATTAGCTTTACCCGGATGATAGTGTACCTCCAAATCATAATCCTTAATCAACTCTAGCCAACGACGTTGTCTCAAGTTCAGATCTGATTGAGTGAAAATGTACTTCAAACTCTTATGATCAGTGTAAATATCACTTTTATGTCCAATCAAATAATGCCTCCATATTTTCAAGGCATGCACAACTGCTGCTAACTCCAAGTCATGAGTAGGATAATTTAACTCATGCTTCCTCAACTGTCGAGATGCATATGCTACTACTTTGCCTTCCTGCATAAGCACACAACCAAGACCCAAACGGGATGCATCACAATAAATAGAGAAACTCTTATTCAAGTCTGGCAAAACTAACACCGGGGCTGTTGTCAATCTTTTCTTCAGCTCCTCAAAATTAACCTGACACTTATCAGACCACACAAATTTGGCATTCTTTTCCAACAGCGCCGTCATTGGCTTGGCAAGCTTAGAAAACCCTTCAATGAATCTTCTATAATATCCAGCCAATCCCAAGAAACTACGAATTTCTCCCACATCAGTTGGCGGTTTCCAATTCAACACATCTTTTACCTTGCTAGGATCCACTGATATTCCACCATTAGAGACCACATGACCCAGAAAAGCAACTTCCTTTAACCAAAACTCGCATTTGCTACGCTTAGCATAAAGCTTATGCTCTCTGAGCTTCTGCAGGACCAACCTCAAATGTTCCACATGTTCTTCCTTAGTCTTAGAGTATACCAGGATATCATCGATGAACACTACTACAAACTTATCAAGATACTCCATAAATACCTTATTCATCAAGTACATAAAGTATGCAGGAGCATTAGTCAAACCAAAGGACATTACTGTATACTCATACAAACCATATCGGGTGGTGAATGCTGTCTTAGGTATATCCGTGGCACGAATCTTCAACTGATGATAGCCAGAGCAAAGGTCAATCTTAGAGAACACACAAGCACCTCTCAACTGATCAAACAAGTCATCAATCCTTGGCAGCGGGTACTTATTCTTGATAGTTACCTCGTTGAGTGACCGATAATCAACACACATCCATTGAGAACCATCCTTCTTATCAACAAAGATCACAGGAGCTCCCCATGGTGATGAGCTAGGACGAATAAAACCTTTCTCTTGCAATTCTTTTATTTGTTTCTTAAGTTCTTCTAATTCGTTAACCCCCATCCTATATGGACGCTTAGCTATAGGTGCAGTTCCAGGCAATAATTCAATAATAAACTCAATGTCGCGGTCAGGTGGCATACCTGGCAAGTCGTCGGGGAACACATCCGGAAATTCATCCACAACTGGATCCTCTTGATTAACATTATCATCAAGTCGATTTACTGTAGCTGTCTGCGGCTTCTGCACTACGATCTCCACACTAATGCGATCTCCCTTCGGTGTTGTCAGGGCTACTGCCTTTTCCTTACACTGAATCACTGCCTGATTTTGCTTCATCCAGTCTAATCCCAGTATAAGATCAATCCCAGCTGTTCTCAACACTATAGGACTCACTTTGAACTCTACCCCCCTTAAATTTAAACTAATAGGGAGGCATCGATAGGAAGCTTGCATACTACCCCCAAGCGAGTTGACTAATATAGGGTTTTTCATGGCACACAAAGGAATGCTATTCGTCTTAACAAATATTTGAGATATGAATGAATGCGAAGCTCTAGAATCAAAAAGAACAGTGGCAGGGATGGAGTGGACATCGAACGTACCGAGCATAACTTCAGGTTCTGACATTGCAGTCTCCTCCGACAAGTGAGTCACCTTCCCGTAGTATGGTGGCTTCTGATTACTATTCTGCTTCTGAGGAGTTTGTTGGTTGGCCTTCTCAGGACAGTTATAAGACAAGTGACCCTCCTTTCCACAACGGAAGCACTTGGTTGGAGTATTAGGAGCACTAGTCTTCATTGGGGTGTTGTTAGGGGTACTCTGTCGCTGATTCTGGTTCCCATTCTGCTGTTGAGAGCGTTGATTGCCATTCTGCGACTGATAAGGAGGACGTTGCAGAAACTGATTACGTGGAGGAAGTTGACCACGATTCCATTGGTTGGGCGGATACCTCTGCTGAAAACCTTGCTGATAACCAGTACATTGACGAGTGTTATTCCCAGACATCTGTCCCTGAAGTCTCTTTCTTTTAGCATCCATCTCCTTGCGCTTATTATCCACCACAATAGCGCGATTCACTAGAGTTTGATAATCTGGGTAAGCATTAGACATTAGCTGCAGTTGAAGACCATCATGCAGACCCTTCAGGAAAAGTCGCTGCTTATCAGCATCATTAGCTACCTCATTTGGCGCATAACGTGACAACTGAGCAAACTTGTCTCTATACTCCGCCACAGGCATAGATCCCTGTGTCAAATTGCGGAATTCTTCTGCCTTCAATGCTATCACCCCCTCTGGTATATGGTAGGACCTAAAACTCTCGGTAAACTCCTGCCAAGTAATGGTGGGGGCATTGGCAGGACGGCCATACTGATATGAATCCCACCAATCTTGAGCTGCTCCTTGAAGTTGTCCCGAAGCAAACAACACCTTCTGCTGATCATTACACTGAGCAATGTTGAGCTGCTTCTCTACTGCACGAAGCCAATCATCAGCTTCCAATGGATCTGAGGCATGTGTAAACACTGGGGGATGACCCTTCAAAAATTCTCCACGCTTATCTCGCGCAGGTGCTCCTCCAACTGGCTGATTTTGCTGATTGTTCACCAGAGCTTCCATTAGCTATGTCTGTATGGCCAAAAGCTCATGAATAGTAGGTGTTGGTCCAACTCCACGACCACGGCCTCGACCTCGTCCTCTTCTAGACATCTGTTATCCAATATAGTATCAAATCTTAGAGATTACCACATAATAGACAATTCTAGAGATAGAGATTAGAATCTGAAAATTTTCTGGACACATCCCAATTTCAGCTGTTCGGTAAAACAAACCTATCTCGAGTTACAGATATCCAGTAGAGGTGTTCTTTACATGGTTGGAAAGCTTATGAAATTATCTAGAACTTTTATTTAACTCATACTTCCAGATTCTGTCACGAAGTTACCCAAAAACAGAACACAACAGAAACTGTTTCCGATTTCCAGACTGCACAGTAACTTCATCTTGTAACGATTATAACTCATGATCCAGAATAGATAAAAAGTTGATTCCAGAGGCATTGGAAAGGTACGTGGGTCTAGATTCTCTCATAAAAATTTCAGAATTTTTCGCTGATCAGTTAATTTTAAGCAAAAAAGGAAAGACAGATCGCTCTAGAAAAGACTGAACAGGGAGAAAAGTTAACCCAACTAAATTATTTATTTATCCCACTCAAACTTAATATTATATAACTTGGAACTTTTGTAGACAAGCCCACAAAGCTCCAGCACTCATTACATGGAAAATCCAACTCACACATAAGCACAATAATAACTCAACTAACCACACAAAGTTCACACGACACCACAAACTCAACTTAACTTGACACTACTCGAACTATCGTAATATTACATAAATGGTATTCCAACTCCTAAGTACGGGCTTGATGTTCATGATGATCATAGATCGGTTCCATGCCTTGGTCAATCCTTAAGCCATCTATCACTTCTTGATACCTCTTGACGTCTTTTCCCAAAGCTTTAACCAGGGCTACCAGCCGACGATTTGTTACCATCATGTCATGACCAAAATCCACCATGACCCGAGGAACTAAATCCAAATTCCCAGGGTCAGTCATTACCCATCCATACTCCGGATCTCCACGAGGAAAATAGCAATATGGATCATCTTGCATAATCTCATAGCGAAGGTGACGAAGTCCCAAGCATGCTTCAAAGGCTGCATCTTCTATACCATCTTCTATAGTGGCACGGCGTCCACTATGGGAAAAACACCGATCTAGCAAAAAGGTGCCCAACTCATTGTTCTTAACGAAGATGCGCACACTGCACTTCCAATAAGTAGCTTCCAAAGGGTGTTTATGCTCCCAGCAGACATACTCAATTGCAGGATCCCAATCCGTGAAGTAGGCATTAAGTATGTCACCCAGTCGGTGGTGTGACGGAGTGTCATGGCTTGATTTGTGATGGATCCTTGTAATCCAGCCCATAGGAAGGGATGGCACTCCAATTTCAGCAGAACCACCTGGTGAAGGCGAAGGGGGCTGTCCTCCGTTGTTAGCAAGCTCAACATCTTCATCGTCACTCAAATAGATAACTTCCTCCTTAGGTTCAATTTCCTCCTGAGGCAAAGCTGGTTCCGGCGCCTGTTCTGGTGTTGATGGTGGGGTTGGTGTAGTGTCTTCTAATTCCTCCTGAAGCTCTTCGGGTTCCTCATGAAGCTCTTCGGGTTCCTCCTGAAGCTCTTCTGGTTTCTCCAAGGGACGGGGTGGATAGTACCCTCTAGTGGTGATACGGGCAGTCTTGCGGGCACGAGGCATCTACAGATTTTAGTCCAAGGATAAGTTGAAATTAGAGGCAATATTTTCATAATAGAATGAGGCGAAAGAAGCATAATAATTTAGCAATTATCAAGAGTAAAGTGATAAGCATGAAACAAGTGAAGAAAAGAGAACTAAAACGACCATTACTAACTAGGCTTGCGTCCTACAGTCAACATAGCTCCGATACCAATCTGTCACACCCATTTTTAAGGAACAAATGGAGTGCATACTCTTATGTGCGCCCAGAGATCAATCACACATAAGTTGACAAATATAAATAGTATCATCACAAATGTTTATTACATAACGAATAGAATCACAGAGTCTTCACATAAATAAGCAGAAACATAATATAAGTATAGTGGTAGCTAGCTCCATAGCACAGGCACGTCAACTGGTTGACCACAAGTCTAGTAATCGTCAGGAAAGTAGTAGTAGTAGTCACTATTTGCACTTTCAGGATTCCATCCCGTGGTGGGGGAATGCAAGGGTGAGCACAAAAGTACTCAACAAGTGTAACATGGGGTTCATGTAGCTCAAGTAGGCTAGATACTGGTTCAACTGCATGTAGCTTTTAGTTGATCATGTTTTAAGCAATTGAGTAGCATCGAATAGGTAATATTCCCGAAATAAACATATGATCATGTAAAGAGAATAATGTATAGCAAAAACAAGGAAATTAATAGTGATCTCTATTCCGTAAGGGTCCAAGGCCGCTCATGTCCGTGAGCACGGCTGATATACCAGTTTTACACTCTGCAGAGGTTGTACACTTTCACTGTGAGTCGTGATCCCCAAAAGTCCGAGGTCATGACTCCCCATTGGACAATCAAGTTTCACTATGAAGTCTTTCCAAGGTTCGTCTAACAAGTTAGGGCCGCTAGGTTTCTGTGGCCTGCAAATGTAGAGCCCCCCTTCCATATGGCACAATGACACGCAGCCTATACTCATAGGGACAGGAGCCGCACTACACCCAACCCGGAACACAACCCCTTTTGCGCCATAAAGGTAACCACTAACAAGCTAGAAAAGGTCCTCTTATATGACTAAAGCCAGAGCCATGTAGCCCTCACAGCTGTACTGTAAGTCCCGGATGTTCGCTTACAGATAAGTCCTTACGGAGAGGAATCTAGAGATAACTCTAGCCCTCTTGTTCCCTGTTGCTAAAAAACATCTTTTAGAGTTATTGCATATATCATTAGTCAAATTACAAGATCATTGTTTATGTAAGCACTAGCCACTACCCAATGCCAACAACCCTAGGTTTCAAGGGACAGGATCAATACTAAGGCATCCTTAACAAAGAGACACATGCAGCATGAATTAAGTAAATTAAAGTGAATAGGTAACAAGGATGATCCCATGCTATACTTGCCTTGATCTAGCTGATCTTGTTGATCCGACTCGTAAAAGTACTCTTGATCACCAACGAACTGATCACCGTCTATTCTCGATTAACACGTCAACAACAATCATCCAAGGGCAATCATGCAAAGCAAACAAAGCTACAATTAGAACAGTACACCAACAGCAGTAAAATAAGATGAAAAGTTTTTAAAACAAATCTACATCGCTCTAGGATCACACAGACGCGAAATTCACGCAAATCGGAGCTAAAACGGAAAAGTTATGATTTAAACAAGATTTACTTTATTAAAGTAATAGATTAAATCTAACCTCAAATTTTAAAAGTGTAAAATCTACTATACAGCAGTACTAATAGATAGAATATGAAATTATGAACCTAACGCAACTTGAACGGATCAAATCGGAGTTAAAACGGAGATTTTATGACCTAAATAGATCTAGTGCCAATTCTGTAAATAGCTGAAAGCGTATTTTCATTTAAACCGACGAGAATTACGTTTTCTAATTATCAAAGCGTAAACCAGCAAAGGCGCCATGGACCGCGGGTTAACACTTTAAAAACCCCAGGGACTCTTATGCAAAATAGCCGGACGAAGGGGTATCTCAAGATCTGGGCCGTCGGATTAGAAACGAACGGCCGAGATCTGTCGAGGGGAGAAAGGAAGGGGGTTCCGGCCACCAACACTGACCGGCGGCGGCGATTTGAACGGCGGCGAGCAATTGCTCGCCGGCGTTGTCAAATCCGACGAGTTAGAGCACCAATCAATGAGCAATCTACACCGGGAGATAGAGGAGGGAAACATGAACTCACCCGAGCTGAACACGGAGGCGAGAACGGCCGATGGACGACGGGCAACCTTCAATGGCGGGCGGCGGTTTCCTATGCACGGTAGGGTGATCAACTAGACGACATCGGTGGCAAAAGAAGAAGAAAAAGAGTTTGGCTACCTCAAATAAGTGACCCGAACCGGTCACAAGTTTCCGAAGACGTTCGAGTCGGCGATTCCGTCGCACTCCCGAGCTCAAGGGGCGGCTCCAATGGCGGCAACCGGGACTTGAATCTAGGGCGATGGTTTGCGGTTATGACTCGATGGAGGGAGGCGGTGGAGGCGGGGCCGCTACTTATGAGGCCGGTTGACGTGCGGAGCAAGGCGAGGGAAGGAGTCGGGGTGGCACCGGTCACCGGGCATCGAGTCCGGCTCGGTCACGAGGTAGGAGACGACGACGGTAGCGGCTGACGCGTGGGACCGGAAGACTAGTGAGACAAATGGAGGAGAGGCGCAACGGCCTGGCGCGGCAGCTGGTTGGGCCAGCCCACGACGCGGCTGCGGGGAAAAGGAAGCTGGGCCTCGGGTGAGAAGGCCGAACGGCCCGAGAAGAAGAGAGGGGAGGCTGGGCCTTCGGGCCGAAATCAGGGAAAGTAAATTCCTATTTCCCTTTTTCTTTTTCTATTATCTCAAATGCTTTTTCAAAAGATTCTTGAAATAATTTTCCTTCTAAAATAAAAACCAATCACCCAATTAAAATATGCAACGGCATGGATGCACAAACACTTATTTAGCCCCATATTTGATTTTATTTAAACAAAAATATTATCCTACTATATTCTCATGCACACAAAAATGATTGACTAAATCAAATTCCCTATTTAAAAGTTTTCAAAAATTTAGGGTGTTACAGATATAAATCTTTTTGACGCTCTCGCTGCATTTTTCTCTTCTGTGTCTTTGTCAAACCCTCTGGACACCATTGAGGAAGCTTAGTTTTCCATACTGGCTGATAAGTCCTAATTGTCTCCACACGACGTATATTAGGATCCCTGTAAAATATTTCTTCATCAGGAACTCTTGCATTTGCCATCTCTTCAAGTTCCTCTTGGTTTCTTGGAAAATATGCAACGCGTTTACCAAGTCTTTCATGCACACTAAGCCTGCCCCCCAACCGATCATGTACTGATGCTCTCCCTCTGATCGGCTCATTAATGAGCAAACCTTGATTACCAGATTGAAACCTTCTTGCAGGATGATTAATTCCATAATAACCATTGCATTCTGGACAATCTTCAACAGTAGGTAACTTAATACCTTCCTCCCAACAATGAATAAAAAACGGACAATTCCAATGATCCTTATGCCAATTCCACTCTTCTTGACGCCTTTCCTCTTGTTGTCGTCGATACCGGTCCCTTCGCTGACGCCAACCTTCTTGTTGTCTTCGATGAGTAATCACGATGCCAGATCGAGGAGGCCTCCCAGAACCACCACTTTCCGTCAATAGCCCCTTGCCTTTTGCATCATCGGTAGTTATCCGATGTTGGGGATCTACTAATGCATTCTTTTCAGCAGCTACCGATGTCAACACCTTAATTTTCCCTTCAGCATCCAACATATTTGCTGGAAAAGGATGTTGATCAATTTTCATTGGCTTTTGAATCTTGGAATTGCCAAATTTTATCCTGCCAGACTCAATAGCTAACTGCAATTGTTGTCTAAACACCTTGCACTCATTGGTACTGTGTGAAGTTGCATTGTGCCACTTGCAATACAGCATATGCTTCAACTCTTCTGCCGATGGGATCACATGATTAGGTGACAATTTAATCTGACCCTCCTGAAGCAAAAGATCGAATATTTTATTGGCTTTGGTGACATCAAAAGTAAACTTCTCTGGCTCTTTGTGACCAAAGGGACAAGATATCGGCTTCTTATTCTTAACCCACTCTGCCAAACCGATAATTGGTTCATTATCTGAATCAGAATCTTCCGCCTCTTCAACAAATGAAACTTTCTTGTTCCAATTTTTTTTAGGTTCAAAAACCCTAGTGTCTTGATCAGAAATCCTTTGCACTAAATGACTTAGGCTTTCGAACTCCTGAGAAGCATATTTGTCCTTAAGGTGTGGTAATAATCCCTGAAAGGCTAAATCGGCAAGCTGCCGATCATCCAATACCAGACTATAACATTTGTTCTTTACATCTCGTAACCTTTGCACAAAGCCTTCTACCGATTCATCATTGCGCTGTTTCATCTTTACCAAATCGGTGAGCTTCTTTCCATGAATTCCAGCAAAGAAATACTTATGAAATTGCTTTTCCAAATCAGCCCAGGTGATAATAGAATTTGGCGGTAGTGAAATAAACCACGTAAATGCTGATCCGGATAGAGATGATGAGAATAGACGAACTCTCAATTCATCTCTATAAGCTGTCTCTCCACATTGAATAATAAAACGATTAACATGCTCCATGGTTGATGTATCGTCTTGCCCAGAGAATTTAGTGAAATCTGGCACCTTGTAACGATTTGGGAGAGGAATTAAATCATATGCCGGAGGATACGGAGTCCGATAAGAATAGGTATTAACCTTGGGCTTGATCACAAACTGATCCCTCATAATTTCTGCTATCTTATCGGCCCAAAAAGCATCGACATCTTGATGACGATATGGTTGAATCTCTGCTGGAGGTATCTGTTGATACCCTTCTGCATACCTTTGTTGCCCACGATCTCCAGCAATTGGCATATTTGCTACTATCTGTGGTCCGTTAACCTGCTGAAAAAGGGTTCATCGGCTGAGCTGCCGATGCTTGATTCTGAAAACCAGCATGCATGTGACCTTGATGAATTCCTGTGGCTTACTGATTTGGCTGAACTGTATGTTGAGTGGGAAACTGCCCTGACCAATTATTAGTATTCATCGGCACAAAGTTTGCCGATGGCTGGTAGCTTGTTGGCATTGCTAGATAATTACATCCAACTTGAGGCATAACCTGGACTCCAGGTTGATTGGTGATAGGAGCCTTCTGCTGCATCGGTAACAAATTTGCCGATGGACTTGAACTAGATGTTTGACCCAGAGATGCCTGAAAACCTCCTAGACTCGGTTGTACAGTAGTTGTAGTATATTGAGGCGCTTGAGCTATCGGCAAACCAGCCGATGGCATAGGAGTTTTTCCCGCTGCATCAAACACTTGAGATAATCCATGATTGAAAGCAGACGGCTCCGGAGGCATACCATATCCCCACCAATTAGCAGGAGTTTGATTATTCTATGGTACAGGACCTGATAAAGCTGATGCTGATAGATCTGTACCAAGCTGAACTCGTCCTGATAATGCTGAATCCGGACGCACCGGAGTAGACTGTACGTTAGATAAACCTGCTGATACTGGAGGAGAAGAAATCTCTATACCCGCAACGGCTGGAGGAGCCGATGGAGCAACAGCAGATGCTGCTTCTGGTTGATGATAAGCAGGCCTAACGTAACGAGGTGATGCTTGCCCTTCTTTGAAAGTTCGAATCACAGCATTATGAACAGTATTGGACAGCACATTAGAGTGATTAATTAAAGCATGATTCACCGCAGAATTAACCATCTCCTGAAGTTTACCCGGATTAGGATCAAAGGTAACCTGCCGAGGCAACGGCAAATCCTGCTTCTGGATGACTTGTCCACTTTTGTTCAAGCTGAATGACTTTAAGCAAAGCTGTCTGTATTCTTCAATAGCCCTCTCCGTAGCCTGCTTCTGATCGTCCTTAAGATCTTCTTCTGTTACTGCGATGATATTCCCAGCATCGATCTCATGATTAGGCATCTTGACTAGATCTGTCCCACCGAGCGTGCCAAAAGATGTGTTGATGCAAAAGTGAATCTACAAACACAAAGGGCTAATACCCGAAATCGATATCCAAAGCGTGCCAGTCGATTTGACCTGTTAATCGACAAGGATGAAGATACGAGCACTTTGGTCCTGACAACAGCGATACGCCCAGAAGTCACGGCCAAGAGGTACTCATGCGGAACTCGAGGATCAACGAAGATTGCACTTAGAGCAATGCAACTCGTCGAATCGATGAGAACTCATAAAAAAGAAAAATATGCAAATTGACGAAGTCGCCGAAAAGTAGATGTAAATAAGAGTAAAAGCTGTTTTTTGATGTATTGATTGATCCCTTATTACATTGCCCTTCACTCTATATTTATACCCTGATCTATAGAAACGTAACCAAATACGACTAGGACACTAAATCCAAATCTAAGGAAAAAACATGACTTTGATACAACTCAGACTTTACTAATCATAAACAAGGAAATTAACTCCTATTTTACTCCATAGTCCGCCTTAATCACGATGGTATTCTCATCGACCTCCTTTTCAACAGCACAGCCCCTGTTCCATCGGCAGCAGCCTTCGAGCTCCTTCCATCGGTACATTCCCTGTTTCATCGGCTGCAGTCTTCATACCTTCCTTCATCGGTACATCCCCTATCTCATCGGCAGCAGTCTCCAAACCCTCTTTCATCGGCATCGGCAATAATACCCTTAACCTCATCGGCAACATTTCAAATTAAATCCATACACTGCCACCACTCAAAAACAAACTTATTCTCCTTGGCTATCAATTTACACGGTAATCTTTCCTCTGTTGATTAGCCCTTCCTGATCATCTTGACACGTGCTAAAAACGATGTCAACACAGATCCATGCATGCATGTGTATGTCATCATTTGATCCATCGTGTATGTCTTTTCCCTATTTCTAAATATCATAGGACAACCTTCGGATCTCCTTAGCTTGATTGCTGGGTAACCTCTTAAAGGTGACAAGTGCCCATCCATTGATTGTAATCTTCTTTTTTTTAGTTCCTAGGACAAATGGAAAAGCCCCAGAGCATCTGACTGAAAGCATATATAGGTTGCGTCATCTGAACGTTATGTACATGTTCATTTGAGCTCTAATATCTGTGTCTTTTTCGGCAGCCCCACACGCGTTTCTCTTCTTTCGACAAATATAAAAGCTCTGCATCCAGGAGTGCATTGACATTCAAGGAAGACGTACCTAACAAAGGTGCCCTAACCAAATTTGCACAGAACAGCGGCCTAAAACCAAACACAAATATAATTACTCGATCCACGGAGGCAGACAGTCTCTTGGTATTTCACTTAAGAAAATGATCTTCTCACACAGATCGAGAAAACATTTGAACCCTTCTCCCACTAATACACAGCGGCACCATAGCCCACGTAAGACTGGGCCGGACCTTAAACCTGTGTTTTGGCGTGGGATTGACGAGGGTGTAGAACCCAGATCAATCAAAAGACACAGATATCACGGTGGCTAAATCAAAGAACACGCAAGAACACAAAGGATTTGGACCCTAACCCCCAAACCGCAGAGGTTAGAGCTATTTTCTCTGATAACAAATGACAGTGCTTGGAGAGGTTACACAAATGAAGTGCTGTGCACCACAGTCACTAACACACACACATACACCGAGTACATACCCCAACTCAACGCCTAACACACTGGATACAACTGACGCCGTCACACGCGCACGACGTCGCCCACATTCCCTGGCCGCAGTCACCAACCGCTGGCTTTGCCTGCAACTGCCTCCATTTAAATTCAGCGTTTCCCGCCTCATCACTTGGCTTCAGTCGACAGTCCACACCACCAGTGATTACGCCAACACTCTCCCCTCTAATCCTGGTGGGAGCTAAGGTCTCGAACCCCCATCATGTGCCTCATGGTTGCCAGCTTGATTGCCGGCAATGGCTTAGTCAGTGCATCTGCTTTCTGCAGATCAGTACACACCTCTGCACTGCTATCTGCCCACGCTCCACACACTCCCTAATAAAGTGATACTTAATGTCGATGTGTTTGCTTCTTCCATGAAAGACAGGGTTCTTCATGAGTGCTATGGCTGAATTGCTGTCCACATACAAGGTCACCACCTGCTGCTCCTTTCCTGTTATCTCTGACAACAAGTTCCTCAGCCATAAAGCTTGCCTTGCTGCTGCAGTGATAGCCATGAATTCAGACTCACATGAAGAAAGGGACACTATTTTCTGTTTCTATGAGCACCATGAAACCAAGCTATCATTAGGATAGAAGGCCATGCCTCCTGTGCTCCTCCTTCCAACAACATCAGCCCCATGATCACTATCTGAGAATCCAGTGATCACTTCCATTTTCCTTTCTTGAGTGTAAACCAACCCAAGTTCAGTTGTTCCCTTGAGGTACCTAAGTATCTGCTTCACTGCCTTTACATGTAGCACTGTAGGCTTTTCCATAAATTTGCTTGCAACACCAACTGAATAAGCTAAATCAGGTCTGGTATGCAGCAAGTATCTCAAGCACCCTATCATCTTCCTATAGTTTGTAGCATCAACTCTTTCACCCTGCTTATCCTCATGCAACTTCAAACCAGGTTCCATAGGATACTTTGTAGCATTGCATTCCCCCATACCAAAATGCTCTAGCACTTTCTTGGCATATGCAGTCTGTTTTATGGTCAGATACTCCTCCTTCTGATGTACTTCTATACCTAGATAGTAGGACAGAAGACCAAGGTCACTCATCTCAAATTCACTAGTCATCTGTTGCTTGAATTTGTTGATCTCAATTGGATCACTGCCTGTCACAATGAGATCATCTACATATACACCTAAGAGTACACTATCCTTCCCAGAGCCTCTTGTGTATACTGCTTGTTCACACAAACATCTCTTGAAGCCAGGTTTCTTCAAACTCCTGTCAAGCTTCATGTTCCATGCCCTTGGAGCCTATTTGAGGCCATACAATGCTTTGTTCAACCTGAGAACACAGTTTTCTTTTCCCTTCACCTCATATCCATCAGGTTGCTACACATATACTTCTTCCTCCAACACTCCATACAAAAATGCAGACTTGACATCCAGATGATGGACCTGCCAGCCTCTGTTTGCTGCCAGTGCCAAAATGAACTTGACTGTATCTATTCTAGCTACTGGGGCAAAGACTTCTTCATAGTCCACACCCTGCTTTTGAACATACCCCTTGGCTACAAGTCTAGCCTTGCATTTAACAACCTCACCATCAGCATTCTTCTTCAATTTAAATACCCACTTGAGGCCAATTGCTTTGTGCCCTGCTGGTAGCTTTGACAATTCCCAAGTTCTATTTTTCTCAATGGACTGAATCTCTTTGTCCATAGCTTCCTCCCATTCTGGGTTCCTAGCTGCCTCACCATAGGTCTTTGGCTCATCTAGTTCTGCCAGCAAAGGATCACCATCAGAATCATACTGCAACTCAACCACATCAGTGTGATCATAGATATCATTTAGATCTCTAAACCTCTCTGGTTCTTCATCTGAGCTATAATCCCCTTGCCCACCTGATCCTTCTGGCATATCTTGCATCAAACCTGAGCCTTGTGCTGAAACAGGATTAGTTACCCCAACTGAACCTTCTGAATGTGATAGTTCACCATCTTGTTGTGGTGTGTTTTCTCCATGTGTTGACTGCACCAGATCACCTCCAACATCAACAATATCATTTTCCACTGCTTCTGCTCCTATCTCCACAGGTCTTCCCCTAGCACCATTTGGCTCCCCCAAATTGACAGGAACAGCAGTTTCCTCCTCCACACTAAATTCTTCTAAACTCACATCTCCCTGGTCCCAACTTCATGACACACCCTCCTCAAATATGACATCTCTTCTCACCAACACTTTATTCTACAGAGGGTCATACAGTCTATGTGCCTTTGAGCCTTCTTCCACACCCAAGTAAACTGTCTTCTGACTTCTGTCAGACAATTTTTTCAGATGAGGAACAATGACTTTCATGTGAGCCAAACATCCAAAAATCTTCAGATGTCCTAGATGTGGTCTTCTACCCACCCACATCTCATATGGTGTTTTCTCCAACACAGCTTTTGTAGGCAACCTATTCAACATATAGACAGCATGCCTAACTGCTTCTCCCCAGTATCTCCCTGGGACTTTCATACTCTGCATCATGGTTCTGGCCACCTCAACCACAGTTCTATTCCTTCTCTCCACCACACCATTCTGCTATGGTGTGTATGGAGCAGTGAGTTGTCTCCTGATCCCAGCTGCTTCACAAATCCCTGCAAAGGCTGCTGACAGGAACTCCCACCCACCCCCCACGATCTGAACGAATACACTTGATTTTTCTCTCTACTGCATTCTCAACCTCAGCTTTGAACTTAGCTAATGCAGCAGTGGCCTGATCTTTACTTTTCAGCATATACACATGCATGTATCTAGTATGATCATCAACAAAAAGTATGAAATACTTGTTACTAGCTGCTGTTGATGGAGTGATTGGACCACAGAGATCAACATGGATCAGTTCCAATGCCTGTTGTGCTCTAAAGCTGGTTGCATTTGGGAATGGCTGGCGTGTCTGCTTCCCTGCCAGACATGGATGACAAAGTTTGTCAGGTTGACTGATCACAGGCACTCCACCCACCATCTCCTTATCCCCAACCATCTTCAGTGTTCTAAAATTGACATGGCCTAGCCGCCCATGCTAGAGCCACTCTGGCTCCTCCACACTACCCATCAACCACTCAAACTCCATAGGCTTAAGATCAACGCGATACAGTCTGTTGGACAATCTTTGCACCTTCAGCAATAGCCTCATGGGGACTTTTCTCGAACACCTCGAGGACATCATTGTCCATCTCCACCTTGCAGCCGATCTCAGTGAGCTACCTGAGACTCACCAAGTTGCTCTTGAGCTTGGGGGTGTAGTAGACGTCTTGGAGCAGCCACTGTCCTCCATCTCTGCATCTGAACAAGATGGACCCCTTTCCTTCGATCTACACCACCGAGCCATCCCCAAATCTCACTTTGCCGGTGACTCCCCTGTCTAGCTCCACAAATTTGCCGGGATCCCCAGTCATATGGTTACTGGCTCCGTTGTCCAGGTACCGGTTGTCACCGGTGGACTCACCACCACTGGTCAGATGCAACTCCAGCACCACCTTCTCCTCTGTCAGGTTCACAGCTCCCCGCCACCCACTCTAACAATCCTGGATAGGCTTCTTGGACACCGGCTCCTGCTCTTCTTCGGTGACAGCAAACATCAACCCCAGCGCTAGCTCCATCTCAGCCCGTGCATGATGAGCCGCCTCCTCCTTCTTCTCGCCGCCCGGACAGCGGTTGGCGTAATGACCATATCCTTTGCACTTGAAGCACTGGATATGGCTCTTGTCTTTCTTACCACCACCGCCTCCTGTAGTATCACGGCCTTGGCTATGACCACGACCTCCTCCTTGGCCTCTCCCCCGACCTCGGCCTCGGCCACGTCCGGCTTCCAATGACTTCCCTCTCCCCGACGAGTCACCTCCAGCCTTTCTCTGCCTCTCCTCCCACTCTGCCTGAGTGAGTAGCACCTGCTTGTCATCTGTCAGCGAGTTCCTAGCTCCTAGCCGAGTTCTCTCTTCGAAGGCTTTCAGACGCCCAACCGCCTCTTCAAACACCATAGTCTTGAGATCGTAGAATTGCTCGATCCCGGCGATGACATGGATGAACCTCTCCAGCACGGTGTCGAACATCTTCTTCACCAGTGATGCGTCCTCCAATGTCCCTCCTAGATTGCTGTATCTCACTGACATACCCATTAGTTTCCCAGCATAGGAATCGATCGTCTCATCCTCCTTCATCTTCAAGGCATCGAACTCACTCTTGAGTGTCTGCAACTGTGCATCTCTCACACGATCTGCGCCGACGAATCTCGACTTCAAGCACTCCCAAACTTCCTTGCCCGTCTTCTTCTTCGCCACCTTTATCAGCAGATCATCGGGCAGGCACTGCAACAAGTGTGCCCGCGCCGTCTTGTCCTTGCCGGACTGCTCTGATGTCTGCGTCGTCGACGTCCCCTCCGACGGTTCCACCACCTCCCAGACGCCTTGGTCCTCCATGATGGCCTGGACTCGGATACTCCAGCTCGTGTAGTTGGTCGACGTCAATTGCGGGTAGTTCTACCGCCCGCGATCACCATGGCCGCCGCCGCCGCCTGCACCTCCGCTCCCCGATCCTCGGTCCTCCATCACGATGAACTCGATTCAATGCACGCACGCAATGCACTGGCTTGTGATCGGCTCAGATACCACGCGTAGAACCCAGATCAATCACAAGACACAGATATCATGGGGGCTAAATCAAAGAACACGCAAGAACACAAAGGATTTGAACCCTGACCCCCCAAACCGCAGAGGTCAGAGCTATTTTCTCTGATATCAAATGACAGTGCTTGGAGAGGTTACACAAATGAAGTGCTGCGCACCGCAGTCACTAACACACACACATACACCGAGTACATACCCCAACTCAACGCCTAACACACTGGATACAACTGACGCCGTCACACACGCACGACGTCGCCCACGTTCCCTTGGCACGGTCACCAACCGCTGGCTTTGCCTGCAACTGCCTCCATTTGAATTCAGTGTTTCCCGCCTCATCACTTGGCTTCAGTCGACAGTCCACACCACCAGTGATTACGCCAACAGAGGGGATTTTTTTTACAACACACGCAAACTGCGCATGCGGCAGTGGGGAGTCAAACTCCTAACCTGCAGATTCCCACCTCTGGGAAGCTACCAACCGAGCTATGAGCTCGTACGCAACACAAATATAATTACGAGAAGAGAGCTTCGAGAAGCAAAATAATTTCCTCATCACAAACGTGGTCGTCGTCAGAATAGATGACGCCAAGCAGCTAGCAAACCCAGATCAGGAGAAGCACACCCCATGCTTGAGGTTCAGAAAGAAAATAACCGAGATACACACACACTACAGGTTTTTTCACGGTTGCGTTTGTTTTTCTTTTAAAATCACGATTGGCCTATTTAGAATGATGTTAGACTTTGCTTGGGCTCTACTTAAAATTGTGTCTTAAACAACGACACACTTGATAATAATGTTACAAATAAGAATAAATCAATTTCGAAGAAAGCTCCGAACAGAAGATATATATATATATATATATATATATATATATATATATATATATATATATATATATATATATATATATATATAAGCTAGCGGCGCCAGTTAGTTGTAGTCGTGGAGTCAGACCCAATCACATGTTACGTAGAGATCGATCGAGTTAGAGATCACACAACAAAAGTAGAGTAGACATGGCAGTCGGGGGTGGCGAGCGGATGCCCAGAGTATTGTGGTGCCTCACCATCGCGCATTGGATTGTAGCAGCCACCTCCCTAAACCAATCAACAACTGCCTCGAAAATCGCTAGCTGTAGCAGTGAACATTGGCCAGTACAAATCATACTGAAATTCATTGTTCTCTGTGTGTACACAGGTGATGAGACCGGCTACAACAATGAAACTCGATGGTTGAGACAAGTGACTGCTTACGTCCTACGCCGAAGGAGCTGGAGGATGATGACACCTGCCACCAAACGCTTCATTACACTACACATGCTATTCTCCATGTAATTTGGTTCATGTGGACCCTTGTTTGATAATAGCAAACCGTGTTATGTAACCCTAAAACAGGTATTTCTGTTGTATGACTATGATATGAGCTAAACACTAAGTAAGTGATAGTGATGTTTCCTAGCTCGGTTATCCTTGTGGTTGTTTTCTGCTGATTTCCCTTCATGGAAATCGGGATTCGTTTGACCATCCATCCCATTGCCCTTCCTTCCCCATCCATCACATTATGGGCCTGTTTGGATATATACCTTCAAGGCCTAAACATCCAAACATGTGAGCTCAAAATAAAATAAATTTAAGTTCCCAACACAACTAATCTTTAGTCCATTATTTGGCAAAAGTGAAGTAATGTGAACTAAAAGGTGACTATGAGTGTATGTGTAGAGAATATTTTTGCTTTTAGTTCACTTTTAGTCCATAGATCCAAACACACTAGACTAAGGCCCCGTTTGATTCAGCTTCACCTAGCTCCATGAGCAACTTTTTTGGTAAAACTAAGCTGTTTTAGAGAAACTGTTTGGCAAAACAGCTTTACTGACAGCTTCATGCATGGCTGAGAGAGCGAAATGAGGGAGAGAGCTATGAAAAGTTACTTTTTTTCAGCTTCACCTCTCTCCATTCCTTTGTGAGAGCATAAAAAAGGACCTTCACCCATAAAGCTGTTTTGAAAAAGAGTGTTTGGAAAAAAAATAGCTCACAACAACTCATGAAGCCATTGGTGAAGCTATGCCAAACATGTCCTAAAAGTGGTCCTTCTAAACTTTAGTACATCTAAACTTTACTCTACCTAAACTTTAGTTCTAGGTGATCCAAACAGGGTTATAAACAACATGCATCCCCATCCTTCCATCCTGTCCATCAGTTTATGGATTAAAATTGGACCTAAACAAAGCTATTCTATCAAGTGTATGACAGATCCATGCATGCATGTGTATGTTATCATTTGATCTATGTCTGTCTTTTCCCTATTTCTAAATGTCATAGGACAACCTTCGGATCTCCTTAGCTTGATTGCTAGGTAACCTCTTAAAGGTGCCAAGTGCCCATCCATTGATTGTAATCTTCTTTTTTTTAGTTCCCAGGACAAATGGAAAAGCCCCAGAGCATCTGACTGAAAGCATATATAGGTTGCGTCATCTGAACGTTATGTTCATTTGATCTCTAATATCTGTCTTTTTCGGCAGCCCCACACGCATTTCTCTTCTTTCGATAAATATAAAAGCTCTGCATCCATGAGTGTATTGGCATTCAAGCAGGAAGACGTACGTAGCTAGAAAGATGCCCCAACCAACTCGCACAGAACAGCGGCCTAAAACCGAACACAAATTAGGAGAAGAGAGCTGCTTGGAGAAGCAAAACAATTTCCTCATCACAAACGTGGTCGTCGTCAGAACAGATGACGCCAAGCAGCAAGCAAACCCAGATCAGGAGAAGCACACCCCTGCTTGAGGTTCAGAAAGAAAATAACCGAGACATATACACGCACACACACTTCAGGTTTTTTCACGGTTGTGTTTGTTTTACTTTTAAAATCACGATTGGCCTATTTAGAATGAAAGTCATTCTTTGCTTGGGCTCTACTTAAAATTGGGTCTTTGACAACGACACACTTGATAATAATGTTACAAATAAGAATAAATCAATTTCGAAGAAAGCTCCGAACAGAAGATATATATATATATATATATATATATATATATATATATATATATATATATATATATATATATATATATATATATATATAAGCTAGCGGCGCCAGTCAAGGTTCTGGGATTCGACCGAATTAGTCCGAATTTCGGCGAAATTCGCCCATTTCGGTGAGGTCCGAAACGAATTTTACGCTTCACCAGTTAGTTGTAGTCGTGGAGTCAGACCCAATCACATGTTACGTAGTGATCGATCGAGTTAGAGACCACACAACAAAAGTAGAGTAGACATGGCAGTCGGGGGTGGCGAGCGGATGCCCAGAGTATTGTGGTGCCTCACCATCGCGCGTTGGATTGTAGCCACCGTGGTGGCTGCGGTCGCCGCTACCGTCCTCCTGCTGGTGCTCACCGTCGGCCTCAGGTCAGAGACCGTGAGCGTCTCCGTCAACCACGGGCATTTCCAGGTAGCCACGTCTCTCTGGTCGACCCAGGAGTTCAATCTCACACACTACCCAGATGATCGTCAGACCAGGGCTGCTCTGCCGCCGGACAGGTATCGGACAGATACTCTGGCAGTGTATAGACGAGCAAATCACGTGGACATCTGGGTGAGCATGGACTTCCAAACCCCCGGCTGCAACGGCGTTCCCCGCCACAGCGGCGTCGTCGTCTCCACAAATGTCACTACCGTCAGCGTCTTCGACATGCCCAACGCGCCCTCCTTCCTAGGGATGGTGCGGATCGGCACTGTCAACGTTCACAGGGAAGTATGCCACTTCTACCACGGCGTGCTGGACAGGTGGATCCGTGTCGAAAACAATGACACGCTAGACTACATTGCCAAGACATATGGAGGGAGGAGCGAGTTCACAGCCATGTTGCAGGTGAACACGACGACGACAATCAACGAGGATACCACCTTGAGCGGGGTGGAGACGACGAACCACAATGACACCCACTATTGCTGGCCAGTGACTATTGGCCACAGCCGAAGCATCACGGCTGAGAAGATCACCTGCAAGCACAGCCGCGGCATCGACTACACCGCTGGTTCTGGAGACCTGCGGGTGCCACCTCCTCCACCTGACAACTCGCCGCCACCGCCGCAAATTTGTGAACTCTGTGGACAAAATTAACCCTCGTGCACCTGCCAACTCGCCGCCACCTGCTGCGTAATTTAATTCCTTGCATTGTGAGTTTGTGACCCAGCGGATCGGATCGATCCAATCCAGCTGCATTAATACTACTCATCTTTCAATTTGCATTGTGTGCTCAATTTACACGTCTTGTTAGTTTCTTGGGGGTTCCATCAATTGACAATTGTTTGTTGGAAGTTTTGTTAGTTTCTTGGGGTTCCATCAATTTACTCGTCTTTTAATTTGACAATTGTTTGTTTTGATTCGCATTTGGGAGTTAATAGTGTTGGCTTAGTTGGTGGTTCTGGCTTACTCAAAATGGCTTCAACTGCTTGGATGTAACACGGTTGTGCTGTGCAAATTAAATTTGTTCTACCATTGATTGTGAAGTGTTTTCTTTCTTTCCTGGTGAACACAAGGTAGTCCTTTCACCTTGCTATCTTCCTTGCTTTTGTTGCAAACTCTAAAATGTCATATAGATTGTGATCCAAGGAGGAGCAGAATCCATATCCTAATGTCGCTAATATGAATAATAAATTCACTGTAGCATAATTCAAGAATGGTAATGACTTCAATATGAGCGGCCATATTTTTATCCAGCCGCCCGCACACACTCACTCACGCACTCGTCTCCCTCCCCCATCTCCCCTTCCCAAGCCCGACGCCCATGCTTGGTACCTCCCTCTCACCCCTTCCACTACTGGAAAACCGAGATTTGCCGAGTGTTTTATATTTTGCCGAGTGTCAAAACGCGGACACTTGGCAACAACCTCATTTGCCGAGTGTTAGAGTGGAAACACACGGCAAAAACCTCACACTCGGCAAAAAACTGCTTTGCCGAGTGTTAACACTCGGCAAACAAACACACACGGCATACGTACCACCCGGCTTCTTCAATCCGATGCAACATTTGATTATGCACCTCCCGAACGAGGCATGAATGTGGGGGGCCCGTGCAGTTCCATTGGTGCTATCCAGTTGAGAGATGCCTAAAGATTCTTCGCAAAAAAATGTAGAAATAAAGCCAAAATTGAGGCTTCAATTGCAGAGGCATCCGTTCTGCAGGAGGTATCAAACTTCACAACATCATACTACGCTGAGAACCTGCCTAGCATCCATAATCCACCCCCTCGTTATAATGCTGGGGAAAATGAATCGAACCTCAGCCTTTTCCGAGGGCAACTCGAAAGTGCAAGTGCATCGACCCCCAAAGTGTTGAAACCTGAAGAGTGGCGTAGTATCATGCTATATGTGTTGACCAACCTTGCCGAAGTCGAGCCGTACTTAGGGTAAGTTCTAAACGAACTTGTTGCATAACATCGTCACTATTCTGCATCCAACCCCTTTGTCTCTTATTGGTACAGCGAATTTCTTCGTCAATCTTGGCATCGACGAAGGGAACCTACCCCGTAGGAATGTGATACCCTTCTTAGACAGGGTGCGGGAGATGGGAGTCCCGATTTCATTTCTTGGTTCAAAAAGAAGGTACCAAGTTGCTTTCATTTCTTAGCTCGTACTTGTTTTCACATTCTGTACATGTGAACAATAAAATGTTCTATCTTGCTCGAGCTTGTAGGGCCAAAATGATCCATCCATGAGGCCCGAGTTGAGACAGGTTGTCAATGGCTTTGCCTATAAGGTGAGGTCATTTACCTGTTATGACGTGAATGGATATCGCTTTCACACATCAACCTACGAGCAAAGTCGCCCCAATCGAAAAACCACAAATACCGGAGTTTTACCGGGCGGTCAAGATGGGGTCGAGTATTATGGAAGACTTGAAGAAATATATGAACTTAGCTTTCATGGTTGCAAACATCTTAATCCTGTCATATTCAAATGCCATTGGTTCGATCCTACAGTTACAAGACGGACTTGGGATAGTCTTGGGGTAGTCGAAATTCGATAGGATTCCGTCTTACTAGAAGAAGATGTTTATGTTGTAGCCCAACAGGCCACACATGTTTATTATCTCCCATATGTGTGTCAAGACAAAGAGCATCTTAAGGGTTGGGATATTGTGCACAAGGTATCGCCACACGGTAAACTACCTTTGCCAAACGATGAAGATTACAACTTCAACCCAAACACATATGACGGAGAGTTCTTCCAAGAAGAGGGGCTAGCAGGGAGGTTCAAGATAGACTTAGCCGAAGCGATTGGAATGGAAGTAGATAATGAATGGGGTGATCAAGAGGACGCTGGAGATGAGGTGGTAAATGTGAAGGACTTACAAATGCTTGACTGATTACAGTTAGGCGATGACAATGTTGACAACATTCCTCATACGGATAGTGTCGATTATTTCGATATGGTTGATAGTGATGATGAGACTTATGATCCAGCTAATCTCGATCCTGAAGATTATTTCTAAAACATGTAATACTATGCTATTTTGTAATTATGGTTTGTTTCTTTTGCATCTATGTAATTATGTTATTTCTAATACAACATTGTTTCTTGTTTTGAATTGTAGGTGACTGAACAAAGATGGTGGGCGGACGTCAGAGGAGGGTGGCCTCGGTTTACCAAAGATCACAACCTATAGATGGCACTGGAGACGAGGACTTGCAAATGCCATCGGTGTCCTCGGGGAGGAGGAGGGGCAGCAATCACCGCAGGAGGAGGCAGGAGGAGCAGCCGCCACCGCAGGAGGAGGAGCGGGTGGTGACACCCGAGGACGAGGACGAGGACGAGGAGGTCGATGAGGAGGCAGCGGGTGACGCTTCCTCTGAGTTGCCGAGTGTGTACTTGTGAGGTACCGCGAGCCTCCCCCAGCGACCAATACCTCCTTATAGATGCCCGAAGATTGCACCCGACGGGGAAAAGTAAGTTAAGATGTTATCACTACTTCAAATGATATGTTGAAAATCACAATATAAACTAACAATTTTTCTTAAAACTTGTGCAGGAGTTGGACAGTTGTAGAGTCTGCAGGTTGTCACACACGCTCGGTCAGTGGCATCCTCGGCCTTCTGCTCAAGGCACACTTCCCTAGCTTGGTTCAGTTCGCCGGGAAAGAGGAGCCGCCCTACACATTTGCCCACTACACTAACGCCCCCGATGCGAGGGATTTGCTTGGCAGGGAATTCGCAAACAAGGCGGAGCGGGTGAAGGTCGAGCTGTGGGTAAGTCTTCCTCGCACTACATTGTTCAATACATCACATTCATTGGATATTTTTTGAAATAATGAATGGATACGACGCGTGTATATGCAGGATTTCTTCAGATGTCAGGATGGTTGTGAGGACGCGGCGGCTTTGGTGCTAACCAAAGCATGTAAAAGAGGCGTGAAGGACCTGCATTATGAGGCACGCGTCCAGGCCGTCATAACATTCAACGGGGCGTACCTTGGGAAGAAGGTCAGGAAGAAAGAGGCAAGAGAGATGATGTTGACCAAGGAAGAGTACATGAAGGTAAATGTAGTCTAACATTAATAATGATTTATTATGTGCTTGGGTAGATTTAATTTAATTTCTTATATGTCATATACTTGATGACTTGTAGGTGATTCCGTGCTGGTGCTCTGGAGATCCACGGTGCTGGGAAATGATGGAGGACAAGTGGTGCGACCCTGAGTGGCTTCTCCAGCACAACGCTTGTCGGGAGCGCCGTTTGCAGATGGCAGGTGTATCACACCATCAAGGCAGCCGTAGCCTCAGTGGATACACGCAAACATGGGTACGAGAATTCCCCATTTTATTCTAACGCTCCATTCTGCATTATTTCTAATCATCTTACTGTTTTTCTTGCAGTCGTCGTCGCATGGTGGCCAGCATTGCTCCCAGTTCATGGCATATGCTATGGCCCACAAGGGCAAGGCGACGTCTGATGTATCCTACAACCCGGAGGACCCTCCCTCAGCGTACACCAACCCAACCGTCCATAGCCGCCTCAATCAGTACACTGAGATGGCAAGGGCGGTCCATGGGCAAGACTTTGATCCGAGCACCCAGGACTTTGACAGAGAGATCGTCATGAGGGTGGGAGGAGGAAAGAAGCATGGGCGCTACTGGATGGGCGACGGCATCATTGACACGTCCTCTACTCCCTCCCTCTCCCAGATCCGAGCACGGAGCACGAGCGCAAGTCCAGCCATACGCCCACGGCCAACCACTACTTCGCACCTTGTCAACGAACTCCAGATAATTTCTGTTTTATTTGTTGCTTGTTGATTTGTACGTACCTTTGCATTACTTTAACATTTGGGGTGAAATGTTGTAGGCCGAACTGCAAGAAGAGAGGAGGCTGCGGAACGAGATGGAGATGAGGCACTTGGCACAAAACCAGGCACAAAACCAGAGGATAGAGGAGCTGGTGGGGTTCATGTCCTCTCTTGGCACCGCTATGGGTCGATCTATACCAGCTAGCCTAATCACTCCACTTGCCCAGCCAACTACTCCGGTGAGTACCAATATATTAGTTACTTTGTTTTGACCTAACATAGGGCAAACTAGAAAAAACATGCAATCTCAAACATGCAATGTGGTGGTGGTGGCGGTGGCGGCGGTTGTTGTTCTGGCGGTGGTGATTGTGGTGTTTGGGTGGTGGTGGTGGTGGTGTTGGTGGTGGTGTATTGATATATATGTGTTTGATGGTCATCGTGCTATTTGTTTTCTTGTAGGGTTTGGAAACCTCACCATGCAGGGGAGGTTCTGTCAAAATTTTTAATTGACGGCATTCTTTTCATTTTTTTGCAGCATCAATCGACTGCGGCATCGAATCACGTTGGTGGGTCATCGGCATCACAGTTTGGAGGGTCGCCGGTATCACAAGTTGCGCCAAATCAGCTCGAAGGGTCACCGGCATCACAAATTGCGCCAAATTGACTAGGAGGGTCACCGGCATCAAATCTCGGGCCTCCTCACCCCCTACAATCGCCGTGAGCAGCTTGTTGTGAACTTCGGTTAAGATATTTGGTTGCAGACTTGCCAACTTGTGAACTTGTGGCATATTTGGACTTTTGGTTATGAACATGTCATATATGTGAACATGTGTGTTTGTGGCATATTTGAACTTGTGAGCTTGTTGTGATTGTGATTTATGACTCCTGTGATAAATTTGTGGTGATTTAATACGATATATATTATATTTGTGCATTGTGTCGCAAATGAAACAAACAAAAAAAATACAGATTCGGTAGTGTTCGGCCCCTTCGGCAACGGCAGCGGGTTCCGGCGGTGGTGCCTCCCTATGCGCTCGACGTTGCTCCTCCCCAACGTGCACGTGGCTCCTCCCTCTCTCTCCCCTCCGGCGGCGGCGGCCGGTTCTAGCGGCGGCAGCGCCGGCGAGGTAAGCGGGTTCCTCCTCCTCCTGGATCTGTGAGTTAGGGTTCTCTCTTTTCCTCTCTCTCTCTCCCTCTCCCCCTCCCCACTCTCTCTCCCTCTCTCTCTCCCCCTCTCCGTCTCTCTCTCCCACCTTTGGTGGGCTTAAAAGGGATGGTTTGGGGGAGGAAGGCCAGCCATGCGATGGGGATGACTAGAGGGTGGTTTAAACTTGTGAACATAATACTATTTAATGATGAGATTTACATAGGAAACCACAGCCAAATAGTAGGTCCCTTTCTCTTACCCTTGCATACCACTTTCCACAAAAGCAAAAGCAAAGCATAGGGTAGGAGTTAGTGGCCAGACTGAAAATTGTTTAGTAGGTGATGAGCCTGAGTACGACTTTATAGCCGATGGTTGGGAGGATTAGAGGGCCTTGTCCTATGCTCTAGTCTACCTGTGGAGATGGAGTCTTCACCCGCTAAGGCGCTACATCTACTCTCATGCTGTTTTGGATGTTTGTGTGAAGTGTGATTCCGCCAAGTGGCGATGTAATAATAATGGAAAACCTCTCTATTGTACTCTTCTAAGATAGGTATTCGGTATTATAAACTGTGATATCAGCTTGTCAGGTACCTAAACCAGGGGTACCCAAAACCCCCGAGGATTCTGCACCACAAACCCCTTGAAAAACCACATACGTTTAAGGACGGGGCACCCTCGACTGCGTTCCGACTTGCACGAGGCCCGCTCGACGATGCACCTCGACCCCTAGAAAAATCTCCGACTCGCACGACCCAGGGTCGATCCGGTCGACCCTGGGTCGAGCCGACCGGCACTACCTCACCCACCTGCCTACAGACAAAAGTCAAGGCATTTAATGCAAACGCCAACCACTTCCTACCTACGTGGCTACAGCACCGCCAGCATGGAAGCAGTACCAACGTCAAATCCCGCTTTTTACCACCCATCCCGGGATGGGCGGTGAAAACTTGTCACTGTTCCGCCATCGATGCCCCCTTGAGGCACAAAACGACGACCATCACATCCCGGGATTTTTGGGGCCCGGCCTTATCCATTCCCCGTCGACCCCCCTCAGATGCGCCTCGACCTGGCCTCGACTAATCGCCAGTCAACAAGAGGACAATGCCTGCACGTCCGCTCGCCACAGGACTCAGGGTCTTTCACCGTCCCATCCCTAACGCCACCATGGTACTGCGGGGATGGCCAGCCATTCCTGGAGCACGTCGCTATAGCAGCCCTCACGGCCGCACGTCGGACCTTCACCCCTAAGGCACCGCCCTAGGGTTTCACCAGCCCCTCTGCCTTCACTTGACCCTATAAAAAGGAAAGGCAGGGGACCCTCCTGAGGAGAGGTAGACGACGGAGGACAAAGGACAAAAACCACAAGACACCACTTCACTACTGAGATCAACATCTCAAGCAATACTCCATTGTACTCTCACTTTGAGACTTGGGACTGGCTCCCTCTCTCGCAGCTTGTAACCCCTACGCAAGCACTTAGGTGCAAGGAAATACAATACCCTCTCTTCCCCGCTGGACGTAGGGCCTTCTTTGCTCGAACCAGGATAAACCCCCGCGTATTCTCTTTGCATCACCATCCGGATTAGGGAACACGCAGCACAAATTAACTTGTCAGCTTAGGGGCCTCCCGGGTCTGGACGCCGATAGTTGGCGCGCTAGGTAGGGGCACTGCATGTTGACATCATTTTCCTGCCATTTTTCCGGATGGCTGACCCCGAACATCCACTTCTAGTGGCCACGGTGATCTGGTTTGGGAGCTTGGAGTTCATGTCCCTCGGCTACGGCTATGACATGGTCCTCCTCCCGCCCAGACACCTGACCGACGGCGACCACGAGCTCTCCTAGCCAGGGGGAGCGCTGCGTCGTTACCACCGCTCTCGTCATGCCTGTGCAGTCAGGCGACGGCAAGCCTAGCACGGCCGCCACCATCGCCTCGCAGGGGGTGACGGCGTTCCCCGATCCGGTGCCTCTCAGCCGGACGCCGACACGGATTTCCTCGCTGAGGACCAGTGTAGGATGAGCTTGGCTGAGGGTAAGATGCCGACGGGGCATCCCATCACCCCACCGACCGGCGCGGCACCACCTCCATCCGATCCAGGGTCGACTCCTCCGACACCGAGGACGATGCCTCCGTGGGCATTTCCGTATGGGCTGAACATAGCTACCCGGGCATATGCTTCCTCTATAAGTACCAGCATGAGCGCTTACGAGGAGCTCCCCGGGCACCATCTACGTTCTGCCCTTGACCTCGTGGCATCCACGCCAGCTTCCGAGTACTTGGACTCTACGGAGACTCTTGGCACGGGGCTCCGTGTGATCACCTCTCACCACTATGACTTCAACAATCGACGACCTCACATGCATCCATCGTACTACTATTTTGGCGCCCCTGACTCCGACTCTACCGACGACAGCTACGATCCGACCCGCGAGTGCTCCCAAATCGATGGGGCTATCGCGTCAGATTCAGAAGCTAAGGCTGCCGCAGGAGGGGGGAACGCCACACCATGCCACGCAGCGCACCCTGGCGCACGGGGCGGACCCCAACCTTTCGAAGCAGACCAGGGAGTGCAACTTGCTCAGATTCAAGAACTGCAGGCCAAGCTCGATGAAGAGCGAGAACGCCTGCGCCTACTTCAGTAGACCCTCGAGCGGGAGCATGCGGCGCGCATACGTGGCGGAGGAGCTTGAGAGAGAGCTCTCAACGTTAATCGTCGCATCGTCGAGGAGCGGGTGGGTGAACAGCCGGTCTTCAACCGAGCCAGCCAGAACGTCGTCGTCGCCGCCATGCTTCTCCGCAACATGACCGAGCCATCTACCTCTGAGGCCCGTCGGGCCCGTGATGAGATTCAAGGACTCCTCGAGATTGCGGCCATGCAGCAGCCCGAGAGTTCCGCCTTGAGGCGCCGCGCCCTTGCCTGAGGGCAACCTGCAGAGCCCTCCCGGCAAGTAGGGGAGGCCTCAGTCCACCCGAGCCGGCACCTCAAAGAAACAAGGCTACCTCTGTCCGAGAATGCATCGTCGACAACCGCGAGCCCCGAGATGCCCGTGACAACAGCAACGAGCGCTGCAGGCGCAAATATGGTGATGGTACAGCTCGAGGCTACCATGAGCACTGGGGCAGGCGATACGACAGTGCCGAGGATCGTAGTCCATCACCCGAGCCACCGGGCCCTCGAGTCTTCAGCAAGACCATTCGAAACACCCTGCTTCCAGTCCGGTTCCGCCTCCGGTCGACTCTGACCAAGTACAATGGCGAGACCAAACCCAAACTTTGGCTCGCTAACTTTTGCTTGGCTTGTCAGTTGGGCGGTGCCACCGATGACAAAGTCATCATCCGACAACTCCCCCTGTTCCTATCGGACGCCGCTCAAGCATGGCTTGAGGATCTCCCACCTCGATAGATCCACAACTAGGATGATTTAGTGAGGGTGTTCGAGGGGAACTTCAAGGGGACCTATGTGCGCCCCGGCAACTCTTGGGACCTCAGGAGTTGTAAACAGAAGCCGAACGAGTCTCTTTGTGACTATATCCGGCGTTTCTCCAAACAACGCACTGAGCTTCCCAACATCACCGACTCCGACGTCATCATGGCTTTCCTCTCTGGAACCACTTGCAAAGAGCTTGTCCGAGAGTTGGGCCACAACACCCACACCACTGCCAATGAATTGATGGACATCATCACCAGCTATGCCACCGGTGAGGAGGCGGTTGGTGCCATCTTTGGTGGTGACCAGGACAAGGGGAAGCACAAGAACGAGGAACCCGAGAGCTCCAACTGGGGTGCTAGAAAAAAAACAACAAGAACAAGAAGAACCAGCAGGGCAAGCATGAAGCCACGGCTGATGACCTCGTCATTGCTGCCGACCGCAAAAGGCCTCGAGGACCCCTCGGCGGGGGCATTTTCGACAAAATGCTCAAAGAACCATGTCCTTACCACAAAGGGCCCATGAACCACAACCTCGAGGACTGCCACATGTTGCGGAGATACTTTGAAAGCTTAGGCATCAAGAAGGATGACAAGGAGGACCCCAAAGAAAAGGGTGACGACAAGGACGAGGGGTTTCCCGAGATCCATGACTGTTTCATGATATACGGGGGACCCTCGACGTGTCTCTCAGCGCGCCAGCGCAAGTGGGAGAGCCGAGAGGTTTTCTCCGTACACTTGGCGACCCCCCTCTTCCTTGACTGGTCCGACATGGCCATCACTTTCGACCGTAATGACCATCCGGACTACGTTCCTAATCCTAGATTCTACCCGCTCATCGTCGATCCCATCATCGCCAACACGCGCCTCACTAAAGTACTCATGGACGGGGGCAGCAGCCTCAACATCATCTACAACCGTACCCTCGACCTTCTGGGGATCGAGAGGACGTACTTCCAACCCAGCGTCGGGGGCTTCCATGGAGTCGTGCTAGGGAAACGAGCAGAGCCTGTTGGACGGATCGACCTGTCTGTCTGCTTCGGAACCCCCGCTAACTTCAGGAAGGAGACACTCACTTTTGAGGTGGTTGGTTTCCACGGAACCTACCACGCCATCCTTGGACGTCCTTGCTATGCCAAGTTCATGGCAGTCCCCAACTACACCTACCTCAAGCTCCAGATGCCGGGCTCTAAGGGTGTTATCACCATTGGGCCCTCCTATGAGCACGCCTACGAGTGTGACGTGGAATGCGTCGAGCACGGGGAGGCCATCTTGGAGTCAGCAGCCTTGGACAGGGACCTCGATGGTCTGGCCAAGGGGATCCCCGACCCAAAATGGCACACCGGCAGCTTCGAACCCACAGAAGACATCAAACTCGTACCTTTTAGAAGGTTGTGCTCAAGCCATTTTGGTAGAGGACTGCTTTTCAAACTTTGTGAACATAGAGTCATTTCAACGAGTATATTTCTGAAGAATTCAGTCTAGTGTAAAGTTCATACGGACTATGTTGTGCTCACTAAAGAATCAGATACTTGTGAGTGGTTCACTCATGGACCAAATGATCTCCGTACATTGAGAATGTAGTACGTGCTATCTTGGATTCCTCCCAAAGTAACAATGATTCATGGAAGTCAATGAAGGAAATTCTTCAGACAAATTTTACCATAAAGAGTAAATATCAGAAAGTGCCTTTGACCAAGTTGTTCACCGATGTTGAAGCTTTATAGCTGAATGCTATAGCGGATGTTGGGAACTAAATAACGTGCCTCTCTTCCTTAAAAGGTCTTCCATTCTGAATCTCGGGACGCGATTCTTTTAAGGGGGGAGGGCTGTAACACCCCAGGTGTTATCGCCAATTAGGCAATGGGTTTGAGCTCAAACATGACAGATTAAGTGGAGATGATGATGTCAAGGTCAACCTATGGAGATGAGCCTAACCTAAAGTTGGATGTTGCACCATTGCCTTATATATAGGCCATTTTCAAAGATATATGTTCGGATGGTGTTATTGCCATATCCTCATGTGTCTCACCTTGGTACCTATCTATATTGATCCCTGGAAAAGTTTCATGAAGTTTGGAATCAAAAAGTCACATGAAATGATAAGTCATATCCTTCTTGGAATGGCGTGATTAAGTGAATGGAATTTTAGATCATCAACCAAACTTTGCAACTTTGCCGAAATGACTCTAGATGAAATCTACAACAAAAGTCATGAAGGGTTCATGTTGAACAAATGTCAAGAAAATGCCCCGATTGGCCTAAAACTCTAGTTTCAGCTTTATCGAGTTGCTACTTTGACCAAAGTGGAAGTATAAATTCTGTACCAGTTATGAGGTTTGACCTTAAACAAAAGTTGTAGTTCATCTTGTGTAGAACAAACTTTGTTTAATGGTCAAGAGCTAGTTTGGCCTCTAACTTGGTCAAATATAGCTCACAAGATTGAATCGACTGCTGTTTTGGGAAGCAGAAAATATTTCTAAGTCCCTGTTTGGCAGCTGTGAATTGACATGTTCATGCCATTGTATCTTCTAAATCTATGTGGTAGCTCAATTTAATTCCTTACTATGATTTGAAGTACTTTTCATGGTGGAGCCAGTGAATCAAGTCTCATCAAGTTTGGAGTTCATTTGGATCTTCGAAAATAATTTCTAAAACAAAAAAAAGTTGTTTTATCACTTTTGACCGTGACATGTTGACATGCCGCGTTCTCCTATTTGTGTTAAACAACTCAAGTTGAGCCAAGAATAGAAGTTGAAGATAAATTGATGGAGAAGAGCATACAAAAAGTTGGACTAAGTTTGATTCCGTTTTGATTGTCAAAACTTGGGTTTGTTTGATCTCTGTCAACACACTGACATAGCCAATTTGAAGCTTCATTACTCACTAATCCATTTTGTTAATGACCAAGCTTCCTTAATAGAAAAGGTAAAGCCAACCGAGCTGAGCAAACTTCATTTTAGGCCCAAGACCTAGTTCGGACCCGAGCAGGCCCAAAAATGGTCTCAAAGACGGGCACAGAGGCGCCTGCCACGTGCTCGACGTATTGTCTTTGTGGCGACCGGGCAGCAGGGCACCCCACCATGGCTGGACACGCGCCCCCTTGCCTCTCCACGCGTCTTGCGCCTTGTTGTCGAGGTGGAAGAGCACCAGGACGCGCGCCCAAGCTCCACTCCATGCCCCCCTCTCGCCCTGGAGCTTCCCATTGCCTCCCCGCCTTTTCCCAGTCGCACCAGAGCACGTCCGACATGGCCAAACTCCGGAGCTCGTGGCCACACCGTCGTTCTCCTACCTCCGGCTTCCCTTCACCCAAACGAACCACCACACCACCTTCCTCGCCTCGTGCTGCACCTCCCGTACTCCTCGCCTTGAGCCGCTCGTCACCGGAGCACCGCCACCCCCTGCCGCCGTCGTCCCAAGCCGCCGGCGCTCGTGGCCCCGCTTCCTCCGACCATCTCCGGCCGAGCCGCGACCACCCACGAGTGCGCACCGGCCTCCTCTTTCTTCCCCACCACTTCTCCGACGATGGCATGGCCTCCCTTCGTCGGAATCCGTGAGCTCCGGCGACCCTCCTCTGTTCCAGTTCTGCCAGGCACCTCGCGCGGCAATTCGACTAAAGGGAGGGGCCTATCTGCACACCACTGACTCATATGAATAGTGACTTTGTACTGCGGGTTGATTCCTAGAAATTCCAGGGGCCTCGAGGCAAAAGTGTTTTCCTTTTTCCTTTTTCTTTTTTCTTTTATGCAGATTTTTGGCTAAATCTTTGGAAATTAATATCTCATGCTAGGAAGCTCCAAAAATAGCAAATGAGGACTTTTTGGAATCCTTGTGAAATTATCTATGCAGTGGATCTATAATATTTCATGTTTTAGTTTAAAGTTTTAGCTGTAAAAATATATTTATGCAACTAGGTTTTGAATGCTAGCTGGATCTGTTATTTTTAATAACTGTAAAAATATAACTCCAAATGAAGTGCAATTTTTGTGGCATGTTACTCTTGTGATGTATGATGTCTAGTAAAAATTTCAAGATTTTAGGCTTGATAGTTTAGGAGCTATAAAAATAACAAATGTTATATGCTGCTTTGCTTCTATTCTGGACAGTGCTGCGTGTATGCATTGTTTGGCTCAGTTAAGTTATGAATCATGCCTTGTTGATAATAAATGAGTTGTAGTAATTTTCATAATACTTTCAAAAAGATAAAGATCACAATTTTTGGTTAAGTATATGTTTAGTTATAGTTGATTAAAGTACTGTGGCAGTTTCTGCCTAAACCCAGACAGCATTGCTTTGTGTGCCATGTGTGACCGTGTTAGTGGCAGAATTAGTTCTAGATGTTTATAGAAAAGTTATTCACAATTTGTTAAGCTTTCTAAAAAGTCTAGAACCATACTTATTGGATTTATAAAACTCAAGTTATAGCGGTTTAAAGTGGCATATCAGATTCTGTCCATATTTTGGACAGAGATGCAATTATTTAATTAATTGACCATGTTAACTGTAGAATCATCTTAAGATGATTACAAAAAGTTGTAGGTCACTTTATAAGCTTTCCATAAAGTTGAGAATCATGTTTGTTGGAGGTCTAGAACTCCATTTATGCTTCTCTGAAGTTCTATCAGTTTTCTGTCTATAATTGTACCACTGCTGTTGGGCTGCATGTGTGGTGTTACTCGTGCAACTAGTTTCATGGTGTAAATGATGTTTACTATGATTTTGGTAAATACAAAAGTTTTAGATAATTATCTTATCTTGCTTGTGTTAAATTTTCATAATCCCAGGTCTGATAGTTTAGGATTTGCATGCTTAATAAGTCCACTGTCAAATTTTAATTACCTTCTGTGCAGACTTTAAAGATTGGTATGTTTGGTCATGATAACTTGGGAATCATGTTGAGATGATTAAAGATGAAATGTAGATATTTTCATAAGCTTTCCAGAATGTCTTCTTACAAGTCATTTGGATTTATGAAACTCCAGATATGATTGATTTATGAAGCTACTATTTGTAAGTCCAGAAATTGACATATTCTAGTTATAGTTGTTGCTTCACCTTGACTTGCTTTGCTATGTTGATTTCTAAGAGTGATATACATCTTGTTAGTGTTAAGTGTGCTTGAGATCTTGTGTGACTTGTGTCATGATCGATATGCTAGTCATCTTCTAAGGATATGCTTAAGTGATAGTTAAGTTGATTAACTCTAGTGCCATGTGAACTTGGTGTGCTGGCATGAATGTTGTGTTATTGCATTTCTACGTATTCATACATATGCATTGTCGCACCTCATTTAGGTACGCTAGCTGAAAAACATGAAGGACGTGATGTGGCGTTGGAGCCAAACCCGAAGACGGTGTTTGGTGGATCCATCCCGAAGATAGAAGGGCCGGACAAGTGGTAGATTGGAGGATGCTCGCCAAGCGAGTTTCATCTAACAAACTCTGACTTGAGTCGGATCCCAGGCTAGCCCGGAGCATTATAAGTCTCCTACCTTCAAAGCAATTAATTATATATATGTTATAAGTATTGTTGCATTAAGTGGTAGGAGTTGGTTGAAAACCTTGCTGCATTATATCATTCCTTGTCCAGATATATGAAATCCCTGAATCCTACATAGACTAGGACCGAGTAGATGCTTAGCCCTACTTTAAGCGGTAGAAGTCAGGTGATTTCCTATCACCTGCGAGATGTAGGGATATTCATTATGGCACGGTTGGCTATATTGCTATCGTGGAATGGAACCATGTGTTAATAAAATGAAATGAGACCGGGCGGGATGACGATAGTGAAGCAACAAGGCATGGAGGTCTTGGGTGTGGATCTATCCCCGTCTGAGTCGTTTAAGGACCGATTCGCTGTACGTCCTTGAGTCATGTTGAACGCAGTCTAACACTTAGTTGGCCGGATAAGTCGTTCCGACCGCGAAGCTGAGTAATATGGTTCAGGCCGGGAATCGAATGGTAGGTTGCTTCTTGGAGGAGAGAAAGGATGTGCTTGGGGACATTGGCGTGAGACCAAGGGGGGTTAGAGTCCCTATCACCTGGCAGAGTGTCGCCCTTGGGGTCGCGACATCATTCGGACCCGCGATTCCTGAATCATATGAAAAGGTGGCCTGTGCGACCCTGGCAGGGGTCTGTACGGTGAGTGTTAGAAATACCCCTCCAGCTGGATAGGAATTCGATTTGAATCGCCGTCGCTCCCGGTTAGTGAGCACTTGACTTGAGCAGCGGCAACGTAGATTCCATTAAATTGAATGGATGGTTAATTGGATAACGATGGAAAGGTTGCCTCAATTTATACCTGCTATGGTTAATATTGTTTGCTCCTAATAAAGTGAGTGCTCTAGTATAGGTTCTAATATAGATGACAGGTTAATGATAATTAACTTGATGCTTAAGCATTAATGATTACTTATTCATAATAAGCTTTTATGCAAAATGTTGTCAAGCTAGCCCACTTTATATCAGCCTTGCATGATCCTTGGTGTCACCTTATTTCTGGTTTATGACGGGTAAGTCTAGCTGAGTACCTTCTTGTACTCAGGGTTTTATCCCCACTTGTTGCAAGTTGTGATGTATCATGGCGACTGCAAGAGTTGGTTGGCTCCTGCCTTAGTGGCGGAGTGTGATCATGGGCATGATCCTTCTTATTTATCTTCTCTCTAATGCTTTTGGTTGGAAGACGACCTTGGTACTGGCATGTATTTGAAATAAGATTAATGTGTTGACATCGTTTTTAGCACGTGTCAAGATAATCAGGAAGGGTTAATCAACAGAGAAAAGATTACCGTGTAGATTGATAACCAAGGAAAATAAGTTTGTTTTTGAGTGGTGGCAGCATATGGATTTAATTTGAAGTGTTGCCGATGAGGTTAAGGGTATTATTGCCGATGCCGATGAAAGAGGGTTTGGAGACTGCTGCCGATGAGACAGGGGATGTACCGATGAAGGAAGGTATGAAGACTGCAGCCGATGAAACAGGGAATGTACCGATGGAAGGAGCTCGAAGGCTGCTGCCGATGGAACAGGGACTGTGCTGTTGAAAAGGAGGTCGATGAGAATACCATCGTGATTGAGGCGGACTATGGAGTAAAATAGGAGTTAATTTCCTTGTGTACGTTTAGTAGAGTCTGAGTTGTATCCAAGTCATGTTTTTTCCTTAGATTTGGATTTAGTGTCCTAGTCGTATTTGGTTATGTTTCTATAGATCAGGATATAAATATAGAGTGAAGGGCAATGTAATAAAAAATCAATCAATACATCAAAAAACAGCTTTTACTCTTATTCACATCTACTTTCGGCGACTTCGTCAATTTGCATATTTTCCTTTTTACGAGTTCTCATCGATTCGGCGAGTTGCATTGCTCTAAGTGCAATCTTCGATGATCCTCGAGTTCCGCGTGAGTAGCTCTTGGCCGTGACTTCCGGGCGTATCGCTGTTGTCAGGACCAAAGTGCTCGTATCTTCGTCCTTGTCGGTTAACAGGTCAAATCGACTGGCACGCTTTGGATATCGACTTCGGGTATTAGCCCTTTGTGTTTGTAGATTTACTTTTGCATCAACACATCTTTTGGCATGCCCAGTGGGACAGATCTAGTCAAGATGCTTAATCCTGAGATCGATGCTAGGAATATCATCGCAGTAACAGAAGAAGATCTTAAGGACGATCAGAAGCAGGCTATGGAGAGGGCTATTGAAGAATACAGACAGCTTTGCTTGAAGTCATTCAGCTTGAACAAAAGTGGATAAGTCATCCAGAAGCAGGACTTGCCGTTGCCTCGGCAGGTTACCTTTGATCCTAATCCGGGTAAACTTCAGGAGATGGTTAATTCTGCGGTGAATCATGCTTTAATTAATCACTCCAATGTGTTGTCCAATACTGTTCATAATGCTGTGATTCGAACTTTCAAAGAAGGGCAAGTGTCACCTCGTTACGTTGGGCCTGCTGCTGGGCCTTCTTAACGTCATTACCAAAAGTAGACTTAGTTTTCTAATTCTGATAACGGCGCCAAAAATGCCGAACCTATCCCTCATGCCACTTAAGCCAAGTTGTCATCCCCAGCATGACATGAGAGACGCGGTATTGAAATATGCAACTGCTCTTCTAAATAAATAATAAATAAGATCTGCAAGCGCACAGATTAATACCGATGTAGCATTTTAACCGGGAAGTATTCCAGGTATCGTTATTTATATTTTTACCACTGGGAAGGGATTACTAACATCAATGTTGATTATGGAATGGAATATAGGAATGAGTATCAATCATTGCATGTATAAGTGAGAGCATTCGTCTATCTCTTGCATACAGGGATAAGTGTCACATAAAATATAGATAAAGTATGAATGGTGACAAAGATAATTAATCTGATCAGCTAGCCACATATAATAATGATAAGCACCTCAACAGATATTCTAGCAAGTCATTAGCATGGTATTAGGATGAACTACAAGGATATTTCCTAAGTTATTCTTAACTATAAAGTCTAGCATATCATAGTTAGTGCAAGTACACTTGGCAATCATTGCGAGAAAGGACTATGCCCATGCATAGTGATATTATCAAGGAAGATGAGAAACATCGCAATCACTCCCCCATAATAATGTTGCTCTGCCTGCCTTACACACGGGAGGGGGACTATATAAGAACCAACGAAGCTGTCACCATCGCGGACCACCCCACGATCCGGCATATAAGGTGCAATCGCAGATAAATATGGTCTAAGCACCACGCCTACACAATATTTATCATTTACCCATGGATCCGATGGATAAACGCTATACGATCCTAAACATGTATATAATTCCAATCTAACTAAGCCAAGCGTATAACTACGATAAACTAAGAACAATATAATCGCAAACATAAACAAGTAGAGCATAGTCATAATCAATATATTTAAATAGAACAAAGTTGTATTCATAATATTGAAGAACAAAGATGAACAATGAAGAACAGTAAAGGAATTACCAAGAATCCTCTTGACAGATCCGGAAACCAATCGAAGATTGACTCCTTCTAGTTCTAATCCTATGTAGCTATGCTATACTAGAGATCTAGTTGATGTGGTGGCTCTAGGGCTTGATCAGAGACTCTCCTCCTGAGATTAGGGTTTGAAGAATTGAGAATGAGGGAGTGCCTCCTCCAGGGGCCAGGGGTCCTGCTTATATAGCCCCCTCAAGTGAACGTGGGCCGTCGGATCAAACCGACATTAATCGCATGGTTTTCCTTGATCCCTTAGGTCGGTGGAGCATAATCCACGAGACGGAGCCTGATTGGCTCTCAGGCTAGGGCGGGCGCCCTAGGGAGCAGGGCGGGCGCCCTGCCTCCGGGCCCGTTCGGCCTCCCGTTCGATCTCGTGGCTTCTGGAGTCTTCTAGATGATAGAAAATCGGTGAACACGTTATTATCTCTATGTAAACCTGACGTGTGGGCCTTTCCTCCGTATTTTCTGATAACCCCCTGCAGAAACAGACAAACACCAAAACTCGTGGAATTCTGTTAGATAAAACCCTAAGTCTAGGTGTTGGTTGCATTTGGATCCTTTTCTTTATTTATTTGATAACTATATTTGGTACTTAAGGATCGTCAACAAACTCCCCCAAGCTTACCTCTTGCTCGTCCCTGAGCAAGGATAGACTCATTATGGAGGAGAAGTTGCTGCAACGCCTTTGAACGTTGACGGTACATATGCTTTCAAATAAGGTCTCATCCCTGAGTTAGAGTAAACTGTCAAGACTTAAAACTTACTCATTTTACCTTTCACCATGGGGCTTGCAACCGTCACCTGCATCTTGAGTGGTTAAAAGATAGAACGGTCTAGTCAAACGCCATGTCTCTTATTCTTGATCAGCTATAGCTCTGGAGTTTTTGCAAATTTTTCAAATAAAACTCAGAGATTCCTTGTATGACTTTCTCGGGTCTCTCTTTTGTGGTATTTCTGGATCCTTACCAAGGCAGTAATGGTATATGCCTTCTCTCTCAAAGTATGTGGTATTTATGGTATAAGGCGTAGTGACATTGCCTTCTCTCTCACCCTACTCTAATAAGGCTTTGATATCTGGAGCTCATAGGTGGGAGATACAGTATACATACTCATAGAACATTTATTGCATAGTCAAACCATGGATCCAGAGAAACAAGTCAATAAGTCAAATCAAGATGTGCATGTGTGGTGAATGAGTGGTGTATGGTGATAACAAAAGTCTAATGCTCTTTTTGAGGGAATACATACCTTTCTTGCTTTTTAAAACTTTTGAGGGGAATGAGATGCTCTATTTTTTTTCTCTCAGGTGGGTATCTTGTACCCCTAATTCTACTGTCGGACACTTGTCCATTTTTACCTCTCGTCTCACTCTTTCTTTCTTCAAGGTTCCGAGCACTTGCTCCTTTTTATTTCCTCGTATTTATTTTTTTTAGAGCAATCTCCCTCTTTTGAAAATATAGCAAGTGGTAGTAGAAATGACTTGAGCATTAACTTCACAGGGAATAACAGGAATGGGATAATGTTTTTGGCTATTCTCTCCTGGGTCAGGAGTAGAATAATTTTGGGTGAATCTGGAGATGGAAATGAGTGGATATATGTGGATGCGTACTTCCGGAGTAGAAGCAGCATGTATGAGTGAACGTGCAAGTGAATCTTGATTTTAACCATATGACAAGTTCCTAAGGGTCACAGCTCGACCACACTCAATGCCCATAAGCAGTAAGTAGTAAAAGTGCGGCTCTTAATCTAACAAGCATGTATATATGGCTGTGGTAGGAATTTAAACTCTCATCATACAGGAACTCATCATGCAACATTTTAAAGATTTTCAAAGATAAAATTCTCCAGAATTCTAGCATCTCTAGGAACAGATAAACAGCAGCTCAACCTTCCCATATCATATCCGTTAATAACTTAGACTTCAGATCAAGTTCTCTTCCCACTAGTTCAGGTTTTAGAGCCAGTTTTAAATTATAACAGTTATGTCTAAACTAGAGAGAAAACAAATTTGAAAATTAGGCAGAGCAACTATTCATCATATCCATGCTAGAGTTTTATTTTCAAGATTCAGTTTAGCATAGCTACTTTATTTATTTATTAAACTAAGCAAATATATATAAACACAAAATATTTATTTGGGTTTTCATGATTATGCATCTTTTTATTTTAATAAAGCATAGGTATAAATGTAGATAAAAATACTTATCGGGATAAATGGGGGTGCTCTCCCCCAAGCTGGATCTTGACGTAATTTCTTCTGATGTAGCTAGCAGGTGCAGAGGTGTATTTGAATGTCGGCAGCACCCTGACAACGATTAGGATATCCTCCGTCTGCTAGTCTTCCTGAATTCTGTGGAGCTCAAATAGACAACAAAGCTTCGTGGAACTTGATTAAGCGTTAGCATAAATATCTAGCCTTTATCATGTTTGAGCTTCCTTGATAAATGTCACTCTCTATTTTTATTTTCATTTTTATAGAACAGAAAAAATATATTATTATTTTTTTATGCCACCACAGTGAATGTACTTATGGGTTTTATGCCACTCGCATACTCACATGGGGCTTACTGTTTTCAACATTTTTTTAGACAGAATGAACATGATTAACTGAGCAATAATTAAAGGGAAAATGATAACTACCAAGTTTACCTCTTGGCACGGCGTTCGGTGTTTTTAAGTCCTCCGAACAGGACTTCTTTTCTTCTTAGTTGTCCTGGGATTTGGGTGGCGTAGACGGTGGTTCCGGCAGCGCCTCCTCTTCTTGTGTAACTGTCTTCACTTTCCATACCCGACTTGGTGCTTCGGTCTCCTGTTGTGTATCCTCGGGCCTTATGACCTCTCCTTCATAGTCTGCCCATACGTCCTTGATGGTTTGCCTCCTTTGGTTACGGTTACGTCGCCTTCTTCTTGTCCTGACCTGCTTAGAATCTTCAACTATATAGTTAGGGTCATTAAAGTAGCGGCGTACCTTCTCAGAGGGGAAATGCATATGGACTTCTCCAGTTCCAATGTAGATGATTGCTTTGACGGTGCCTAGGAACGGTCTTCCTAGGATGATGGGTGGATCGTACTCGTCGTCTCCCATGTCAATGACCTGAAAGTCTGTATGGACAAAATGATCGTTAATTTTAACAGGGACATCGGTTACTGTACCTTCGACCTTTCGTATGTCTGATCTGCCATCTGGAGCTGAGTGTATGTTGGTTTTAAGGGCATGGTCCCGTATAAGAGCTGATAGGTGACTGTGGCCATTATGTTGACGCTTGATCTAGTGTCGCAGAGCGCCTTCTGAAAGGAGTATCCATTGATTGAGCACTCAATGCTTGGCATACCTGGGTCTTCCTTCTTGTTCAGGAAGGGCGACTTGAGTCGACCATCTTGACCTCCTTGAACTGCAGTGACCATCTTAGCTGATTCGGTCCATCCTTGGTTGTTCTTGTTCTGCTTGTTCCTCCTATTGGTCCTCTTCCTTGGTTCATGTTGGGGTTGCTCTGGGATTTGTGTAATCTTGTTCTTGAAGGAAAACGTCTCCTTCCTCCCCTTGATGTTGAAGTTGATCTTTGCAGCACTGGCGTAGATGACAGCTCCCGAGGTGTTCAGGAATGGCCTTCCCAGAATAACTGGTGACCTCTCATCGGACCCGGTCTCTATCACCACGAAGTCAGCTGGAGCGTACGAGGTACCAACTCGGACACACATATTCTTTAATATTCCTTTAGGAAAGCTTAGTGTCCGATCTGCAAGCTGCAAACACATAGTTGTTTCTGATAAAGGATATGTAAAGAATTTTTCATAGAGTACCCTGGGCATAATGTTGACGCTGGAGCCAAAGTCGCAGAGTGCTTCTGGGAAGTCCACCATGCCGATGGAGATCGGGATGACGGGGCGTCCTGGATCGCCTCTCTTGACTGGCAGAAGGTCATTATGTACTCCGACAGCGGGATTACTCCAATAGTTACCTACATCAAACATGTCTACAAGATTTGCAGATTCTAATCCTTCCGGTTGTGATGGTATACCGGGGTTAGTAGCAGGAACAGCAGCAGCTATTTGATTTAACTGAGATTCAATCATTTTATTAAAGCTAATTTGGTTTTTGATGGCAGTAGAGAAATTATCCATTCTATTATTTATGTTTTCTAGTATTTTATCATTGGATGCCAATTTCTTAGACAAGTTATCCATTAGCTTTCCTTGATTAGACACTAACTCTCTCAGGGGTGGAAAATTATTATTGTTGTTGTAAGAGTTATTACCTTGATAATTACCTGAGTAGTTACCTGAGTAGTTAGGCCTCTATTGATTCCAACCTTGATTTTGTTGAGGACGGTTGTAGTTGTTGTTGTTGATGATGTACCTTGCATCCTCAAGCATCTCAGGGCAGTGATTGCCTGAGTGTCCAGTATCTCCACATTCCTCACAAGTCATGTGAGAGTCGTAGACGTTCATGACTTCTCTTTTGTCTCCAGCTTTGTCATCAAGCTTTTTCATGAGTAGGTCTAACTTTGCAGACAGCATGTCTACCTCCTTGAGCTGGTGCATACCTCCACCCTTCTTGCGTGTTTGAGTCCTCTCTTCGTTCCAACCTTGGTTGGACGCCATCTTCTCCACAAGGGCTGTAGCTTGTGGTATGGTGAGTGATAGAAATGCGCCTCCAGCTGTAGCATCCATGGTCTCACGAGCACTAGTGATGAGCCCATGATAGAAAGTCTGCATAAGTAGCTAGCTTTCCATTCCATGATGGGGACATTCTAGGATGTAATCTTGAAAGCGCTCCCATGCTTCTGGAACGGATTCATCATGTTGTTGCTGAAAACTTGTAATCTTCCCACGGAGAGCATTGGTCTTGCCCATGGGAAAGAACTTAGCCAGAAAGTTCGTAGAGCAGAGTGCCCACATAGTGTTCTTATCCTTCGTCGCGTAGAACCACTGCTTCGCTCTCCCCAATAGTGAGAATGGGAAAAGGCGAAGTAGTATGGCGTCTCTGGGAACATCTAATAAAGTGAATGTGTTGCAAATCTCTAGGAAGTATTGGAGATGAGCACTTGCATCTTCGTGCGGCTTCCCACAAAACTGGTTGGCTTGTACCATGTTGATGAGCCCTGGCTTGAGCTCAAAGTTCTTGTCGATGGCCGCGGCAGGTCCAGTGCGGATGTTGTCCGTAGTGGGAGCTAAGAACTCGCGGATCGTCTTGTTCGCCATGGCTGCGAACTCTGTTGACAAATTCCAGATGAAACTTCGGCGGTCTTCTGGATTGGATGAAGTGTTGCGTCGAAGTGTTGACTTCTTGAGCTTGGCTCTTGCCCCTCTGATTAATGCTTCAGGGTTGTCAACAAAATTTTCTGGAAGATGTCCTCTATTCATACATCACCCTGCAAAACAATAAGAATGGAAAAATACAGGGGTAAATCTGTATGGGAGAATTGATGATCTCAATCACTTAATGATGCGAATGATGACTCAAATTCCGTATTCATTCCTTGTTAGTAAATCAACCTTCCCCGGCAACGGCGCCAAAAATGCTTGTTGGGCATTCTTAACGTCATTACCAAAAGTAGACTTAGTTTTCTAATTCTGATAACGGCGCCAAAAATGTCGAACCTATCCCTCATGCCACTTAAGCCAAGTTGTCATCCCCAGCATGACATGAGAGACGCGGTATTGAAATATGCAACTGCTCTTCTAAATAAATAATAAATAAGATCTGCAAGCGCACAGATTAATACCGATGTAGCATTTTAACCGGGAAGTATTCCAGGTATCATTATTTATATTTTTACCACTGGGAAGGGATTACTAACATCAATGTTGATTATGGAATGGAATATAGGAATGAGTATCAATCATTGCATGTATAAGTGAGAGCATTCATCTATCTCTTGCATACAGGGGTAAGTGTCACATAAAATATAGATAAAGTATGAATGGTGACAAAGATAATTAATCTGATCAGCTAGCCACATATAATAATGATAAGCACCTCAACAGATATTCTAGCAAGTCATTAGCATGGTATTAGGATGAACTACAAGGATATTTCCTAAGTTATTCTTAACTATAAAGTCTAGCATATCATAGTTAGTGCAAGTACACTTGGCAATCATTGCGAGAAAGGACTACGCCCATGCATAGTGATATTATCAAGGAAGATGAGAAACATAGCAATCACTCCCCCGTAATAATGTTGCTTTGCCTGCCTTACACACGGGAGGGGGACTATATAAGAACCAACGAAGCTGTCACCATCGCGGACCACCCCCATGATCCGGCATATAAGGTGCAATCGCAGATAAATATGGTCTAAGCACCACGCCTACACAATATTTATCATTTACCCATGGATCCGATGGATAAACGCTATACGATCCTAAACATGTGTATAATTCCAATCTAACTAAGCCAAGCGTATAACTACGATAATCTAAGAACAATATAATCTCAAACATAAACAAGTAGAGCATAGTCATAATCAATATATTGAAATAGAACAAAGTTGTATTCATAATATTGAAGAACAAAGATGAACAATGAAGAACAGTAAAGGAATTACCAAGAATCCTCTTGACAGATCCGGAAACCAATCGAAGATTGACTCCTTCTAGTTCTAATCCTATGTAGCTATGCTATACTAGAGATCTAGTTGATGTGGTGGCTCTAGGGCTTGATCAGAGACTCTCCTCCTGAGATTAGGGTTTGAAGAATTGAGAATGAGGGAGTGCCTCCTCTAGGGGCCAGGGGTCCTGCTTATATAGCCCCCTCAAGTGAACGTGGGCCGTCGGATCAAACCGACATTAATCGCACGGTTTTCCTTGATCCCTTAGGTCGGTGGAGCATAATCTGCGAGACGGAGGCTGATTGGCTCTCAGGCCAGGGTGAGCGCCCTAGGGAGCAGGGCGGGCGCCCTGCCTCCGGGCCCGTTCGGCCTCCCGTTCGATCTCGTGGCTTCTGGAGTCTTCTAGATGATAGAAAATCAGTGAACACATTATTATCTCTATGTAAACCCGACGTGTGGGCCTTTCCTCTGTATTTTCTGATAACCCCCTGCAGAAACAGACAAACACCAAAACTCGTGGAATTCTGTCAGATAAAACCCTAAGTCTAGGTGTTGGTTGCATTTGGATCCTTTTCTTTATTTATTTGATAACTATATTTGGTACTTAAGGACCGTCAACACCTGCTTATCATCAACCAGAAGCAGCATCTGCTGTTGCTCCATCGGCTCCCCCAGCCGTTGCGGGTATAGAGATTTCTTCTCCTCCAGTATCAGCAGGTTTATCTAACGTACAGTCTACTCCGGTGCGTCCAGATTCAGCATTATCAGGACGAGTTCAGCTTGGTATGGATCTATCAGCATCGGCTCTATCAGGTCCTGTACCACAGAATAATCAAACTCCTGCTAATTGGTGGGGATATGGTATGCCTCCAGAGCCATCTGCTTTCAATCACGGATTATCTCAAGCGTTTGATGCAGCGGGAAAAACTCCTATGCCATTGGCTGGTTTGCCGATAGCTCAAGCGCCTCAATATACTACAACTACTGTACAACAAAATCTAGGAGGTTTTCAGGCGTCTTTGGGTCAAACATCTAGTTCAAATCCATCGACAAATTTGTTACCGATGCAGCAGAAGGCTTCTATCGCCAGTCAGCCTGGAGTCTAGGTTATGCCTCAAGTTGGATGTAATTATCCAGCAATGCCAACAAGCTACCAGCCATCGACAAACTTTGTGCCGATGAATACTAATAATTGGTCAGGGCAGTTTCCCACTCAACATACAGTTCAGCCAAATCAGCAAGCCACAGGTGTTCATCAAGGTCACATGCATGCTGGTTTTCAGAATCAAGCATCGGCAGCTCAGCCGATGAACCCTTTTCAGCAGGTTAATGGACCACAGATAGTAGCAAATGTGCCAATTGCTGGAGATCGTGGGCCACAAAGGTATGCAGAAGGGTATCAGCAGATACCTCTAGTAGAGATTCAACAATATCGTCAGCAAGATGTCGATGCTTTTTGGGCCGATAAGATAGCAGAAATTATGAAGGATCAGTTTGGGATCAAGCCCAAAGTTAATACCTATTCTTATCGGACTCCATATCCTCCGGCATATGATTTAATTCCTCTCCCAAATCGTTACAAGGTGCCAGACTTCACTAAGTTTTCTGGGCAAGATGATACATCAACCATGGAGCATGTTAATCGTTTTATTATTCAATGTGGAGAGGCAGCTTGTAGAGATGAGTTGAGAGTTCGTCTGTTCTCATCATCTCTATCCAGATCAGCATTTACATGGTTTATTTCACTACCGCCAAATTCTATTATCACTTGGGCTGATCTGGAAAAGCAATTTCATAAGTATTTCTTTGCTGGAGTTCATGAAAAGAAGCTTACCGATTTGGTAAAGATGAAACAGCGCAATGATGAATCAGTAGAAGGCTTTGTGCAAAGGCTACGAGATGTAAAGAACAAATGTTATAGCCTGGTATTGGATGATCGGCAGCTTGCCGATTTAGCCTTTCAGGGATTGTTACCACACCTTAAGGACAGATATGCTTCTTAGGAGTTTGAAAGCCTAAGTCATTTAGTGCAAAGGATTTCTGATCAAGACACTAGGGTTTTTGAACCTAAAAGAAATTGGAACAAGAAAGTTTCATTTGTTGAAGAGGCGGAAGATTCTGATTCAGATAATGAACCAGTTATCGGTTTGGCAGAGTGGGTTAAGAATAAGAAGCTGATATCTTGTCCCTTTGGTCACAAAGAGCCAGAAAAGTTTACTTTTGACGTTACCAAAGCCGATAAAATATTTGATCTTTTGCTTCAGGAGGGCCAGATTAAATTGTCACCTAATCATGTGATCCCATCGGCAGAAGAGTTGAAGCATATGCTGTATTGCAAGTGGCACAATGCAGCTTCACACAGTACCAATGAGTGCAAAGTATTTAGACAACAATTGCAGTTAGCTATTGAGTCTGGTAGAATAAAATTTGGCAGTTCCAAGATTCAAAAGCCGATGAAAATTGATCAACATCCTTTTCCAGCAAATATGTTGGATGCTGAAGGGAAAATTAAGGTGTTGACATCGGAAGCTACTGAAAAGAATGCATCAGTAGATCCCCAACATCGGATAACTACCGATGATGCAAAAGGCAAGGGGCTATTGACGGAAAGTGGCGGTTCTGGGAGGCATCCTCGATCTGGCATCGTGATCACTCATCGAAGACAACAAGAAGGCTGGCGTCAGCGAAGGGATCGGTATCGACGACAACAAGAGGAAAGGCGTCAAGAAGAGTGGAATCGGCATAAGGATCATTGGAATTGTCCATTTTTTATTCATTGTTGGGAGGAAGGTATTAAGTTACCTACTGTTGAAGATTGTCCAAAGTGCAATGGTTATTATGGAGTTAATCATCCTGTAAGAAGGTTTCAATTTGGTAATCAAGGTTTGTTCATTAATGAGCCGATCAGAGGGAGAGCATCAGTACATGATCGGCTGGGGGGCAGGCTTAGTGTGCATGAAAGGCTTGGTAAACGCGTTGCATATTTTCCAAGAAACCAAGAGGAACTTGAAGAGATGGCAAATGCAAGAGTTCCTGATGAAGAAATATTTACAGGGATCCTAATATACGTCATGTGGAGACAACTAGGACTTATCAGCCAGTATGGAAAACTAAGCTTCCTCAATGGTGTCCAGAGGGTTTGATAAAAACACAGAAGAGAAAAATGCAGCGAGAGCGTCAAAAAGATTTATATCAAGAAGAAAGTTCCTCCAATGAGAGATCTGGTAACCAGCAGTGGCAGATAAGGCACAAAAATAAAGGTCCATCGGCAGATGTCAATATGGTGTTTATGTTGCCGATGGAATTTCTGGCTCTGTCTGATAGTGAAGAAGAGGCTGTTTTCTCTGACCAAATAGCTCAATTAACGCTAGATCCAATGATGGCTGTTTTTGAGAAGCCTGCCGATGATGAGAGACAACACCTCAAGGCTTTATTTGTAAAAGGCAGAGTTGATGGGCAGCCTGTATCTAAGATACTTATTGATGGAGGAGCTGCAATTAATATTATGCCTTATGTGATGTATCGGAAGCTTGGTAAGGGAGATCAAGACTTAACTAAGACTGATATGATGCTAAAGGATTTTGAAGGCAATGTATCACCAGCTAAAGGGGCAGTATGTGTTGAGTTGACCATCGGCAGTAAAACCTTACCGACAACTTTCTTTGTTATTAATGGCAAGGGTGCATATAATCTGCTCTTGGGAAGGGATTGGATTCATGCTAATTGCTGTGTTCCTTCTACAATGCATCAATGTCTGGTACAATGGATTGGAGATAAGATTGAAGTTGTTCCTGGTGACTCTTCTTATATCATCGCATCGGCAGAATCAGACACCTATGAGCGAACCAAGTGCAAATCGGGAGAAGCCTGGGAAAAAGAGTTCCTCAAGATTGCCGATTACGAAATTCTACCGATCCAAGCAGTCGGTTCTGAAGAAGAGTTTTAATGGATAGATTTGCCGATGATGGAAAATTAGGTCAAGGATTTACGTCGGCAGATGATTTAATAGAAGTAGATATTGGTGAAGGCGATAGGCCAAGGCCCACTTTTATTAGCTCTAAGTTAAATTCCAAGTGTAAACAGCAACTAGTTGATTTGTTAAAGGAATATAAAGATTGTTTTGCTTGGGATTATACTGAAATGCCTGGATTAGACTGATCTATAGTCGAACATCGGTTGCCTATTAAATCTGGATTTCGGCCACATCAGCAGCCGGCTCGCCGATGAATTCCTAGTATACTCCCTGATATTAAGGCCGAAATAACCAAATTAATTGAGGCAAAGTTTATTCGGCAGTGTCGATATGCAGAGTGGATTTCTAATGTGGTTCCTGTATATAAGAAAAATGGAAAACTCCGTATTTGTATTGATTTCAGGAATCTTAATAAGGCCACACCGATGGATGGTTACCCAATGCCGATTGCTGATTTGTTGATTGATGCTGCAGCAGGGCATCAGATTATTAGTTTCATGGATGGTAATGCGGGTTATAACCAAATATTCATGGCTGAAGAAGATATTTCCAAGACTGCTTTTAGGTGTCCAGGTCATGTGGGATTATTTGAGTGGATAGTTATGACATTTGGTTTGAAAAATGCCGGTGCTACTTATCAAAGAGCTATGAACTTTATTTTCCATGAATATATCGGCACGTTGGTAGAAATCTACATTGATGACATAGTGATTAAGTCTGGAGACATCACAAAGCATCTAACCGATCTACGGAAGATACTGGAGTGCACAAGAAAACATGGATTAAAGATGAATCCCAATAAATGTGCATTTGGTGTATCGACAGGACAATTCTTGGGTTTTATGGTGCATCAGCGAGGCATTGAAATTAGTAGAAAATCTATCGAGGCAATCAACAAGGTTGTTGCTCCTGCCGATAAAACTGAATTACAGTCCTTGATCGGTAAGATTAATTTCATCAGAAGGTTTATATCTAATCTGTCAGGTAAGATCAAGGCTTTCAGTCCATTATTGAAATTGAAAGCCGATCAGGTGTTTAAATGGGGGGATGAACAGCAATTAGCCTTAGATCAGATTAAGAGTTATTTAACAAATCCTCCAGTGTTAGTTCCACCCCAGTATGGAAAACCTTTCAGATTGTATTTATCAACTGAAGATACTGTTATCGGTTCAGCTCTTATTCAAGAATTTGAAGGGAAGGAGCGTGTTATCTATTATTTGAGTAGGCGGTTAATAGATGCTGAAACCAGGTATTCGGCCATTGAGAAATTATACTTATGTTTATACTTCTCCTGTATTAAGTTGAGGCATTATTTACTATCGGCTGAATGTACTGTCATATGCAAAGATGATGTGGTCAAATATATGCTATCTATGCCAATACTAAATGGTAGGATTGGTAAATGGATTTTAGCGTTATCAGAGTTTGACCTACGTTATGAATCGGCTAAGGCAGTTAAAGGACAGGTTATGGCCGATTTTGTTACTCAACATTGCAACACGGTGGATTCTCTGGAAGTTGCTCCGTGGACACTTTTCTTTGATGGGTCTACTTGTGGTGAAGGGGCAGGCATCGACATCGTGTTGATTTCTCCTCAGGGGAAGAAGTATGAGTTCTCATTGCCGATCGTTGCCACATCGACAAACAATCAAGCTGAGTACCAAGCCCTGATAAAAGGGTTAGAATTGCTTAAAGAAGGACAGGCTGATGCTGTTGAAGTCTTTGGTGATTCTATGCTAGTTATAAATCAGTTGATTGGAGTTTATGAATGCCAAAGTGAAATTCTAATTTTATATCATGAAAAGTGTTTGGAATTGTTAAAAGGGTTTAGGAGTTTTCATCTGGAGCATATTTCCCGGATGCATAATGAAGAGGCTAACCGATTGGCTCAGCATGCTTCAGGATATCAACCTGTTCAAGAAGCATTGACATCAGTGGCTGATACCGATGACTGGAGAAAGGAAATCATTGATTATTTAAAGAATCCATCTAAAAAGGTTGAAAGACGCATAAGGTTCCAAGCGACAAAGTATGTACTCCTCGATGATGAATTGTATTACCGTACCATAGATGGAGTTTTACTCAGGTGTGTTAGCATAGAGGAATCAAAAAGCCTGATGAGTGAAATTCATGAAGGAGTATGTGGGGCTCATCAGTCAGCGTTCAAGATGAAATGGATGATCAGAAGAAATGGATATTATTGGCCGGCTATTCTTGAGGATTGTTTTAAATATTTTAAAGGATGTCAGGAATGTCAAAAATTCGGTAATATTCAAAGAGCACCCGCATCGGCTATGAACCCCATAATTAAACCTTGGCCGTTTCGGGGTTGGGCTATTGATCTCATCGGTCAGATTTATCCACCATCGAGTAAAGGGCATAAGTTTATTCTGGTTGCTACCGATTATTTCACAAAGTGGGTTGAAGCAATTCCTTTGAAAAAGGTGACATCGGCTAACATGGTTGATTTTGTGAAGGAGCATATTGTCTACCGATTTGGCATCCCTCAAACCATCACTACCGATCAGGGCACTATGTTTACATCGGGTGAATTTGATGAGTTTGCTATAAGTATGGGAATTAAAGTTTTGAATTCTTCACCGTATTATGCCCAAGCTAATGGCTAGGCTGAAGCATCTAATAAAGGGATTATCAAACTTATTAAGCGCAAGATTAAAGAGTATCCTAAGAAGTGGCATACAATATTAAATGAAGCTTTATGGTCATATCGGATGGCATGTCATGGTGCAACCAAAGTAGCACCTTATCAATTGGTGTATGGACACGATGCAGTATTACCTTGGGAGATTAAAATTGGTTCTAGGCGGATACGTTTTCAGGATCAACTGACAGCCGATGATTATGATATTCTTATGAAAGATGAGTTGGAAGATGTAGCAGGTCATCGGTTAAAAGCTTTAGTTAGCATCGAAGAGAATAAGAAAAGGGTAGCTAGATGGTATGACAAGAAAGTGAAGGTAAAGGAATTTGTCGATGGTGAATTGGTCTGGAAGTTGATTTTACCGATTGGGACTAAAAGCTCTAAGTTTGGCAAATGGTCACCTAATTGGGAAGGTCCATATCGGATAAATCAATCTGTTCCTGGTAATGCATATATTCTTGAAACTCTCAAAGGAGTTGTATTTCCCAGAGCATTAAATGGAAAATATTTAAAGAAATATTACCCTAGTATCTGGATAGATGCATAAAAGTATAATTGCCGATAACAATCCTATCGGCTGGAGATAAAATAAAGTATCAATTGTTGCCGATGCGCTAATTTAACAAAGTCTGGATGGCTGATATCGCACGCAGGCGAATTTCATCGGCTTCTTTTAATTCTTTGGCGTCTTCATCGGCACTTCCTTCCATAGGCTTGAGTTTCTTTTTCAAGACCAAGGCCTTGCGAGCTTGAGCATCTCGTTCCTGTTGAAGGGCCTTGATGGCGTCGGGAAGCTGGTCTTCTTGTTTAGCTTGAGTCAGAGCTGTCTCAACCTTTTCCAGTTCAGCTAGCAGGGCTGCTTTCTTTGCCGATAGATCTAAGATTTTCTGCCTAAGATCGGCACTGGAGGCTTGCAAGTTGTTGATATTCTTGTGCTTTTCATCGGCAGTTTGCTTCAGCTGCAGCATTTCTTCTTTAAGTTGAGCCTGAGCTGCTCTGTCAGCAATACGATGAACGGCCCTTTGATATTGAAGTTGTCTGCTCTCCAGATGGATTGCTGGAAAGATGGTCGCTTCAACATTGGCAGGGACTTGGCCGCGGATCGTTTTAAAGATAGTCCTCGCAGGGTCCGAGTCGATCACCAATTGGGCAGTATCTTGCTGCAGCAGATTTAGGAGGGCTTCTAGCTTGTCATAGGTGTCTGACGATATTGTTCCCAACGCCAAGGAAGAACTCGCCTCTTCTCCGTCATCATCGGAGACATCGATAGCAAAAGAGAATAAGCTATCGGGAGAATCTTGTTCCTGTGAAATAAAGAGAATTAGAAATCCTATCTATGATTTCTGGGGATATTATAAACCAAACAATTAATTGGTTTACCTGCTTCAGAGCGATTTCTTGAGCTTTGCTTGAGGGAGTGGCTTGTAGAGGATCATACGAAGGATCGGCAGAGGATGCCGATGGAATGTCTTCTATGATCACATCGGTAGTCGGCCCTTGGGGTATAATTGCTGATGATGTATCTTGGGCAGAAGGAGCAGCTTGTTCAGTTACATCAGTGGGCTGACTGACGGGTGTTGGAGCAGACACAGGGGCTGGTGTAGATTTCTGTCGTTTTTGTTGAGCTTCAGCATCGGTCAAAGCTTTACGCTTTGTTTGTGCTTCAACGACAATTGGCTGGGGGGCATCGACATCTGTTGGTTGGGGAGCCTGCATGCTTGGCGTGCTTGCCGATGTTCCCGTTTGTTGCTGCAAAAACGGGTATAAGATTGGATATTTAACAGGGAAAAATGTAAAAATAAGGGGATACCTCTGAAGGAGGGGTAGAGGTCGTGGTGCTTGGTAAGGTTGCCGATGATGATCCAGCTGCAGCTTGCACACCCTGATAGTGGTGTGTTAATATAGAGTGTATCGGCAGAAAACAGAGTATGCAAGGTTATTACCTTAAAAGCCTTGATTAGACTTGAAGCAGCAGCCTTTGGAGAAGCCCTGGATGTTCCCAGTCTTGGTCTGGAAGTGATAGTTTTGGTGCGAGTCCTCTGGAAGGTCAAGGCTTCTAAGGTGGGGGCGTTATAGCCGATTACTGAGACTGGAGAGGCTGGAAGGAGGTTGAAGGGTTTTCCACTTTTGCTTATTGGTGGAACTGGATCATCGGCCTGTTTCAAGGAAGGTTAGCTACCGATATGCATATAAAAGGAAGGAAAGAGACAAAAGTTAAAAGGAACTTACTGCATTGTCAGGAATGGCATAATCAGGATCGATCATATGCCGATATGTGTGAACAGATGTTGAAAACAGCTGCTCTTTCCACTCTTGCCACCATTACTTATATGACTCTGTTATGAAAGATGCTGGTGACCAGGCGGAGAGATCGACATTTGAGATATCGGCATCGGGAGCAAGTCTTACTATCCTGCTCCATTCAGTTCCAACGGTAATGATTTCTCTGGGCTTTATCACATCGGCATAACATAGCTTGATTGGTAGTTGCCCAAAGGCCAGCTGGCGGGATACTGCCGATGGATTGTAGAATTCATAAGTAATGTGGGAAGCTTTCCCGCTACCAAATGTGTTGACTGGGATTGCTCTGGGGGTGATAATGGCCATCATAATATCATTGTCTTGGTTTAGATCACTATCGGAGAAATTGAAGAGGAGAGGGAACTTGTTATCCTCATCAATGTAAGGTACCCATGCCCTAAGGTCACGAGGGAGGCCATGGTAGAAAGTCTAAAAAAAATCTACCGATTTGGTCTTCATTAGCTTCTGTTCCGGGAAAGACAATTATGGCTTCACCGAAGTTGAGAGGAGGGCGTGTTGCCGGTTCATCATCTCTAAGGACGTAATCTTTGGGAATCTCTCGTGGGAATTCTTGAGCAAAGAGATCCCACTGTAAACGCTTGTGCATGTGAGCATTTAACCACATATTGATAAACCACCATGGGCCTCCCAGATTGCCGATGGGTTCGCCAAGTATAAGCTTCTGGGATACTTGGTGGAGAAGGTGGTAGGTTGAGCTCAGGAGATATCGGCCAAGTGGGAATCTGACACCGTTGGCTAAGAGTTCTGCTGCTGGGAGGAAAGCATTGGTTGGTCCTACCGATCGGCCGCAGAAAATAAACTTCTCCAGCCACATGTTCAGGAATGTGGCGTGTTCCCTTTGATTGACAGTACCAGTCTTTTGGTACTCTTGGATGTATCCCGTCCAGCCGCCGATGTTGCGTGTACTCACTCTGTATTCAGCTTTTCTGCCAAAAATGTGGCCTTCATCGACAGTTGAGATGTCCAAGCCTGTGAGCATATATACATCGGCAAGAGTAGGGGCACATGGGCCATGACCAAACATGAAGGTATTGGTGGTATCTGACCAAAATTGAGCAGCAGCTATCATCATGGATTCATTCTTTTGTATATCGGCAATGGATAGCCTGATACATTGATCTATCTTCTGTTCTGCCCAGAACACTTGCATTGATCTGTTGACCCTCAAGAACCAGTTTTTCCACCCTTTGGTGGGTTTGGGCCAAGAACGGAACGTGTCTTTCCACAGATTCAAAGAGAAATTTTGAGATTTGAAGGGAATACGATTTGCCTCTGCATTAATCAGGTCAGTTGGATCTGGGTCGCCCATTGGACCTAGGCAATGGAGAGGAGGCTGATGGGTTGGAATCACCAGTGTGTTGCGTAGTTCCTGAGTTTGGAGGACCAAGAAAATGGAAGAGATAGGAAAATGCTGACTGTAAGAACTCGCAGGGAACCAAAAGGATTAAAGTAAAAGTAATAAGAAGAAGAACGAACCGCAGGGACATCGAAGTTAACAGCCATTGCTTCGAACGGATGAGGGCACGAGCTGGGAACTTGAAGATGACGGTGGCTCTGATGAGTCGAGGATGCGCAGTTGTTGGTTAGGGTTGCCGCCGGAGTGAGAATGCCAAAGGATGGAGTTTGAAGGTAGAAGATGAGCAGCCCGGAGAAATCTATTTATAGGCCATTTGGGGTAGGGGTATTCTTGACTTATCTCTATGCCGTATGCAGATGGATCGAGGTGGTTCAGTTGGATATGGTAACTGTTCGCACGACAATCAAGGGATGGTACAGAAGATTTGACGGCAAGTAATCATGACTTGAAGGATATCTCAGTACAGGATTTTTCGGTTCTAAAAAATGATGCGTTGTGGTAAGATCTTGCTGATGGATTGTTATTTTGGTATCTCAACCGTAATTAAAGCAAAGAAGGTTGGAAAATGTGCGATATTTATTGAGATACATGGATTAGATCTAGATTTGATTAAATCTAGTAACAAATCATGTTATGCCTGGAGAATGGGTTGAAGAAATAGGTAATAGCAAGCATCAGCTGGTGTAAATTTCGGAGCATCAGTATCTTATACTCCGAAATTGGGGGGCATGTGTTGACATCATTTTTAGCACGTGTCAAGATAATCAGGAAGGGTTAATCAACAGAGGAAAGATTACCGTGTAGATTGATAACCAAGGAAAATAAGTTTGTTTTTGAGTGGTGGCAGCATATGGATTTAATTTGAAGTGTTGCCGATGAGGTTAAGGGTATTATTGCCGATGCCGATGAAAGAGGGTTTGGAGACTGCTGCCGATGAGATAGGGGATGTACCGATGAAGGAAGGTATGAAGACTGCAGCCGATGAAACAGGGAATGTACCGATGGAAGGAGCTCGAAGGCTGCTACCGATGGAACAGGGACTGTGCCGTTGAAAAGGAGGTCGATGAGAATACCATCATGATTGGGGCGGACTATGGAGTAAAATAGGAGTTAATTTCCTTGTCTACTTTCGGCGACTTCGTCAATTTGCATATTTTCCTTTTTACGAGTTCTCATCGATTCGGCGAGTTGCATTGCTCTAAGTGCAATCTTCGACGATCCTCGAGTTCCGCGTGAGTACCTCTTGGCCGTGACTTCCGGGCGTATCGCTGTTGTCAGGACCAAAGTGCTCGTATCTTCGTCCTTGTTGGTTAACAGGTCAAATCGACTGGCACGCTTTGGATATCGACTTTGGGTATTAGCCCTTTGTGTTTGCAGATTTACTTTTGCATCAACATAATGTTAGTTTCAAATTACTTTGCTTCCGCTACTTTTGAACTTAAGTTGTAATAACTATGTTGAACTCCGATCTATATTGAATTTACTTGTGAAATGGTTGTAACATGTGACTTGTTATGTTGAATCACTACGATCTTGGCTGGTATGTTGGTTGGTTTGAAATCCCTCGTGATTTCATTGGACTACCAAAGTTATATGGGCTCAAGTGCGAGAATTTGATCACTTTGGTGATTGTTTTTGTACTTGTGCTCTTATAATTTGGACGGTTCTGTTACAGCTGGTATCGGAGCAAGATTCAACATTAAACTTGTCGTATGTGTATTTAAAACAAAGGTTTTGTTTTATAAAATCAGTTTTATCAACTTATAGCTATATATAGGTTTGTGAAATCTGAATTCTAAACCTAATATGCCAGTGGTCAATTTCCTTATGCCCATATAAGGATTATTAGGTGGCTTATATAAGTACTAACTTGGGGGTTTTCATTTATGCATCTACGCCCAGGCCAAGGTATGTATATGTGATGACTCTCCCACACTATGCTACTCGGTGTGTTAGATTAGAGGTAGCCTTCATATATGAAATAGCCATATATGTCGCTAGTTTACTTTTATGCAACATCGCACCTACGCTCAGGTAAGTGTGAGTTGTGAGAGCATGACCGTACAACCTGCGGTCTAGGGGAGAGCTAGTTTTGGTTACTGGATTATTTACATGTTACACACATGTATATATGAAGGTACTTAATTGTGGGTGATCGAATGATTCGGGTAGTTTTGGTGCTACATATATATATACGGGGGTATATGTACATGGGAGTACTTAGAATTTTACTTTTCTGCTTTCATTGTGTGTAATGTATTGGGGAATTGTTGGGCTGCAATGAAACTTTTCTGCAGGTACGCTAACCACGAATGCGTAAGTCGAATGTAGCTGACGACTAGCTATATATCGAGAGAGTGCGTGTTATGCCACCGACATAGAACGTGATCGCCACCTTAGGTTGGCAGTCTTGTGAGGACGAATAGGACGAAGCATGCATTTTCATGATTGTTGCCTTATGCATAGCTATGCTCCTCTCACCCTTGTTCTATAGTGTGTAACTTGTGATCAATGTGTTACACTATCTTTCTTGAGTGAAGCTAAATAAGACTGCCTTACTCCATTTGTTTGAGAAAAATGTGTACTTAGCCTTGCTAGAAATAGGTGTGGTTACCTGCTTGAGCCTTTAGAGGCCCTCTAGTTAGCTAAGTAGGGGATATGTTGTTCATACAAGCGTTTGCAAATGCTTTAGACCTTACTTAAGCAATTATGGATTCTCATGAATGAATTAAATTCGTGTTGGTCTAAGATAACAAAAATTTAGAGCTACTAGGATGACATGTTTGTGTGCTCTCTTGTTAAGTAGAACAAAGGCAAACTTTGTCTTGCTTGTTGAACATGGGCTGCTAGAACGGTTTCTATTGTAGTGATGCTTTCATGCTCATAATGGTGTTTTCTGTAGTTATAGAGAATACCAAAGTTGTAGATAACTTACTTATCTATCTTGTCCTAAAATTTTATGACACTAGGTCTTATGGGCTGAGAGTTATGAATTTTAAAAGTTTACGGTCAAGTTTTGCTAATGTTCTGAATAGATATGAAGGTTTGGTTTGTTTGACCTGTGTGCATATGGAATCATGTCTTGGAGGGAATAGAAGAAGTGTAGTACTTTTTCTAAGCTTCCCAAAATGTCCTATATCACTAATTGTGGTGGTATAAATCTCTAGTTATGAGCTTGCAAAATGGAATGACAGAATCTGTCCAAATCGGGGCAGAGATGTCTTCTTTCTCTTGTTTGGCCTTATTGGCTATAGAATCATCTTAATATGATAATAAGAAAGTTATAGAAAACTTAATAATATTTACATAAAGTTAAGGCTCAGCCTTGTTGTGTCTCTAGAACTCCCGTTATGCATTTTTGAAGTTCTTGTCAGTTTTCTGTCCATATTGGTACAGATCTGAAACATTAGTATTGTTGGTCATGTTAATCTATGAATTAGCTTTTGGTATGAATAACTAAAGGGTAGTCATCTTCCTAAGCTTTCTAGAAAGTCTAGGATCACCTTTGTGGGATGTCTACAACCTCAGTTAGGGTTGAAACAAGTAACTACTGCGCTGCTGTCCAGATTCTGTGCACATGCTAAGTTAGCCACCTTAGCTAGCGTTTGTTTTGAACTAAACTTGTAGTTAGTTCTTGCTTTAGATAAATGCTTGTTTTGAGTGAGCCTTGTGCTTTGTATTGGTTGCTTAAGCCCATTGTTTGAATTTTCTCCAATGTCTGCTTGACTGTAATGTTGTATGTATGCTTGTTATCTAGGTAGTGCCCTAATTGTCACCTCGTTTGTCCTCAGTGAGCATATGAGGGTCACATAGCTTTATCCTAGAACAAAGTTCACGTACGTAATTGTATGGTTGTTGTCTTCCATTAGGTTCTCTCTCTTAGGAGCCTGAGCCTGTAGACGTGGTGGTTATCCCTTAAATGTTTGTATCCATACCGTTGCTTGACCGAAAGCCTAAAGTTTTGTTCTCCTATATGTTTGTCTATGCTGTGGATGTTTTCCAACCCTTTTTGTGAAGACCCTTATCGACTGACCCACCAAGTAACTTTTATCAATGCTAGCCTTTGACCATGGTTCATACGTTGCCAGTCGTGGAGACCGTACTCAAATCCATATTGGACCTTCTGGTTACCTCTTCCCAAAGGTTAGCTAGTGTGACGTAACGTCTCTCTGCTATGGCATGTAAATCGTTTGCTTGTAAATTCATGCATCTACCTTATCAACTCAATCTCTGACTACATGTCGGTTTTCGCCCTTGCAGTCTACTTAATCCATCCTCAACCTTCCCAAGTCTCGAGATGTTTACCAGTCTTGATCTCATGTTGTGGTCCAACATGACCAAATCTCATGGTAATCTTTTGTTTTGTCCTCACGGTGGTGAATGCTAGGCGTACGTGGAATTAAGCAAAAAAAAAATCTTGCGCTTAATCGCATTCGACAATTTAGCTATGTTCTCTTGTGAGGTGTTTTGATCTGCGAATAGTTTCCCTGTTGATTCTAAGCCTTGTGACTACCTTTGCTTGCTATCCCTCCTTGTATGGTACTTGTTCGGACCACCAATCTGTGTCATTTGAAATTCCTCATCGGGCGTTTGTTTGGTAATGGTGTTACAATTAGTATTCTGCGGTGCCGCGACAAAACCTAGGGCCTCCCTGTGACCGGCCGGCACATGGTAGTGCTGCTAGGCACGCGCTGGTATCGAGGTTGCTAGTCATAGCCCATTATGGAACTACATCGATGTGGGCTTTCTTTTGAGATGTTCCTTGGTTATCTTCCCATATCGTATCGTAAGATCCATATCTTAGACTGAAGGTAGTGGAGTTTCCTTCTGAAGTTGCCAAGAGGATAACCTTTGAAGAACAGGTCACCGACATAAACATTAACAGACTGCAATAGGTGGTAGACAAGTGACTCTACTTAGTTGTCCCAATATTGACAAACGTCATCTAGTGAGCAAAGTATCTCATCTCTATTGGATAAAAAGGACACACAACACTTAATATTGGACAAACTATCTAGGGGATGAGAATCGATTGTTGCATTGTGCCTATGACCCGAGCTATCCAAGTCTCAATCTTGGGTGCATAATGACAATACAATCGAAATTAACCATCTCTAGAATAACTTCGTATTTGCTAACTTCGATGGCAACCATCTGTTCTGCATCAACCACAGTTGTTGTAGTCAAGAGTAAAGATTTAGAACTTTTTAGTGTTGAGAGACAACTGATTGGTTACCAATAGGAAGGTTAATCTCCAGCTAGGTAATGACTCTTTGGTAGCTACGAAGGCTATGTCTTACAGAGCAATAACCAATAAGAAGTCAATCAACTAGCCAACAACTTGAGTGCTACTCTATCTTCCACAGCCATTGTGACCAAGTCAATTCCATCTTGGACAATCACACAGATAGTGCAAAGTGTTCTATCAATTAAAGTGAAGAATTAGAGAAAATATGCTCTAGTTTCGATCAACATCCTTGTGCCCATAGGTGCCACAAAACGGTTTGCTCATAACTTTATTGGACAAAGTGTTGAGAAATATTCGAAAGCAATTTGAGAAGTGTCAAACACAGATTTCCTATCTTAGAGCTGCTGTTTGATCCTAAAAAGGAAGCCTCAAGGTGAAAGTTGGCCTGACAAAGTTGCTACATTGCAAATCAACTCAACTTACAGTGCAACTAAGTCACAAAGGAAAATTTTACTCAACCGCTTGGTGGTAGACTACTCCCCCACGGTTTAGTGAATATTTACAACTTTTGTTGTCCTTAAGGCCTCGCTACATCTTTCTGTGGGAGTTATTTTCCAATGATGACATACTTTGGTACCTTATACATGTTTTTACCAAGAGCTTGCATCTGATTCCACCCGTATAACTGTTGCATTTGGATAAGTGAATCTTCTTAGGTAACTTTGGCAGAAATACGGAGCCAACTGAGTCAGCTATCACATTCACTGATCCATCAACGGACACAAATAATATAGTGTTGTCATCAGAGAAAGAGAACTGCACGCATGGAATAGTAAGTAGCTTTCCATTAGTTGATATATGAATGATTGAACATTTACGACCAACATAGACCCTGTCTATTGGTTAGTCAGTATCCTATAGCCTCCAAGTATGTTTGTCGTCTATGATCTCACCCTTTTAGAAGGTTGTGCTCAAGCCATTTTGGTAGAGGACTGCTTTTCAAACTTTGTGAACATAGAGTCATTTCAACGAGTATATTTCTGAAGAATTCGGTCTAGTGTAAAGTTCATACGGACTATGTTGTTCCCACTAAAGAATCACATACTTGTGAGTGGTTCACTCATGGACCAAATGATCTCCGTACATTGAGAATGTAGTACGTGCTATCTTGGATTCCTCCCAAAGTAACAATGATTCATGGAAGTCAATGAAGGAAATTCTTCAGACAAATTTTACCATAAAGAGTAAATATCAGAAAGTGCCTTTGACCAAGTTGTTCACCGATGTTGAAGCTTTATAGCTGAATGCTATAGCGGATGTTGGGAACTAAATAACGTGCCTCTCTTCCTTAAAAGGTCTTCCATTCCGAATCTCGGGACGCGATTCTTTTAAGGGGGGAGGGCTGTAACACCCCAGGTGTTATCACCAATTAGGCAATGGGTTTGAGCTCAAACATGACAGATTAAGTGGAGATGATGATGTCAAGGTCAACCTATGGAGATGAGCCTAACCTAAAGTTGGATGTTGCACCATTGCCTTATATATAGGCCATTTTCAAAGATATATGTTCGGATGGTGTTATTGCCATATCCTCATGTGTCTCACCTTGGTACCTATCTATATTGATCCCTGGAAAAGTTTCATGAAGTTTGGAATCAAAAAGTCACATGAAATGATAAGTCATATCCTTCTTGGAATGGCGTGATTAAGTGAATGGAATTTTAGATCATCAACCAAACTTTGCAACTTTGCCGAAATGACTCTAGATGAAATCTACAACAAAAGTCATGAAGGGTTCATGTTGAACAAATGTCAAGAAAATGCCCCGATTGGCCTAAAACTCTAGTTTCAGCTTTATCGAGTTGCTACTTTGACCAAAGTGGAAGTATAAATTATGTACCAGTTATGAGGTTTGACCTTAAACAAAAGTTGTAGTTCATCTTGTGTAGAACAAACTTTGTTTAATGGTCAAGAGCTAGTTTGGCCTCTAACTTGGTCAAATATAGCTCACAAGATTGAATCGGCTGCTGTTTTTGGAAGCAGAAAATATTTCTAAGTCCCTGTTTGGCAGCTGTGAATTGACATGTTCATGCCATTGTATCTTCTAAATCTATGTGGTAGCTCAATTTAATTCCTTACTATGATTTGAATTACTTTTCATGGTGGAGCCAATGAATCAAGTCTCATCAAGTTTGGAGTTCATTTGGATCTTCGAAAATAATTTCTAAAACAAAAAAAAGTTGTTTTATCACTTTTGACCGTGACATGTTGACATGCCGCGTTCTCCTATTTGTGTTAAACAACTCAAGTTGAGCCAAGAATAGAAGTTGAAGATAAATTGATGGAGAAGAGCATACAAAAAGTTGGACTAAGTTTGATTCCGTTTTGATTCTCAAAACTTGGGTTTGTTTCATCTCTGTCAACACACTGACATAGCCAATTTGAAGCTTCATTACTCACTAATCCATTTTGTTAATGACCAAGCTTCCTTAATAGAAAAGGTAGAGCCAACCGAGCTGAGCAAACTTCATTTTAGGCCCAAGACCCAGTTCGGACCCGAGCAGGCCCAAAAATGGTCTCAAAGACGGGCACAGAGGCGCCTGCCACGTGCTCGACGTATTGTCTTCGTGGCGACCGGGCAGCAGGGCACCCCACCATGGCTGGACACGCGCCCCCTTGCCTCTCCACGCGTCTTGCGCCTTGTTGTCGAGGTGGAAGAGCACCAGGACGCGCGCCCAAGCTCCACTCCATGCCCCCCTCTCGCCCTGGAGCTTCCCATTGCCTCCCCGCCTTTTCCCAGTCGCACCAGAGCACGTCCGACATGGCCAAACTCCGGAGCTCGCGGCCACACCGTCGTTCTCCTACCTCCGGCTTCCCTTCGCCCAAACGAACCACCACACCACCTTCCTCGCCTCGCGCTGCACCTCCCGTACTCCTCGCCTTGAGCCGCTCGTCACCGGAGCACCGCCACCCCCTGCCGCCGTCGTCCCAAGCTGCCGGCGCTCGTGGCCCCGCTTCCTCCGACCATCTCCGGCCGAGCCGCGACCACCCACGAGTGCGCACCGGCCTCCTCTTGCTTCCCCACCACTTCTCCGACAATGGCATGGCCTCCCTTCGCCGGAATCCGTGAGCTCCGGCGACCCTCCTCTGTTCCAGTTCCGCCAGGGACCTCGCGCGGCAATTCGACTAAAGGGAGGGGCCTATCTGCACACCACTGACTCATATGAATAGTGACTTTGTACTGTGGGTTGATTCCTAGAAATTCCAGGGGCCTCGAGGCAAAAGTGTTTTCCTTTTTCCTTTTTCTTTTTTCTTTTATGCAGATTTTTGGCTAAATCTTTGGAAATTAATATCTCATGCTAGGAAGCTCCAAAAATAGCAAATGAGGACTTTTTGGAATCCTTGTGAAATTATCTATGTAGTGGATCTATAATATGGCATGTTTTAGTTTAAAGTTTTAGCTGTAAAAATATATTTATGCAACTAGGTTTTGAATGCTAGTTGGATCTGTTATTTTTAATAACTGTAAAAATATAACTCCAAATGAAGTGCAATTTTTGTGGCATGTTACTCTTGTGATGTATGATGTCTAGTAAACATTTCAAGATTTTAGGCTTGATAGTTTAGGAGCTATAAAAATAACAAATGTTATATGCTGCTTTGCTTCTATTCTGGACAGTGCTGCGTGTATGCATGGTTTGGCTCAGTTAAGTTATGAATCATGCCTTGTTGATAATAAATGAGTTGTAGTAATTTTCATAATACTTTCAAAAAGATAAAGATCACAATTTTTGGTTAAGTATATGTTTAGTTATAGTTGTTTAAAGTACTGTGGCAGTTTCTGCCCAAACCCAGACAGCATTGCTTTGTGTGCCATGTGTGACCTTGTTAGTGGCAGAATTAGTTCTAGATGTTTATAGAAAAGTTATTCACAATTTGTTAAGCTTTCTAAAAAGTCTAGAACCATAATTATTGGATTTATAAAACTCAAGTTATAGCGGTTTAAAGTGGCATATCAGATTCTGTCCATATTTTGGACAGAGATGCAATTATTTAATTAATTGACCATGTTAACTGTAGAATCATCTTAAGATGATTACAAAAAGTTGTAGGTAACTTTATAAGCTTTCCATAAAGTTGAGAATCATGTTTGTTGGAGGTCTAGAACTCCATTTATGCTTCTCTGAAGTTCTATCAGTTTTCTGTCTATAATTGTACCACTGCTGTTGGGCTGCATGTGTGGTGTTACTCGTGCAACTAGTTTCATGGTGTAAATGATGTTTACTGTGATTTTGGTAAATACAAAAGTTGTAGATAATTATCTTATCTTGCTTGTGTTAAATTTTCATGATCCCAGGTCTGATAGTTTAAGAGTTGCATGCTTAATAAGTCCACTGTCAAATTTTAATTACCTTCTGTGCAGACTTTAAAGATTGGCATGTTTGGTCATGATAACTTGGGAATCATGTTGAGATGATTAAAGATGAAATGTAGATATTTTCATACGCTTTCCAGAATGTCTTCTTACAAATCATTTGGATTTATGAAACTCCAGATATGATTGATTTATGAAGCTATTATTTGTAAGTCCAGAAATTGACATATTCTAGTTATAGTTGTTGCTTCACCTTGACTTGCTTTGCTATGTTGATTTCTAAGAGTGATATACATCTTGTTAGTGTTAAGTGTGCTTGAGATCTTGTGTGACTTGTGTCATGATCGATATGCTAGTCATCTTCTAAGGATATGCTTAAGTGATAGTTAAGTTGATTAACTCTAGTGCCATGTAAACTTGGTGTGCTGGCATGAATGTTGTGTTATTGCATTTCTACGTATTCATACATATGCATTGTCGCACCTCATTTAGGTACGCTAGCTGAAAAACGTGAAGGACGTGATGTGGCATTGGAGCCAAACCCGAAGACGGTGTTTGGTGGATCCATCCCGAAGATAGAAGGGCCGGACAAGTGGTAGATTGGAGGATGCTCGCCAAGCGAGTTTCATCTAACAAACTCTGACTTGAGTCGGATCCCAGGCAAGCCCCGGAGCATTATAAGCCTCCTACCTTCAAAGCAATTAATTATATATATGTTATAAGTATTGTTGCATTAAGTGGTAGGAGTTGGTTGAAAACCTTGCTGCATTATATCATTCCTTGTCCAGATATATGAAATCCCTGAATCCTACATAGACTAGGACCGAGTAGATGCTTAGCCCTGCTTTAAGCGGTAGAAGTCAGGTGATTTCCTGTCACCTGCGAGATGTAGGGATATTCATTATGGCACGGTTGGCTATATTGCTATCGTGGAATGGAACCATGTGTTAATAAAATGAAATGAGACCGGGCGGGATGACGATAGTGAAGCAACAAGGCATGGAGGTCTTGGGTGTGGATCTATCCCCGTCTGAGTCATTTAAGGACCGATTCGCTGTATGTCCTTGAGTCATGTTGAACGCAGTCTAACACTTAGTTGGCCGGATAAGTCGTTCCGACCGCGAAGCCGAGTAATATGGTTCAGGCCGGGAATCGAATGGTAGGTTGCTTCTTGGAGGAGAGAAAGGATGTGCTTGGGGACATTGGCGTGAGACCAAGGGGGGGTTGGAGTCCCTATCACCTGGCAGAGTGTCGCCCTTGGGCGACATCATTTGGACCCACGATTCCTGAATCATATGAAAAGGTGGCCTGTGCGACCCTGGCAGGGGTCTGCACGGTGAGTGTTAGAAATACCCCTCCAGCTGGATAGGAATTCGATTCGAATCACCGTCGCTCCCGGTTAGTGAGCACTTGACTTGAGCAGCGGCAACGTAGATTCCATTAAATTGAACGGATGGTTAATTGGATAACGATGGAAAGGTTGCCTCAATTTATACCTGCTATGGTTAATATTGTTTGCTCCTAATAAAGTGAGTGCTCTAGTATAGGTTCTAATATAGATGACAGGTTAATGATAATTAACTTGATGCTTAAGCATTAATGATTGCTTATTCATAATAAGCTTTTATGCAAAATGTTGTCAAGCTAGCCCACTTTATATCAGCCTTGCATGATCCTTGGTGTCACCTTATTTCTGGTTTATGACGGGTAAGTCTAGCTGAGTACCTTCTTGTACTCAGGGTTTTATCCCCACTTGTTGCAGGTTGTGATGTATCATGGCGACTGCAAGAGTTGGTTGGCTCCTGCCTTAGTGGCGGAGTGTGATCATGGGCATGATCCTTCTTATTTATCTTCTCTCTAATGCTTTTGGTTGGAAGACGACCTTGGTACTGGCATGTATTTGAAATAAGATTAATGTTAGTTTCAAATTACTTTGCTTCCGCTACTTTTGAACTTAAGTTGTAATAACTATGTTGAACTCCAATGTATATTGAATTTACTTGTGAAATGGTTGTAACATGTGACTTGTTATGTTGAATCACTACGATCTTGGCTGGTATGTTGGTTGGTTTGAAATCCCTCGTGATTTCATTGGACTACCGGAGTTATATGGGCTCAAGTGCGAGAATTTGATCACTTCGGTGATTGTTTTTGTACTTGTGCTCTTATAATTTGGACGGTTCTGTTATAACCTCGACATCACGTTCAAATGCCTCAAGGCTAAGAACATCAAGCTCAACCCCGAGAAATGCATCTTCGGCGGTCCTCGAGGCATGCTCCTAGGGTTCATCATTTTCACGCGCGGCATCAAAGCCAACCCAGAAAAAATCTCTGTGATCACTCAGATGGGCCCCATCCAAGATCTGAAGGGTGTGCAAAGGGTAACGGGCTGCATCACGGCTCTCAGTCGCTTTATTTCACGCCTCGGCGAAAAGGCACTCGCTCTGTACCGTCTCCTGAAGAAATTGGAACACTTCGCGTGGACCCTTGAGGCTGAAGAAGCTCTCACCAAGCTCAAGGCAACGCTGTCCAATCCTCCGATCCTCATCCCTCCGGCCATAGGGGAACCCCTCTTACTCTACGTTGTCGCAACGATTCAAGTGGTCAGCGCGGCCGTAGTCATCGAGAGGGCAGAGGAAGGACACACCCTGCCTGTTCAGAGGCCAGTCTACTTCATCAGTAAGGTACTCTTGGAAACCAAGGTTCGCTATCCGCAAATCCAGAAACTGCTATACGCCATCATGTTGACACGGCGCAAGCTCCGGCACTACTTCGAGGGCCACCCGGTAACCGTGGTCTCTTCCTTCCCTCTGGGGGAGATAGTCCAGAACCGGGAGGCCTTGGGTGGGATAGCTAAGTGGGCAGTCGAGCTAATGGGCAAGACCCTCTCTTACGCACCACGTAAAGCAATCAAATCCCAAGTATTGGCAGATTTTCTGGCAGAATGGACCGACACCGAGCTACCTCCCGCTCAGATTCAGGCCGAGCTATGGACCATGTACTTCGATGGGTCATTGATGAAAGCAGGAGTGGGCGTGGGCCTACTCTTCATCTCACCCCTCGGAGTTCAGATGCGCTACGCGATCCGACTCCATTTCGCTGCCTCCAACAATGTAGCTGAGTGTGAGGCTCTCGTTAACGGGTTGCGCATCGCCATCGAACTCGGGGTCCGACACCTCGATGTTCATGGTGATTCCCAACTCGTGATCGACCAAGTCATGAAGAACTCGAACTGCCACGACCCCAAGATGGAAGCCTACTACAACGAGGTGTGGCGCCTTGAGGACAAATTCCACGGCCTCGAGCTCAACCACATCGCGCGCAGATATAATGAGGCTGCCGATGAACTCACAAAAATCGCGTCTAACTGGGCCACGGTTCCACCCGACGTTTTCTCGAGGGATCTTCATCGACCTTCCGTCGACACCGGGATAATTGAGGGGGCCAACAGTCCATTGCTCGACCCCCCACCTGAGGTGGAAGCCCCCTCGACCGGGGCTGACGTCATGCAGACGGAAGGCTCGACCCTACCAGTCGACCTCAAGCCCGACTGGTGTATTCTGTACCTCAACTGTCTCACTCGAGGGGAGCTCCCCTTGGATAAGACTGAAGCTCGACGGATCGCTCGTTGGGCCAAAACCTTTGTGATATACGGCGATGACAAAGAACTTTATCGAAGCAGCCCTACGGGCATCTTACAGAGCTGTATCACAATCGAGGAAGGCAAGAACCTACTCGAAGACCTACACTCAGGGGCTTGTGGCCATCACGTGGCACCTCGAACCCTCGTTGGAAACGTGTTCCGACAAGGTTTCTATTGGCAAACCATAGTCTCCGATGCTATTAAGCTAGTACGCTCCTACAAAGGATGCCAGTACTACGCAAGGCAAACCCATCTCCCAGCTCACACCTTGCAAACAATCCCCATCACATGGTCGTTCACCGTTTGGGGCTCGACTTAGTCGGACCCCTGAAGAAAACAATTGGGGGCTTCACCCACTTGCTCGTTGCCATTGACAAGTTCTCCAAGTAGATCGAGGCCTATCCCATTACCAGCATCAGATCTGAACAGGCCGTGCTATTTTTCACCAACATCATCCAGCACTTTGGGGTACCTAACTGCATCATCACGGACAATGGCACCTAGTTCTCCGGCAAAAAGTTTTTGGATTTCTATGACAACCATCACATCCGTGTGCTCTGGTCGGCTGTAGCTCATCCAAAGACAAATGACCAAGTAGAGCGTGCTAATGGCATGATTTTACAAGGCCTAAAGCCGAGAATCTTCGACAGATTGAACAAACATGGCAAAAAATGGGTTGCCAAGCTTCCCTCGGTCCTGTGGAGCCTAAGAACAATGCCGAGTCGAGCCACAAGGTTCACTCCATTTTTCTTAGTATATGGGGCCGAGGCCATGCTCCCAACCGACCTGGAGTATGGATCCCCAAGGCTGAGAGCCTACAACGAGCAAGGCAACAATGTTGCAAGAGAGAACGCCCTCGACTAGCTCGAGGAAGCTCACGACATAGCCCTATTGCACTCGGCGAGGTATTAGCAGAATCTCCGACGCTACCACGACAAACACGTCCGCAGTCGAGACCTCAACGTCGGTGACCTGGTGCTCCGACGAAGCCAAAGCAGCAAGGGACGACACAAGCTTTCTCCACCATGGGAAGGACCATACATTATCGCGGAGGTGTTGAAGCCCAGCACCTACAAGTTATCAAACGAAAAGGGTGAAATCTTCACCAACGCGTGGAACATCAAACAGCTACGTCGCTTTTACCCCTAGAGCCTTGAGGCTTTGTACCTTTATCATTGCTCGCATGAATAAATAAAGAGTACATGTTCAAAGCATTCTTCCATAAAAAACAGGAAGGCCCAACCCTGTTTTCTCAGGGTCGACCCTCCCTCGGGGGCTAACAAGGGGGGAACCCCCTGTGTCCCTAAAAAGTTCATGTTTTAGCTCGCATAACTTTTACATAGTCAACAAGGCCGCAAGAGCACCCTAAGGTTCAAGGGCCGTTGAGCCACGAGATCGCCTACGCCTCCGGGCTATGGCACCTCCACTCACTCCCCCACACCAAGGGGTGCAACCGCGTACTAAGAGGACCATGTAAAAAGCATACAATCGATGTCTGACGACCCTATACGCTTCGATTTGAGTTCTTGCATGATCAATAAGGCCGCAAGGTCATCCTAAGGACGAGGGGCAGTCGAGCTATGAGACCACCCATGCCTCCGGGCTATGTTATCTCCACTCACACCCCACGCCAAGGGGTGTGACCGCGCGCCAAGAAGATCGTATAAGAACCTGATCCGAACAAAAAAGGGAACAGAAGACTCGAAAGAAAAAAGGACATTTAGTACATATTTACATCTAGATGTTTTAAGGCCTCTGGGGCCATGACGATGCGAGTTGCGAACGATAACTAACTTATTACATGGGTCTTCTTGCCTAGATTTGGCTCACAGGCCCTCATTATCGGCAGGCGGGACCACCTCGTCTTCGAACAGCCTCGCGAGTCAACCCCTGGGCTCTTCCGCAGCCTCGACCAATCCCAGGTAGACTGCCTCGTTCTCCTCGTTAGTCCTGTCTAGATCCGAGATGAAGACATCCGCAATAAGGCCCATATCATACTCGAACCCAGACCAGATGACCGCCATGGCCCTCTTCACACCATGATGCAGCCCGCCTCGGATCTTGTCACGGACGAGGCAACCCAGCGCCGCCATCCGGCGTATGAACGAGTTCCTCGGTGCATCCTCCTCGGTATCGGCATCAAGCTCGACCCCCAGGCCATCACACACCGAGGTGATTGTGCCCTAGAGTAGTTGGTTCCACCTGGCCTCGGCCTCGAGAAGGGTTTGGAACGAGGTAGCCGTCGCCTGGGCCACACGCTACTGCTTCTCCAGCTCTGAAACACAAAGACCAAGTCAGCAAAGACATGGGAGCTCAAAGTCAAGGTCAAAGCTTGGCAAAGGCTTACCCTCTGCATGGGTCTGCCAGCCCACGATCTCATCGCGCAGCTCATCACGCGCCTTCCCCGCCACCGGAAGAGCCTCGTCCTTGTCATGGATGGTCGCCCTCAATGTCTCGATCTCCCGACCGGTGCCCGAGAGAGCCTCATCCCTCTCTCGGACGGTTCCCTTCAACGTCGCGACCTTGCTCTCTAGGGTCCCAACACGAGCGGACGCCATCCCGATCTAGACGTTGAGGGCGTCGTGCTGGCCGCTGATAAGAGCGACATCCTCCTTGAGCTCCTTCACGCGCGCCAACAATGGCGCAAGATCCTCGCGAGCCTTGGCCGCTTCCTCTTGAGCCTTGGCTGCGTCCTCTAGGGCCTTGGCCGTGGCATCCCGTGCCTGTGCCACCTCTTCCTTGAGCGCTGTGGTGACGACACAAAGCTCGCCTGCCTCGGCGCCCTTCTTGGACAGCCGCTGGTTGGCCTCCTCGACCAGAGCCTATTGGCGCGGAAGCGCCGCCCACACACCGCTCTCGTGGCGGATGAATAGCGACTTGCGGCGCGATCGCTCCTTCAGCTCCTGACCACGGCCAAACTCAAAGTCAAAACCAAGGCAAAAGGGGGGACGAGCTAAATAAAATAACAAACACCGCTCACCTCGAAGTCCTCTAACATCCCCCACACCAGGGTATCCGCAACCATCCGTAGGGATTGCACGGAGTGCTTGCGGAGTCCCTCGACATACTCCTAGTGCTGCACTTCACCCTTGTCGTCGAGGGTGAAGAAGGGCCCAGCGTTGGGGTTGGCCGCATCCCTGAACTCAAGGGTCGACCAACCCCAACGCTGGAGCTCCTCCTCTGACCGCACTAGCGCCAGCTCCATGAAATCAGGCCACCTGGTGGACGCCTCCACCATGTCGTGCTCTGGCGCTACGGGAGCCCCAGGCCGATCCGAGGCATCGACCATCTCGACGTCCTCCTTCTACTTCCCCTTATCGGAAGGAGGGTCGTCGATGGTGAGATCGATCACAGTCGAGGCCGACCCCTGGGGCAGGACTGGCCTCCCATCAGCCGGCGCCTCCGCCCGTACATTGGGCGGTGGCATGACCACCTCCCGTTCCGCCTCGATCGCCAGCTCCCCCAGCTGGTCCAGCTCGCCCTGCTCAGCTCCCGACTGCAACTCTCCCTGCTGGTGCTGCTGCAGCTACCGTTGCGGCTCCCCCCGCTCTGTTTGTAGCTCCAGCTGCTCCTCCTCTTCCCCCGCATCCTGCGGGGCCTCGATGGTTTCTGAGGTCCTTGTGGCCGACCCCGGCTCTGGCCCACCGCTTCCGGGCCCGTCATGCCCGGTACCGCTCAGAGCTGCCTCAACCTGCTCAGGCCCCCGAGTGGGTTCGCCAATTCTGGTGCCCTCCTGGGCACTTGCGAATACCTTGGCGGTGACCTCTTTCGCCTTGAGCCACTCCGTGGCGGCGTGGCACTTTGTGACCCAGGCCGCGTCGTCGGCCAGTGTCCACATCATCAGGCCGGCGCCAGCCTTGAGTGCCCTGACAGGTGTCATAGCTGTAACACCTCAGGTGTTTAGCTTCCATAATTGCATTGCATTTCATAAAGCATGAACATTCATCATCTCATTATGTTTTACTTTACTTGCAACATGTGCAACTGGTATGCAACATATTGGGTGTGTTAGGGTTTTGGCTTGTTTCCAATCATGTGACCCTAGTGTTTTTGTATAACTAAGGGGTAGAGTGGCTAATTATATCCTACAACACCTTAATTGCACTTAGGGTAACTAATGGAGCAATGTTTATGTTGACCAAATTTACCAAAATGCCCTCCAATGTGCTGTTGACCAACATTAGACCTTAGAATGCTTTAGTTTGACCAATTAAAAAGTCTAGCTTAGGGACCTTGCATGGAGGAGCAACCTTAAGCAAAGTTGTAGAGAATTTCCTAGCGAACAAAAGTCTCAATATGGCCATATCATGAAAATGACTACAACATGCTCAAAAATGGCCCACAAGTCAGCTTGAGGGGCTGCCCCAACACTTAGAAAATTTCTAAGTCTAAAATGTGACATTTCAGTTTCATGGTGGCCTACTTTGGGAGCTTGTAGTTTGAAAACTAGACCAAACCAGCTCTAACCCATATTGACACTTTTGTAGCACCCACTTATCTCTACAATATTGTCAACATCATCATCACCTAGTTCTCAAGGGTTTAGGAGACAGAATGCTTTGAAAAACAGGTTTCAGTCGAAGGGGTTGACTGAAACTCAGTTTCAGTTTCCGGGTGCCTCACTTTAGGGCATTGTATCTCACTAACTAAGCCGAACCAGTCCTAGAGCCAATTGACAAAGTTGTAGTCCTCATGTAGCTCTACAAAATTGGTGATATCGTCTTCTGCTAACTCGATCTGGTTTAAGAGATAATCAACGACGAAATCCCTCTGTCAGTCACCTAATGCAGTCATCGATTCAGAGTTTCAGTCTTCAGTCATGGCCGACCGGCCGCAGGCCGTCGTCGACGCGTGGCCACGCGGTGGCGACCGTACGCCGGCCGCGGCCCCACAAGTCAGCCCACGACGTGTTCAAAGGCCGCCACGACGCATCGAGCTCCTCCATTTCCTTCGCCTCCCTCAGGCGGCTCCAAAACAGAGAACCAGTACCGCCATTACCGCCTCCCCTCCGGTGAGCTCGAGCGCGCTCACCACCGCATCGCAAACCACCAAAACCCGTCCACAGCTCCACCTTGAAAACACTTGTTGCATTATACCTGTCCTTGTCCAGATTGTACTTAATCCTAAATTAGGTTTAGGCACGTTTCAATGCTTAGCCCTGCTTAGTCCGGTAGAAGTCGGGTGATTTCCGGTCATCCGCGAGATTTAGGAATGGGTCACGAGTGGCTTTATGGCTATCATGGATGGAATCATGCCTTAAAATGAAATTGAGACCAGGCGGGAGTTTGATAGTACAGCCGCAAGACACTTCATGTCTTGGGTGTGGAGTTATTCCCGTCTAAGTCGTTTAAGGACCGATTCGCTGTACGTCCTTGAGTCATGTTGAACGCAGTCTAACACTTAGTTGGCCGGATAAGTCGTTCTGACCGCGAAGTCGAGTAGTATGGTTCAGGCCGGGAATCGAATGGTAGGTTGCATCTTGGAGGAGAGAAAGGATGTGCTTAGGGACATTGGCATGAGACCAAGGTGGGTTAGAGTCCCTATCACCTGGCAGAGTGTCACCCTTGGGGACGCGACATCATTCGGACCCGCGATTCCTGAACTGTATGAAAGGTGACCTGAGCAGCCCTCGCCAGGCGTGACTCGGTGAGTGTTGGATAGGAATTCGATTCGAATCGCCGTCGCTCCCGGTTAGTGAGCACTTGACTTGAGCAGCGGCAACGTAGATCTCATTAAATTGAACAGATGGTTAAGTGAATGATACATTGTTGCCGCAATTTATACCTGCTATGGATATAATGATATTAATTGTTTGATTATAATCAAGTGTATGTTTAGTACAGGTGCTAAGATAGATATCAGGTAAATGCTAAAAATAACTGCTAGTACAGGTTAAAGGAGTTCAATTATTTATGCCTTTCTGCAAAATGTAATGTCAGCTAGCCTCTTGTGAAAGCCTTGCATACTCCTTGGTGTCATCTTATTTCTGGTTCTTGACGGGTAAGTCTAGCTGAGTACATTCCAGTACTCAGGGTTTATTCCCTCCTGTTGCAGATGATATGCTTTACCAAGGCTTCTGCAAGACCTGTCTCCACCCTACGGGTGACGAAGACTAGATCACTCGGGCGTGATCATTCTTTATGTACTTTCCCTAATGCTTTTGCGAGATGTTGATTAGTAAGACTGGCAGTAGTATTTAGACAACTGGTGTGTGTTATGCTTCCGCTACTTTATGAACTTGGTTTGTAATAATTTGTGACTCCGTGTGTGTAAGTGGATTTCGGAACTACTTCTAAAATGTAACGTGTGATGTGTTATGTTGAATGATGCGATCTTGGTTGTAAGCAAGTTGGTTTGAAATCCTTCGTGGTTTCGATTGACTACCGGGATTATATGGGCTCAAGTTCGAAAATTTAAGCGCTTCGGTGCTTGTTTTTGTACTTGTGCTCTTATAATTTGGTCGGTTCTGTTACAGCTGGTACCGGAGCATAATTCAACATTAAACACATCATACAAGTATTTAAAAACAAAAGTATTTGTTTATGAAAAGGGTTCAAACTCTAAAAATTATTTTTATAGGTATGCCAGTGATCACATCCCTTAGCCCAAATAAGGACTCTTAGGTGGCTTATTAAAAAGACTAACTTGGGGGCCTTGTTTGTTTTTGTTTCGTCGTCCATACGGCGTGATATTGTATGGATGCCATCCACTTGGCTGGTAATGCATGGATCAATTACCTCGACGCTCTGATAAGTGTGAGTTGTGAGAGCATGATCGTCCAACCGGCGATCTAGGGGAGAGTAGCTTTGGTTACTTGCATACTTACATGTTCAAACCATGTAATGATGGAAGTACTTAATTTTGGGAATATCTATCGGGTAGCTTTGATACTGAAGTATATACATTGGGGATGTGTATATAGAAAGTATTTAGTTTACTGATTTCTTGTGTGCTTATATTGGGAAACTGTTGGGCTGAAATGAGATTTTCTGCAGGTACATTAACAGCGTAACGAGTAGACCGATAGTTTCGCTTATATGAGAGAATGTATGTATGCCACCGCCTAGCGTTAGAAATTTAGGTTTCTACTAAGGTGAGAGGGCGTACGGAACGTGCATGCATCATGTTTAATTATATCATACATGTCATTTTACTCCCTCCTTAAAAATTTCAATAGTCCCGACTAAATTAAATTTCATATCCCCTAAATTATCCTCACTTTAAGTCGTATCTTGTGGCTACAGATGGCACGCACTAAGAGGACCGCTCGCAAGTCAACCGGAGGCAGGGCCCCTCGCCACCAGCTCGCTCCACGTGAGCCCCGCCCTGAGCCCACTGAGGTGGAAAGGTTGAGGGCTGAGTTGGCTGAAGTGACTGCGGCTAGAAATGCGGCGTAGCAGCAATTGGAGCAAGTGATCCATGACCGAGATCAAGAAACACTTGCGGTCCAGAGGTTGACAGTAGCCAATCGCAACTGTCAACGTATGCTGGTCCATGTGATGAACCAGAGGGATGAAGCCTGGCACGAGGAGAACATCCTGAGAGCTTGTCAGGTGGAGCTCGAGCAACAGTTGGAGAATGCAGAAGAATACAATGACAATCTTCATGAAGAAGTGCACCGCCTGAACAACCAGCTCAATCCTCTGCTGCCTCAGGACAATAACGAGGATAAGGAGATGGGTTCGGGAGTCTTCATGGCTGAAGATGAGGACGACGTGGAGGTCAATGGGCCACAGGATGCCCCACCAGCAGAAGAACCAAAAGAAGAAGAAGAACATGAGGAGTTAGAGCCTGCTAGCGACAAGGATGGTGGGGAGATCCTCGACACCGACTCCAAGGACGATGCTTAGCATAGTCATCACGTAGCTACGATGTTAGACTCATCTTTTGTGCCCTCCATGTGTTGGAGTGAGGCTTTGTAATAACTTGGCTTTTGGGATGTAAGGTAGAACCCTATGTTTTCCTGGATGTTTAGTTTGAACCTGTTAATTTTGATCACAAATGGATGTCTTATTGTGTGGCGTTCGATGATGGTGTCACGATTAGCACCCTTCAGTGCCACGACGAAACCGAGGGCCTCCTGTGGCGTGTGACATAAGGCTGTGCTGCTTGGCACGCGCTGGTATCGAGGTGGCTAGTCATGATCCACCATAGAACTCTACCGTTGAGAAGTCTCTTTATGGTCAGTTTGAAGTAGCCTTTCTCATTCGGCTAGAAGTTTGGGTCGAATCTGAGCACCCGTATGTAAGGTCAAAAGTCACGTAGATATTAAAGTAAACGGTTCAGTCACCACTGTGCTCCCTGTGAGTGAGCCTTTTATCAAAATACATCTTGTTGGATGCCCTCGCATGATTGCGTCAATTGATGCGTTTGAATGGATTGTGCGGTTGTGATGAATTATTGTGCCTTGATTATTTGCGAAGTCATTTTCATAAAGTCAGTTTGACATATTTACAATAATTCATCTACAAATTTCCCACATCATCAGTGCTCATTGGCTATGCATTTTGCAGATGTCGTACAACCTCCGTCGGGGTCGTGGCGTTGAGGATGAGGAACAGCCACCCCCTCCGCCACCACCTACCCCGGCTGAGCTGATGCAGACCGTGGTGGAAGGGCAGCGCATGCTGGCAGATGCTATGCGCCAGCTTGCCAACCGGGAGGCTCATCATGGCCACCAGGGCCCGGAACCCAATCAATATAGTGATTTCAAGGATTTTCTTGACACTAAGCCCCCACTCTTTAAGGAGGCGGAGGAACCGCTGCAAGCTGATGAGTGGCTGAACACTATTGAGCAGAAGTTTCGTCTGCTTCGCTTGACTGATGAGCTAAAGACTGAATATGCTTCCCATCAACTGCATGGTCCAGCGGGTATTTGGTGGAGCCACTATCGTTCCACATTGCCTGCAAATGTCCTGATTGCTTGGGACCAGTTCAAAGCAGCATTCCGCGGGAATTATATTCCTGCGGGTCTTATGGCTATCAAGCACACGGAATTCATGAGGCTATCCCAGGGCAATAAAAGTTTGACTGACTATCTGCAATCTTTTAACAATCTGGCAAGGTATGCAACAGAGTTTGTGGATACCGATGCTAAGAAAATTGCTAGCTTTAAAAGGGGCCTCGGCCCAAAGCTGATGAAGACCATGGGCACTAGCAAGTGTACTACCTTCAATGATTTTATCAGTGATGCTTCGACTCAAGAAAACAATAATGCTATTTATTCTGCCTCTAAGAGCCATAAGAGGGCCATTGAGGCGAGTGCTTCGCAGTCCCGAACTCCAGCTGCACCGAGGGCTTCTCCTCGCCCACCTGCCCTGAATGCTAAGTTCCTTCCATTGCAGAAGAAGTCTGCTGCTAAAACTAGGTTTCGCAAGGCATATACAGTAGCTCTGCCAAAGGGTAATTCTGGTCAGAGCAGCTCCAGTGTTCCTCCCAGCAACATGCCTTGCTGGAACTACAACAAGCCAGGCCATTGGTCTAGGAACTGTCCTTATCCTAAGAAGAATGTCAATCAAGGTGGCCGTCAAGGACATGCTCATTATAACAGTATTGAGGAAATCCCATCTGGTGAAGTTGTCACTGCTGGTAAGTTCCTAGTTGACCAACATCCTGCAGTGGTACTATTTGATTCAGATGCTTCGCATTCCTTTATCAGTCCTAAGTTTGCATCAAAGTTTGCACACAAATTACATACTGTTGAAGGTGGGGGTTACTGCATTAGTGCGGCAAGTGGGAATATTTCCACAAATAAAGTAGTGGGGAATCTAGAGTTTGAAATAGAAGGGCGAAAGTACTCGCTTGCCTTAGTGGTTTTGCCTGGATTAGACATAGATGTTATTTAGGGCATGAATTGGATGAGTCAGAATGGGGTACTCATTGATACATCCACCCGGGTAGTTATGCTCAGAGATCCTACTGATCAAAAGGGTTTTCTAGTGCAACTTCCTAGAAAAATTGATTTGTCTGGTGAAGTTCATGCGGTGCAAGCAAAGGCGTTAGCTGAAATTCCCATAGTGAGTGAGTTTCCTGACGTTTTTCTCGATGATTTGCCGGGACTCCCTCCTGATCGGGATGTGGAATTTAAAATCGAGCTATTGCCTGGCATGGCACCCATCTCTAGGAGACCTTATAGGATGCCTCCGAACGAGCTAGCTGAACTTAAGGTGCAGTTGAATGAACTTTTGAAGAAAGGACTGATTCATCCTAGTTCGTCTCCGTGGGGATGCCCTGCTATCTTTGTGAAGAAGAAGGACCAGTCATTGCAGATGTGTGTAGATTATAGGCCTCTGAATACAGTCACTGTCAAAAATAAGTATCCTCTACCACGCATCGATATCTTGTTTGATCAGTTGTCTAAAGCTAAAGTCTTTTCCAAGATTGATCTGAGGTCTGGTTACCATCAAATTAAAATCCGTCCTGAAGATATCCCAAAAACAGCTTTCTCGACAAGATACGGTCTTTATGAGTATCTTGTTATGTCTTTCGGCCTGACTAATGCCCCCACACACTTCATGTGCTTGATGAATTCAGTGTTTATGCCTGAATTGGACAAGTTTGTGGTGGTGTTTATTGATGACATCTTGATATATTCTGAAAATGAGGAAGAACACGCTGAACATCTGCGTATTGTCCTCACCAGACTACGCGAACATCAACTGTATGCGAAGTTCAGTAAGTGTGAATTTTGGCTTCATGAAGTACCTTTCCTTGGGCATGTGTTGTCCGATGGGGGAATTATGGTAGATCCCACCAAGGTACAGGAAGTATTGAACTAGAAGGCTCCTACTTCGGTTCATGAGGTCCAGAGTTTTCTAGGGTTGGCTAGCTATTATTGTCGCTTCATCCTAGAATTCTCTAAAATAGCCAAACTCATGACTCAGTTGCTGCAAAAAGACACCAAGTTTGTCTGGACTCCTGAGTGTGATGCAGCTTTTCACCAACTGCGAACCCTCCTAACCTCGGCTCCGGTTTTGGCGCAATCGAATATTGAGAAACCATTTGATGTTTATTGTGATGCCTCAGGCATAGGTTTGGGAGGTGTTTTGATGCAGGAAGGCCGAGTAATTGCATATACCTCTCGACAACTTCGGAAACATGAGGTGAATTATTCAACGCATGACTTAGAACTAGCTGCAGTTGTTCATGCTTTGAAAGTGTGGCGGCATTATCTGTTGGGCAATGTCTGCAATATATACACAGACCACAAAAGCCTCAAATACATCTTTACCCAACCCGAGCTAAATATGCGCCAAAGAAGATGGCTTGAGTTGATTAAGGATTATAATCTTCAAGTGCACTATCATCCTGGCAAGGCAAATGTGGTTGCCGATGCTTTAAGCCGTAAGTCTCATTGCCATTCCTTAGTTAAAACTGATTTTCATCGATCTCGCCTTCTACATCCAGCAGTGTTGTACAATATTACTGTCAGTTGTACTCTCAAAAGCAGAATTATTGAGCTCCAAAAGACTGATCCTGGTGTATTCCACATCAAGCGTAAGATGAAAGAGGAAGAGACTAAGCATTTCAGGGTAGATGAAGGTGTGCTGTGGTTTAAGGATAGGTTAGTGGTACCTAAGGACCGAGAGCTTCGAGATCAGATTCTATCTAAAGCACATTCTTCAAAGTTGTTCATCCATCATGGTAGCAATAAGATGTATTATGATTTGAAGCCGTATTATTGGTGGACCAAAATGCAGAAAGAGATAGCTGCATATGTTGCTAGGTGTGACACCTGCTGTAGAGTTAAGGCTGTGCACATGAAAACTGGACTGCTACAACCACTTTCTATCCTAGGTTGGAAATGGGAAGAGATAAGTATAGATTTCATCATCGGACTTCCACCTACTATCAAAAATCATAACTCTATCTGGGTAATGGTGAATCGCTTAACCAAGTCAGCTCACTTCATTCCTGTTCGAGTAGACTATCGTCCCACTGACTATGCTGAGTTGTACTTCAATCAGATAGTCCGGCTCCATGGGATACCTCGCACTATCGTTTCTGACCGTGGTCCCCAGTTCACTGCTCGCTTTTGGGAGCACCTGCATCATCTTCTGGGAACTAAGTTAGTGAGAAGCTCTGCTTATCACCCCAGACGTCAGGTCAGACTGAACGAGTTAACCAAATCTTGGAAGATTTGTTGCGGGCATGTGTAATTTCCTCCAAGGGTTCATGGGAAAAATGGTTGCCTCTAGCTGAGTTTTCGTACAATAATAGTTACCAAGAGAGTATTAAGATGGCCTCATTCGAAGCCTTGTACGGTCGTAAGTGTAGAACTCCACTAAATTGGGTAGAAGCTGGTGAAAGAAGGTATTATGGTATTGATTTTGTCAAGGAAGCTAAGGAACAAGTCCGTACCATCCAAAAACATATGGCTGCAGCCCAAGCTAGACAGAAAAGTTATGCTGATCGTCGTAGAAAGCCGCTCGAGTTTGAAGTTGGAGACTTCGTTTATCTGAAGGTTTCTCCAATGAAGAGTGTACAACGTTTTGGTGTCAAGCGGAAACTTGCACCGAGATACGTGGGTCCTTTCCAGATCATAGGCAAGAGTGGAGCTGTTGCGTATAAGGTCCAATTACCTCCTGAAATGAGTGCCATATTCAATGTTTTCCATGTATCTCAGCTAAAGAAGTGTCTTCGGGTTCCTGAGGAAAGGGTTCCTTTAGGAGATATCAGGCTTTAATCTGATCTAACTTACAAAGAAAAGCCAGTCCGGGTGATTGATACTCAAGAACGAGTAACTAGAAGTCGAGTGGTTAATTGGTTTAAAGTAATGTGGAGTAATCAGGGTAGTGAAAGTGATGCTACGTGGGAACGAGAGGACTATTTACGTGATGGTTATAAGGAATTCTATCAAAAATGGTACGCTTTCCAAATCTCGGGACGAGATTTTTATAAGGGGGAGGGCTGTAACACCTCAGGTGTTTAGCTTCCATAATTGCATTGCATTGCATTTCATAAAGCATGAACATTCATCATCTCATTATGTTTTACTTTACTTGCAACATGTGCAACTTGGTATGCAACATATTGGGTGTGTTAGGGTTTTGGCTTGTTTCCAATCATGTGACCCTAGTGTTTTTGTGTAACTAAGGGGTAGACTGGCTAATTATATCCTACAACACTTTAATTGCACATAGGGTAACTAATGGAGCAATGTTCATGTTGACCAAATTTACCAAAATGCCCTCCAATGTGTTGTTGACCAACATTAGACCTTAGAATGCTTTAGTTTGACCAATTAAAAGTCTAGCTTAGGGACCTTGCATGGAGGAGCAACCTTAAGCAAAGTTGTAGAGAATTTCCTAGCGAACAAAAGTCTCAATATGGCCATATCATGAAAATGACTAGAACATGCTCAAAAATGGCCCACAAGTCAGCTTGAGGGGCTGCCCCACCACTTAGAAAATTTCTAAGTCTAAAATACATTTCAATTTTATGGTGGCCTACTTTGGGAGCTTGTAGTTTGAAAACCAGACCAAACCAGCTCTAACCCATATTGACACTTTTGTAGCACCCACTTAGCTCTACAATATTGTCAACATCATCATCACCTAGTTCTCAAGGGTTTAGGAGATAGAATGCTTTTAAAAACGGGTTTCAGTCGAAGGGGTTGACTGAAACTCAGTTTCAGTTTCCGAGTGCCTCACTTTAGGGCACTGTATCTCACTAAGCCGAACCAGTCCTGGAGCCAATTGACAAAGTTGTAGTCCTCATGTAGCTCTACAAAATTGGTGATATCGTCTTCTGCTAACTCGAGCAGGTTTAAGAGATAATCAACGACGAAATCCCTCTGTCAGTCACCTAATGCAGTCATCGATTCAGAGTTTCAGTCTTCAGTCATGGCTGACCGGCTGCAGGCCGTCGTCGACGCGTGGCCGCGCGGTGGCGACCGTACGCTAGCCGCGGCCCCACATGTCAGCCCACGACGCTTTCAAAGGCCACCACGACGCACCGAGCTCCTCCATTTCCTTCCCCTCCCTCAGGCGGCTCCAAAATGGAGAACCAATGCCGCCATTACCGCCTCCCCTCCGGTGAGCTCGAGCGCGCTCGCCACCGCATCGCAAACCACCAAAACCCGTCCACAGCTCCGCCTTGAAAACACTTGTTGCATTATACTTGTCCTTGTCCAGATATCGTACTTAATCCTAAATTAGGTTTAGGCACGTGTCAATGCTTAGCCCTGCTTAGTCCGGTAGAAGTCGGGTGATTTCCGGTCATCCGCGAGATTTAGGAATGGGTCACGAGTGGCTTTATGGCTATCATGGATGGAACCATGCCGTAAAATGAAATTGAGACCGGGCGGGAGTTCGATAGTACAGCCGCAAGACACTTCATGTCTTGGGTGTGGAGCTATGCCCGTCTGAGTCGTTTAAGGACCGATTCGCTGTACGTCCTTGAGTCATGTTGAACGCAGTCTAACACTTAGTTGGCCGGATAAGTCGTTCCGACCGCGAAGTCGAGTAGTATGGTTCGGGCCGGGAATCGAATGGTAGGTTGCATCTTGGAGGAGAGAAAGGATGTGCTTGGGGACATTGGCGTGAGACCAAGGGGGGTTAGAGTCCCTATCACCTGGCAGAGTGTCGCCCTTGGGGACGCGACATTATTCGGACCCGTTATTCCTGAACTGTACGAAAGGTGACCTGAGCAGCCCTCGCCAGGCGTGACTCGGTGAGTGTTAGAAATACCCCTCTAGCTGGATAGGAATTCGATTTGAATCGCCGTCACTCCCGGTTAGTGAGCACTTGACTTGAGCAGCGGCAACGTAGATCTCATTAAATTGAATAGATGGTTAAGTGAATGATACATTGTTGCCGCAATTTATACCTGCTATGGATATAATGATATTAATTGTTTGATTATAATCAAGTGTATGTTTAGTACAGGTGCTAAGATAGATATCAGGTAAATGCTAAAAATAACTGCTAGTACAGGTTAAAGGAGTTCAATTATTTATGCCTTTCTGCAAAATGTAATGTCAGCTAGCCTCTTGTGAAAGCCTTGCATACTCCTTGGTGTCATCTTATTTCTGGTTCTTGACGGGTAAGTCTAGCTGAGTACATTCCAGTACTCAGGGTTTATTCCCTCCTGTTGCAGATGATATGCTTTACCAAGGCTTCTGCAAGACCTGTCTCCACCCTGCGGGTGACGAAGACTAGATCACTCGGGCGTGATCATTCTTTATGTACTTTCCCTAATGCTTTTGCGAGATGTTGATCAGTAAGACTGGCAGTAGTATTTAAACAACTGGTGTGTGTTATGCTTCCGCTACTTTATGAACTTGGTTTGTAATAATTTGCGACTCCGTGTGTGTAAGTGGATTTCGGAACTACTTGTGAAATGTAACGTGTGATGTGTTATGTTGAATGATGCGATCTTGGTTGTAATCAAGTTGGTTTGAAATTCTTCGTGGTTTTGATTGACTACCGGGATTATATGGGCTCAAGTTCGAAAATTTGAGCGCTTCGGTGCTTATTTTTGTACTTGTGCTCTTATAATTTGGTCGGTTCTGTTACAATAGCCGCAAGCTCCACCTTACGCTTATGGCTATGCGGTAAACAACCACGTCAGAACGGAAAGCACGACAACCTTGTCGAAAAGGTGAAGCAAAACACTTACCAAGACAGGGGGATCAGGGGCCTCGTCCCCAGCATCCCTGAGCCACTCGATGGCTTCTGAGATCCCCCCTCCATCGAGCCTCCGCTCGGCTCGGAGCTCCTTGGAGCCGGGGCTGACAAGGCCCCTGAGGTCCTCTGCACCGAGGAGGCCATCTAGCCCGGAGTCCTCATGCCTGACGATGGCACCCCGGTTTTAGGCATCGACGTCGTTGGCCCGCCCGCCAACAAGGTCCGGGGCGATCAGATGCGCGGACGCGGCGCCACCGACGTCATCGGAAGGACCCTAGGCGCAGCAAATCCCCTCTCTGAAGGCCCTTCTCGGGCCCTTCCTTCCGCTGGCTTTTCCTCCCCCTCGATGGGCACCGAGGCTGCCCTCGACGCCTGGGAGGTCGACCCCCCACCGACGGGCCCCTGTAGGGACCGCACGTCAGGAGATGCGTGAGAAAAGTCGCAGTATCATACCGCGACTCGGCGCCACTATCGTCACTGTCATCATCATCATCCTCCTCCGAGGCCATTTCAGAGGGGGATTCCTCGACGGGGAGACCCTCGAGCCTTTGCTAGCGGCGACGCCTATTCAATGCCTCACGCTCGAGGGCCTTCCTGACCTGACGCTTCTTTGCGGCATCTTTCTCTTTCTTCTTTTGAGCCGCAGAAAGGCGTCTCACCTCTTGAGTGGCATGATCTTTCGGGACCAGTGGTTGCGAGTCCTTGACCGCCGACAAATCCTACATGGAAGCCTCGACGAACTAAATCAAGAGAGCCAAGAAGCAAAAGGACACAAGGCTAGCGAAACAACACTTACCAGAGGCTCAAAACCCTGGTTGGGTCACATCGGGACCTTGTCGATGTCCTCCTGCTTGAAGCTACCCACCATCCACCGCGCGCGCCGGGCAACCTCGTCGAGGGGGAGGGTCTCGTGCGACATCCGACTCCCCTCCAATGAGACGCCCGGCGTCATCTCATCGATCCAGAGTCGGCGCTGCATCAACGACAGCAATCTCCGACGGTGGAATGCGGCAGCCACCATCCCCGAGGTCAGTCCATGCTGACGGAGCCTCCTTAGAGCATCGAGGAGCAGCTGCAGCTTCGACTTCTCTTCCTCAATGATGCCGTACGACCAATTGTCCTCGTGCGACATCAGGACCTGACCTGAGAACTTCGGCAGGCGGTCGTCGTCGTTGCGCAGGTAAAACCACCTGTCGTGCCATCCGCTGTTCGATGAGATGAGCTGCGCCAGGATGTAGAGCTCTCCTTGACCCGCCTGGACTTGGAGGGTGTAGCTGCCGGCGTGCACCGCACGCTGCACTCCCCGCTCACCCGCCTTCTTGGCGAAATGCTCCGCCTTGAAGAGATGAAGCCACAGATTCCAGTGGGGCTCCATCCCCAAAAACCCCTCACAGACTGCCGCAAAGATGGCGGCCTGCGAGACGGAGTTAGGGGCAAGGTGATGGAGCTCCACCTTGTAGTAGTGCAGGAGCGTCCACATGAACCGGCTCGGCAGCACCCCGAGCCCCCTCTCGTGGAAGGCAATGAAGCTCACCACGTAGCCCTCCGGGGGCGCCGGCTCCTGGTGGCTGGATGGCGGCACCCTCCACTCCGGCTGGCTCCGACTCACCCTCGGTCGTAGGAGGCCGTCATGAACCAGGTCCTCCAGCTTCCTCTTCATCACCGAGGAACGGACCCATGCGTCCATAGGAAGAACTTGACTCTTTCCCGCCATGGCCATCGAGGATCGGCTTACGGTGGAGACGGGGAAAGAGATGACGGCGGTGGCAGGGAGCGGCTGATGAAGGTGAGGGAAAGAGAGAGCAATCGCAAAGAGCTGGTGAGAGGCACGCGAAACCCTAAGCTCTGTACTTATACCTCGACGGAAGGCGAACCGACGCGCCTGGCAGAAAGGTAGGAATAGTTTCCGCATTCAATGCCCCTACCTAACCGCTCCCTCGAAACCCGCGTATCAGGACACGTGTCCACCGCACATTCCACAACCGTCTAACCACGTCGCCCACTACCGCGCCGATCTCGCTCCCCTCCTAAAAAGATGCACCCCATCGGGCCAGAAGGGAGACCTGCAGACGGACGTTTCTAGGTGAGTGAACAATGGGCTCCAAGCCCGCTATAAATCTCGAGGGATCGAAAGTTGGCCCTCAACCAGGGTTCGACAGCTGCCCTCGAGTAAACAGAGTCAGGGATGACTAAGGACGTGCTCGTACAAGGCCAGGGCTTGAGCCACTTTCTCGAGACGACCTCAGACATATTCGAGGCTAAAGGAGAGGTCGACGGTGGAATCCCCTCGGAGGGAGGCATCGAGCCCTCGGATCCTATCGAACGGAGCCGAGATCCACGACCAGTCTTTAGCACTTTTGGAGAGCACCTCCGTGGCCACCAGCTGACCCCTATCAGACGGGGCACGGGCTCCCACTCGAATTCCCCGCTAGCAGCTCACCAGAGATCGTCAGAAACCACCCATCAAGGGCAGTACGGCATTCCCCACCCCTTCTCCTTTCCTAAAGGATGCATGAGGGTCATATTCTGAAGATGGGCAAGATCCTAATCGACCTCATGTGCGCGAGGCTCGGGGGCTTGACCGCAAAAAGCTAACCTCGAACGAAAGGGGACCAAACACAACACAGGGGCTCGAACACAGGAACACCCCGCGACATAACATACTATAGCCCTCGAAGGAGTCAAACACTCCTCCGAGGCCTCGGGGGCTACACCCGGTGGGTGCGCTCGCACGCACCCACTGGAAGAGCAACGATGCTACGACTCCAGTTCATGACTCGCTGGGCCTTTGTAAGAGTGCCCACACTCACACAAAGGCTCGGGGGCTACTATCGGGTACCTAAACCAGGGGTACCCAAAACCCCCAAGGATTCCACACCACAAACCCCTTGAAAAACCACATACGTTTAAGCACGGGGCACCCTCAACTGCGTTCCGACTCGCACGAGGCCCGCTCGACGATGCACCTCGACCCCTGGAAAAATCTTCGACTCGCACGACCATGGGTCGATACGGTCGACCCTGGGTCGAGCCGGTCGGCACTACCTCACCCACCTGCCTATAGACAAAAGTCAAGGCATTTAATGCAAATGCCAACCACTTCCTACCTACGTAGCTACAGCACCGCCAGCATGGAAGCAGTACCTGCGTCAAATCCCGCTTTTTACCACCCATCCTGGGATGGGCGGTGAAAACCTATCACTGTACGCACCATGCCAGATACTATTCCACCATCGATGCCCCCTCGAGGCACAAAATGACTACCATCACATCCTAGGATTTCTGGGGCCCGGCCTTATCCATTCCCCGTCGACCCCCCTCAGATGCGCCTCGACCTGGCCTCGACTAATCGACAGTCAACAAGAGGACAATGCCTGCACGTCCGCTCGCCACAGGACTCAGGGTCTTTCACCGTCCCATCCCTGATGCCACCATGGTACTCCGGGGATGGCCGGCCATTCCTGGAGCACGTCGCTACAGCAGCCCTCACGGGCGCGCGTCGGACCTTCACCCCTAAGGCACCGCCCTAGGGTTTCAGCGGCCCCTCTGCCTTCACTTGGCCCTATAAAAAGGAAAGGCAGGGGACCCTCCTGAGGAGAGGAGGACAACGGAGGACAAAGGATGAAAATCGTAAGACACCACTTCACTACTGAGATCAACATCTCAAGCAATACTCCATTGTACTCTCACTTTGAGACTTGGGACTGGCTCTCTCTCTCTCGCAGCTTGTAACCCCTACGCAAGCACTTAGGTGTAAGGAAATATAATACCCTCTCTTCCCCGCTGGACGTAGGGCCTTCTTTGCCTGAACCAGGATAAACCCCCGTGGATTCTCTTTGCATCACCATCCGGATTAGGGAACACGCAGCACAAATTCACTCGTCAGCTTAGGGGCCTCCCGGGTCCGGACGCCGACACAGCTGGATCTCAATAATGTGATGGCATGATCTCCTGGCCTAGGACTATCACATTATCAGCTAGATCTTGATAATGTGATGGGTCGTTTCAATTATGGACCCAAATTCCTCTTCCCATGGTTGGTAACTAGATTTAAATTCAAGCAATTTCAATTAAGCATCTAGTTCCTATTCTTGCCTAGTTTTGCATGAGCACGTTTAGAATTCTTGTTATGCATACACTAGGTAAATCATATGGTAGGTTCGCTTGTGTCTCACTCTTAGGCATGAGCATGCCTACATGGTTTATTAGTTTATAAGCATGGTACTCTTTATTTAAATTTGATATTTATCTTTTATGTGCCAAAGTCCAAACCACAGATAGCTTCACTACAAGAATCCTGGGCTTCTATGACAATCAGAATATGACAACCAGAGCCTGTTTCCTATCACTATCTGCCTGCAGTGATGAACTGACTGTCATCACAGAAGGTAGGTCACTAACCAGCTTATGTGTCCACCAGAGGACATCATCATTGATACAGTGACAATAGTTCTCCTGTCATTGATATAGTGACAAGACAAAATCATTATATTGAACAAAACAGCACCACGTGTATGGTGACATGGCACATGTGACGTGGCAAATGACTTGGCGGGTGACATGGTAACTAACATTTGGCCCATATAACAGGATTTTTTAATAAATTAGAATCAGCCCAATTGGGCCAAACTATTTTTGGGCCCCATTTATTTGGGCGTAGCCCAATATCAAAGCCTAGTTATCATTAAGAAAGCCCATTTAAACAATCATCACATATAATGATTCATAGTAGCCCAATTAATCTCAGATTATTACAACTGATACATTAATTACAGCCCATATACAAACATACAATTCATCCGTTATAGCAGCCCATATACAAACATGATTCGTCCATTACAGCAGCCCACACACGTCGTCCATTCCAGCCTATATATATATACAACAATAATGAAAAAACAGTGAGCCCGTAGTGACCAGCATCCAAATATGACCACCATCCAAATAATCCCTCTAATTATCACATTTAAATAGTATCTTTAATTGGCATCACCTTCATATGGTGATTTCAGTTGATATAATCTTAAAATGATAATTAGACCTTCAAAGTCCAAGTGCATGTCTCCTACAAGTATTCAACACTTGTATGCACACTTTTATGGGGAGGTTACTCTATAGTTTGTAATACTTGAGACAAACACCATTTTCAAGCCTATCATGTGCGTAGTCTCATTGTAAGGAAAATGAAGCTCCCGGAGATAACCATGGATTTCAATTTTCATATCCTTCAAGTGGTATCACCTCAATTGGAATACTTCAATTGGTATCAATTTCAACTCAGTATCAATTTGTTGTCTTTCAACTAGTTTCTTTTATATGCTTTCAACATGCATTATATAGATCAAACTCCCTTTGTTCTATAATTTCTTGTTTTTGCATATGCTTTTTGCATCCACCATGTATATGTATGCATACACTTAGGTGGAGCTTAGTCTATGTAATTTGAGAGTCCATTTTTGTGATCAATTCCATTCCAATCCAAAGAATCACAAAATTGATTGTGCATTGTGCTACTAATGTCTTCCTTTTCTATAGTATTTGATTCCAAAGGGGGAATTTTATGGGACCAAAAGCAAGCCCAACCAAATATACATACCAAAATCAAATTCTATTTTTTGTGGTATTTTTGTGGAGGAGAATTTGAATAAGGGGAATTGGACCTAGAAAGGGAGGAGTGGTTTATGGATTTAGGTGGAAGCTTAAGTAATAATACCACATAAAGGGAACATATTACTAGTTGTAAGAGCAAGGTAAGCTTTCCATTTGGTATATCATGCATATTTCAATTAGCATGGAGAACCGGTGATGACTAGGATGAAGCACCGGAGAATAGGCTCGAGCGAGGAGTCTCTGTAGAAGGTCCTAAAGACCACCAGGAAACTCTGGTGATGACCAGGATGAAGCACCGGAGAAAAGGTTGTCACCCAAAAGCTACATAAAACCTTTTAACCTTCACCGGAATACTCAATCACCGAAGAAAAGGCTACGGTCAACACAATTCTGCATAAGGTATTTGGGGCATGGTATTGCTTCGATTGCAACAGAGAAGGCAATGGGAAAAGGCCCAATGGTTGGCAACGGCTAGTCAATGTGGCAGGCGACGGAAAATTCCGATGGTGTCACCAGAGCTCTGTGATGAACAATGCACGTGCGTAGTCCTTTAACAACAACATTATTTGGGGTGGAAGCTACATATAACCCCTTTGGCCGGCCATATGAGGTAGTTAAAGTTTGCTGGAATTACTAGGGAGTTGAGTCTCCATTCCATGTGCTCTAGACACCAAAAGTGCTTAAGGAATTATTAGGTGATTAGCGTACTGCTTTACGAAATGTTTAGGCTAGTTAGACCACCATATTGGTGGTTTTCTATATATACATTTAGGCTTAGTATTTAGTGAGGTTCACATACCTCTTGTGACTCGGTGCTTGCGCGCGTCATTGTTGTACATTAGAGGCTTGTAATCTAGTGAGATCACACCAACTATGTTTGTGGAATGGCCGCCTAGCTCGTACAAGAGGGAACGAGGCCCGCAGCATTTGAGCCGTTGATAGTGAAGACAACGGGGAGTAGTCTGGGAAAAGGCCCTACAAAGACCCACTTGCGCGTGGAGAAGGCCCATAGGCTCCATGGAGTTACCTAATCAGAAGCTTGGCTCTTGCAAGGGATTCCTTGTGAGGGGCTCCAATGAGGACTATGGGAAGCATGAGATTTTCAATACCTCAGGAAAATACCAACGTCAATGGAAGTTTGCATCTCTATCTCATTTAAGCTTCTACACTTAATTGCTTCCTTGGTTGTGTTCTTTACATTCCTACTTTAGCGTGCTAGGTTTTAGTATTTCTAATGCTCAAGTGAATAATTTTGCAAGTGCACATAATATTGTTGTAGCATGTCACCCGAGAGTATTACAGAGTATCGTATTTATCGTTAGGGAAGCAATGGTTAAATAATATGATAGCTAAGCATGATGTATCTACTAACTAGTATATTGACTAAACTAAAGTGGGGGTAACTAATGTACAATAAGGTAGTGTGACACACAGATGTTCTACTTCTAGAAAGGTAAGGTGAAAGCGTAGCTAAGTGGGAGGACAACGAGCAAGAGATTTTTCTAAGTTCTTTTTATCACAAAGGTTCTTTCTTTGCTATAGCTTAGCAATACAACTCTGCATAACAAGATTAATGATCACACCCACCAAGCACTTCAGAGCTATGTTTCGGTCAAGCATCACAAAAGAGAACTTGTCATGTTACAGCTTCGGACCGTATAGCTTTAAGAACTTGTCTAAGCACGTGGTGGACTACATAGCTAGACGGGGCTGTCACCACCCACTAGCTACCACACATCTGAGGAGCAAGCCGCAAACATAGGTAAACTTTAGTCTTAAGCACCACGTTTACACTAACGGATACTCACTACTAAATAATGTTCATCACCGCTGGTTCTAAACCCCTCATCACCGCTGGTTTTGGCCCTTCGATATTGAAAGTCGTTGGTGACAAGAATGATCATCATCACCGATTGGATATCACTGTTGGTTCGTGTTACTAGCCGGCGGTGATTAGGATTTTCAAAATTTCAAAAATCAGGTCAAAAATAGTAAAAAAATTGTTTTAATCCTGAGAAGTGCGAAAATACGTGCGCTGCATGGTGGTGGGATTCGAACCTAAGACCTATGTCCTCACGCGTAGCTACTCTAACTACTCCACCCCTAAGTCACTTATGTTTATATCGCATATTCATTCCCTTAGTATTCACATTTTAGGATTTTTAAAAAAATATTTGAGATCCTAAATGACTTCAAATGAAAAAGACATAACTACAAAGTTGTAGTTCTCATCGAGATCTACAACTTTGGTTTCAGTCATTTCACCATCTGAGGTCGTTTGAATTTCAAACTACAAGAACTTGAGCTATACTTTTAGGACCTCAAATATTTTCAAATGAAAAAGTCATCAACTACAAAGTTTTTGCTTTTATTGAGATCTACAGCTTCGGTTTAATTTGGTCGATTTTCCATTTGAGGTTGTTTGACATTTTTTGTTTCAAAATGTTACAACTTCAAATACAAATTTTTTTTGAAGAAACTTCAAATACAAATTTGAGACCATAAATGATTTCTAATCAAAAAGTTGTCAACTACAAAGGTGTAGCACTCATTGAAATCTACAATTTTGTTTCTTATCATTTTTCCATCTGAGGTCCTTTGTCCAATTTGAAAAATTGAATGTCAAAATATGAAAACTTCAAACAAAATTCTAGGACCGTAGATGATTTCAAATGAAAAGGTCAACTTTCATATAAAGTTTGTTTTAATCTGACTTTATTTGAAAAGGTTATGAATTTTATTATGCTGCAGCACATAAGTCAAACAGTTGGCAAAAGTGATTTTCACCGCCAGTTCATAACACCAACCGGCGGTGAAAATGGGTCGACCATCATCGTTGGTTTGTAACATGAACCGGCAGTAATGATAGGTTATCACAGTCGGTTCGTGTTATGACGGTGGTGATAATCGGAGAACCTACAGTGATAATTGCCCCCATTTTCACCGCCGGTTCATAGCATGAACCGGAGGTGAAAATCATTTCACCAACGGTTCATAACATGAATCAGCGGTGATGAGCATCACCAACGGTTTGGAGCAAACAAGCGGTGAAAGTGGCGGTGGTGATGATGAATTATGTAGTAGTGATCGACTACTCTAGTTTGTGACAGGAGATCAAACTAGAGCACTCAATTAAGAGCAGTAAACTTGTGCAGAGGATCAAACACTACTCAAGATATAGTAAAGGTTATACAACGAAGACTATACTAAAGCAACCAAAACCATCACTACAACAAAGGAATAGTAATACTTACACTAGGCAAGACATGTGAATAAAGAAGATACTAATATATTGCATAAATAAAGTCTTACAAGGAAGATAAGATACGAGATCTAGCTCACCTTTCCAAAGGCCAAGGCTAGCTCCACTCCACCTTTCCTAAGACTAAGGCATAGCTCCACTCACTAACTCCTACTAACACTAACACTAATGCAACATCTTGAGAGAGTGGAGAGCTTCTTGTGGTGTCTTTTACAAGGAGAAGGGCACCTCCTATTTATAGCCTTGAGAGGGTGAGGAGGTGGGCCCTTCAATCCATGTAAAAGCATCCCCACTCCCACGGATCAAACCGCCTCAAGACCACAGCACGAGACTCATCAAAGTGTGCTAGTTTGCATGATGCAAAACCTGAGTGAAACTGGGGGGGGTGTCAGGCGACCCCCCTCAGGTCGGGCGACCTGCCACTAAGGAGTGGGCCTTCCCCCTTCTACGTGGTGGCCTTGAGGTGCTTGGTAGCGCAGGGTATGAAGTTTGATGTCCATTGGATCACCGACGTAGGAATGGTGGACCCATGGATCCATGTGGTGCTTCATCTGAGCCTTTGATCATCAACCGACGTTGAACCAATGGATGGATGCGCTCTGGAATGTGTTTCTTCATCATGGGCTGAGAAACTGGAGAGTGGAGAGTGTTATGCAAGGAAGAACATCGGCAGTAGCTGGATTCTGGATAGCAAGATGCAAAAGCTGGACTCTGGACAGCATGGTGCAGAAGCTGGAATGTATAGCAAGAGCGCTGCTTGACCTCAGTATGAACATCAGAGTTATTGAGGAATTCAACTAATGGGGTTGAGGTACCTGGAGCTATGAGACTAGCAGGAGGTACTTAAAGAAGCATGAAAGTGCAGCAATGGCATCATTGACCTCTACCGGTGATTCAGAGAAGACTGAGACCGCCCAGACAGCAGCAGCACATACCAGCAGTGACTTGACATGCCAGAGCACCCTTAGGAGACCTTTCAGAAGCTGGGTTCGCAACGACTGGTTGGGGTTCATGATGTGTATGATGTAGAGAATACTATCAACATACACACCGTACATGGAATCTAGTTTGAATTCTTTGATACTCCCAGGGAAAGCAGAATGGCATTCTCTAATTGCCTCCTCCAACATCTGTCGATACTCAATATGGATGTTAGCAGCCGTCTCGAACTCATTATCCAGGTGAAATAACACATCACTGACGTTCCTTAGAGTGAGGAGGCTCACCACCAGGTTCAGAACATTCTTTCGAACAGCAAGGTTGCAATTAGCTAAAGCTGCTAGTACATCCACAGCAAGGACATCAAACCCTGGGTGATGGACCATTGTATTACTAACCTACTTCAGCCTACCAAGCATCGCAACCATGCTGCTTATCTGAAGTGATGATTGTGGTGGCACTGTTACAAGCATAAGGCAATAGGCTCTTGCAATGGCATATGCAAATCCTGGAAAAACATGGGGCATAGAGAGCAGGGCATCTGCACATGCACACACCACAGGCTGTGACACACCTTGTGTCATCGATGTTTACCGGTGAGAGATGGAAGAAGGTACATAACATTTTGATGGTAGCCAGTTGATCCTGGACTGTCCACAGCCTCACCGTACTTGCATCACACTGAATACAACGAACGCCTTCATCCATAAAACAATGCCAGATCGCATGGAGAGCTTCACCATGAGCTGAGGAGTCCATGTTCATGTGGTTCCTGATGATGGCCACCCTGATTGCCTTCAGACTTAAGGAAACACCCCTCTTGACGGCAGAGTCATGGTTAGGCTTCTCCAGATTGGAAGCAAGACCATCGATTAGGCGGCACAATCAAGACCATCGATTAGGCAGCACAGAAGCTGGGTTTCAGGGATTTAACCTCGTAATCAACACCAAGGCTTGATTTATGGCAGAGATGTTGCCAACCAGGTTCTCGAACTCAAGATCGGCCATGATCTTCCTGAAGTCACCGCGTGGCCCTGTGTTCTCCATGGCCATGAGAGCAAATGGGGAATTCTCAACCACTTGATTCAACTTTTTTGGTATGTGTTGGGCTGCTTGGTGATAGTGTGTGAAGCGCGTGGTCTATATCATGCGCCTGACGTTTGTCTTCTACGTGAAAGGTCATAGATAGCATTAAATCCATTACATTTGCGGTGAGCTGTATCAGAATACAGCCTAAGGTGCACTTGATTTATTATTTGGAATGCAATACAAACAAGGGAATGCTTCACATACAACACATTTGTAAAACCACATTAAAGACAGGTATCATCCCAACCCCTTTGATCAATAAGTAAAGGGCGTGGCTAGCGTCTGGACGTCTGGACGGACGCACGTGTCCACACACTCGTGCAGCCACCTCCGTCCGCCTCGCTCTGACTCACACGCGCACCACGCCCTCGACGCTGCGCTACCTGCTCCTCGTGTCCAGATGGCTGCGCAGCCCGTCTCGCCTCACCCCTGCCTCGCAAGCGCACCTTGCACTAAGGATGAAAACGGTCGGAAACGGTCGAAAACTATATTACAATATAGAAAAACGAAAGCGGTCAGTTCAGAATATCTCTGTTCTGTTTTCATCCTTACCTTGCACCCGCCGCTGCGCCCACCGCTCCTTCCCCCTGACCCCCTCCTCTCTCCACGTGGGTGGGACCCAGGAGCTGGCCCCCAGCTCGCCACGGCCCATCCCCCGGCGCCCAGCTCGCCACACCCATCACTCACCGTGCCCTCGTGAAACACTTACAACATGAAATACTTAGATGCAACATACGTCTGACACAATGAAACATTTGCAACATATGTGTGAAACATATGTAACATCCAAACAAACCACTTGCAACATGTGTGAGAAACATATGCAACATCCAGATAAAACACTTGCAACATGTGTGTGAAACATATGCCACATCCAGATAAAACACATTGCTGCAACATACGTCTAAAAAAGATGAAATATTTTGAACAAACATTTGCAACATACCTCTGAAACACATGCAAAATACGCAACATGTGCAACATCCTAATCTACTTTTGTGACATCCATATATAACAATTACAACATACCTGTGAAACATCTGAAACACTTAAAGCATACATTTGCAACATATAGGAGGGGACGGCTGGCTAAGTTGCCCGGATACGGATACAGGTATCGGATACAATACGTATCGGATACACGGATACGCTGTTCTCCGAAAAACAGTGACACGGGGATACGTCTAGAATATTTTTTAATAATAATAATAATTAATAACTACACAAATTTAAGTTCACAACTTAATAAGGTCACATCCACAACACAACATGTTTCCACAATGGATTCGTCTTCTGCTCGTCATCAACTTCAATTGGAGCAGGTCGATCACGCGGGGCCATCTAGTCGTCCTAATAAAGTAATAATAACAAAGATAAAAAAGAACAAAATTTCTGCTCAAAGCACATGATGAACAAAACTATTGAACGCACGGACAGTCGAGGAACTGAATAGTTTCTTACCGATTGAATCTTGCTGGAGCCACCCAGGGATGCTTGGAGCAGGGGCACAAGGCTGCAACTGAAGGGGCTGGGCTGCCGCTAGCAGGGAGGGGGCGCAGCCGGACTACGTCGCCGCTGGCCGCTGGCTGCTCTGCCGCCGGCCGATTCGACGGCGAGCCGCCCAGGGATGCTCCTTGCTCCATCCTCCAAGCAGAGGCACACTGGCACAGAGCTGCAGCAGCAGGGAACCGGGATCTGGGAGGGTCGCCGCCGGCCGCCGGCCGCCGGCTGCCGCTAATTGCCACTCGCGTCGGGCGCGCCTGGGTGGAAGTCGCGAGATTGCGAGTGTGCGCCACCGTGCGGGTGATGTGCTGAAGGGGAATAGGTCACGCGTGGAGTTAAGTTGGGCTAGTTTTCTTTCATGGGCCGTATCCGTGTCTGATACCCGTATCCTGGTCAGTACGTATCTAGTTTTCGTAGTACGGATACGTATCCGAGCCGTATCCGAGGCGTATCCGTATCCAAAACGTATCGGATACGCGATACGGAACCCCCCTGGAGTATCCGCGCATCGTAGACGGCCGGGGTCGGTCGATTCCAGTCGTCAGGGTGGGATCTGGTGGCAAGCAGTGGCGCGCGAGCACCACCAGCACCAACACCAGCGGTGGCGTGCAAGTACTACCACTAGCAGCACCAGCAGCCCCAGCCTTGGCTCGGCCAGGTGAGTGACGTGCGTACGGGAGGGAGCGGGCGGCGTGGCTCACAGCCGAAGCGAGGAGTGAGGTGCGGGTGGGGCGCACAACGGGTGGGAGAGAGGAGCGAGGAGCGAGCGTCGTAGGTGGAGCGCACGGTGGAAAAAGGCCGCAACAGCGAGCAGAGTGAGGCGTGCGGCGTCCGAATGGGACGGACGCCTGTGGCTAAGCATCTCCACCCAAGTGATTTTAACTATTTAATTCCCTTGCTGTAATCTGGCTATACAAATGGTTGGCAGCACTCAACCAACATGCGGTCTGCAACTCCTACAGTTCTATTTGGCATGGCTTAAGCGAGTCATAACACATCTAAAAGAACTTTTTATTGGCAAGTTATACCATAAAGTAGAAATAATTGTCATTCTTTAAGCTATATATATAATGCATGCCTAATGTCAATTTGAAAATATGTACATTGAAATACAAAATTTTAATGGAATGTTCTCACAAAGTAAACAACAGTGGTAGATTTTTTTTTTTGAGAATCAGTACCACTTTATTCATATATCAGAGTAATCAGTACAAACTCCATTTGGAGGAAAAAGCAGCCAAATATGCCTCCCAGCAGATTCATAAATTAAGCTTTTAGCTAATCTATGGGCATCACCATTCGAGTTCCTAGTTTCATAGACGACCTCCACCGACACGAAGGTTGCCATACCTGCCTTAATCTCCCTGATGATGTGGCCATAGGGACTCACTCCCGGGCGACGCATGTTCTTCACTATGTTCACGCAATCAGTAGCAATCCTGACCTTCCAAAGCATAAGGTCACTCATGAGAGCTAGACCTTCTTTGCAGGCCAACACTTCCGCCATCTGTGGATCTAGAACTCCTTCAATCACAATTGCAGACACTCCCAAAAAGGTGCCTGCCTCATCCCTTGCAATCACTGCCACCATCGCAATGCAAGAATTCTTAGATAGTGTATCATCCCCATTTATCTTCATCACACCCTGAGCGGTTGGGATCCAGCGAGGGTTTTGGGCAGGCACCCCTATCTACTTTTGCACAGTTGGTGTAGCCTATTCCAAGTTCACAATGAAGCGCTCCACAAAATTATGAGCCGACAAATGGGGAATTCTCAACCACTTGGTTCAACTTTTTTGGTATGTGTAGGGCTTGGTGATAGTGTGTGTAGCACGTGGTCTATATCACGCGCATGACGTTTGTCTTCTACCTAAAAGGTTATAGATAGCATTAAATCCTTTACGTTTGCGGTGAGCTGTATCTAGAATTCTGCCTATGCTGCACTTCATTTATTATGCAATACAAACAAGGAAATGCTTCACATACGACACATTTGTAAAACCACGTTAAAGACAGGTATCCCAACCCCTTTAATCAATACGTAAAGGGCATGGCTAGTGTCTGGATGTCCAAACGGACGCGCACGTCCACACGCCCGTGCAGCCCACCTCCGTCTGCCTCGCTCTGACTCGCACGCGCACCCTGCCCCTCGATGCTGCGCTCGCTGCTCCTCGCATCCGGATGGCTGCGCAGCCCATCCCGCCTCGCCCCCGCCTCGCAGGTGCACCTTGCCCCCGTCGTTTTGCCTGCCACTCCTTCCCCCTGACTTCCTCCTCTCTCTCTCCGCGTGGGCAATCGTTAAATAACTCCGTAATAAGTTACAAAAGCACATGTCTAGCAAGATACGATTCTAATTCGAAGATGAATTAGAGCACGTGACACAATCGTTAAATAAATCTTCAAACTACAAATCATCTAGATAACTCCATAATAAGTTATACGTCCCTGTTGTAACGCACGGGCATTATTTGCTAGTACGTATATAAATGATAAAACATGTTAGTTTGTTGAATGTTGCAAATATGTAGCTCATAAGCCAGTAAAACAACTAGTAGCAACAGCCCACGAACTTAGAAAGACAGAAACCCATCGACCGTATTCTGTAATCCCATCTCCTACTCTCCCGTCCGTCGCTCGCATCAACTGGAAGGGCAGCAGCTTCGCCGGCGGCACAGCGACAGCGACACGGCAGGTCGGCTCTCCCCCTCGGCCCTTTGGCCCTCACCCAGTCACCCCCTCGCCCCTCTGGTAGTTGGTCCTCAGCAACCAACGCGGCTGTGCCCGGCACCCCTCTGGCGGCGGCGACGGTCAGTGTTCTCTGCAGGCTCTCGCTCGGCTCCAGCGGTCTGGGCGTCCGGCTCTCCCCTCGGCACCTCTCTCATCTCCGGCTTGAAGCAACAGCTAGGTGAACACAAAAGACACCCAGATCCATTCTCGATTGTTCAGAGTAAGAATTGAAGGTTTCGGTTTTTTTTATTGTGTTCTCGTAACGTACTAGATCTTAAGGCAGTCACAGTGCAGAAACCTACCAATAGTTTCTATAGCTTTAAGACTCAAACTATCCTCTGCATAGTTTTCAAAATAGTTTTTACAAAGAAGCAAATTTAATATACAACACAAACCAATAAGACTGTGCAAGCGCCCCCGTGCTGCGACGTCTGCAAGGCCGTCCGACGTCGTGGCCTCATCGCTAGTGGGGCGCACACCGGCAAAGAGCACCAGCACGGCCAGGACGCGTACGGTGCAGCACGCCGACGCGAACCTGTACCAGGTGCCCGACTTCCTCCACGACGATGGATAGGCATGTGCGCAAATAGTATAGCACTAGTCTAAGCCTGAGCCTGAAGGTGCGCAAATACTAGGCGGTGCTGGGTGGCCGCGCACGACCTCCGCAGGCGGCAGCGAGCTGGCGCTGCTCCGCGGCGCGCGCGGGGAGCACGGGTGGCGACGCTAGGTGGGTGCACGCGCTCCGTTGCCGCAGCGAGCCTGCGCGCGCTCCGTGGGCTGCGGCGAGCCGGCGCGAGCTCCGTGGCCGCGCGAGCTCCATGGCGCGCGAGTGGAGCACGGGGCGGCGACGCTGGGTGGCCGCGCTCGAGTTCCATGGCCCGCGTCGAGCCGGCGCACGCAGGGAGCACGGGGGCGGCGGCGCTGGTGGCTGCGCGCGAGTTCGGCGGCCTGCATCGAGCCAGCGTGAGCTCGACGGGCGGCGGCGTGCCAGCACGAGCTACATGGCCATTCGAGCCTGCAGGAGCACGGGATCCCTCGGTCAGCGATGGAAACGGTGCTCTCTTCCCCAACGCAGTGCGTGATGGTTTGGATGACATCGATACGAGTGAAGACTCGATTTCGACTCGGTTTCTATGATTTTAGCTCTCTTTCCTCAATAAATACATTGTCATATCATTAAAATGTCTATGTGGCAACACAATTAATGCACATAGAAACTATTCTTATTTCTGCACTGTGAGTGCCCTTATATATACTACTTGAGTTATACACCAGGATCAATTTTGTACTGGCTTTGTCCGTCATTACTATTGTATGTATGCATTGAAAAAAAATTGTAAGTGGAATACCCAGCCGTGAAATCCTGGCTCCGCCACGGGGGCGAATGTAACTAAGTTTTATTATTTTGGTGTGGGTGTGCTGGGTGTTATTTGTCTTTTGTACTCTCCTTTCTTCTCAACATCCGTCACTAGTTAGGATATAGAAAAAACAACACAAACTACCAATAACATCATGTACCAGGACAATGTGCTGGTCCACCATCCTTTATAATCATATATTCAATAAAAGGAAAGAACAACTTCCAAGTTTGCAGTGATGGCCATACCGAGAGCAGAGCATCATAATTTGAGATTGTTGCAACCAGCAGTGCCACATATTAGTGTGCTCTATAACAATGTTCTCCGAGTCCTTGGGGCCAAGTATCTCAACAACAGCCTGTTCCATGTACATCATGTAGAGGCAGCCGATATTGGAACAACGGTTCTTTGTCCAAAATTCAGTCCCTCAGATATCAATCTCCATCTTGGGAAGAACCGCAATACCAGCCCCAACCAGTCTGCCATCCATCTTTACAATGCAATGACAGCCTTCTATGATGAGCCTCTTCATGTGCATGACAATTTATTAACCTGGCCATGAAGATCTGATGAGAAATATGCTTCCTGAGAACATACTAACAAGATGCACATATGAAATTCTGAAAATTTTGAAAATGAACCATGAACAAGGGGGGCGAGAAACATCCAACAAAGAAAGGATATTTCACCTGGTTGCAGGTCTCTCTGACCTCCCTCCCCACCGCCTTCCCTCTCCCTGATGGCGCTCCCCGGTGATCACCCCCAACAACCATAGCCGCAGGTCTCTCTGACCTGTGCTTCGACCCAGGAGTCAAGTTCGCAGCGCTAGTCTCCCAGCGCTTCGGATGTTCGGTGAGTCCGACAAAACCCCGCTCCCCTTCGAGCTTTCACCTGGTTGCAAGTTTTGGCCGATCTGCTGTTCGTTTGAATGATGATTCTGTGAGTCTCATTCTTCATGCATGCCTTGGGGGCAATGCCAAGGATTTTAGCGTTAATCATCTTTCTGGTTGGATGTTCAAGTTTTCTGTCTCTTGTAAAGATGTGGGGTTCATGGTTTACAAACTCAAGTGTTTCTCCTGTAAGTCTTTTGCCATCTTTTTCCACCTCTGGAGTGGAGGTGGACCAAATTATAGGAGACCTTGATCTCTGGCAGCGTGAGGAGGAAGCTGAATGGACCTTAGTTGGTTCAAAGCAAAAAAAATCTTATGTCGATGTTGTCAAATCTGCTCCCAGTAAACCAGTGTTCTTGCGTTTGAAATATCCTTTGAATCATGTTTCCAACTTCGTGGAACACCAGACAGGTTCAGGGCAAAAATCTCTGAACCCTTCTCGCCCCCCTGTTCATGGTTCATTTTCAAAATTTCAAAAATCCCCACCTCAATCTTCGCCTAGACGACGACGACAACAACAACATAGCCTTTTGTCCCAAGCAAGTTGGGGTAGGCTAGAGATGAAACCCAAAAGAGACGAGAAATAGAGAGACACATAAAAGGACATAAAGGGCACAAGACAAAAAGATGTCACGGTTTAGGCACGTTGATTGCCAATCTCCAAGCGCTACTGTCCATAACTAAATCCTTGGAGATATTCCACTCCTTAAGATCTCTCTTAACGGACTCGTCCCAAGTTAGTTTAGGTCGACCTCTACCGCTCTTTACATTATCGGCCCGCTTTAGAACTCCACTACGCACCGGCGCCTCAGGAGGCCTCCGTTGGACATGTCCAAACCATCTCAACCGATGTTGAATCAATTTCTCCTCAATTGGTGCCACCCCAACTCTATCCCGAATATCGTCGTTCCGGACTCTATCCCTCCTTGTGTGCCCACAACACCAACGCAACATACGCATCTCTGCTACACTCAATTGTTGGATATGTCATCTTTTTGTAGGCCAACACTCAGCACCGTATAACATCGTCAGACGAATCGCCGTCTAGATGGGTCAAAAAGGTTTTTGCCCCTGCCCCTTCAGAGGCTGATTTCTCGTGTGGAGCTAAGAATTCAAATTCAAAAATCCCCCAGAGAGCAGCCCATTCTGGCCCAACGTGATCTCCGCCTTTGATTGAGTGTGGGAATTGTCTGGGCCTGGGCCACGATAGGAAAGTCTGTTCTCAGATGGTAAGATGCAGGGCTTGTTTCAACTATGGACACCTATCGTCCCGTTGCCTAACGCAGGGGTGTGAAAAACGGCGTTATCGGATTGTTTCCCGTTCTAAAGACGAAGCGGCAAGGTTAAGGTTATTAATACAGAGAAGGATCCCATTCTCGAGCCCTCCGTCTTCACCGTCCCCCCCCCCCCCCCCCCCCCCCCAATCCACTGTTGTTCTGCAAAACCCCAACTCCACCATGGAGAACTGGGCTTGTGATCCCCGCCCTTTCATCCTGGTGGGTTTCACCTTGGTGGACCGCTCGCACCTGCCTCTGCTTCGCCAAGAAGTTTACATCACCGGCTGCTACACCCTCGCCAATGAAGACTTGGCAATAGTGAAGATGAACCCGCCGGTGGACAAAAGGGACTCCAAGAATCTTGCTGGAGGACTACGCACCTTCTTCCATGACATACATCAGGTTCGCACTGCTGAGATCCTGCCATGTGCTTTGGGTGATGCTTATGTCAGATTCATGAGTCCACTAGACATAGAGCGTTTCCTAGGACCTGTCTTTTGCTTTGGAAACTATGAGATGTCAGTAGTCAAGCATGATGCTGCAGAGAATGCTCGCTCTTTTCAATTAGATCGTGAAGCCTGGGTGATGCTTGTTGCTTTCCCTGAGGATCTCAAAAACTCTGCTATGGTAGCTAAGGCTGTTTCGGGTTTTGGCATTATGGTTGACTGGCATGACATGGAAAATGTTGCTAGGGTGGTTGTTAAGGTGTACTTAAATGATGATGCAAAAATTTCAAGTTCTGTGAAGGTCAATGTAGGGTTACCACATACAGGTAGATCTTGGACTGCTCCTTGCTACGTCCTCAAGAGGCAGAATGTGCCCGAGTTGTTGGATGAGGAGGCTTTCGTCACGGTCGGTCCACTGCACCCTTACCCTCCACAGGCACCCAGGTGGATGGGCCCTGTCCCACCTGCAAGTTCAGACACAACCCCAACTGGTTCAAACAATGGAGACAACATGCATGTTGATGGTGCTGGACACCGTCTCTGGCAGCAGCAGGTTGCACTTGAAGATGAGGTTGCAGACCCAGAAAGGACCATCACCCAGCACCACGAGCCTGAAGATGCTAAAGCTAACAATGTGGTGTTTCCTGATCCGGTTGGTGATCTTAACCTATTTGTGCAGAAGAGTGCTGGAATCTCTCAGGTATAAATGCAGGACAGATTGTTCAGAAGCTCAGTGATGTTATGGGAGGAATACCTGTTACTGGTCCCAACTCTGCTAACCCAGGGTTTTTCATGCCCAAGATGAAGTCAGTTATTGTTGGGCCATTAGTACCTAAAGATCCCCTGATCCCTATTATTCCTTCTCTCTCCTAAGGGAACAGGTATTAAATTTCATCTCAGTCTCACCCTCACCTACACCTTTCAGATTTTGTAATCTCCTAGATATTGTTCACAACACCTTAATCCCTACTTACTTTAATGACTCTTACCTCCTAATTCATTTGGCATTTTCTCTCTATCCTCAGTTTGGAGACGAGGCCCTGAAAAAGATTGCCCTTGACTATCTGTATGCTGAGGATGAAGAGGTTGAAGAGAAGGAACAGTTTGTCTCTGATGGTGACTTGGCTGTGGGTGAGGATGCTGTAGAAGACATGCAAGTTGAGGATGACAGTGAGGATGACCTGGAAATGCTAGATGAAGCCCCAGCAGTTTTCATGACCCCCAAGAAGAAGTTTGTCAAAGTTAGGGAACAGCTAGATGATAGCTTCCTGAGGCGTAGCAGGAGGCTATTCAAGAAATCTGAAGGCTTCAAGGATGCCAAGAGCGCCAAGAAGGCCAAGGAAGCTGAGGGAGGAAGTGAACCAAAGAAAGCCAAGAAGAGTAAGAAAGTCAAAAGAACAAGAATGTAGCTGATGATGTGGTTGAGCCATTGCCTCTGGCCATGATCCCCCCTCTAGGCTTTGCTCCTGCTCCACATCTCCCTCAGGAAATCCTTCAAGGCATTGGTGAGGGCTTTCTTCAGATACAGCCTGAGAGTGTCTCGGCTGCCCTCCTGAAGTAGGACGATATCGATGAATAGATGGTGCAAGTCTCTCTGTGTACCTAGTCGGTGTAGGGTACACAGCCTTTCTTTTGTTTGTCTTGCTTTTAGATCCCAGTCTACGTACTAGCTGAATAATGATGACTGTCTCTGTAATTGGTGTGGTGACACCTAGAGAATCATTTGCATGAACCTGTTCCTTTTGATAATTATCAGTAATGTGTGGCTTGCTACTTTATCTGATTCATGTTCTGTTGTTTCGCTTTGCTATTGCTGTACTCTCATTTCTCACTCCACTCAGAATAGGCAGTATTCCATTTTGCTGCTGTTGAGACATTTGTTGATATCTACTACCTTTGACTCCTGGAGAGTCAAAGCTCTCTTGCTCCATTCTCCATTTGTTTCCCATGGATAATCAGAGATACACAAAAATTCCGTTTTGGAATATCAGGGGGATTAACTCCCAAGAGAAATGGGACGCCATAAGGGATAAAATATCTGAAAGTGCTTGTCGGGTTCTTTGTCTGCAGGAAATTTCTACCTAAGAAAATTCTGTCCTAGAACCTTGGACACTTTTGCTTTCTCACCCTCAATTGGAGCCTCTGGGGGTCTAATCACAATCTAGAATAGTAGCCTTTTTTATGGCACTATAGTGCAAACTAACTCTTATGCAGTCACTGTTAAGCTTTTTTGCAGGTTGGACAAGAAATGTATTCATGTTTCAAACATCTATGGTCCTTCCAATCCAGCACAGAAGCTACCATTCGTCACATGGCTGATGAATTTTGACACAGATGAGTTTGATGAATGGGTGCTAGGGGGTGATTTTAACCTCATCAGAAATCCTGACAATGAAGGGCAGACCTGATGCAGTTGGTGAGTGCTAGCTCGCCGAGTCACCAGGTCCTGGGTTCGAAGCCGTCTCTCTGCAGAATTTCTGCGGGGGTAAGACTTTGCTTCGGTTATTTCCTTCCCCAGATCCCACTCATGTGGGAGCCTCTGGCACTGGGTCTAGGTCTGCCAGAAATCCTGACAATAGAAATAAGCCAGGAGGTGACATTGGTGAAATGAACCCTTTTAATGAAATGATCTCAGACTTGGACCTAGTTGAAATTCCTATCAATGGAAGGAACTACACCCAAAGCAACATGCAGCCTGACCCACTCCTTGTCAAGCTTGACTGGGTCTTTACATCTAGCAGTTGGACTACCTCTTTTCCAGCAACTTTTGTTCAGCCACTGTCCAAGCCTATCTCTGATCACATCCCCTTTGTACTGCATATTGGAAGTATGATCCCAAAGGCTAAGATGTTCAGGTTTGAAAATTTTTGGCTGCAGCACCATGGATTCATGGACACTATCAGCCTTCATTGGAACAACTCCCCTGTGTATGGTAATGCTGCCAAGAACCTATCCTCTAAATTCAAGCATGTGAGAGCTGGTCTCAAATCCTGGAGCAAGAATCTGTCCAATCTTAATAAAGTGATTTACAACTGTAAATGGGTGCTCCTTCTCCTGGATGGGCTTGAGGATCAGAGAAATCTTTCAAGAATGGAGAGAAATTTTAGAATTCTAGTAAAACAGCATCTCTCCACCCTGCTAGAATCAAAAAGGATTTTTTGGAGACAAAGGAACAAGTTGAGGTGGGTGAAACTTAGTGATGAAAACACTAATTTTTTTCACAGCATAGCCACCATTTCACATAAACGAAATTTTATAGTGGAACTCAGCAATACAGAAGGGGATCACTTTACTGATCATGATCAAAAAGCCAACCTGCTGTGGTCAGCATTTAGGAACAGACTTAGTGTCACTGAGTTCACAGGTATGGCTAATGACTTAAGCTCTATTCTTATTGAACATGATCTTGGGGGCCTTGCCAGTGATTTCAGCCAGGAAGAAATTGATAATGTCATCAGATCTCTTCCAAACAACCATGCTCCTGGCCCTGATGGCTTCAATGGCCTGTTTATCAAGAAATGTTGGAACATCTTAAAATCATATTTCAACAGACTCCTGAAAGATTTCAGGACCCACAACATTGACATCAGTAGCATCAATTCGTCAGTCATTGCCCTGATACCCAAGAAGGATAACCCAGAAAAGTGGATGATTATAGGCCAATCTCCCTGCTGAACTATAGCCTGAAATGCATTACCAAGCTCCTCTCCATGAGGCTACAGAAGGTCATCCTAGATCTTGTGCACCAAAACCAATATGGGTTTATCAAAGGAAGAACAATCCAAGACTGCTTAGCTTGGGCTTTTTAGTTCCTCCATCTTTGCCATCATTCTAAAAAGGAAATTGCGATTCTAAAACTTGACTTTGAAAAGGCTTTTGATAAATTGGAGCATCAAGTCATCCTTCAAGTAATGAAGCACAAGGGCTTCCCTGATAAGTGGGTAAACTGGACACAAAATATTTTAAGTTCTGGATCCTCCTCTGTTATCCTTAATGGAATTCCTGGAAAAAGCTTCAAATGCAAAAGAGGAGTGAGACAAGGGGATCCCATGTCCCCTCTCTTGTTTGTGTTGGCTGCTGACCTCTTGCAAACTATTGTGAACAGAGCATGGTTACTGGGTGTCCTCAACCACCCCATTTCTGATAACTTTGGCGGTGACTTCCCAATCCTCCAGTATGCTGATGATACTTTGCTAGTCTTGCCTGGGGATGCAAGGACCCTTTTCACCCTTAAAGGATTGCTCAGATCTTTCTCTGACTCCACAGGGCTGCATGTTAACTTTAGCAAGTCCTTCCTTGTGCCTATCAATATGAACAATGCCAGAGCCTTGCACCTAGCTAATACCTTTGGTTGTCAGCTAGGTACTATGCCATTTACCTACCTAGGCCTCCCACTTGGCCCCACCAAGCCTACAGTTCAGGAATTCAGTCCTCTTCTCAGTAGGATTGAAAGAAGACTCACTGGCTTCAGCAAACTCCTGTCATATGATGGAAGACTCATACTGGTTAATTCAGTGCTGAGTACCTTATCCACCTTTTACATGTGTAGCTTGAAGCTCCCACCACAGATTGTCAAACAAATTGATGTGTACAGAAAGCACTGCCTTTGGAGCAAAGGAGACATTCATAGAAAAGGAACTTGCTTGGTAGCCTGGGAAATAGCTTGCAAACCTAAGACACAAGGTGGCCGGGATCATTGATATTGAGAAGCAAAATGATGCTCTTCTTATGAAACATCTGAACAACTTCTACAATCAGGCTGATCTACCATGGGTACATCTGACTTGGTCAAAACTATATAGCAACAATCAGATACCTCCACAGGCTTGGAGCCCAGTGGACTCTTTTTGGTGGAAGGATGTTATGAAGCTCTTCATCTCTTTTAGAAACTTCTGAACGTGCATCCCAAATAGAGGAAATAGTGATCTTTTCTGGTCAGGCTCTTGGCAAATCAGTCCCTGAAAGATAAATATCCCCAGTTATTTTCTTATTGCAGGAAACCTAAATGTTCCATCAAATTTTTCCTGGATCATGAAGCAGAGGACATTTTTAGAGTTCCTTTATCAGCTTAGGCAGTTAATCAACTTGAGGAGCTCCTCGAACTTGTGATGAACAGAACCTGGAATGAAAATACTAATGATATCTGGAGCTATGCTTGGGGTAGCATGAATTTCAGCAGTAAGAAGGCTTACCTTCAGTTGATTGGTTCTGAACAGGCAAAAGAGACTGCCTTCCATCTCTTCTTTGAATGCTATTTCAGTCAAGACTGCTGGATCTCCATCTCCATCTCAGGGAACCTGAGCCTACCCCCACTGGATATGGTGATTGATGCTCGAACCAACTTTGGCAATGCAATCTTCAGAGAACTCTTTATAACGGCCTGCTGGGTTATTTGGACCATGCGCAATTCAGTTGTCTTTGACAATGAACAAGTTAGCCTTAACCTCTGGAAGAGAAGATTTAAAGATGAACTGGACCTTGTGTGCATCAAGGCCAATGAGAAGAGGCAGGCTCCACTTTCCATGTGGCGAGATAGCTTTCATGTATAAGTGTGTTCTCTTGTTTTTTTGGGCCTAGTTGCCTTGTACTTTTTTCTCCTTCTTTTGTACATAACTTTCTTTCATTCAAAAAAAATAGGTAGGGAATTCCCGTGCTGTTTCGGTCAAAGATGCACATATGACTGAAAGAATAGTAGAAACTAATAACGTATACCAATGATATCATCCAAGAGTACTTCAACTTCTCCAAGATCTTCAGAATTATCTTGGTACACATCACAAACATGAGGTGCATGTAATTGGATTCTAGCTCACCTTAGAAGGACACTTAATTATTCGCACAGAAAGAAAGCAATCTGGATTCTAGAAGCTAAAACCTAAACAAGCCACCTTTAAGTACATACGGCTTAGAGAGATTGCTAGGGAACCAATGACCAAAAAGATGAGAAATCAGATACTTTAGCCATCTTGAATACTCTCTGGACAATTTACAGAGTGAAATCAAGAACAAATAAACTTAGTTGTCTGTATAGAAAATATTTTCATCTGTTCACCAGGATCCATACGCTCAGAATCTATGTCCCTGCCAAATTCAGTCAGCAGAAGCCCCTGACAAAATTGTCTATTTACTGTTTTCTCTCTTAGTTATTGTATTTTCCATTTTGCAAAACCCATTTACTGTTGAATGATCTGCAGTATAGAGACCTGATTCAACAAAATATTTTCATGAGAATTCTTTATGACGAACTGTATGGAGACAGATTTGTCCATCTTTTATTTTAATTAATATTAAGTAAAATAAAATATGGTGTGAGGTTATGACATGCTTCCTGCTCCAAGCTGTATGTATTGCAAATTTGGGATAGAATCAGTACGTCCATATAGCATCTGTGCCAGTGCCCGAAACTTCAGAAGCCATCACAACATCATCCCAATAGCTTGCTCCAGCTAAGGTGTCAAGGGCGTTAGCGCCCAAGGTAGCAGGACCCCGGCTACAAAGCTCCTAGCCTGGATCGGTAATCGCGCGGGGTTTATCGGTGAAGGTTTAATTAGAATGTAGGTTTTTCTTTGTCGTCGTACGAACACTCATAAGCCCAGCATGAGAACTAGTGAACCTAATGGCCCATCTGTCAATTCCTCAAACTAGCAAACCAGGCTTTCCCGGGTCCCAATAAGTCGAGTCTAGCTACTCCCCTTAAGGAAGGGCAAAAAAAAAAGAGCTTTTTACTTGTATGGCTCTGGAAAAAATGCATCTTCTTTGTATGGCCTTTTTTTTCTTGAACTTACCTGTATGGCCCCGAAACAAATTTTTCTTCATTCTATGGGCTTCTGTCAAGTCTGTTAGGGTATTCTGTTAGTTTGCCCACTTGTTGATACATGAAATGTCTAAAGTGCCCTTCTGACTTTCTACCAATACCACCGCATCCTATCCAGACTGAGACCGAGCGGGCACGACACCAAGGATGGGGGAGGGCACCGACGCTGCCGCCGTCGAGATCTCCGGCTCCGGATTAGGTTCCGCCCGTGTAATACATCAAAAAAAACTGAAAGAAATGGGTTAGAATGGCAAACGCCCAGCCAGCTCACCACCACGCCCAAGCCCAAGTCGCCCCCAACTTTAGAAGCCACGTTCCTCCCCCATCAGCCGCTCTCCCTCCTCCTGTTCGGGCTCCTCCCTTCCAGAAACACCTCCACCCTTCTTCCCTGCGCCCTCTCCCTCTCTAGCACCTTCCCCAAACTAGTAAGAACCAAGGGAAAGAGGAAAATGGATTGAGGACGAGGAGAGGATCGATTAGGGCTGCAACATGGTGTATGTTAGAACCGGCGGCTCGCCGGATCTATGAGCTCGCTGCTGCCGGCGGTGCCCGGAGCGCGATCACCAGGAACGAGAACACGAGACAGAGCGCAAGAGATGGCGAGTTAGTTTCACTGCGAATGACGCAGCTTCACCGATGCATTCAACTTGGCCTTTTGTTGGCCACGATCCACTTTCCCCGCCACGGTTAGCCGCTGCATGGTGTGGCTTGTTTTGCGCTCACCCGTGCGACATGCACGGCATGCCAGCCATGGCGGAGAAGTGCCAGAGGACGCGGTCCCGGCGTGCTCACGTGTGCAATCAACGTGACACCCAGAATTCTACGCGTGATTACAAAACATGTTCAAATAAAAATGAACTAAACTAAAAGCACCTAACATGGATACTGATCATGACACGATTACAAGGATGCAAATCAACATTTCACCCCCTTAATCGTGACACACGTCGCCGACTCCCAGCTGTTGACGCATCTCCACAAATTTGATCCTCCCGAGAGGTTTTGTCAGGATGTCTGCAAGCTGTCTGTCGGTGCTAACATGATCAACATCAGCAATGCCATCTGCAACACACTCTCTTATGAAGTGGTAGCGAGTGTCAATGTGTTTGCTCCTCTCGTGGTACACTGGATTCTTACTCAGCTCAATGGCTGATTTACTGTCCATCAGAAGTCTGAATTTCTGCATCTTCTCACCAGTCAAGTCTGCAATGAGCCTGACCAACCAAACTCCTTGACATGCTGCTGAAGCTGCAGCTATGTACTCAGCTTCACAGCTCAACAATGACACCACTCTTTGCTTCTGAGAAGTCCAGGTCACCACATTGCCATTCAAGAAAAAAACAACACCAGATGTGCTTTTCCTTTTCTCCAAGTCACCAGCATGGTCACTATCAGAGTAACCCAAGAGCTTCAGATTGGTGAATGATCTATAAGTGTATTTGCACCCATATTCAGTTGTGCCTGAAATGTATCTGACAATCCTCTTCAGTGCAGCCCAATGTTCAGTAGTGGGTGCCTCCATGAACCTACTGACCATGCCAACTGCAAAGGCTATGTCAGGCCTTGTGTTCACAAGATACCTCAAGCTACCAACTATACTCCTGAATTTGGTTGCATCTCTTGCTAGATTTGGTTTCCCAGGTAACAGCTTGCAATTCTGTTCCATTGGTGTGTCTACAGAGTTGCAACCTGTCATGCCACATTGGTCAACTATCTTTGCTGCATATGCCCTCTGACAGATGGTTATTTCACCAGGTCTTTGTTTCACTTCCATTCCCAGGTAGTAGCTTAGCAAGCCTAGATCACTCATGCAGAAGGTTCTGTTCATTTGTTGCTTGAACTCCTGAATTTTCTTGTTGTCAGGCCCACAAATGACAAGGTCATCCACATACACTCCCAAGAGCAACAGAGAATTACCACTGCCTCTTTTGTAGACTGCATGTTCTTCGTCACTTCTACAGAATCCCAACTTTGCTAACTCCTTATCCAACTTGGCATTCCAGGCCCTGGGTGCCTGCTTCAGGCCATACAATGCCTTAGACAGTTTTAGAACTTTGCCTGGTTGCTTAGGATCTTGGAAACCTGGTGGTTGCTGTACATAGACTTCCTCCTGCAGCTCACCATTGAGAAAGGCAGATTTGACATCCATATGATGTACCTCCCACTTCCCATTAGCAGCTAGAGCTAGCATGAGCCTGATAGTCTCAAGTCTAGCTACAGGAGCAAAGACCTCCTCATAATCCACCCCATGTTTTTGAGCATATCCCTTTGCAACAAGTCTTGCCTTGTGCTTGACAATATTACCTTGTGGATCCCTTTTTACCTTATAGACCCACTTCAATCCAATGGCTTTGTGACCCTTTGGCAGATTTGCAAAGCACCATGTGTTATTTTCTTGAATTGACTTGAGCTCACTTTTCATTGCTTCAGTCCAACATTGCTCCTCTAGAGCTCCATCTACCCCGGATGGCTCATCAGTTGCAAGCATGCAAACACCACTATACTCATAATCTTCTATCTCATCTGTGGAGTCAAACAGGTTGCTCAGTGTTCTGAACCTCAATGGTCCACTATGTGTTTGTTCAGAGTGCTGTGATGGTGGTGTTGCAAAAATGTTGCCAGCTGGTTGATTTGATCTTGGGCTGTTCTGAGGGTTGGGAATTGCTTCATTTGGATCCACATCACCCCCTGGATCAGCAAAATGCTCACCTTCTGCATCTGCAGGCTGTTCTCCTGCATTTTCAGCTATCTTTGGTTCTGCTACAGTGTTCTGATAATGCACTGTAAAGGATTCAGTCTCTTGTTCTGAACTCTCTGAGTTGTTTGTTGCACTGGCCCAATTCCAGGGTTTGTTTTCTTCAAAGATCACATCTCTACTGACAACAAGTCTGTTAGATGATGGATCAAAGAATCTGTATCCCTTAGTGCCTGATTCATACCCAATGAAGACCATTTTTGATGATCTGTCAGACAACTTGTTTAGACCTGGACCATTTTGCTTCACATGTGCCACACACCCAAAGGTTCTTAGATGACTGAGGTTTGGTTTCCTCTTGTGCCAAGCTTCAAATGGAGTTACACTGTCCAAAGACTTGGTAGGACACCTGTTAAGAATGTACACTGCTGTTGAGACTGCCTCACCCCAAAGTTTTGCAGGAACATTCATGGACTTGAGCAAGCACCTAGCCATCTCTACCACTGTTTGGTTTCAACGCTCCACTACTCCATTGTGCTAAGGAGTATATGGTGTAGGGGTATAGTGCTTAATTCCCTGTTCATTGCAGAAAACAGTGAACAATTGGGAGGTGAACTCCCCACCCCTGTCTGTCCTGAGTGCTTTCAGTTTGGATTCAATCTCAACCTCTGCTCTATTCTTAACCTTCTTGAAATACTCTAGAGCTTGGTCTTTTGACTTCAACAACTCCACCCACATATACCTGCTGCTATCATCAACTACCAGTAAGAAGTATGAACAGCCACCTGGGGTCTTTGGAGTAATATGACCACAAAGGTCTGCATGGACCAACTCTAGACATTTTTCAGCTCCAAAATTTGAAGCTTGTGGAAATGGAGCTCTATGCTGTTTGCCAAGGATACAACCATCACATACTTGCTCTACTCTATCAACTGTAGGCATACCCTGAACCATCCCTTTACTGCTAAGATTTCTCAAAGCTCTAAAATTCAGATGTCCCATTCTAGCATGCCAACGCCAAGCTGCATCATCAGACTTTGCTAACAGACAGACTGGTGCAGACAGACCAAACTTGACTGTATAGAGCCTATTAACAGTTCTAGGTGCAGAGATCAGCAGAGTTGTTTTATCTTGATCAAACACACATAGTTTCCCATTGTCCAAAACCGACTTACAACCTTTTTCTTCTAACTGACCCAAGCTCACAATATTACTTTTCAGTTTTGGAATGTAATAGACTTCGGTCAGTACCTTATGCTGTTGGTGGCGACCTTGGATCACGACTGACCCAAGCCCTTCAATCTCGACGCGGGAGCCATCGCCGAAGCGCACAGTGCCACGAACGCCATGATCAAGCTGTGTCAGCACCGACCTCGTTCCGGTCATGTGATTACTGGCGCCAGTGTCCAGTACCCATACCCCCTCTGGGACGTCGATGGGAACCACCTTCTCCATTAGGTGTACGATCTGCGATGGCCCGTGCACGACGTCGCACGCGGCCATCAGCAGGGCACCACCATGATCAGCGCCACCGATGGCGACGTTCGCCTCCGGCTGCACCACTTCCTTCTTCTTCTCTTTCTTGGGCCTCTTGCAATCTTCGGCCCAGTGGCCATAGATGCCGCAGTTCCGGCATCGACCTTTCCTCCTTGGTGTGCCCTCGGAGGTCAATTTGACCTCGCCCGAGGCACCACCATCCGGGCGCGCCGCCGACTTGCCCTTCTTGGATCCGACACCACCGCCGCTCCCTCCAGCCTTGTTGCCGGGGTGGAACCGGTGTTTGTTCTTCTCGATCCAGTCTTCCTCGGCGAGGAGGAGACGGCCCATCTTGTCGGTGACGTGCTCCGTCTTGTCGTCAAATCTTTCTTCCGCCGCCCGCAGTCTGCCGATCAGCTCCTCAACGGTCAGGTCCTTGAGATTACAGAACATCTCAATGGACACTACCACCTGAGTGAACCGAGGCGGCACCACGGGAAGGAATTTCTTCACCACGCGCACGTCGTCGATGTTCTCACCGAGGGTCTTGAGGTTGCCGACGAGGTTGGTTATCCTCATCCCGAAAGCGTCGATGGACTCGCCGTCCTTAAAGGCGATGTTCTCGAACTCCTTCAGTACCTTTTGAGCATTTACCTCCTTGACCCGATTGGCCCCAATTCGCATGGTCCTCACCGCCTCCCAAGCCTCCTTCACTGTCGCCTTCCTCCCCAACGACTGCCACATCTCCTTCGGGACTGAGCGCAGGAGCGCGCTCATTGCCTGCCGATCCTGTGCACGCTTGACGCCGGTCCCTGGGTCGATCACCCCCAGATCTCGAGCGCTTCATAATTGCACTGCATCAGCATAGCCCACCCGGTGTAGTTGTCGGTGGTGAGCATCGGCCAGAGAAGAGAACTCTCCTTGACGCCGCCACTTCCGCGGGAGGTCTCGGTGTCGCCCATGGCGATCGCCGGAATTTGTCACCGCGGGATGACGCGCTTTTTGTTTGGTGGCTCTCTCGGTGGACTCACTGAACCCTCGTATTGCATACACCCTGGCTCCGATACCAAATTGTTAGAACCGCCACGGTTAGCCGCTGCATGGTGTGGCTTGTTTTCTGCTCACCCGTGCGACATGCACGGCATGCCAGCCATGGCGGAGAAGTGCCAGAGGACGCAGTCCCGGTGTGCTCACGTGTGCAATCAACGTGACACCCAGAATTCTACGTGTGATTACAAAACATGTTCAAATGAAAATGAACTAAACTAAATGCACCTAACATGGATACTGATCATGACACGATTACAAGGATGCAAATCAACAGTGTAGACCGACTTTCCCCATTTGTTTCTTGCTGCCCTAGCTTGGGGACAACCAAGGTGAGAAGATTTTCCCTTTGGGTCCTCTGATTGAGATGGTTTGGATGGTCTTTGGTCTTGGTATTAGTTGTATTGAGGGAGGAATCACCTTTGGGAATCAACTCTTGATTCTGCAACCTGATAGTTGAGACTGTAGCTGTTACTATAGTTTCTGTGACCTAAATATCTTTTTCTCCGAAAGAGGATAATAGGAAAGTTGTAGAGCAGCTTCAGATCTATTAGCTTATGAAGTTTCATGATTTTATCCCGAAAGGTTTGAGAGATATGATTTTTCTAAGTTAGATGTCATGTTCTGACAAAATTTTGGACAGAACTGGATCTTGGTGTATTTTGGAAACCTTAGAGGCATGACAGGACCTTACAAATTATAAGAAACTTGTAGTACTTTCCTATAGCTTTCCAGATTGGTAAGAATCATGATTTTTGGATTAGGCAAACTGTAGATATAGATTTTTCAAAGATCAAGGTATTGTTTCCTCAGCAGGATTTTGAGTTAAGACTGGGTCTTGCTGAGGTCCATTTAATTGGTTCTTTCTGCAAATTCTAGTAATACCAAAGTTCTAGGATATGGAATTCTATGATCTCTGGTTAAATTTTATAATTTTTGGACTTAAGGATTTAGGTATATGAAAATGTGAAGCTAGCTGTTCCAATTCTCAAGCAGATTCTGAGTTCTGTTTTCAACTGTGGATTAGGCTATCTTAAAGGCATGGTAAAAATATATCTCCTTTATGAAAGTTGTAGATATTGGTCTGTAGGTTCTGAAAATGTTTTTGGTTGCCATCATATCCTTTATGGATTAAAAGATATAAAAAGGTAAAGCAGTAGTGCTGCATTTGACTTGGCGCTTTGTATGCTATTTGGCTTGTATGTCGGGCTAGAGAGTATGAGTGCTTTCCCTACTATTTGTATTTTTTAAAAATGAGTTCTCCCTGATATTATAATACTTATTAAGCAGGTGGCAGTGCTTCGGATCGCTCATAGAGCGATCATCACTTCATTGGAGGAAAGTAAACGTAGCGGTGGTTTGCTACAAGCTTTAACTTGTTATTTATTCTACCTCCACCTTAAAATTCAGAACCACAACTAATACACTATGGCCTTTCAAACCATGTTTCATTCTTTTGACTTGTCCTCTATGCTTTCTATGTGAATACTTATTTCATTACTATTGGTTCATGATGCTCATGTAATGGAATGTGGCTTGATGTCTCTATGGTGAGACACTATGAAGTTATATGTGGTATATCTTTTCTTCTATAACATTGCATTGCATCCCATTTCTGCATTAGCATATGGAGTTATGTCGCCGCTGCTAGCTGCGACCGTACTGGTACAACATCGTTTATTGGTCATAACGATGCGGCTTCATACCTTGTTGGGTATGAAGGTAGGAGACATGGCATTTGCATTGTATATGCATTATAAATTTGGACTATGGCATATGTGGCTTGGACTAAGGCTTTGGGAGAGTTTGTGAGAAGCCATGCTTCTCCAAGGTTTGGTGATGGTTGATTTTTATCTTAATTGATGTTGTATCACTCTTTGAAATTATCTCATTGCTTACTGTTGGTCTGCATATAGTTGAAGATTAAAACAATGCTTAATATACATGTAGTTTAAATAGCTTGTTAAAGCAGTTTACTTGCTGAGATTTTTATATCTCACGCCCCTTTCTATCTTTCCAGGCACTCAGGTGGATTTTGCTTGAAGGGTGGGAAAGTAGAAGCACACTCAGCACATTCATGTCATCTTTTAATGTGAAAAACTTATGTTGTAATAATAATAGTACTAGAACTTGGAGTCTCTGTTAATTGGGTATCCTTAACTTTGGCTCTTGGTTGTTCTTGGTAGTCCTTCTAGACCCTGATTGTTGATGACCTGCTCATTAGGATGCTATATCTTGTTGCTTCTGTGTTACTACTGTTTTAAGGGGAGATGCTGCCAAAATTATTGTGGTTTGCTCTAGGTTCAAGCTTTTGTGGTGGCATCTTAGGTAGTTGGAGTTTTGGGGTGTTACAGTTGGTAATCAGAGCATAGGTTTTGGTTCTAGGAAAACAAATTAAGGCTTAATTTAACACATTGCACATATAGGTGGGGTAAGGGTGTATATGTTTGTTCCATGCTTGTTGTTTTAGGTTATCCCTTTCATTTTAGAATGTTGGTATTGATATGTTTGTTTTTTATCTCTTGTGGTGGCTGCAGCTATGCCACCAAAGAAGCGAGGCCGATCACAGCCAAAGGACAAGGCCCGGGCAGAGGGCAATAGTGAGGCTGAGTTGCTGGCTACAATGCGGGAAATGCAAAATGAGTTGAGGACATTGAGACAGGCTACTCGTGGGGGTGCTACACAAGATATCCCTAGTGCTACTGCAGCTGCTATTGTGGGTCAGGATGACCTTACCACAGATGGTCCTAAGAGTGGGGTCTCACTAAAAGAGTGGGTGCGTATGAAGCTGGATAGTTTTGATGGCAGTTGCACTCCAGTTCAGGCTGCTGATTGGCTATCATATGTTGAGGATAAGATGGATGCTTTTGAGATGTTGGATCAGGACCGTGTTCGCTATGGCACACAACTACTAAAGGGTGAGGCACAAATCTAGTGGAAGGGTGTGCAGTCTGCTCGCATTGCTACACATGGTCCTTTGACTTGGGAAGAGTTTCTTAAACAATTTGAGAGGAGGTTCAACCCTGCAACCTTCTTGGACAAGATGAAGCTTGATCTAAACAACTATGCTCAGGATAAGAAGGCAGTGGCTGAGTATGAGGTTGGCTTCAACCAAATTGTTCGCTTTGTTCCACATGTGGCCCATGATGAGGTAGAGAAGGCCAGGTAGTTCCGTCAGGGCCTTAGACCTGCAATTCGCCATGTGCTTGGTGCTTTTACTATCACAGACTTCCGCTCTATGGTGGAGCAAGCTTTAGGAGTTGAGATTCAGCTTATGTACACCGCTGACCTTAACAAGTCCTCAGGTGGTGAGCAGTCTCAAAGTCAAGGAGATAAAAAGGGTCATTCTGATGGTCCTAGTCACAAGAAAGGGAAGTTTCAACGACATTAGGCTTACCGTGGTAGCACTCCTCTGTCCCGTGCTTCAGGAGGGAATACACCTACACCTCAATACCGAGCCATCCCAAAACCAGGCATGGGGATGGTGTGCTTTAGGTGTGGTGATCCACATCGTCTCAAGGAGTGTCAATGGTCTGGCAAGTGCTCTATTTGTGGACAAGACCACAAGAATGTGGTTTCTAGGAAGAATCCTAATGCTAAGCTTCAATGGGAGCCAGTGACTTCTTCATCAGCTTCTAGTGGGATAGTTCAGATGATGGCAGTGACGCCTTCTACTCACCTTCCTATGCCGTCGACACAACAGTGCTTGCCTTCTCCCACACCACAGTATTTGCTGCCACCTCCAGCTACTTCACCGGTCCCTGTACCATAGTCCGGGGCTTACTGGTTGCCCAATGCCACCACTCCTTCGACACCCATAGTCCCTTGGGTTCCTACACCGACTGCTCCTACAGTGGGAGCCTCTTCTTCGACTGGTGCTCTGGGGGTTTATGCTATGCCTTCAGTTGATAGCAGAGACCGTGGGGATGTGGTGGCAGGTATCATTTCAGTTGATTCTTTTGTTGCACGTGCTCTTTTTTATTCCGGAGCTAGTTTCTTGTTTGTCTCAGAGGTTTTTGTTGGTCATACAGGACTAGCTATGCAAATGATTGGGGAAGCTGTTATGGTTAGTTCTGCAAGAGGACCTATTTCTAGTTCTTTTGTCTATCCTAGTTGTGTTGTTTCTCTTGCGGATGAAGATTTTGTTGCTAACCTAGCGGTCATTCCATTAGAAGTGTTGTGATTCTTGGAATGGATTGGCTTTATCAATATAAAGTTGTTATGTCTTGCTTCTGCAAGACAATCTCTTTACAAGCACCATCAGGTCGAGAGGTAGTATTTCAGGGGAGTGGTTTGAAATACACACTCTCTTCCCTATGTCACTTGATACCTGACCGTAGGACACAGAAGTTTGGCATTCTTTTTGCTATGGTTGATGATTGTGGTGCTTCCTCATGAGTGGAGGATATACCTATTGTGTGCTGCTATCCTGATGTTTTTCCTGATGAACTCCCTGGTTTGCCTCCGGAGAGGGAGCTAAATTTTGAGATCAAGTTGATTCCTGGCAAACAATCTATTTACAACACACCATACAAGATGGCTCCTATTGAGCAAGTGGAGTTAAAGAAGCAGTTGGATGACCTTATTGCTAAGGGTTTTATTTGTCCAAGCACATCTCCTTGGCCTGCCCCTGTTTTGTTTGTCGGGAAGAAATATGGCACAAAAAGGCTCTGTGTGGACTATAGGGCACTTAATCAAGTGACAATCAAGAAAAGTATCATTTACCCCATATTGGTGCCCTTTTTGATCAATTAAGAGGTGTTAAGGTATTCTCCAAGATCGATTTGCAATCTGATTATCATCAACTTTGAATTAAAGATGAGGATATTGAGAAGATAGCTTTCAATACAAGGTATGGGCATTATGAGTACGTTTTTTTTTACCAAAAAGAGCATTATGAGTATGTTGTCATGTCCTTTGGACTAACAAATGCTCCTGCTATTTTTATGGAGGCCATGAACAGGATGTTGCATGAGCACTTGGATATTTTTGTGGTGGTTTTTATTGATGACATCTTGGTCTACTCCAAGTCCAAGGAGGAACATGAGGTTCATCTCAGTCTAGTTTTGGACGCTCTCAGGAAGAATAAGTTCTATGCAAAGTTGAAGAAGTGTGCCTTTTGGCTTTCTGAAGTGAGCTTTTTGGGGCATGTGATTAATCAAGATGGTATTATGGTTGATCCAAAGAATGTTGCCTCAGTGGTGTAATGGGAAAGGCCAACCAATGTGACAGAGGTCCGGATTTTTCTTGGACTCGCTAGTTATTACATACAGTTTGTGAAGGATTTCTCAATCACTGCAAAACCAATGACTAGGCATACCGAGAAGGGTGCACCATTTATATGGACTAGTGAGTGTGAGGCTAGTTTTTAGACTTTGAAAAGCAAATCGGTGAATGCTCCTATTTTGACCTTGCCCGAGAGTGGAAAGCGCTTTACCTTGTTTACGGATGCCTCCCGTCTTGGACTTGATTGTGTACTTATGCAAGAAGGCAAAGTAATTGCCTATGCATCACGACAATTGAAGAAGCATGAGCAGAATTATCCGACGCATGACTTAGAGCTGGCTGCAGTGGTTTTTGCTTTGAAGATCTAGAGGCATTTTCTTTATGGTGAGTCATGTGATATCTTTACTGATCATCAGAGTCTCAAGTACATATTCACCCAAAAGGAGTTCAATTTGAGACAACGTCGATGGTTAGAGTTGATAAAGGATTATGATCTAACTATCCAATACCATCCGGGAAAGGCAAATGTGGTGGTAGATGCACTTAGTAGATAGGCATTCCTAAGACAGCGATGCTCTTGATTTCAGATTTGGATTGTATGGGTATTTCTTTTTGTTATATGGGTGTTGCACGTGAGGAGACTCAAATGCTTGTTCAGTCTTCCCTAGTTGAGCGTGTGTATGAGGCTCAAAACCATGACTGCTTACTTTAGGAGGTCCGAAAGAGGATTTCTGAAGGTAGACCACGAGAGTTTAGCATGGATGAACATGGTGTGATACGCTTTAGGGGACGTCTTTGTGTGCCACAGAAAATCAAATGTAAAGATGGATATATTAAGGGAGGCACATCGGACACCTTATGCAGTTCACCCTAGAGAGACCAAAATGTATCAAGACTTGAAACAAAACTTCTAGTGGAAAAGGATGGTTTTGAATAACTAATGAAACCTAGTACTAACTGTTGGGGATTCAACTTCGTCATAAAAACACAGCCCCAAACTCTGGAGTAGAAAAGACTTTGAAACTTTATAACAAAATTTTCTTGCAGGAAATAAGGAAGGCGAAGACATTTTTCACATCACAAGGAAAAATCTAACTTCGCCAAGAAGTAAGAGACCAAAAAGCAAGATTCAAGCGAAGGTGAAGATTTGACTTCGCGGTTATGAGAACTAACTTCGCTGACCGGCGAAGTCAAAAGAAGAGCAGAAATCAGAAGATCAAAATTAGAATGAAGACAAAGTTTGGCTTCGCTATATAAAAGATCAACTTCATTGAGCGAAGACAGAAGTTCGACTTCGTCTAAAATTCTGAAGAGTTGAAGAATCAACTAAAGTTTGAATGAAGATCAGGAAAACTAGAGATTGGAAATAGAAGAATGAATGCTTAGAAAGAGGAAATTACCACTTCACCCTCATAATCAAGAAGGGTTGTAAATATTTAGGTCAGGGGTAAAATAGTCATTTTATGTAAAATACGAAGACTAGGGTCATATAAATACCCCCTCTGACATGTATGATGGGATCATAAAATAAATACAACTTTGCACGCAATTTTGTCTTGACTGGAATTTTTTCTGATGATTGTGTGAATTGTGTCAACTGACCTGAACTTTTCTCCCAACATCTGGCGCCCACCGTTTGTGCGTGCATCAAAAGATCTTCGCGACCACAAGAAATAAAATGGCAAGACCAAACAAGAAGACTGTCAATGAAGAAGCCGAAGACGAACAACCACTCGGCGAAGACAGAGGTCTTACAAAAGAAGTTTCCCAAGGTGCAAACTCTTCAAGAATGGGCGAAGCTAAAGAACAAAGACTCAAAGAACTTGAAGAACAAGTTTTACGAAGGCAAAAAGAACTTGAAGAATGTCACACAAGAGCACAAGAAAAGACACTCAAACAATGAATAGAAGAAGCCGAAGCTACCCTCCGCAATTTAAACGAGCAACTGCAAAATGCAAATCATGAAGTTATGAATCAAGAAGAATCGCATCCAGCAGCAAGAATCTCTCAAGAGAGAAATATTCAAAAATCATTCGTATCAATTGATACAAGCTCCCCATTATCAACAAATTTGCAGTTAGCTCAATGGCCTATAGGGTACAAATTCAACATGATACCAACATTCGATGGTGAATCAGACCCAAGGCAATTCTTAATGAGTTTTGAAGCCGCAGTAATTGCAGGAGGCGGGGATGAAACCACACTTGCACAGTCATTTGTCATGGCAGTGAAAGGTCCAGCACAACATTGGTATTCATCTCTAAAGGCAAGATCCATACATTCATGGGAACAATTAAAGACAAATCTACTTGTTGACTTCCAAGGATTCCAATCAACTGGTCTTACAGACATGGATTTATTCAACTGCAAGCAACAGCCCAAAGAACCTCTAAGTCAATATTACAAGAGATTCATTCAAATCAAATCTCAAATCACAAATATCCCAGACGAAGTTGTCATAATCGCAGCAATCAAGGGACTTCGGGCAGGACAATGTGCAGCACACCTTACTCGAGAAAAGCTAACTTCGCTGGCTTAGTTTTACGAAGAAATCCAGAAGTACTGCAAGTCCGATGAGGATTACAGAAAAAGAATTGAGGAAGAAAACAGTTTCAGAAATCAAAACAAAAGCAGCAATTTTCATCCACCAAAGCAAAACAACTTTGAGCGAATACACTTCACCCAAGTCAATCAAGTTGAAAATAGCAGTTCAACTACTGAAAACAATTTTTCACCTCAAAATCAATACAGCAGTCAGTACAACCAAAGGACATTCAAAAGAGGTGGTTTCAATTCAAGAGGAAGAGGAGGACGAGGAAGAGGAAGAGGAAGAACACCCCTAAGACCGGAAGATATGTATTGCATCATTCATGGCATCGGGGCTGGACACACATCAAAAATGTGTCCAAAAGTAAGGAAAAGCATCGAAGAAATACAAGAAGAAAACAAAATCTCAAATCAATCAAAAGCTGTCAACCATATGATTCAAGGCCAACAAAATTCTTATTACCCAATTCAGTTTGGACACTCCCAAGCAATGATTCCAGGCCCATCACCATCATATGCTATGGACTAGTAGCAATGTACGATCCAAATCAATGGAGACAAAATCAACAACAAACAAATTTTCAAATACAGCCAGAATCCTCTGTGGCAAACAGCAATCCACAAGGGAACAACAAACAAGACAACTCTCCATCAACTTCAATGGCAAGCAAAGGAAGAATCATGACAATCGTCGGAGGAAACAGTATTGATCATGAAAGCAACAATCAAAAGAAGAATTACTTTCGAAGAGTAAACTCTATCTCAACAGAAGGCCCATACAAAAAGACAAGATGGTCTCATCTACCAATCACATTCTTAGAAAAAGATTTGCAACTAAAAGACTATCCACACATGGATGCAATGGTAGTTGAAGCAAATATTGATGGATGGGCTGTCTCAAAAATTCTAGTTGACGGTGTAAGTTCTACAGACATTATATTCACAGCAACAATTGATGCCATGAAAATTGATCGCAAACTTTTAGGAAGAGCTGAGCACCCACTCTACGACTTCAGTGGGAAGCCAATTCACTCAATAGGAAGAATAGTTCTTCCTGTATCATTTGGAACAGTAAATAATGCAAGAACAGAACAAATTGCATTTGATGTAGTGGACATCCACTATCCTTATAATGCACTTTTTGGAAGGGGAACTCTGAATGCATTTGAGGCAGTAATAAGCTACTCTTACTTATGTATGAAGATGCCTGCAATAAATGGAGTTATCACAGTCCATGGAGATCAAACCGAAGCAAGAAACATTGAAAAAGAATACACTCCTGGTCGGAAAAATGTTCATACAATCAAGGAAGAAGAGAAAGAAGAAACAGAAAATGCGAAACCACAAGTAAAAGCTCAAGCAGTCGAAGAAACAAAGAAAGTACCTCTTGACTCATTAGTCCCAGACAAACAAGTAATCATAGGGACAGGACTTTCTCAAGAAGAAAACAGACTCATAGAATTTCTTCAAAGCAACAAAGATGTCTTCGCATGGACATCCAATGATTTAGGAGGAGTTAGTAGAGATATAATCGAGCACAAACTCGACATCAATCCAAATCTCAGACCCAAAAAGTAGAAACTGAGAAAATTAGCTGAAGACAGAATACAAGCTACAAAAGCCGAAGTCCAAAGGTTGCTAGATGCTAAAGTTATAAGAGAAGTCCAATTCACAACTTGGCTAGCAAATATCGTCATGGTCAGGAAAAAGAATAGAAAATGGTGAATGTGTATCGATTTTACATATCTCAACAAAGCATGCCCAAAAGATAATTTCCCACTACCAAGAATCGACACACTAGTTGATCAAGCAGCTGGAAATGAAATGCTAAGTTTCCTAGATTGTTTCTCAGGATATCATCAAATCTGGATGAGAAAAGAAGATGAAGAATTTACAAGTTTCATCACACCATTTGGAACATACTACTTTGTAAGAATGGCAGAGGGGCTTCGCAATGCAGGCACAACATTTGTCAGGATGACTTCAACAGTGCTCAAAAGTCAGATTGGCAAAAATTTGCTAGCTTATGTCGACGACATAGTTACCAAGAGCAAGAAAAGACAAGATCATATTCAAGACCTCCAAGAAACATTCTCAAATCTGAGAAAAGGAAATTTGAAACTAAATCCCGAAAAATGTACCTTCGGAGTACAGAAAGGAAAAATCTTAGGCTGCATTGTATCAGCAAAAGGGATAGATCCAAACCCAGACAAAGTTCAAGCAATTTTGAACATGAGATTTCCTGAAAACATAAAAGATGTTCAAAAATTGACTGGAAGACTTGCAGCTTTAAACAGATTCATCTCAAAATCAGCAGAACGAAGCTTACCAATATTTCAGGCACTCAAAGGATCCAAAAGAGACTTTGTATGGGGACCTTCGCAGCAATATGCATTTGAAGAGATAAAAAATATCTACTACAGCCAAACACATTGATCTCACCAACACCAGGAGCAGATTTGCTATTATATGTCTCAGCCACAGAAATAGCAGTAAGTGCAGTACTAGTTCAAGAACAAGAAATAAATCATTCAAAATATCAAGTACCAGTCTACTATGTTTCAGAAGCATTATCTGGGTCAAAAGTATACTACTCTGAGATTGAAAAAAATCGCATACACAGTTTTAACAGCATCAAGAAAGTTGAAGCACTACTTTCAGGTCCATAAAATCAGAGTTCTCACAAATTACCCTCTGAAAGAAGTCTTACAAAGTTGCAGAACAACAGGAAGACTAGGAAAATGGGTAGCAGAATTATCTCAACATTTTATAGACTTTGAAAAGAGAACATCAATAAAATCTCAAGTCCTAGCAGACTTCATAGCAGATTGGACACTCTCCCAAAGTTCAAGCGAAGACAAGAAGCAACCAGAATGGACAATATATTGCGATGGCGCATGGGGCTTCGCAGGGGCTGGAGCAGCTGCAATAATCACCTCGCCTTCAAGCATAAAAATGAAATATGCTGCAAGACTAGAATTTCAATGTACAAACAACATAGCAGAATACGAAACCGTTTTACTGGGCCTTCGCAAAGCAAAAGCAATGGGAATCCAAAGATTAGTAATCAAAACAGATTCGCAAATTGTAGCAGGACACATTGAAAAAGATTACAAAGCAAGAGATCCAGAATTGGCAAGATACCTACAATTTCTCAGAGATCAAGAGAAATATTTTGAAGGTTTCACAGTCAAAAATATCTTAAGAAATGACAATTCGGATGCTGACGAACTAGCAAAAGCTGCAGCACAAAATACAAGCCTCCCTCAAGATGTTTTCTATCAAATCTTGAAACAAGCATCCATCAAAGCAGTGCAAGCTATACCTAGAGAAGTCCATATAATACAAAGTAAAGACTGGAGAGCCCCAACTATGGCTTACCTTCGTGGGCACTATGAGCCTGAAAGCGAAGTCAACAACATAAGAATGAAGCAAATAACAAGAAATTATAAGATCATCAACAATCAGCTATAAAAACAAGGAATATGTGCACCATTACTCAAATGTATATCAGCAGAAGAGGGGAAAAAGCTACTATCAGAAATACACAAAGGAATTTGCGGCACACATCCTGGAGCAAGAACAATGGTAGGAAAAGCATTTCGTCAGAGATTTTATTGGCCATCAGCCCAAAATGACAGCAAAGAAATTGTCAGATCTTGTCATAATTGTCAAATGTCTGCAAGCAAAGAAAAGGCTCTAGCAACAAATTTACAAACAATAGAACCAACTTGGCCATTGGCAAGATGGGGAATTGACATCATTAGAAAACTACCTGCAACACAAGGAAACCTTCAATATGCAATAGTAGCAGTGGAATATTTCACTAAGTGGATCGAAGCTAAACCAGTGACAAACATGTCATCTTTCACAATGAAGAAATTTCTTTGGCAAAACATTATTTGTCGCTTCGGAGTGCCAAGGCACATAACAGTAGATAATGGAACTCAATTTGACAGTCAAAATTTCAGAGAGTATTGTGAAAGCTTGGGAATTCAATTATGTTTCGCATCAGTAAAACACCCACAGTCAAATGGTGCAGTCGAACGAGCAAATGGAATTATATGAACAGGAATATCAAAATGCCTCGTGGGGCTGCCAAAAGGCAAATGGGTGGATGAGTTACCTAAAGTTGTTTGGGTACACAACACCACAGTTTCAAGATCAACAAACTTCTCTCCCTTCAAATTGCTTTATGGAGAAGAAGCAATGACGCCTGAAGAGATACAATTTCAAGGACCAAGAACAAATATCGAAATAATAGATAAAGACCAACAAATGACAAGCAAAGATTTACTAGAGGAAGAAAGAATGAAGGCGATCCAGAATCTTGAGAAATATCAAAAGGAAACAGAAAGTTGGTACAATAAGAAAGTCAAACCAAGACAATTATCACCAGGAGACTTTGTCTTGAAAAGAAAAAAAATGAAGACACAGTCGAAAAGTTTCAGCAAAAATGAGAAGGACCGTTCCTCATCATAAGAACCAACAAGCCAGGAGCATTTCACCTAGCAGACATGAGTGGAAAGGAAATTGATCACACATTCAACATTCAAGACCTATGAAGATACTACCCCTAGAATTTATTTTCATCCTTGTACAAAATAGATTAGCTTTTACATTCTAAAAAAATTTCAATTCAAATGTAAACGAGTTGCACTCTTTTTCCACTCAAGGGGAACCCTTCGCAGGGTGAGTGGTTTTTTAACGAGACAATCTCCATTGTAAATTCTCATCAAAGTATAAATAAGAAAACTAGTTCCCCTAAAAATAATCTTATCAAAGGCTGAAGAGTATACTTCAAATATACTCATGCATCGGCAAAACAACCGAAATAGGTAGCATCATTATTCGAACAAGCAAAAAACGATGCTAACCTATCAAAAGAATCATAAAATATATAAATATATACACATAATTCACAAAGGTGAATTTTGACTTCAAAAATGAAGTTTGAATGTTATCTTCGCCAAAAAGAGCGAATAATATTTTCAAATTCACTAAGGTGAATTTCGACTTCAAAAATAAAGTTTGCATGTTACCTTCGCCAAAAAGAGCGAATAATATTTTCAAATTCACTAAGGTGAATTTCGACTTCAAAAAATGAAGTCTGCATGTTATCTTTGCCAAAAAGAGCGAATAATATTTTCAAATTCACTAAGGTGAATTTCGACTTCAAAAATGAAGTCTGCATGTTAACTTCGCCAAAAAGAGTGAATAATATTTTCAAATTCACTAAGATGAATTTCGACTTCAAAAATGAAGTCTGCATGTTAACTTTGTCAAAAAGAGCGAATAATATTTTCAAATTCACTAAGGCGAATTTTGACTTCAAAAATGAAGTCTGCATGTTATCTTCGCCAAAAAGAACGAATAATATTTTCAAAGTCACTAAGGTGAATTTCGACTTCAAAAATGAAGTCTGCATGTTATCTTCGCTAAAAAGAGCGCATAATATTTTCAAATTCACTAAGGTGAATTTTGACTTCAAAAATAAAAGTCTGCATGTTAACTTCGCCAAAAAGAGCGAATACTATTTTCAAAATACACTAAGGTGAATTTCGACTTCAAAAATGAAGTCTGCATGTTAACTTCGCCAAAAAAAGAACGAATACTATTTTTAAATTCACTAAGGTGAATTTTGACTTCAAAAATGGAGTCTGCTTGTTATCTTCGCCAAAAAAGAGCGAATAATGTTTTCAAATTCACCAAGATAAAATTTGACTTTAAAAAACGAAGTCTACGCGTCGCCTTCGCTAAAAAGTAAGGGGACGGCGTTTTCAAATTCACCAAGATAAAATTTGACTTTAAAAACGAAGTCTAAGCGTCGCCTTCGCTAAAAAGTAAGGGGACGGCGTTTTCAAATTCACCAAGATGAAATTTGACTTTAAAAAACGAAATCTACGCGTCGCCGACGCTAAAAGTTAAAGGGACAGCGTTTTCAAATTCATTAAAGAGAATTATAATTTCTAAGCAGAACCGACATTCTTATTTCCACCATGAAAGCAAAAATAATTTATTACATAAAAAGATCACAACAAAAGTTACAATCACTCGCTTTCCGAAGCAACAAAAAATGCAGCTTCGCTAATCAACTCTTCAACAACCCTATCTAACACTTCATCAACTTTGCACCGTAGAAATTCTTCAGAGACACAACTTGGCGAAACACTCGAACATGATGACTGGAAAATACAGAACGCCACAATTACTTCACATATTATTACTGCAAAAAAACTAGTGTCACAATAACCTACCTGAGAAACTCCGCTGAAGTCAACAATTCGTGGTAAACAACATTTCTTGTTCCCAGTAATAAAATTTTTACATTCAAAATCTAAAAGTAACACTTCATTAGCAAATAAACAACAACGATCAAAAGACAAAATTTCAGAACATAATGATCACAGCAGCTTACGTTTAACAAAAGTATCAAACGTAGGATCCACCTCATTAGTCGCATACTCCAACCATAGCGAAGGATCAACGACAAAGTTATCCTTACACATTAGCAACGGTAAAACACCCACTCCATCCTGCTAAGTTTAAATATTTACAGATATCAAATAGCATTGCAAGTCTCACCCCTCAATAAAAAAACCTAAAACTAACTAACTTCAAGGCCAACTAAAACGGGTGGTCACCAACATCATCATCTCTTGCATCTTCTTCTTCACGTTTGTCTTGCTCCCTTTGCACCTTCTCATCAGCAGCAATCTCTTTTTCAAGCTACTGCAAAAAACAAAACAGAATATTAGTACAAAAAAATATATACATGTATATAATAACGAAAAAAGAGTCAATTAAATTTACAATCCAACCTTCTCCATCTTCTTCTTCGCCTTCAGAAAAGCATTCTCCCTTCCACCCATGTTCCAATACTGATTAAAATATTTCTTGCAGAGCAATTGAGTCCGAGAAGTAACCTGACTCAATTGCTCCATAGAAGGAAACTTATAGTCCTTGTTCAACATTTGTTCGTACAAAGGATCCTTTGCCTCTTTCATTAGATGAAAAAGCGCACGAGTTGCATAAATACAACTCAAGTCCGCGCTAGTCTAGATAACAGTCGGCAAATCTTCATACTGACGACACAGCCAAGCAAAAAATGGATCAAATTCTCCAAGTTCCCAACAAGGATCCTCAGACTTCGCTCCAAATTTATCATAACAATTTTTGCAAAGCTCCCACAAGCGATTACACTTATTATGAAAATTTTGATCCTTTTCAGAAGATTTCTTCTCAACATAATTTTTCTCCCTCACAACTTTCTCAAGTTCCTTTTTCAAATTATCATAATCATCCATCTTCGTTTCAAGTTTGGCTCCAATAGAATTACACCTGGATTCCATATTATAAAGAGCTTCAACTGTCTCTATCCTTTCTTTCTCTTTAGCAGCCAGTTGAGATTTTAAAGATTTAATCTCTTCAACAAGACCCTTCTCGCGAAGTGCTGCATTCTTCGCATCATCCTCAATTGATTTACGCAAGCTCCTTTGCAAAAGAGCATTCTACAAAAACAAAAAATTTTCATACGCGAAGTCAAATATATATCACAAATCAACATAAAAGTTAAACTAAATTTAAACAACGAAATCGAAGAAAACTTTTTTTGAACCTTATAAATCATAGAAACACTGGCGTCTGCCAACTCAAGTGAAGATTTACCAACAAGTTCAGCCTCTGCATCAAGAACTACGAAGGCATCATCAATGCATTTTGACAACTTTAATTCTGGCTTCTTTGGCATAATACGAAGTTTATCCGAACCAATCCCAATAAATTTGAAAGTGTCTAAATTCACACCTTGAGCCTGGCAGTATTCCATACAGCGTTTATAAGCAGCAGGATCAACTCAATCAGGAACGGTTTCTAAAATTTCAGCTTGGGTAGAAGGCTCCTGGGCAACTTCCTTCATCTTCCCAACATCCACAGTTTTCTCTCTATGAGACGAAGAGTCTGGAAAAAATTCCTCTGCACAAAATCAAACCACAAGTCAGTAACCAAAGTTAAAACACAAATACAAAAAGTACATATACATATATATATATATATACAACAATTACCTGTGGTAACTCCCTTTTCAAGATGACATGCAACTTTCTCACCAGTATTTACATCGATTATGGATTCAGAAAGACGAGAAGCATGAGCAATTTCAGCTTCTTCATCAAAAACATCATCATCAGATTCATCAAAATCAAAATTGACAGTAGTGGTACCCTTAGCCTTGAGAACCCTAACTTTTGAAGCTCCAGTCTCCACTGGTCCACCTCCCAAAACAATATTTTCTTCTGCCACAACCTTGGGAGGTGACACAGCTCCTACAATCCTTGAGGGTGTTTCAGCCGCAAACCTCTGAGAAGACGGTCCGGCAGTCTCCTGCGAAGTCAAAATAGCAATCTCACCTTCCTCTTGTGATTCTAAAACAACATCTTTAGCAGCGGCAGCACCAACAGCAACTTGAACGCCAGCAACCGGCGAGGACAAAATATCTTCACCAACATTAATCTGAGACGAAGATAAAATAGCTTCGCCCAAATTAACATCAGAATGAACATTAGCCTCCAAATTCTGGAAACAATCACCAAGCGGAGTCAACATTAGCGGAGTCAACCCACTAGAATTAAAAACTAAACAAATCATCCTCACCTCTTCATCACGAGCAAACTGGCTAAGAGTCTCTGGACCCATTTCTTCACCATCTCCTTCATGTTTTTCAGAACCAGAAGATGTAGCAATCTTCTTCTTCTTCGCAATTTTCTTGCTAAGTTGACCACCAGCTCTTTTCTTCTTCGTCACATTTTCTATACTCGGTTTTAATGTACGAGTATAAGCAGGTAGAGGTCTTTCACCATACTTAATCTGTGCAATGTCAAAAATTCTGTTTAACCGTTTGTAATCTTTTCCTAAGATCTTGTCCATCAAATCTTTCTCTTTCTTCAGAAATTTACCAAGAATCTCAACTGCTTTAGTTTCTATAGTAGACACGAATTGTGCATCTTCAAAATATTTCTTCGGGCGAAATGATTCGTTATCTAGAAAAAGATAACTTTTCCCCCTCACCGTTTTTTCATGAAAACGAATAAAACTCCAACCTTTCCTTACCAGCTAAATCCGAGCTGCGATGTATTCTTCGCAGAAATCACGTGCACTTTGCATACTAGTAGCAATTTTGTAAACTTTCTCACAAGTTCTTGAACTCTTCGAGCTGGGAAACTCCAGTTTACAAACAAAGGCATTCTTACTCATCTTCGCAGCTAAGGGATATCTTTTCACAATCCTTCTAGAATCATCCCTTTCTTCGACAAGAGGAACTGAATGATAAAACCAATAACGATACCAATTTTCAGCCCACTTGTTCTTTGAAGCTGGAGAAATCTGTTTAGCACCTCGAGCAGGCTTGAAACTGCAGCAATCAAAATACTTCATAATACTTCTGCCATCAACATTCTTGTTCCTAAATTGTGTACGCATTTCATGAAGAGAGCAAAAAGCACCAATATCCAAGTTCCCTCTCTGAGACTTCACTGCCCAAATAAAAAGTGCAATCTTCGCTATTCTGTTTGGAGTTAGATGATGAATTTTAATATTATATGCCTTCAGAATCTCTTCAAGGAAATCTTGACATGGCATATGAAGACCAGCTGCAAACTGATCTCGAAAAACAACACACTCATGAGGTTTAGGCTTAGGAATCATTTCATCATCAGAGGGCAACCTGGCATCAGCTTTTTCTAGCATCCTATTTTTAACCAACCAATCCAACTCAGCTTCATCCATCAAAGTCTTACCAAAATTTAAAGATTTTGTGTCATCACCAATCAGTTCAGACTCTGATGCAGAAACATCAGACAAATCTTCTCCAGAGTCAGATTGATTAGAACCCAACGGAGAATTTTCAGAGGCAATTTTCTCTAGATCGGACATCTACGACAAAATAATAATAATATATGCTAACAATAAACAGAAATTCAAATAGCAAGAAATCGAAAATAAGAAAAAACATTTACCTTCAAAATAACCCTCACAAAAGCAGAACACTTCGCAACAAATCCGACTTCGCAACAAAAAGCGACTTCGCGTCAAAGAATCAAACAACAATATCTCCCCGTCTTCGATAAAATAGAAAAATCAGGAGTCACTGCAGTATATATAGGCGGCTTCGAGTCAAACGAAACGGCTTTGGTCAAACTTGACCGTTACAAATTCAGAAAATAAAATATCCTTCAAACTTACGGCCAACTCCAAAGTTTGGGACGGTGTTTTGTGTCTTCGTTTGAAATTCAAACTTCGCGGAATTCAGACCTTTGGAGTAAGCCTTCATCCGCGAGGGGCTGCTGTTGGCGATTCAACTTCATCACAAAAACACAGCCCCAAACTCTGGAGTAGAAAAGACTGTGAAACTTTATAATAAAATTTTGTTGCAGGAAATAAGGAAGGCGAAGACATTTTTCACATCACAAGGAAAAATCTAACTTCGCCAAGAAGAAAGAGACCAAAAAGCAAGATTCAAGCGAAGGTGAAGATTTGACTTCACGGTTATGAGAACTAACTTCGCTGACCGGCGAAGTCAAAAGAAGAGCAGAAATCAGAAGATCAAAATTAGAACGAAGACAAAGTTTGGCTTCGCTATATAAAAGATCAACTTCGTCGAGCGAAGACAGAAGTTCAACTTCGTCTAAAATTCTGAAGAGTTGAAGAATCAACTAAAGTTTGAATGAAGATCAGGAAAACTAGAGATTGGAAATAGAAGAATTAATGCTTAGAAAGAGGAAATTACCACTTCGCCCTCATAATCAAGAAGGGTTGTAAATATTTAGGTCAGGGGTAAAATAGTCATTTTATGTAAAATACGAAGACTAGGGCCCTATAAATACCCCCTCTGACATGTATGATGGGATCATGAAATAAATACAACTTTGCACGCAATTATGTCTTGACTGGAATTTTTCTGATGATTGTGTGAATTGTTTCAACTGACCTGAACTTTTCACCCAACACTAACCTTTATGCTAAGTGTGTGAATTAGATAAGGTTGGTACATTCCAAGTGATGAAGCTAGAAGATGGTCCATGGAGGTGATGATGGATATTGATGATCAAGTGCTCATCATTTGGAAAACAAGAAAGAGAAAAACAAAAATGGGCTCAAGGCAAAGGTATATTGATAGGAGCCATTTTTGTTTTGCACTCAAGACCCATAGAGGGTGTGAGTGACTTAGGATCGATAGTCGTACTATAAAGAGGAGAAATCTTTGGCTAAATGGTTTATTAAGTGCCAAGGTGACATGATTTTTGCATATGCATTTAGGAACCTAGTGTGCTAACATGTGACCCTTGTAAAATGCTTTGAAAATGCTAATACATGTTGGGCATTCTTAACGTCACTACCAAAAGTAGACTTAGTTTTCTAATTCTGATAACGGCGCCAAAAATGCCAAACCTATCCCTCATGCCACTTAAGCCAAGTTGTCATCCCCAGCATGACATGAGAGACGCGGTATTGAAATATGCATTTGCTCATCAAGATAAATAATAAAAGAGATCTGCAAGCGCACAGATTAATACCGATGTAGCATTTTAACCGGGAAGTATTCCAGGTATCGTTATTTATATTTTTACCACTGGGAAGGGATTTCTAAGTATCATGGTTGATAATGGAATGAGAATATGGAACTAAATACACATCATTGCATGTATAACCGAGAGTATTTATCAATCTCTTTATACAGGTATAAATGTCACATTAAGTAAAGGTAAAGTGATAATGGTGACAAAGATAATTAATCTGATCAGCTAGCCACATATAATAATGATAAGCACCTCAACAGATATTCTAGCAAGTCATTAGCATGGAATTAGGATGAACTACAAAGATATTCCCTAAGTTATTATTAACTATAAAGTCTAGCATATCATAGTTAGTGCAATTATACTTGGCAATCATGGTGAGAAAAGACTATATCCATGCATAGTGAATATTAGCAAGGAAGATGAAGAACATAGCAATCACTCCCCTGTAATAGTGTTGCTCTGCCTGCCCTATACACGAGAGGGGGACTATATAAGAATCAACGAAGCTGTCACTATCGCGAACTACCCCACAATCCGGCATATAGGGTGCAATCGTAGATAAATACGGTATAGACACCACGTCTACACAATAATTATCATTCACCCACTGTACACATGGATAAACGCTATACGATCCTAGGCATGTATATAATTCCAATCTAACTAAGCCAAGCATATAACTATGATAAACTAAGAACAATATAATTGCAAATATAATCAAGTAGAGCAAAGTCATAACCAATATATTGAAATAGAACAAAGTCATATTCATAATATTGAAGAACAATGATGAACAATTGAAGAACAATAGAGGAATTACCAAGAATCCTCTTGACAGATCCGGGAACCAATCGAAGATTGACTCCTTCTAGTTCTAATCCTATGCAGCTATGCTAACTAGAGATCTAGTTGATGTGGTGGCTCTAGGGCTTGATCAGAGGCTCTCCTCCTGAATTAGGGTTTGAAGTATGAGATGAGGGCCTCTCCTCTAGGGGCAGGGGCCTTGCTTATATAGCCCTTTCGGATGAATCTGGGCCGTCGGATCAAACCGACATTGATCGTGCGGTTTTCCTTGATCCTCTAGGTCGGTGGAGCATAATCCTCGAGGCGGAGCCTGATTGGCTGAGCCAGCAGGGCGGGCGCCCTAGGGACTAGGGCGGGAGCCCTGTCCCCGGCTCTGTTACGCCTCCCGTTCGTTCTCGTGGCTTCTGGACTCTTCTAGATGTAAGATAATTACGTGTTCGGTTAATATCCCGTCATTAATCCGACATGTGGGCCTTTCTTCCGTATTTCCTGATAACCCCCTGCAGAAATAGATAAACAGCAAAACTCGTGGAATTCTGTCAGATAAAACCCTAAGTCTAGGTGTTGGTTTCATTTGGATCCTTTTCTCTATTTATTTGATAGTTATAATTGATACTTAAGGACCGTCAACAAACTCCCCCAAGCTTACCTCTTGCTCGTCCCTGAGCAAGGAGAGACTCAGTAGTTGCTGAAATGCCTTTGAATTTTGACGGTACACATGCTTTCAAATAGAGTCTCATCTCTGAGTTAAAGTAAACTGTCAAGACTTAAAACTTACTCATTATACCTTTCACCATGGGGCTTGCAACCGTCACCTTTGTCTTGAGCGGTTAAAAGATAGAACAGTCTAGTCAAGCGCCATGTCTCTTATTCTTGATTAGCTATAGCTCTTGGAGTTTTTTACAGATTTTCAAATAAAACTCAGAGATTCCTTGTATGACTCTCTCAGGTCTCTCTTTTGTGGTATTTCTAGATCCTCACCAAGGCAGTAATGATGTCTGCCTTCTCTCAAAGCAAAGTATGTAGTATTTGGGGTATAAGGCAGAGTGACATTGCCTTCTCTCTCATCCTATTCTAATAAGGCTTTTGATATCTGGAGCTCATCGGTGGGAGATAAAGTATACATACTTACAAGACATTTATTGCATAGTCAAACCATGGATCCAGAGAAACAAGCCAATAAGTCAAATCAAGATGTGCATGTGTGGCGAATAAATGGTGTATGGTGGTAGTGATGATAACAATGATGAAAGTCTAATTCTACTTTTGCTCTTTTTGAGGGGATACGTACCTTTCTTGCTTTTAAAGCTCTTGAGGAGAATGAGGTGCTCTATATTTTCTTTTTTTTCCTCTCAGGTGGGTATCTTGTACCCCTAATTCTACTGTCGGACACTTGTCCATTTTTACCTCTCTTCTCACACTTTTTTCTTTTTTTTCATCGAGGTTCCGAGCACTTGCTCCTTTTTATTTCCTCGTATCTTTTTCTTTTCGAGGTTCCGGGCACTTGCCCCTTTTTATTTCCTCGTATAGAGCACTCATCTCCTTAGAACAATATAGCAAGTGGTAAAATAGCTTGAGCATTTATTTCACAGGGGATAACAAGAATGGGAAAATATTTTTGGCTATTCTCTCCCGGATTAGGAGTAGAATAATTTTATGTGGATCTGGAGATGAGAATGAGTGGATATATGTGGATGCGTACTTCCGGAGTAGAAGCAGCATGTATGAGTGATCGTGCAAGTGAATCTTGATTTTAACCGCATGACAAGCTCCTAAGGGTCTACACAGCTTGACTACACTCAATGCTCATAAGCAGTAAAAAGTAAAGGTATGGCTTAAAGTCTAGCAAGCATGTATGTATGGCTGTGGTAGAAACTTAAACTCTCATCATACAGGAACTCATCATGTAGCATTTTAAGATTTTCAAAGATAAAATTCTCCAGAATTCTAGCATCTCTAGGAATAGATAAACAGCAGCTCAACCTTCCCATATCATATCCGTTAACAACTTAGACTTTAGATCAAGTTCTCTTCCCACAAGTTCAGGTTTAGAGCAAGCTTTAAATGATAACAGTTATGTCTAAACTTAGAGAGAGGACTTCAAATTTGAAAGTTAGGCAAAGCAACTATTCATCATATCCATGCTAGAGTTTTATTATTATCTAGATTCAGTTTAGCATAGCCACTTTATTTATTTATTAAAACACACTAAGCAAAAGATATAGGTATATATATATAAGCACAAAATCTTTATTTGGTTTTTTCATAGTTATGTATATTTTTATTTTTATAGGGTAGAAGTATATATAAATATAAAGATAAAGATAGAAATACTTAGCAAGATAATGGAGGTGCTCTCCCCCAAGCTGGATCTTGACATAATCTCTTCTGATGTAGCTAGCAGATGGCGGAGGTGTATTTGAAAGTCGGCAGCACCCTGACAGCGATTAGAATGTCCTCTGTCTGCTAGTCTCCTTGAATTCTGTGAAGCTCAAATAGACAACAAAACTTTGTGGAACTGATTAAGTGTTAGCATAAATATCTAGCCTTTATCATGCTGAGCCTCCTTGATTTTTTATGTTGTTTTTTTTTCTTTTATAAAGCAGAAGAAAATATTTATGTATTTATTATATATATATATATTTTTTTTTATGCCACCACAGTGAATGTACTTATGGGTTTTATGCCACTCGCATACTCACATGGGGCTTTAGGGTTTTTAACATTTTTATTTTCTTTTTAAGATAGTATGAATATGATTAACTAAGCAAACTATTTAAGATAAAGTAAATAATTAAAAGGGAAAGGATAACTACCAAGTTACCTCTTGGCAAGGCGTTCGGTGTTTTTAAGTCCTCTGAACGGGACTCTTATTCGTTCAGTCGTCCTGGGACTCGGTGGATGGCGTAGTCGGTGTTTTCGGCAGCGCCTCTTCTTCATGTACAACTGTCTTTTCTTTCCATACCTGTCTCGGTGCTTTGGTCTCCTCAGGACAGTGTTGGTTGAGTGGTATGTCTTCAGATCTTACCACTTCTCCTTCATAATCTGCCCATCCGTCCTTGATGACCTGTTGCTTCTGATTGTGTATACGCCGCCTTCTTCTTGTCCTGACCTGCTTGGATTCTTCAAATACATAGTTAGGGTCAGTAAAGTAAAGACGTACCTTCTCAGAGGGGAAGTGCATGTGGACTTCTCCAGTTCCAATGTAAATGATTGCTTTGACAGTACTAAGGAATGGTCTTCCAAGGATGATGGGTGGATCGTATTCATCTTCTCCCATGTCAATAACCTGAAAGTCTGTATGGACAAAGTGATCGTCTATCTTGACAGGGACGTCAGTTACTGTACCTTCGACCTGTCGGAATGTCTGATCTACCATCTGGAGCTGAATATATGTTGGGTTTAAGGGCATGGTTCCGAACAGAAGTTCATAGGTGACCTTGGCCATTATGTTGACGCCCGACCCAGTGTCGCAAAGTGTCTTGTAGAAGTAGGACCCATTAATGGAGCAATAAATGCTTGGCATACCTGGGTCGTCCTTCTTAGGCAAGAACGGTGACTTGAGTTGGCGATCTTGACCTTTGTGCACGGCAGTGACCATCTTAGCTGTCTCGGTCCATACTTGCTTCTTGCTCTTGTTCCTCCTGTTGGTCCTCTTCCTTGGTTTATATTGGGGTTGCTCTGGGATTTGTGCGGTCTTGTTCTTGAAGGAAAACGTTTCCTTCCTCCCCTTGATGTAGAAACTGATCTTGGCAGCACTAGCATAGATGACAGCTCCCGCGGTGTTCAGGAATGGTCTCCTCGGACACAGATGTTCTTCAATATTCCTCTCGGGAAACTCAGTGTCCTATCTGCAAGCTGCAAACACATGGTTGTTTCTAATAATGGTTGTGAAAAGAGTTTTTCATAGAGTACCATGGGCATGATGTTGACGCTGGAGCCAAAGTCACAGAGTGCTTCTGGGAAGTCTCGCATGCCGATGGAGATCGGGATGACGGGGCGTCCTGGATCGCCTCTCTTGACCGGCAGACGGTCAGTACTTACTTCCATGATAGGGTTACTCCAGTAATCTCCTGCATCAAACATGTCTACAAGATTTGCAGATTCTAGTCCTTCCGGTTGTGATGGTATACCGGGGTTAGTAGCAGGAACAGCAGCAGCTATTTGATTCAACTGAGATTCAATCATTTTATTAAAGCTAATCTGGTTCTTGATGGCAGTAGAGAAATTATCCATTCTATTATTTATATTTTCTAGTATTTTATCATTAGATGCCAATTTCTTAGACAGGTTATCCATTAGCTTTCCTTGGTTGGACACTAACTCTCTCAAAGGTGGATAATTGTTATTATTATTGAAAGAATTGTTACCTTGGTAATTACCTGAGTAGTTAGGCCTCTGTTGATTCCAACCTTGATTCTGCTGAGGACGGTTGTAGTAGTTGTTGTTATTGTTGATGTAGTTCACGTCCTCCAGCAACTCAGGACAGTGATTGCCCGAGTGTCCAGTACCTCCACACTCCTCACAAGTCATGTGGGAGTCGTAGACGTGCATGACTTCTTTCTTTTCTCCAGCTCGATCATCGAGCTTCTTCATGAGTAGGTCTAGCTTGGCAGACAGCATGTCTACTTCTTTGAGCTGGTGCATACCTCCACCTCTCTTGCGTGTCTGAGTTCTTTCTTCATTCCAACCTTGGTTGGATGCCATCTTCTCCACAAGAGCTGTGGCTTGAGGTATGGTGAGTGATAGGAATGCTCCTCCAGCTGCAGCATCCATGGTTTCACGGGCACTGTTAATGAGCCCATGATAAAATGTCTGCATCAACAGCCAGCTTTCCATTCCATGATGGGGACATTCTAGGATGTAGTCTTGGAAGCGCTCCCATGCTTCTGGAACGGATTCATCATGTTGTTGCTGAAAACTTGTAATCTTCCCACGGAGAGCATTGGTCTTGCCCATGGGAAAGAATTTGGCCAGAAAGTTCGTGGAGCAGAGTGCCCACGTAGTGTTCTTCTCCTTTGTAGCGTAGAACCACTGCTTCGCTCTCCCCAATAGTGAGAATGGGAAAAGGCGAAGTAGTATGGCGTCTCTGGGGACTTCAGCCATGGTAAAAGTGTTGCAGATCTCCAGGAAGTGTTGAAGATGAGCACTAGCGTCTTCATGTGGCTTCCCACAGAACTGGTTAGCTTGCACCATGTTGATGAGCCTAGGATTGAGCTCGAAGTTGCGGTCGATCTCCCCAGCAGGTCCAGTGCGGATGTTGTCCGTAGTGGGAGCTGAGAACTCGCGGATCGACTTGTTCGCCATGGCTTCGAATTCAGTCGACAAATTCTGGATGAAACTTCGGCGGTCTTCGGATTTGGATGAAGCTTTGTGCTGAAGTGTTGACGATGTCTTCTTGAGCTTGGCTCTTGTTCTTCTGAATAAGGCTTCGGGATCGTCAACAAAGTTGTCTGGAAGATGTCTTCTATTCATGCATCACCCTGCAATAAATAATCAAAATGGAAAATACAGGGGTAAAACTGTATAAGAGAATTGATAAGCTCGATCAGATTAGTGATGCAAATGATGACTCAAAGTTCCATATTCATTCCTACTTAGTAATCAACCTTCCCCGGCAACGGCGCCAAAAATGCTTGTTGGGCATTCTTAACGTCACTACCAAAAGTAGACTTAGTTTTCTAATTCTGATAACGGCGCCAAAAATGCCAAACCTATCCCTCATGCCACTTAAGCCAAGTTGTCATCCCCAGCATAACATGAGAGACGCGGTATTGAAATATGCATTTGCTCATCAAGATAAATAATAAAAGGGATCTGCAAGCGCACAGATTAATACCGATGTAGCATTTTAACCGGGAAGTATTCCAGATATCGTTATTTATATTTTTACCACTGGGAAGGGATTTCTAAGTATCATGGTTGATAATGGAATGAGAATATGGAACTGAGTACACATCATTGCATGTATAACCGAGAGTATTTATCAATCTCTTTATACAGGTATAAATGTCACATTAAGTAAAGGTAAAGTGATAATGGTGACAAAGATAATTAATCTGATCAGCTAGCCACATATAATAATGATAAGCACCTCAACAGATATTCTAGCAAGTCATTAGCATGGAATTAGGATGAACTACAAAGATATTCCCTAAGTTATTATTAACTATAAAGTCTAGCATATCATAGTTAGTGCAATTATACTTGGCAATCATGGTGAGAAAAGACTATATCCATGCATAGTGAATATTAGCAAGGAAGATGAAGAACATAGCAATCACTCCCCTGTAATAGTGTTGCTCCGCCTGCCCTATACACGAGAGGGGGACTATATAAGAATCAACGAAGCTGTCACTATCGCGAACTACCCCACAATCCGGCATATAGGGTGCAATCGCAGATAAATACGGTATAGACACCACGTCTACACAATAATTATCATTCACCCACTGTACACATGGATAAACGCCATACGATCCTAGGCATGTATATAATTCCAATCTAACTAAGCCAAGCATATAACTATGATAAACTAAGAACAATATAATTGCAAATATAATCAAGTAGAGCAAAGTCATAACCAATATATTGAAATAGAACAAAGTCATATTCATAATATTGAAGAACAATGATGAACAATTGAAGAACAATAGAGGAATTACCAAGAATCCTCTTGACAGATCCGGGAACCAATCGAAGATTGACTCCTTCTAGTTCTAATCCTATGCAGCTATGCTAACTAGAGATCTAGTTGATGTGGTGGCTCTAGGGCTTGATCAGAGGCTCTCCTCCTGAATTAGGGTTTGAAGTATGAGATGAGGGCCTCTCCTCTAGGGGCAGGGGCCTTGCTTATATAGCCCTTTCGGATGAATCTGGGCCGTCGGATCAAACCGACATTGATCGTGCGGTTTTCCTTGATCCTCTAGGTCGGTGGAGCATAATCCTCGAGGCGGAGCCTGATTGGCTGAGCCAGCAGGGCGGGCGCCCTAGGGACTAGGGCGGGCGCCCTGTCCCCGGCTCTGTTACGCCTCCCGTTCGTTCTCGTGGCTTCTGGACTCTTCTAGATGTAAGATAATTACGTGTTCGGTTAATATCCCGTCATTAATCCGACATGTGGGCCTTTCTTCTGTATTTCCTGATAACCCCCTGCAGAAATAGATAAACAGCAAAACTCGTGGAATTCTGTCAGATAAAACCCTAAGTCTAGGTGTTGGTTTCATTTGGATCCTTTTCTCTATTTATTTGATAGTTATAATTGATGCTTAAGGACCATCAACAATACACATGCACATAAGTTCTACACTTTGTGGTTTGCAAGTTGGAAGCAAGGGTGAAGCGGTTGCACACTTAGAAAAAGAAAAAGAGGAGAAGGTGCGCGACCGGACGCTAGCCGCGGGGTGACCGCACTCACCCTGGGCGCGTCCAATCAGTGTTGAGCGAGGCTGGCCGAGAGGAACAGAGAGTGATTGGACACAGGTCTTCTAGCACATGCGCGTCCGGTCAGTCTTTGCTACAGGGGCATGGTGGCGCGACCGGACACGCAGGGCGTGCGTCAGGTCGGCTTGTGACGTATGCTGGCGTCAGCTTCACAGGCATGCGCGGGGAGAAGCAGTGCAAGTACCGGACGCCGGGTGCGTTAGGTCACCTCTGATCGGATGTGTTCGGTCAACAAAAATCCTCTCTGGATGCTTACTAGAATTGACCGGACTCTGGAGGTGCGGCGTCAGGTCGTTTCCTTCAACGAGTCCGATCACAACTTAACTGCATGAGCGATCGTTTCTGACCGTTGAGATCGGGCGGCTCTGGTTCAAACGAGGGATGTGTGGTAGCCATCAGGTGACCGGATTCACCCGACCGGACGTAGGGCAGCGTTCGGTTAGCCTACGACAGAGCCAACGGCTCTATTTGTTTTGGCCATCTATAAATAGTTGGTGACCGGCTTGGGACTCACTCTCTTGGCACTTTGACATACTTGACATCCTTGTGAGCCTAAACAAACAGCTCCCACTCATCTTCGTCCTTGATTCATCATCAAAGTGAGATTAGGAGTGATTCCAAGTGCATTTGCTTGAGTGATTGCATCTAGTGGCACTTGGGGATTGTTGTGGCTGCAGAGTTCTTGTTACTCTTGGTGGTTGCCACCACCAAGATGGCTTGGAGCAGCGGAGGAGCATCGGCACGAGTTGGTGATTGTTCGTGGCTGTCTCTCCGTGATTGTGTGGGGTCTTGTGCCTTTCCCAGCGGAGCGCCAAAGGCAACTCTAGTGAATTGCTCGTGTTATTGAGTTACCTCACTTGTGGGTAGGTTCTTGCGGTGTCCAACGTGTGGACGAGGTTCGTGCAACACCTCTTAGCCGTCGAACCACCAAGTGTTGGTTGACACAACGGGGACTAGCGTGCCGCCAAGAACGTGAAGCTCGGTAGAAAAATCACTTGTCTCTTGCCATTGGATTTCTCTCAGTATTCCTATTGTGTTGATTGATTGATTGTGAAACGAACCAGGAATTCAAAACTTGAATTCCCGACTCTTTTGCCCCTCTGTGATAGTCTCAGGATACCTCAGCTATCACGGGCGTCCACTTTTCAGCTGATTACAAAGTCATACAACACAGATTACAAAAAAATGGGATTAAAACTCAACCTATTACATCATCTAGGTTTGGATCAAACAAAACACCGAGGCTCTACTCGTAGCAGCGAAGCTTGGTGAAACTCCAATCCACGGGCATCCTTGAGAGTGGTCCGCAAACCAACTACCCACCTCAACATCTCTGCAGGCAAAGAATCTGCACACCGCCAGATGTGTGCAAGCCATGGTCAGCACCGATGAGCTTTAGTGGAAAAAGAAAACAAGGGATCTGGCGATCCTATTAGTTTGGCTGAGGTTTGCATCCTTAGCGCTTGCAGGAGCAACAAAAGTAGTAATATAAGGTAAACTTCTCATAACCCTAACCACAATCTCAACTCAACCTCTCCTCATCTCAACAACACATCTCACATCTCACATATCAACTCTCATCTTCCCTCACAACATCCTCATACTCTCAGTCTAGGCGATGAGGCGGCCTCCGCACGCCCCTCATCTCAGCGGCCTCAAGCCGGACCTTAGCTTCGGGGGAGAAAAGCAAAGCACAAGGGAAGACTAGCGGGTATGAAACAGTTCACAGGGGTGATCATGACCGAGATCGCGGCTATACGTATAGTTTTAACTCTGCAGAGGTTGTACACCTTTAATCCATCAGGATCACCATCATTGACCATGGCCGTGGTCTAAGCGATCACCGCTCAAGAACTAGCACCTTCCTCACCAGTCTGCCCCCAAGTGGAGTCGCATACGGCACAACGTATACACTTGGGATCGTGATTAGGGTAGCCGGAAAACCCGTCGGCATCCTTCTCACCGTGCTCCTAGGGGGTACCCCTGTGCACCTCTACTCCCACAGAACTGGCTCAGTCAGTACTAACTCAACAGAACGGACCCCGCCCATAACAGGGCCTGTGGTGTGCACGCTAACATAGTCCCGTGTTCCAGGCATCAACCCACGACAGTCCTTAATTGGCCAGAGCAAGCACCTTCCACCAATACACCACGTGGTCCACCTCTCTCAGGTAACCACCTCCCCATACACCTGTTCCAACATATCCGTCATATCCAGCAAAACCAGACCGGGGCACTCCGCGCACCAATGTGCACCCCTCCAGGGTAAAAACCTCTCACTCTGGCCGGTAACTCCAAGAAACAGGTCAAGGCAAGGAGAAATCTCCAGAAATCCTCATCACCACCACCCACTCGGGATTCAACGCTCCCGTCGCGCCAACCTACCATCCACCTTAGGGGAAAAGCCTCACGGCAAACCCCGATCCACTAACCACATCACCAACCCATCATCACATCACATAACAGGGTAAAATATGTAATAATGATGGTAGTAAAATGCAAGCAAGCAGGTAGGCAATATATAAGTGCGAGCGCGAAGCTGGGTAACAGGGTGAAGAGGTTTCAAGCAAGGCAAACAAGGCTCATGCAAGCATGCATCACATATACTAGCAAAATGAATAAACATAAAGCGCTAGCATTTCTACTTGCAATGCCTAAATAGGTTCTCTAAGAGTAAGGTGCTGCCATGACACCTGCGATGTCGAGGAGGTAGTGGTACGCATCTCCAGCAGTTGGGGTCATCCACCATCGGGATCCATCGCCTCCGGGCACGTCGTCGAACAACGAACTCGGGTCGTCGCTACGCAAAAGAAAACAAAAGACCGCAATAAGAATCAAATAAAACCGCGACAAAACCTGACTCACTAGACTCAAACTACTGCACTAGGAGGTAGGGTAGGATTTTAGAAAAAAAAATTATGAAAGTGGGTTCATAATTTTTGGAGCTAAGATGAATAGTTGGCGAATTTTTGAAGGTGGAATATGAAGTTTGGAAAGAGAGAAAAAGAAGAAGGCTTAGGCTCCGACTGGGCTCGCCTGAGCTGCTTCCGGCCCAAGAGGGCGAACGGCGCAGGGGGCACTCGTGCTCGGGCTGAAAGCCAAACTGGGCTTGGCGTTCCATTCGGCCCAGAGGACAGAAGGAGAGGGTAAGGAGAGAGGGCCAAGCTGGGCCGCTTGGACTGGTGCTACGAACCGGTTAGCAGGCCGGGCAGCCGGGCATTTGACCCAAGAGGGAAGAGAGGGCATCAGGCACTTAGCTGGCCAAGTGCTCGACGCAAGGCAGGGAAAGCGGCGTGCTGTGCCCGGCGTTCGGCTCATGTTCGTGCGGGGTCACGGCCGTGGCTTTCGTGCACGGCCACGGCGGTGTCGCCGCGCCGTGGGCACGCGGTCGCAGAAGGAAAGGCAAGGGAGCACATGGCGGTGACTTGGTGCCGGTGGCAGGATGGGAGGCAGACGCACTGGTGGCGCTTGGCCGTGCTGCGCGTGCGAGTGCCTAGCCGGAACGCGTGCGAGAGCGTGCGGCCATGGCCTTGGGTGGAGGGCAGTGACTTGCATGAGCGCACGCACATGCACCGCAGCGGCGGCGTGCTAGAGGGCTAGGCCGTGATCGCGGTGACCGGCGGTGCTCGATCGAAGAGCCTGAGGGCGTGGACGCTATGCGCGCCCGACTCGAGACGGTGCCGTGCGGCGAGGGAAACGGAGACTGGACGCCCCTGCGTTCCCAGCGCAACCGCGCGCGTGGCCGGTGACGGCGGCTGTGTGTGCAACGTTCTTGCGTGCGGGGTCCAGGTGCCAACCGAGTCCGGCATCAGCCGTGCGCGTGGCCGTGCTGATCATGCGGCAACGCCGCGCCGTGCACGCGGAAGTGCGGGTGCTGCTGTGCTTTGGTGGCGGGGCAATGTACCGGTGGCCATGGTGTGCCGGTGGTCTGCGGCAGCATGCTAGAACGGCGAGCGGCCATGGAAGGCTTCGCCTTGGCTTGTGTGGTCGTGCTGGTGACCGTGCCTAAGTGCGTGATCGTGGGCGCAGCCACGACCGGGCGGTGGTCCGTGGCGGCGGTAGTGCCGCGTCATGTGTACGCGGGTAGTGCGGCACGAAGGCCGGTCAGGCATGCAAAGACACGGCAAAGGTGTTGGCTTTGGAGTTCCCGAGCTCACCGGCGGGCTTGTCGAGGGCAGGGCGCGTGGTGCCGGACGGGCTCGGGGCAGGCAGTTCACGACGTCGCCGTGGTGGAGGCGTGGCCGTTGCTCGAGTGAGGACGTGTTCCCGAGCGGCGTGGCTTGGTGATGAGGCCGCAGCAACTCGCGGCGACGTCGTTGGTGCGTGGCACCCCTGCAGTGAGCGGGGGCACAGTACAAAGGCCAGTCACAAGCGAGGATGACGACGGGGAAGGGAAGGATGGTGGCTTTTGGCCAAGAAGGCTCACCGGTGACTCGTCGTTGGTACAAGGTGGACGGCAAGGCTGACCCGGCTGCTCCTCGGCGAGCGCCGCGTCGTGGCTGCGACTAGGCGAGGCGGCGGGACGACGCGGACAAAGAGCTCGCGGTCCAGCTGGGCATGGCGTCCGCGGCTCCGCGCTGTGGTGAGGTGAGGCCGCTGCTAGGAAGGAGATGGAGGGGAGGATGGCGGCGGCGGCGGCTGGGAGATGGAGCTAGCAAGGGCGAGGGCTGCGCCCGGCTTTTATAGGCCGCGGCTAGGGTTCGCGGGGCGCGGACCGGGAACGGCGGCGATTGCGGCGCCCTCGCAGCGGGGACACGCGGTGTCCATCCGCAGCGCAGGTAGGTGGCGCTGCTGGAATCTTCGAGAAGGGCTTGGGTGGCGCGGTCTTGGGCGGCCAAGGCGGGGTCGCGGCGCTGTGCTGTTCGTGACTCGACGCGAGTCGCTGCGCGGGACATGGGCTTCAGGTGGGGCTCCGTGCTGGCGTAGGCGTAGGGCAGCCGAGGCGGTTACTTGGTTCCTTGCGCTGGACGCCGGAGGAAAAAGAGCCGCGCGCAGATGGCAGAGAAGAGGACGGACGGTTGGGGAAGACGACGAAGTGCTCAGCGTCCTCGTCTTTCTTTTTCCCCCCTTGACGCTGATGAGCGGGCCCGAGGAGAGGAGCATGTACAAGAGCATGCAAGAGCGGCGGCGGCTGTTAGCGTCTCGTGTACGCGAGTAGGAAACAAAGCGGCTTCACCGGGCTCGTGCAGCGCACGCGATGTGGGGGCGATGGCATCCGCATCTGGCTTCCCATCCTCAAGAGACTGACGTGCGGGGCCCTGCAGGAGGAGACGTACAGGAGCATGCTGCGGTCTCTCGTGCGTGCAGCGAGGAGTATCCAAGGCAGCGGCGGCGATCCTGCTGCACGTGCTGTGCTCTAGCTGAGCCAGCGGAGGAGTTGGGCCTGGCCACGAGAGGAGAAATGGCGATTGGGCCTGGTACATATACATGTATACATACTTCGGCTTTGGAGAACTCAAGGTTCACGTAGCTACAGAAATGAAACAAGCAGAGCATGCAGTTGGGTACTGCTGCTGCACACGTCAAGCACAAGATGGTTAGGAGATTAAATAGGGATTCCCCACTTAGCTCTAGGGAACTTGGAGAAAAGGATCTACCTCCAAGCACAACCAAAGAACCAGCTCACCCGTGCGTCTAAACTAAATGGTGCACAAGTTATTCATGAAGGGAGGGAGAGTTAGGATTTTATCTTAGTAAATAATAAATCAATTGCGAGTGCGGTTGCATGTTGAATTCGAGTGCGGCTCGAATTCAACCAAGATTTTAGTTTTTCTTCGAAAACATTTCATTTGAAAAACATCTCTTGTCATGTAGGTGATCAACCTCCATGACAAGTGATTCGTTGAAAAAAGTATTGGAGCTCGAGTTTGGAATTTGGGGCCGGAAAGGAAAACATTTGGCTTAGGTTTGACCTAACTTTTACATGCAACACACATCAAGCAAAAATTTTAAAAAGTTGGGATTTTTATATTACACAAATTTGCGGAATGTTACAGATTGGTTCATCTCCTTGACGCATCGGTATAAAAATCACATTCCTCTTACATCCCCGCAAACTAGTTGTAACAAGCTCTTTAGTGTAATTAGTTTTGAGATCTTATCTTACCTTTGCTAGTGTAGCTTCTCACCTAGTTGAGCTCTTTAGTGTAGCTAGCTTTTGACAGCTTGTAGTGACTTAGCCATTGATTGACTTAGAAATTATAGCAACTAGAATTATTGGGATAGGTGGCTTGCAACACTTGTTAGAGCTAGTGTAAAAAGCTTTATAGCAAATTAGTTGTCTAACAAGTTTGCCTAAGTGTTTTGTAGATTTTAAATTAGGCTATTCACCCCCCCTCTAGCCAATTAGGACCTTTCACTAAATATGTGGCATCATGTGGAGTTTGTCAGCAGGTTAAGGCGGAGCACAAGAAGCCGGCAGGCCTATTAAAGCCTTTGGAAATCCTAGAGTGGAAGTGGTAACATATTACTGTGAACTTTGTAGTTGGTTTGCCTCGGTCGCCTCGAGGTAAGGATGCTATTGGGTTGTTGTGGATAGACTCACCAAATCCGCCCATTTCATTCCAATGAAAACAACAGACACTGCACTAGATTTAGTTCTGTTATATATTAAGGAAGTGGTGAGACTACATGGCGTGCCCAAGTCAATTATTTCAGATCAGGACCCAAAATTTGTGTCTAATTTATGGCAAAGGCTACAAAATGCCTTGGGCACAAAACACTCACTTAGCACTGCTTTTCACCCACAAACGGGTGGTCAATCGGAACGTACCATTCAAACATTAGAGGACATGCTTCATGCTTGTGTTCTTTCTTGGAAAGGTAGTTGGGAGGATCATTTAGCTTTGGTAGAGTTTGCTTACAATAATAGCTACCAAACTAGTATCAAGATGGCTCCATATGAGGCTTTGTATGGAAGAAGATGTATCTCGCCCAAATGTTGGGAAACTTTGGGTGAAAGGTCTTTGGTTGGTCCAAATTGGGTTCAAGAGACATCTACAAGAAGCCACGTTCCTCCCCCATCAGCCGCTCTCCCTCCTCCTGTTCGTGCTCCTCCCTTCTAGAAATGCCTCCACCCTTCTTCCCTACGCCCTCTCCCTCTCTAGCACCTTCCCCAAACCAGTAAGAACCAAGGGAAAGAGGAAAATGGATTGAGGACAAGGATAGGATCGATTAGGGCTGCAACATGGTGTAGATCAACTTTTCCCCATTTGTTTCTTGCTGCCCTAGTTTGGGGACAACCAAGGTGAGAAGATTTTCCCTTTGGGTCCTCTGATTGAGATGGTTTGGATGGTCTTTGGTCTTGGTATTAGTTGTATTGAGGGAGGAATCACCTTTGGGAATCAACTCTTGGATTCTGCTGCCTGATAGTTGAGAAGTGTAGCTGTTACTGTAGTTTCCATGACCTAAATATCTTTTTCTCCGAAAGGGGATCATAGGAAAGTTGTAGAGGAGCTTCAGATCTATTAGCTCATGAACTTTCATGATTTTATCCCGAAAAGTTTGAGAGAGATGATTTTTCTAAGTTAGATGTCATGTTCTGACAAAATTTTGGACAGAACTGGATCTTGGTGTATTTTGGGAACCTTAGAGGCATGACGGGACCTTATAAATTATAAGAGACTTGCAGTACTTTCCTATAGCTTTCTAGATTGGTAAGAATCATGATTTTTGGATTAGGGAAACTCTAGATATAGATTTTTCAAAGATCAAGGTATCGTTTTCTCAGCAGGATTTTCAGTTAAGATTGGGTCTTGCTGAGGTACATTTAATTGGTTCTTTCTGCAAATTTTAGTAATACCAAAGTTGTAGGATATGGAATTCTCTGATCACTTGTTAAATTTTATAATTTTTGGACTTAAGGATTTAGGTATATGAAAATGTGAAGCTTGCTGTTCCAATTCTCAAGCAGATTCTGAGTTCTGTTTTCAACTGTGGATTAGGCTATCTTAAAGGCATGGTAACAATATATCTCCTTTACGGAAGTTGTAGATATTGGTCTGTAGGTTCTGAAAATGTTTTTGGTTGCCATCATATCCTTTATGGATTAAAAGATATAAAAAGGTGGAGCAGTAGTGCTGCATTTGACTTGGCACTTTGTATGCTGTTTGGCTTGTATGTCTGGCTAGAGAGTATGAGTGCTTTCCCTACTGTTTGTATTTTTTTAAAATGAGTTCTCTCTGATATTATAATTCTTATTAAGCAGGTAGCAGTGCTTCGAATCGCACATAGAGCGATCATCACTTCATTGGAGGCAAATAAACGTAGCAGTGGTTTTCTACAAGCTTTAACTTGTTATTTACTCTACCTCCACCTTAAAATTCAGAACCACAACTAATACACTATGGCCTTTCAAACCATGTTTCATTCTTTTGACTTGTCCTCTATGCTTTCTATGTGAATACTTATTTCATTACTATTGGTTCATGATGCTCATGTAATGGAATGTGGCTTGATGTCTCTATGGTGAGACAAGGGATGAAAACGGAACAGAAATATTCCGAATTGACCGTTTTCGTTTTCTATATTATGAACCGTTTTTTAACATGAAAAATTGTCAATTTCAATTGGTTTCACAACCATTTTCAACCATTTTTTGTACTCTTTAATTGCTAAATGTAGAAATATCCCGAACCGACCGTTTTCGTTTTTCTATATCGTAAGTCCGTTTCCGACCGTTTCCGACCGTTTTCATCCTTGAGACACTATGAAGTTATATGTGGTATATCTTTTCTTCTATAACATTGCATTGCATCCCATTTCTGCATTAGCATATGGAGTTATGTCGCCGCTGCTAGCTGCGACCGTACTGGTACAACATCGTTTATTGGTCATAACGATGCGGCTTCATACCTTGTTGGGTATGAAGGTAGGAGACATGGCATTTGCATTGTATATGCATTATAAATTTGGACTATGGCATATGTGGCTTGGACTAAGGCTTTGGGAGAGTTTGTGAGAAGCCATGCTTCTCCAAGGTTTGGTGATGGTTGATTTTTATCTTAATTGATGTTGTATCACTCTTTGAAATTATCTCATTGCTTACTGTTGGTCTGCATATAGTTGAAGATTAAAACAATGCTTAATATACATGTAGTTTAAATAGCTTGTTAAAGCAGTTTACTTGCTGAGATTTTTATATCTCACACCCCTTTCTATCTTTCCAGGCACTCAGGTGGATTTTGCTTGAAGGGTGGGAAAGTAGCAGCACACTCAGCACATTCATGTCATCTTTTAATGTGAAAAACTTAGAACTAACTTGGAGTCTGTTAATTGGGTATCCTTGACTTTAGCTCGTGGTTGTTCTTGGGTAGTCTTTCTAGACCCTAATTGTTGATGACCTGCTCATTAGGATGCTATATCTTGTTGTTGAGCTTACTTATGTTATCTCTTTATGTTGTTGCTTCCACATTACTCCTGTTTTACGGGGAGATGCTGCCAAAATTATTCTGGATGAACGTGGATGATAAGTTTGCAGTACAATTGAATTGTTTTGGAGAGCTTATGGTATGGTGCGTATCAGTGAGTTCAGTTTTATATATTCGTGTATTAAGAGGAATGTAGCAAGCATCATCTGATAAATGAACTATGTCCGCACTCAGCAAACTTTAGATTATTTACTTGTCACAAATTCCATGGAACCATCTTAAATCATCTGGTTGTTCTTATCGGTCCACATCTTGATAGGTTTGGGGGCCCTAAAAGCACTACCAAGTTCAGCGGATAAGAAATTTTTGGCAAGTAGCTGTTGTCCTCTGTGACAACACTGTCCCTTTTCCATGCTTAATGCCTTTTCCATGCTTAATGCTAAACTGTACTGATGGCCGTAGTTGAGTAGAGATTAATATATGAGATTTGTAGATAATTTAGACTATTATTAGAGATATATCACATCTCTTTTTTATCCTCTCGATCAAATAGAAATGACAGAAGTTTTAAGTAGGCCACAGCTCGCTCTTCATATTCCCAGCCCGGTGTTTATATGCCATTTGTGCAAATTTTAATGCATTTGATAAGCTCACTTTATTACAATATATTTGTTACTTGATTATGTGTCTTATTATGTACTGTTATATGTGAACTTATTTACGTAATATTACTCTAAATGTATAACAAACAAACAAAACTCTGCATTTTATTTTTTTTAGCCTAGGGGTATAATGGTCATTTTACTATAGACTTGACACCATCAAATGCTAAAAACGGACAGAAGGCCATATAAAGATGAAAAATTTTGTTTCAAGACCATATAGGTAAGTTCAAAAAAAAAGAGCCATGAAAGGAAGATGTATTTTTTTCAGGGCCACAGATAAAAAGCTCGAAAAAAAAAACTCCAAGCCTAACAAACGAAGCTACCTCCAAGCCTATTATCGGCTTATCTCCCATTCGTGCCATTCATGGCTCTGAGGGCATTGTAGTGCCATCTGCACTGTCTCAGCCTCTCAGGGTTGCTCGTCAGCTTGGGCACATTTTACCCAAAAACTGAAAACCAAACCAAGCCGAGCCGAACCGAACCGAAGTTTCGGTTTTTTCGGTTGTTCGGTTCGGTTTTAGTTTTTATGCTGGCAAACTTTGGCTTCGGTGGTCGGCTTCGGTTCTGGTGTTCGACGAACCGAACACCTGAAATCAACTGAACTGCAATCGTCAGGTCTCGAAATCACAGGCTGAGGCGTCCGCATATCAGGCTACCGACGGCCCAAACCAAAGGCCCAACATGGCCCAACGGTGAACGCACACCACTACAGACATCAGTGAAACCCTATCCTCATTACCCAGTCGTTCCCTACGCCTGCGCCATCCCCGACCGCCCCCAGCCGCCGCTCCCAGCATGGTCGCCGCGCTAGCGCCGCCACGCGTGGCTGGCTGGCCGCGCCGCCCTGCTCGCCGCTTGCACGCGCGGCGCCGGCGCCCCAATCGCCCAAGCGGCGGCCATGCCGCCCCGCTCGCTGCTCACCCGCTCGGCCAGGCCGCACAGCCACACCTCGCCTCATCGCCGTACCCGCGCCACCTCCCGTCGTTGCCGCGCCTCGCAGCGAGGCATCTACTCAGAGACGGCCGGCACCCAGCGAGGAGCGGCGCATCCACTAAGCAGTGGCATTGGGCGGAGAGCAACGGTGGCGTCCGTCGAGCGGTGTCAGCATCCAGCAAGCAGGGGCCTAGGCGTAGGCCGCGCAGCTACGAGGAGGCACGGCAGTGGGCAGGGAGGCCACGCCCAAGCGCGACGGCGAGCAAGAATTGCAACGGCGGCGACCAGCGGACCAGGTTAGTTTGGTTAAACCGAAAAATCGAGCCGAAAAACCAAAACCGAGTTCATCGGTTTTCAGTTCTGCCACAAACCGATCGGTTGGCATAGCTTGGAAACCGAAATTTTTTGAAACCGAATAAACCGAACCGATTTGTCGGTTTAAACCGAATGCCCACCCTGAGTTGCTCGGTCGTCTTTCATAGATGTCGCAGCCAATGCCGAGGCATCTTCGATCTGGTTCCCTCTGCCCCAAACCCAACCACCCCCCCCCCCCCCCCCCCCCCCCCCAACAAAAAGAAAAAGAAAGATGCTTATATAACTATTATGTAATATACTCCCTCTGTCCTTTTATGAATGTCGTTTGACTCTGACGACGTACAGCGCAGATTCAGTGAATGGGGGAGGGGGGGGCGTCCAGGTGCACAGGAGCAGCTGTGAACGAGGACACTTAAATGCAGTGCTAAAACGACAAAGAAAGGGGGACAGAGGGAGTATCAACCAACCTACATGATATTAACACGTTGACAGAACATGTAACTAGGCCATTACATGTCAACTGGGCCAACAAAATGTAAGTGAAGTCTGCAACTGCCCAACTGTGGAAAATTGTACATTGCGGTCCAGGAAAACATACAACAATGCAGAGAGCCCAGGGATCCTGACATGCTACATTCAACAGATTCGCCATAGCAGCTCCGTTTCTACATTTATCACCATGGCCACCTTTGACACCGGAATAATCCCTGGCAGCATCGGACGGATCATATCTGCATGTCTATTGCGAGAGAAGAAGCAGTGGCTTAACACTGGAATA